>CM071846.1:53186614-53850533 GCA_036507275.1 Sicyos edulis | reverse complement strand
CCAAAGGGGCTCTAAATGAGCCTTTACCCCAATGCATACATTCAAGGGAAAGGATAATATGCAAATAAGTTTTTAGATTCCCAATTAAAACAAAACAATCAGAGTTCAATCGAGAATCAATATAGTTTCTTTGAAACTTTGTTTCAAGGCAAATACATTTCCAAAACGTACACTCGATGAGAGATTTATTAAAACATTTGAAACATCCTCAAATTCAATAAAGCGGGAATCACAAAATCATTGAGAAAACATCCTAGGGCTCAGTGCGTCATACATTCGGGGAAAATGAAAGACAAAGTCATAGAAATAAAAAGTCGGAGGCGGCGGCCGCGTTCCCATGATCATAGCTCCTCCTTGACCATCACGCCTCGCGCCATGGTTACTGAAGATAAGTAAGGGTGAGTAACGAATTACTCGGTAAGAATCCCCTCTGCCAGGGGGTACAATCGATGCACATGGTCATCTAGATGAGTGTATGCAAAAATTTGTGAACATAAACACATAATAGAGCACATAGCTTAAGTCCACACTTGGACCTCGGATGCCAACTCGAGGGTCTTAGTCGGAATAATCACACCACACAATCGCCCTATCCCGAGAACCAAGTCTCGGCCTCGGCTGTCTCTGCGGCGTCACGAAAGGTACACTAGCTCAAGATCGAGGAGCTCTCGGTGCGCATTTGTAATGGCGTAAGCATGCCGCGTGCGTGCTACTGCGCGAACTATGAAGTGCGGGTCTAGTGGCAAGTTGCCCATGTCGATCACCACGCCTAACTAAATCTACGGATCGGTGTCAGCGACGCAGGGGTGTGAGACACGGACACGTGAACTATGTCGGCTGAACCACACGCTTTGAGGCTAAAGGCCGGTCGTGATAGGCTTGCACGAAGCGGTCCTTGCCCTAACGGTGGCAATCAAAGGGCTCACGGCCGAACACGGGGCGAGGCGTGCCATTGTCGAGGGCGAGGCAATGCCAAGTCATCATCCCGGCCGTTGGGGCATTTAACGATCTGCCACCCTCACCCAAGATTGCGGGGGCCTACAGGTCGGGTTAGCTAAACCCTAACGAGGTCGAGGGGGACGGAGAAGCTGTCTCGGCGTCCACCGCCATGGATACAAGATACTTTATGCATCGGGCCGGATGATGCTACCTACCTACACTTTAACCTATCATATCAATAACATACAATCAATACAATCCAAAACGTGCTCAGCGGATACAACGAACCTAGCATGGTACTACGAAGCAAAGAGATATGAGCATGCTAGAGCGGAACAACCTAGCATGGGCTAACATGAGAGAACAACATACGAAGTCATGCTAGTCGAGGAATTGAGCAGAGCACCTAAACTATACATCTTTGATAATCACAAACAAACATACAAACAACAATCACATAGAACATCGCGGGGTCCACACAACTCGGTAAGAAATCCTTACCTTGGTAGAGCAACTACACACACAAAATCCTACGCTGCGATCGATCCAGAGCTAGCTAACGAGAACCTAACAAACACAATAGAAATCACAATCATAGCCCTAAAAAAATATAATAAAACAAGCGAGGCTCGGCTCAGGGCACTCACGGCCACGGCCCGACACGCGGGCGAGGGCGGCGGCGGCGCGAAGTTCTTCTTTGGCGCAGCGAGCGCGAAGAAATGATGGCGCGAGGGACCCCTGCTGGTAGCGGCGCAGCGGCGGCGAGGCGCGCGCTGCTTGTATGAGCAATGGCCCAGCTGGCCCTTGCGCGCTGGCGCGAGCAAGCGGGCGAGAGCAGCCCTGTGGCCAGCGCGAAGCGGCGGCAGCGATCACGGCGCCGCAGCGGCGAGCGAAGCGTGTAGCGTAGGCAGAGCAGCGCTTGTGGTGAGCGAGCCGGTGGTAGTGTGGCTGCTCAGCCATTGCTGTGCGACAGTGCAGACAGAAGTGGCGTTCTGGCGGCTGGTGCTCTTCTCTGCTTCTTGCCGCGATCTGGGCAGACTGGAGCTTCTTTGCTAAGCGTCTGGGGCGGCTGGGCTTCTTCTTTGGGCGAATCTGGGCATCTTTGGGCGACTGCTACAAACACACACATACACAAGCTCTTCTCCTTACCAGCCGGCCAACAAGAACACCCAATCGAGAAGATGAAGAGGATGAAGACTTACCGGAATGATGATGAGCGATCAAGGAGGCTGCAAGGATGAAGAATCGGCAAGGAGAGCTTGGGGGAGAAAGCAGGCGGCCACAACTCTTTTGGAGAAGAAAACACAACAAACCTAATTTCTATTTCATTTAACCAAATGCACCAAACACCAAAGATCCAAGGTTAACTAAGATGTGATGCGAGAAAGAGCAACAAGAGCACCTAATGGCTCAATTGGCACACATCTCTACAAGCTTCCCAAGAGACCGGGTTCAAACCCATTTGCGGCCTAAATTCCTTTATTTTTACTTTTGCATCTACCCATGCTCAAACCAAACCACAAAGCCTCAAAAACCTTCATAAATCCATCCAATAATTTTTATAGCTGGAAAAAAGACATAAAGCGGCCACGCGGCCCGACCAAATTACTAAAATACCCCTAGGGCATACTGGAAGGCGGGGCGAAAGCACAGGCGTTACAATATTCCCTCCTTTTTATGACTTTCGTCCTCGAAAGTCTTAAAAGCTGAAGCAGCCACGAGGATCTGCAATCTCATCCGTCTTCCCGCTCACTGGCGGCCTCCTCTGAACTCTAACTCCTCCCTTTGAACTTTTACCAAGCGGATCTCACGATTATGCAGCGTCTTCGTCTCGAGGACGAGAATACTCACAGGCTTCCTCTCGAAGCTCAAATCCTCAATCGGTGCAAAGGCTCAAAGTCCACAATGAGCAATGGGTCAGGCACATCTTGCCTCCCACGATACATGAGAACCTTGCACCACAGTGACATTGACCAGAAAAAGCTAACCAATATGCAACTCTGCCAATCCTCTCGAGAATCTCAAATGGTCCAACAACGAGGAGACTCCACTTCTCAGCTTGCAAAACTCAACACAACTCACAGCGGCACAATCTTAAAAGCACGCCTTTGTCAACCTCAAACTCTAAAACTCGGCCTTGGGACATCGGTGAAACTTTCATGCTGCTCTGCAGGCTAACCACAAGCGAGCTCAACCTCTTGCACAACACCTCTGGTCCAGCTGCGGCAACCACAGGACCCAAAACAACACGCGGCCACCAACCTTTTCTCACGGCACTAGAGACACTGCAGCACTTACCATACAATGCCTCAATGGAACCACAGAAGCGGCCAGGCGAAGCGCTACTCAAGGCAACCTCCTAAAACCCACTTGGTCTCCATTTGCCTAATCACGGAAACACCAACTCGCAACAAGCTCAGAAGGATCTGGCTCCTCCTCCCAAAGACCCTCGGACAAAAGGGTGAAAACACTCTGAAGCGCACTCGGCTCATAAGCCTCTAAGAACACTCTCTGAATCACGGTTCGCCCACGCCTTTGCCTAGAACAAACCTTTGTTGCCACACCCTAATGGCAACATCTCAACTGAAAGCTGACATGCCTCAAATCCATAGAAATGGCATCGCACAACAAGCAGGAGTGCGAGCTCTAGCTCTTGAAGTCAATACTCCAAAAATCCGAACTCACACAACAACCTCAACTAGTGCGGCTCCCACCACGAAACTTACAATCCAACAACTTGAGGTGCTACGAACTAGGAAGCTCAAACAACTACAATTGCATAGCTATGCCAATCCACTCATCTCTAGCTCGATTCAAATCACTAGGTGGGCAAGACAACTTGCAAACAACCGGGCCCAGAGGCTCCATCCACTAAACTTACCTCCGTGCAAACAAGCGGAACAAAGCTCGCCTCAAATATGAAACACATCTCACAAGTCCAAGCGATAACACATACGAGGCTTAACCCTCAAGCTTAGGCTTAATGCACCTTCCCACGAAACTTCATAGCGGAACTCCACTACGGTCAGCACCAACTACCAAGAACAAGAATACCAACAATGTTTGGCGAGTGCAAGCTACACTAGCGACAAGGATCCCTCGATAAGTTCGGACCTAATCCATTACAATGGTGCAACCTCAACCCACAAGCTGATACAAAGGAGATCTTCCACTACAAAGGTGCAACATCTTCCATGCCAACACACAAAATCTTAACCAACTAGGCCAAACACTCATAAGAGGCGGGACAACCTTCTCTGTGACCTCTAGAACACCCTCAAGAATCAAGCTTAAGCTGGATGAGACGACTACTTCAAGCGGCCAACAAACTTTTCCTTCAAGCTAGCGCTTCCACCATTAACTCCAAGACCAAGGGAGTAACGACAACTCCCAGAAGAAAGCGGCTCCTACAAGCGGACAACCAGCGGACAGAGAACTCCACATACTCTCCTTTGTCTTGCTCCACGGAGCAACAACATCTAATCTCACGGGGCACAACAAAGGGTCCATCTCGGTGAACCTCCAAATGCCAAGCGGGGCAACTCAACATCTTGGAAGCGGGAAAAAACAACCAACATGGCACAAACCACTCGCCCCACGAGCAAAACTAAACTCTAGCAACTTCAATCCACACTTGGTCAGCACCAAGCATCAACTTGCCACCACACGAAACCACTCGGACTTTACTCCAAATAAACACTAGCTTGCTAGTCTACCAAGGCGCTAGCAACTCCACCAGGAGCTACAAACTACGCCTCCGGCTAGCCAAGCTGAAACTCACTATTTTGGGCTGGTGAGCCACGGAGGCTCTCCACAACCTAGGGTTCTTGGCAACCCTCGACACACTGCTACTTAGGCATGCGATCTAACGGACAATTTGCTGAACAAACAACTCCAATTTCGGCATCCCAACCATCTTTGGCCAACTCCAACTCCTTTGGAACCTAGAGGACCGAAGCGCTACTGAGAATCGTCATCCTCCTACTCAAAGCATCAGCCACAACATAACTTCTACCCAAGGAAGGATCGAGAACAACTCTCTTAGCCATGCCGATCGAAACCACGCGGCTTAGCTACCCACAGCTCTTGTTCGGTTTCAAGCTGAACTCCAATAACGATCAACAAGAAGATCAGCCAACCAAGCTTAGGCCCAACAACAAATCTTGCCTAAGCAACAACGATACCACGAGCACGGTATCCTTACCACCTCAGCAGAAGCCTTACAACAACCACAGGTCCCACTTCTCAAGGAGGCCCAGGCACGAGATCTCAAAGCAAACCCTACATGGATCAGAAACTCTCGCCAAGGGCGAACCACACAAAACACACTTGTGTGCACAACTCCCAACCTTCCTTTAGAGATCCAAGACTAACAAGCGCTTTTCCACAAAGCAGCGATAACTCTGGCGTGATACAAACAATCCAAGGAACACCAAAGTTCCATCTTCACACGATACTCGAGCGGTGGCAACCTTGCTCTGCTAAAACATATGACTTAAGCCAGAACTTACTTTATGCAAGACTCTATCAAGTGCGCTTACACATAAGGCGTCCTACTCATCTCATAGGCATCAACTCATCTCATAAGCATCCAACTCATCTCGAGAGCATCCAACTCATCTCACGGGCATCAACTCATGGTTCCCCTCTTTGGACCAGAACTTCGCATCTACAATGCTCACTCAACTCGGGTTTAGGCACCGAAGGTAGTGGACGCACTACCAACCACAAAGATCTCTTGGCCTTAGCATTAGCGTGAGACTCACACGCACTAACACTTACCGGCCGCCAACTGTGACTTACTCAACCTCGAAACTTTGGGAAGAGGCTCGGCTCCTCTCGAGCATCCTTTCGCTTGTAGTCCATCGACTACCTTTGAACTAGCCCTGCGGCACGACCTAGCAGGTGCAAGCGCCATAAGCAGATCCAAGGCTAAAGGAGCTGCATTTGAACTCGAGCGGCATAGAACCATCTGCTATGCCCAAGCCAAACTCAAGCTGAACCGGACTTAGTGCCAAAGTGGCACACCAACCAATGCACCTCAAGTGCTACTACTACCAAATCCACATCGAGGAAGGTGGGAACATTAAACAACAACGGGCTCGCAAGGAGGCAAAGATGACCCTTCATCGCCTCAAGCCACTAACACGGCAACTTGCCAAACAATCGGGGCGTGGTGGAGACTGCTGCTAGACCACCTCTCACAAGGGATTTCCACCACCATCGATGAACCAAAGCGGCCACGAGGCGGCACACCTCGGCCTTTGAGCAGCGGGGCATCCCACACGGATGCTAAACTCAAACTGGCCAACTACCTTACTACTAGCGGTAGGACTTACTAAAACATCGAGCTCTGAGGCATCCATTTGCCAACTGGCGGCGTCTCCATCAAAGCCAACAAACTCATCTGAATAAACCTGCTGATCATGCCCTCCGAGGAACCTCAGGGGCTACAAAACTCTTTGGGGAAAAATCTTTGAAACAAACTCTGTCAATTTGGGCTAAGCTGTGCGGGACTCCTCACTCAGCGCTACAAAGCTGCGCACAGGTCTCGCTCTCGATAGCTAAAGACACGCCATCAAATCTCTCATGGTGGAGCACACTCTGCTCAGGAGTCTCACTGCAGTGTTGCTAGCCTCTACCCCCTCCTCTAGGCAACTCAGCTGCGGAACCAAATCGGCATGCGGGCCTAACAACCACTGGGCCGCGGCCTCAACATCAACACGATCTGTCCAACTCCTCAGTCGGACATGCCAGCGCCACTGCTCCTGCAGGTGCGATCAACATCTTGGCGATCTGCACGAAGCACCACCACCCTCTCACTAGGGAAAAAGCGACAAGCTGGGCCACAAATGGCCAGCGGGAGTCTAAGCTGCGCCTCCCTGCGGAGCGATGTCCCGGGGCATCGGATCTATCTGGATACCTCAGCAGGGCTGCTAAACAAGCTGCTCGCTTAACTGGAGAAAGTTGGCATGATGGCTCACTAAGCCCAAACCAACAGAGAGAGAACACCTTTCGTCTCAGCTCCACAACACTACACAAGGCATACACTAGATGAAAGGTATTTGTAAATTCTTAACCCTTTTCTAAAATAGAAAACTTAGGCGTGCTGATGGTATCAGTCTTAGGTGATCATGGGAAAGATGACCTACAACAAAGGTCGAGTCTACAAAGTCTATGACTACGAGCTCACGATACCAAGCTGTAAAGACCAGGCCCAAAGGGGCTCTAAATGAGCCTTTACCCCAATGCATACATTCAAGGAAAGGATAATATGCAAATAAGTTTTTAGATTCCCAATTAAAACAAAACAATCAAGGTTCAATCGAGAATCAATATAGTTTCTTTGAAACTGTTTCAAGGCAAATACATTTCCAAAGCGTACACTCACGATGGAGATTTATTAAAACATTTGAAACATCCTCAAATTCAATAAAGCGGGAATCCACAAAATCATTGAGAGAAAACATCACAGGGCTCAGTGCGTCATGCGATCGGGGAAAATGAAAGACAAGAGTCATAGAAATAAAAAGTCGGAGGCGGCGGCGCGTTCCCATGATCATAGCTCCTCCTTGACCATCTGCCTCGCGCCATGGTTACGGAAGATAAGTAAGGGTGAGTAACGAATTACTCGGTAAGAATCCCGGCCAGGGGTACAATCACGATGCACATGGTCATCTAGATGAGTGTATGCAAGGCTGTGAACATAAACACATAATAGAGCACATAGCTTAAGTCCACACTTGGACCTCGGATGCCAACTCGGGGTCTTAGTCGGAATAATCCACACCACACAATCGCCCTATCGAGAACCAAGTCTCGGCCTCGGCTGTCTCACGGCGATACGAAAGGTACACTAGCTCAAGATCAGGAGCTCTCGGTGTATTTGTAATGGCGTAAGCATGCTGCGCGTGCTCTGCAGAACTATGAAGTGCGGGTCTAGTGGCAAAGTTTGCCCATGTCGATCCACCGCCTAACTAAATCTACGGATCGGTGTCAGCGACATAGGGGTGTGAGACACGGACACGTGAACTATGTCGGCTGAACCCACACTTTGAGGCTAAAGGCCGTGCGTGATAGGCTTGCACGAGATGCGGTCCTTGCCCTAACGGTGGCAATCAAGAGCTACGGCCGAACTGGCGAGGGCGTCTTGCATTTGTCGAGGGCGAGGCAATGCCAAGTCATCATCCCGGCCGTTGGGGCATTTAACGATCTGCCACCCTCACCCAAGATTGCGGGGCCTACATCGAGTTAGCTAAACCCTAGCGGGGTCGAGGGCGGAGAAGCTGTCTCGGCGTCCACCGCCATGGATACAAGATACTTTATGCATCGGGCCGGATGATGCTACCTACCTACACTTTAACCTATCATATCAATAACATACAATCAATACAATCCAAAAGCGTGCTCCATGGATACAATGAACCTAGCATGGTACTACGAAGCAAAGCAGGATATGAGCATGCTAGAAGCGGAACAACCTAGCATGGGCTAACATGAGAGAACAACATACGAAGTCATGCTAGTCGGGAATTGAGCAGAGCACCTAAACTATACATCTTGATAATCACAAACAAACATACAAACAACAATCACATAGAACATCGCGAGGTCCACACAACTCGGTAAGAAATCCTTACCTTGGCGGGGGCAACTACACACAAAATCCTCACTGCTGCGATCGATCCAGAGCTAGCTAACGAGAACCTAACAAACACAATAGAAATCACAATCATAGCCCTAAAAAATATAATAAAACAAGCGAGGCTCGGCTCAAGGGCACTCTGCACACACGGCCCGGCCGCGGGCCAGGCGGCGGCGCAGCGGGGCTCTGCTTTGGCGGCCAGCGAGCGCGAAGAGGAGGCGATGGCGGCGAGGACCGCGCTGCCCAGCGGCCGGCAGGCGGCAAGGAGGCGAGAGCTGCCTGTGAGCCATAATGGTGGTGGCCCTTGAGCGCAGCGCCTGGCGCAGCGCGAGCAAGACGAGGCGAGGCAGCCTTGGCCTTGAGCAGGCGGCGGCGCGATGACGGCGCCAGCAGTATGAAGCGAAGCGGGCGCGCGCGGGCTGCTCAGTGGCCGCTGCATGACCAGCTGCGGCAGAAATTTGTGATGCAGGCGGCACTGGTTACTCTTCTGCTGCTGTGATCACAGGCGACTGGAGCTTCTTTGCTAAGCGTCAGGCGGCTTTGGGCTTCTTCTTTGAGGCGAGATCTGGGCATCTTTGGGCGACTGCTACAAACACACACACACACAAGCTCTTCTCCTTACCTTGGCCAACAAGAACACCCAATCGAGAAGATGAAGAGGATGAAGACTTACGGAATGATGATGAGCGATCCAGGGAGGCTGCAAGGATGAAGAATCGGCAAGGAGAGCTTGGGGAGAAAGCAGGCGGCCACACCTCTTTTGGAGAAGAAAACACAACAAACCTAATTTCTATTTCATTTAACCAAATGCACCAAACACCAAAGATCCAAGGTTAACTAAGATGTGATGCGGAAAGAGCAACAAGAGCACCTAATGGCTCAATTGGCACACATCTCTACAAGCTTCCCAAGAGACCGGGTTCAAACCCCGGTGCGGCCTAAATTCCTTTATTTTTACTTTTGCATCTACCCATGCTCAAACCAAACCACAAAGCCTAAAAAACCTTCATAAATCCATCCAATAATTTTATTAAGCTGAAAAAAGACATAAGCGGCCACTGACGCCCGACCAAATTACTAAAATACCCTAGGGCATACGGAAGGCGGGGCGAAAGCACAGGCGTTACAAGGCACAATCAAAGAAAGCATCGCGAGAGTCCACACAACCACGGTAAGAAATCCTTACACAGAAGCAGCGAAATAACTTTCACAATCAAATAATGACCTTTGAGTTTTAAAGCGAAGCAAGGCAACCTAAGCATTTTAGTAAAAACAACCTAATTATATAAACAACAACCAACGACCCTAGTGCCCAAAGGAGAAAAGACTGGGAATTACTGGCCAGAAGACACAAGTCACGCCCCAACCCATACGGCAGCGAGCGAAATTTGTCCGTCGGCAGGACAAGCGGTAGTGTTTATCGCGAGGCGAGCAAACCTCATGTTGGGTCGGTAGTGGGCGCGGGCGTCGGTCTGCGAGAGGGCGGCCTGTGAGCGGCAGCGTGCAGGCGATTAGTGCGGAGCGTCGCGTGGCAGCGTCTGGGCGCTGGTGCGGGCAACCCGCAGTAGCGTCTGGCGCACTGGTGGCGATGAAAGCAGCGTCTGGCGCACACAGGGTGAAGCGATGCAGCGCCTCTGGGCGCACAGTGTAAGACCAGACCCAAAAGGGCTCTAAATAGGCCTTTACCCCAATGCATGCATTCAAAGTAAAGGACAATATGCAAATAGTTTTGGATTCCCAATTAAAGCAGAAACAATCAAGGTTCAATCGAGAAATAAAGATAGTTTCTTGAAAACTGTCCACTGTCTCCAAGCTTTGTTTCAAGGCAAATACATTTCCAAAGCGTACACTCACGATCGGAGATTTATTAAAACATTTGAAACATCCTCAAATTCAATAAAGCGGGAATCCACAAAACATTGAGAAAACATCCTGGGGGCTCCGTGCGTACATTCATTCGGGGAAAATGAAAGACAAGAGTCATAGAAATAAAAAGTCGGAGGCAATGACAAGTTCCCATGATCATAACTCCTCCTTGACCATCTGCCTCGCGCCATGGTTACGGAAGATAAGTAAGGGTGAGTAGCGAATTACTCGGTAAGAATCCGGCCAGGGGTACAATCGATGCACATGGTCATCTAGATGAGTGTATGCAAGCTATGAACATAAACACATAATAGAGCATATAGCTTAAGTCCACACTTGGACCTCGGATGCCAACTCGGGGTCTTGAGTGGGAATAATCCACACCACACAATACGCTGTAGGGCAGGCCCTAAATACGGTCCTAAACCTAGGTTCTCACTCGGCATGCAAGTTAAATATTTCATCAAAGCGGTTTAGTGCTCATATTTAAAACCTTTAAAAACTTTTAGAGCGGGAATGCTTAAAACATAATCATGATTTTGTTTAAGAAAACCAAGAAGTAAAACAAGCTTTGCTTGATATATATATAAAACATTCAAAAGCAGTTCAAACAACTTTTAATAATGTTTCCCCTAGGACTCTGTCCATCTACATCTTTGAACAAATATGCAAACAATAAAAGGCAGTGTGTGGCGGCTCCATGATCAATCGGCTCCCTCCGCTAAGCCCGTCCGGTGTTGTCTCAAGATTACGGTGGAAAGCCACGAGAAATAAGGGTGAGTATAAACATACTCGGTAAGAATCCCGGCCCAGGGGTACAATACGATACTTCAATCATCTAGCACCTAGTATACATGTGATTACCAACACGGATCATAGCTCAGCGAGCTTACAAAGCGAGAATCTGGAATCCTCGGAAGTCTCTTTCTTAGGCCTAATGATTAGCTCTCATAACCAATCCGGGACATCTCAGAGGGTCTTTCTCCCTCGGCCAATTGATCGGCTCAAGCCGATCCCAAAGATGTCAGGCACCCTCGAGGTCTTTCTCCCTCGACCATATGATCGACTCAAAGCCAATCCCAATGGGTGTCCTCAAGGGCCTCTTACCCTCGCTATAAATCTGGACTATCGGGAGAGTACCGAAGTGCGGCTCTAAGCGAGGAAAGGAGGCGGTGTACTCCACGAACATTGGCAGGGAGCTCTCGAGCCGGCGACTAAAGCGTGTCTTGCGCACACCGCATGCTCTTACGCAGCAGCAGGCGTAAATCACGGGGCCTAAGGGGCAAACCTCTGGCGGGCAGTCGCATGCCTAAGACTTCGGAAGCGGTGTCGCGAACACGAGTGGTGCGAGGCCCTCGGCACTCATGCATGCGCACTGTACCACCGACACGAAGCTAAGAAGCCAGGCCAAAGCGGGCTTGCGTTGGCGGGGTTTCGCTCTAGCGGAGCTACAAACTAGGCTTATGCCGATGTGGTAGCTAAATCCACATCATTTGCTGAAGAAGGAAGCAATGTACGTTATGCTTCGCTCTACTCCCGGCCGGTGGGGACAAAGTGCGTTATGTCGCTCTCGGCCTCTAGATGATGGTGCCCTAACACACTAGCTAGAGTATAGAGTAAGCGATTCTGGCTAAACATACATAATCATCATCAATCATACATAACCTAGCATGATACTACGAACTTAAAGCGGGAATCTCAAGCATCTTTGGAAGAACAATCCTAGCATGGCACTAACATGTACAAACAAGCAAACATGCTAGCGGGAATGCAATCACAAATTTATCCTATCCACTAATCATGTCCATAAAAGTAAACATGCATATAAGGCACATTCAAGAAAGCATCGCGAAGTCCACACAACCACGGTAAGAATCCTTACACAGAAGCAGCGAGAAATAACCTTCACACTCTAATAATGACCCTCGAGCTTTAAAGCGGCAAGGCAACCTAAGCATTTTAATAAAAACAACCTAATTAAATAAACAACATTATGACCTAGGGCCCAAAGGAAAAAGTCTCGGGAATTACCGATCGAGAAGACACAAGGCCACGCCCCAACCCATACGGCAAAGCGGTGTCGTCCAGTCAGCAAGGACAAGCAGTCTGTTGGGCCACAGGCTAACCCAGCCTTGGCCATGTGATGAAGTGCCCAGCAGCCTTAGCTAGCCCAGGCGCTCTTTGGCGCTTCTCAGCGGTATTCTTTGGGCGTCTTTGGCGCAGCGAGGAAGAAATGTTGTGCTGGGTTCTGTGTGATGCTGCAACGAGGAAGCGGCCTTGTTGCGGTGAGCAGCAGACAGCGGCGCGAGCCTTGACAGCGGATGGGCGGCACGCGAGCATGACAGCGGATAGTCTTTGGGCGCAGAAGCGCTTGGCGAGAAGCGGCAGCGTCGGCGGAGAAGCGAGGCGGCAGCGTCGCGGGTATGGTCTGCAGCGTCTGTGTATCTGGCGGTCAGTGCGGAGCAGCAGCGCGCAGCGTCTGAAGGCTGAAGCGGCGGCGTGTGGTAGGCACGCTGGGCATGCATGTACATCTTTGCGGCTTTGGTGGCGTGGTGAGAAGGCGGTGCGCGACACAGTCTTGCGCTGAGGGTGGGCCAATTTGGGCTTTACTAGTGCGCTGGGTGTCTTGGTGAGCTGCTAGCACAGTGCGCTGGTGAGCAGGGGTGAGCGGGAGTGCGGCTAGGGCGGCTAGGGTTTCTTGGTGAGGTCGGCTAGGGAGAGAGAGAGAGAGAGAGAGAGAGATTTTCCCAAAACAAGGGAATAGGATTTTCTTTCCTTTTCCTAATTTAAATGGGTCTAAAATCCCTTCAAGGCTTTCTCTTGCGGGTCGGCTAAAGAAATTCTTTTCTTTTAACTAAACCTTCTTTTTCTAAAAACTCCAATTTCACCATTAGGGCAAGGGTTCAAATCCCAATGGGACCAATTAAATTCCAATTAATTTTGCTATCAGCGGAATGTCTCAGAACTTCTAATCAACTAACCCAAACTCCTTGGGTCTTGCAACCAACATTAATCAAGTCTCAACGAAGGCGAAATGACCACTGAAGCCACGAAAATCCTCAACCTCGGCCAGGGAGCAAAATACCAAAATACCCTTAAAGGTTAAAAAGCAGCTCTAACGGCCCATCAGAACATCAGAATAATGACCGAAATCACACAGGTACCCGAAATAGAAAAGCGGGCGTTACAATACTCCCTCCTTTTAAGACTTTCGTCCTCGAGAAAGTCCTAAAGGCAAAACAACTCTAGAAAAACTCCTTTGGTTCTTAACCAACCAAGCTCTGAAAAAGACAACACAAATCCTTCTTTGAAAGCCGAGACCCTCTTGGGTTCCCAATGCTCAAGCCCCTTGGACAAGAGTGCGCCACGAACTATCTCAACCAAAGCCCGAGACTAACTTTGAGCTTTGAAGAAAACATCACGATAACTAGTCGGTGAGCCACATCCTCGACTCGCACCAACTCTCAAGCGGTCTTACGACTCTAGGGCTCACTTATCCATGCTAAACCAACTTGGAGCGCCTCTCTACGGTGCTACTCTCGGCAAACTCGTGAGCGGGTCACAAGCCCTAAAACTCAGCGCCACGCTCGGCGTAACATCTCTGAATGCTCATGCATTTGTTATCAAGCGGCCTCGACCCTTCACCATCTTGACCAAACAAGCTGAACCTCGGTTTAAGAAACTAAGCGGCCTACTCATACTACGCAAGTGACTGCGAACCCTACAATAAGAACCCAAGCTGGTTGCCTACAATCTTTAACGAAATCCAATTGAACCACCAGCTGGTGGTGATCCCTAGGCAACCTTCTCCAACTAGCATGCACTCACAACACTAAAGCAACCATCTTACGAGAAATCGAAGCACCAAAGCCAAGGGCACTTTTGCAGTTCACCAAGCGGCTACCACCACACACACTGGTGATACTTGACCCGGCCACCTGAATGAGCGGGGTCAGAAGCGAGCTTCACTCGGTAAACTAATAGCGGAGCCCTTCGCCGGCCGACAACAAACTTTCCAATGCAATCCGATCAGCCACTTGGCCTGGGTGAACATCGCGGATAGGAAAACAAACAACATTCCTCTCACGGAAACCTCGAGCAACAAGGAATAAAACATTACGTGGCTACTAGCAAACACGATGGTGGAGGATCGAAACTCAAGGGCTTTACCACCCAATGCCACGGCACCTCTGTGCCAACTCACTCAAGCGTGGCTCGGCTAAAATGCCAAGCTGCGAATGTACAACGACTAAAGGCAAAGCCGAGAAAGGCTTGCTCTGCAAAAACACAACCCAAACATAACGAGCAAAGCTCGCCTCAAGCTGCCATTCAACTCTTAAGCCCATCTGTTTGCTCCAAGGACTTCTTGCTTATAGCTTAGACCTAACTCTTCTTCCAATCCGAAACTCCACCCACGAAACATCGCGAGGAATAAGGATAGCAGCGACCACAAGCTTGCGGATCTGAACAAGCGAGTCGGCAAGACTACCTCAAAAGTTAAAACTCGAGGCGGCATCACGGCGCAACTCAATTACCAAGGAACTAAGGGGTTCCACAAACTCCAAAGATCCAACAACCTTCCGCCAACAACTCAAGCCTTTGGGCGTGGTGGCTATCGCCCTCGCGAGGAACAAACACTTTTAGCTTGCTATCAAGCGAGGCGAGGACACTCTCGCTAGAGGTGACCAACTGCGCTACTACGATCAACTACACAACTCGGGAGCTAAAGTGACTCTTCCTTCTGAGGAACGATTTCCTAGCAAGCGGACTTAGAAGGGCGGCCGAATTTCACACGCGCTCATTGTCTTGCGCCAAACTCAGCGGTAGCAACCACCCACTAAGCACTAGCGGTACTTACTCAAGCCGGCGAGGGGAGGCCAACTCCCAAAACTACGACTAGGAACAAGTCCTCGAGGGCAGCGCTCGCTTGCTCGAACCGAGCTAGCTCACAAAACAACATGGGGACCAAACCTTGGTCAACACCAAGCACCACCTCGCTAAAATTACGAAAATCAGCGTGGGGTTACCAGAAGCGACTCTAGCTTGTTAGCAGGCAACAAGCATCCGAGCAACTCAGCCGAGGAACCTTTGCTGAGTGCAGTGAGCTCTGGTGAGGCTCTCCACAACTCGGGGTTCCTCCGATCGCCCTCAGACTCACCTTTGTCGTCAAGCGGTCCTAGCCCGACAGCTGGCTGCACGAGCACGTCTCCTCTGACATCTCATTTGTCTTTGGCCAAAAGCTCTTCCTTGCCACATGCTGCAGCAAGCGCGGGCGATGCTCCACACAATCCTACCCAACAACCCGACTCTGGCGCGTAGCCTCTCAACCAAGGCTAGGGCACTTGCCAGAACTAAAGTCCTAACTCCTCGGGGTGAGCCTTTGGTTTCTGGCAGAAACCTCTCGTGGTTCTTGAAAAATACACCACGGAGACAGGCTACACAAAAGTACATTGGCGTGTACGGCTCAACTTGGTTCCTTAAGATCCAAACCAACAAGTACTCTTACACAAGGCGACTTCTTCCTCCCAATAGAGCCACAACTAGCAAAGGAACAACAAGAGTTCGGACCACTCAAGGGTCAACTCACCACAGCTACATTGGTCAACTCACTCTTACAAGAGCATAACTACACCAATCGACATACCACATACCAATGTGCCCACTAAATGCTCCACTCAACCATCCAACTCCTGGCTCTAACCTTTGGGTCAACCACGCATCATCGATGCCAACCCTACTCATAATAGGGTAACTCCAAGGGTAATGGAATCACACTACCATTCAAGTGGCTCACAAGCCCACAACATGGCGCGAGATCTCGGCCGCGCTAGCCCTTAACAACCAACGGCATCCTTTGTACCCAACTCGGTGTGTGAAAAGCTCCTACTTTCCCTCAAACAACCTCACACTTGTAGTTCTCGACTACCACCGAGGCTAGATCTCTTAAGCAATCCAAGCAGATGCAACTTGAGAAAAATGGGTACAAGGCTAGTGGGGATGCTAAACTTGAGGCGGGTCTGGAACCACTGCACAAAAAGTGCCAAGCGGCTGAATCTAGGCCTCCTCTCAAAGCTTGGTGCCAGCAGGCACTTCTTCCTCTACAACACAAACATCCCTTTACGGGCTTTAAGCCACTCTGAGAGGGTAGGGAAGGTCACACTCGGTGGTGGCGGGGCAATGGCACTCAACACAAGAGTCTCAACAATCGAGTAGACTACTCTCGACATCACGTCCAACGAGACAAGCCAAGGCCCACTCCGCATCCCACTCGATGCTCAGCGAATACTCGAGGCCAACCCTCGGGTGGCGGCACCTAACTCCACACCTGGAACATGCTAATGAGAAGGTGCTTCTCTCTAATAGCGGTGAAAACCACGGACGGATTAAGTCGTGACAAGCAACCTCCACACTACCCCACAGCTCACGAGGTACTAAAAGAAGCGGGTGCCAAAGCGACTACGAGGCTTGCGGGGAGGACAAGATGTCTCTACATCTTCCTCAAAAGCTACTAACTTGGCGGCTTGCCAATCGGCCAGGGGTGGTGGTGGAGACTCTGCTTTGGTCCGCCTCTCACGGGGACTTCCACCACCACTCTCTGCATCAAGCACACACGAGCGGCACGCCACAACCTCGAGAACATTAGGTCGTCGGCCTCACGAGCACGAGTCATCCCAACACTTGGATGATAAACTCGATCTGGCCAACCACCTTGCTACTAGCGATGGGTCTCAAAACATCCGGCTCTCTGGCTTCCACTTGCCGAACTCGGCGGCTCGATCAACGCCAACTATCTTATCGGCATAAACTGCTTTGATCAAGCCCTCCGGGAACCTCGGGGGCTACTGGAACTACAAGGAGGGTGTCTCCTAAATAAACTCTACCGGTGGGCTATCTATGCCCAAGACTCCTCACTCTGGCGCTACAAGCTGCACAGGTCTCCGCTCTCTGTTAGCTAAAAGACACGCCATCAACTCCTCCTCATTTGGAGCACACTCTGCTCGAGGAGTCTCACTCTAAGGCGTGCTAGCCTCTACCCCCTCCTCTAGGAACCTCAGTTGCCCGGGGCCAACTCACGGCCCAGCGGGATAAACAACCGGGGCCGCGGCCTCAACATCCATACAAGCGGTCCAACTCCTCGATCGGACATGCCAAGCGTCTGCTCCTCGAGTGCGATCCACGCACTAGCGATCTGCCACGAGCACCTCCACCCTCTCACTGGGGAGAACCACAGCCTGGGCCACAAATGGCCTCACGGGAGTCTAAGGTCTACCTCCCTGCAGGTGCGATCGACACTGCTGGCGATCTGCACAAAGCATAAAACCTAGCCCGCCTTTGGGCTCTCTTTGCCAAACAAAGGGTAACACATGTATACTAGATGCGGTATTGTAAAATAAAACCCTTAGCTTAATGAACTCGAGACAAACTGTGCGGTAGCGAATGCGATGATCATGGGGGCAACAACTGCTGCAAAGCGAGTTAGTCTCTGAGAATCTATGACTCGTGCTCACGATACCAAGCTGTAAGAAGCAGACCCTAAATACGGTCCTAAACCTAGGTTCTCACTCGGCATGCAAGTTAAATATTTCATCAAGCGGTTTAGTGCTCATATTTAAAACCTTTAAAAACTTTTAGAGCAGGGAATGCTTAAAACATAATCAACAGTTTTGTTTAAGAAAACCAGCGAAGTAAAACAAGCACTGGCGAGTATATATATAAAACATTCAAAAGCAGTTCAAACAACTTTTAATAATGTTTCCCCTAGGACTCTGTCCATCTACATCTTTGAACAAATATGCAAACAATAAAGGCAGTCTGGCGGCTCCATGATCAATCGGCTCCTCCGCTAGCCGTCCGGTGTTGTCTCAAGTTACACGGTGGAAAGCCACGAGAAATAAGGGTGAGTATAAACATACTCGGTAAGAATCCGGCCAGGGGTACAATACGATACTTCAATCATCTAGCACCCTAGTATACATGTATAGTGATTACCAACCACGGATCATAGCTCGTGAGCTTACAAAGCGAGAATCACGGAATCCTCGGAAGTCTCTTTCTTAGGCCTAATGATTGGCTCTCATAACCAATCCGGGACATCTCAGGGTCTTTCTCCCTCGGCCAATTGATCAGCTCAAAAAGCCGATCCCAAAGATGTCAGAGCACCCTCGAGGTCTTTCTCCCTCGACCATATGATCGACTCAAAAGCCAATCCCAATGGGTGTCCTCAAGGGCCTCTTACCCTCGCTATAAATCTGGACTATCGGGAGTACCCGAAGTCTGGCTCTAAGCGAGGAAGGCGGTGTACTCACGAACATTGGCAGGGGAGCTCTCGAGCCGGCGACTAAAGCGTGTCTGCGCGCGCACCGCATGCTCTTCTGCAGCCGGCGTAAATCACGGGGCCTAAGGGCAAACTCTGCGGGCAGTCGCATGCCTAAGACTTCGGAAAGCGGTGTCGCTTGAACACGATGGTGCGAGGCCCTCGGCACTCATCTGTGCGGCGGCTGTACTGCCGACACGAAGCTAAGAAGCCGGCAAAAGCGGGGCTTGCACCGTTGGCGGGGTTCCGCTCTAGCGGGCTACAAACTAGGCTTATGCCGATGTGGTAGCTAAATCCACATCGGCTGCAGGGGAAGCAATATACGTTATGCTTCGCTCTACTCCCGGCCGGTGGGGACAAGGTGCGTTATGTCGCTCTCGGCCTCTAGATGATGCGGCCCTAACACACTAGCTAGAGTATAGAGTAAGCGATTCTGGCTAAACATACATAATCATCATCAATCATACATAACCTAGCATGATACTACGAACTTAAAGCGGGAATCTCAAGCATCTTTGGAAGAACAATCCTAGCATGGCACTAACATGTACAAACAAGCAAACATGCTAGCGGGAATGCAATCACAATTTGTTTATCTATCCACTAATCATGTCCATAAAAGTAAACATGCATATAAGGCACATTCAAGAAAGCATCGCGAGAGTCCACACAACCACGGTAAGGAATCCTTACGGAAGCAGCGAAATAACCTTCACACTCTAATAATGACCCTCGAGCTTTAAAGCGGCAAGAGCAACCTAAGCATTTTAATAAAAACAACCTAATTAAATAAGCATGACCATGACCTAGGGCCCAAAGGGAAAAGTCTGGGAATTACCGATCGAGAAGACACAAGGCCACGCCCCAACCCGCCGCGGCAAAGCGGTGTCCGTCAGCAAGGACAAGCGAGTCTGCCTGGGCCACAGGCCTGCAACCTTTGCAGCAACCTTTAGCATTTGGTGTGTGCAGCCTTTAGCGGCCTTGGGCTCTTGAGCGCTTCTCCAGTATTCTTGCAGGCGTCTTTGGCCTTGCGAGGAAAAGCCATTTGTGGCTGGAGTTCTGTGATGCGGCAGCGAGGAAGCGGCCTTGTGGCTGGAGCGGGCGGTGGCGAGCAGCGGCGCACACCTTGACAGCGGATGGGCGGCGCGAACGCGTGAGCAGCGGATAGTCTTTGGCGTGGCGTAGCCTTGGCGGCGGCAGCGTGCGGAGAAAGCGAGGCGGCAGCGTCTTGTGCGGTCGCAATGCAGCGTCTGGGCGGTCAGTGCGGAGCAGTGCGACAGCGTCTGAAATTGGGGAAGCGGCGGTATTGTGGTGGGCACGCTGGGCATGAACATCATCTGCTGACACAGGCGGCGTGGTTGGCGGCGGGTGTGCGCGACTAGTCGCTGGGCTGGACAAGAGAAATTTTGCTAGTGCTTGCTGGGTTTGTCTTGGTGAAATTTGCTGAGTGCGCTGAAATTTGGCTTGGTGTGGCGGGAGTGCGGCTAGAGCGGCTAGGGTTTCTTGGTGGTCGGCTAGGGAGAGAGTGAGAGAGAGAGAGAGATTTTCCCAAAACAAGGGAATAGGATTTTCTTTCCTTTTCCTAATTTAAATGGGTCTAAAATCCCTTCAAGGCTTTCTCTTGCGGGTCCGGCTAAAGAAATTCTTTTCTTTTTAACTAAACCTTCTTTTCTAAAAACTCCAATTTCACCATTAGGGCAAGGGTTCAAATCCCAATGGGACCAATTAAATTCAATTAATTTTGCTATCAGCAGGAATGTCTCAGAACTTCTAATCAACTAACCCAAACTCCTTGGGTCTTGCAACCAACATTAATCAAGTCTCAACGAAGGCGAAATGACCTGAAAGCCACGAAAATCCTCAACCTCGTAGGGAGCAAAATACCAAAATACCCTTAAAGGTTAAAAGCGACTCTAACGGCCCATCCGAACATCGAATAATGACCGAAATCACACAGGTACCCGAAATAGAAAAAGCGGGCGTTACAACGCCCTATCGAGAAACAAGTCTCGGCCTCGGCACATCTCTGCATCGTCACGAAAGGTACACTAGCTCAAGATCGAGGAGCTCTCGGTCGTATTTGTAATGGCGTAAGCATGCGGCGTGCTCACTGCGAACTATGAAGTGCCGGGTCTAGTAAAAAGTTGCCCATGTCGATCCACCACGCCTAACTAAATCTACGGATCGGTGTCGCGACATAGGGGTGTGAGACACAGACACGTGAACTATGTCGGCTGAACCACCACTTTGAGGCTAAAGGCCGGTCGTGATAGGCTTACACCGAAGCGGTCCTTGCCCTAACGGTGGCAATCAAGAACTCTGGCCGAACACGGCGAGGCGTGCATTTGTCGAGGGCGAGGCAATGCCAAGTCATCATCCCGGCCGTTGGGGCATTTGCTTGATCTGCCACCCTCACCCAAGATTGCGGGGCCTACAGGTCGGGTTAGCTAAACCCTAACGAGGTCGAGGGGCGGAGAAGCGTCTCGATGTCACTGCCATGGATGCAAGATACTTTATGCATCGGGCCGGATGATGCTACCTACCTACACTTTAACCTATCATATCAATAACATACAATCCAATACAATCCAAAACGTGCTCAGCGGATACAACGAACCTAGCATGGTACTACGAAGCAGAAGCAGATATGAGCATGCTAGAAGCGGAACAACCTAGCATGGGCTAACATGAGAGAACAACATGCGAAGTCATGCTAGTCGAGGAATTGAGCAGAGCACCTAAACTATACATTTGATAATCACAAACAAACATACAAACAACAATCACATAGAACATCGCGGGGTCCACACAACTCGGTAAGAAATCCTTACCTTGGCGGGGCAACTACACACAAAATCCTACAGCTGCGATCGATCCGAGCTAGCTAACGAGAACCTAACAAACACAATAGAAATCACAATCATAGCCCTAAAAAATATAATAAAACAAGCGAGGCTCGGCTCGGGGCACTCACGGCCACGGCCCGGACACGCGGGCAGGCGAAGCGGCAGCGGCGCGGCTCTTCTGCTTCTTAGGCCAGCGAAGCGCGAAGGAGGGCTGATGGCGCGAGGACCGCGCTGCCTGCTGAGCAGCCAGGCGCGAGGAGCGCGAGCGAGCTGCTTGTGCCTTGCATTGTGAGCCCAGCTGGCTGGCGCAGCGCGGCGCGCAGCGCGAGCAAGCGGGCGAGAGGCAGCCTTGTTGTGCGCGAGCGGCGGCGCGATCTGGCGCCTGCAGCGCGCGGCGAGCCAGGTAGCGGGCGCGGCAGCGGTAGCGCGGGCTGCTCAGCAGTCTGTGCGGACAGACTCTGACAGAAATTTGGCGATGCAGGCGGCTTTGGTGCTTCTTCTGCTTGTGATCTGAGGCGACTGGGCTTCTTTGCTAAGCGTCACAGGCGGCTGGGCTTCTTCTTTGGGCGGATCTGGGCATCTTTGGGCGACTGCTACAAACACACACACACACAAGCTCTTCTCCTTACCTTGGCCAACAAGAACACCCAATCGAGAAGATGAAGAGGATGAAGACTTACCGGAGTGATGATGAGCGATCAAGGGGGTGCAAGGATGAAGAATCGGCAAGGAGAGCTTGGGAGAAAGCTTGGGCGGCCACAACTCTTTTGGAGAAGAAAACACAACAAACCTAATTTCTATTTCATTTAACCAAATGCACCAAACACCAAAGATCCAAGGTTAACTAAGATGTGATGCGAAGGAGAGCAACAACAAGAGCACCTAATGGCTCAATTGGCACACATCTCTACAAGCTTCCCGGGGACCGGGTTCAAACCCATTTGCGGCCTAAATTCCTTTATTTTACTTTTGCATCTACCCATGCTCAAACCAAACCACAAAGCCTCAAAAACCTTCATAAATCCATCCAATAATTTTAGCAAGCTGGAAAAAGACATAAGCGGCCTGGCGGCCCGACCAAATTACTAAAATACCCCTAGGGCATACGGAAGGCGGGGCGAAAGCACAGGCCGTTACAATATTCCCTCCTTTTTATGACTTTCGTCCTCGAAAGTCCTTAAAACTGAAAGCAGCCACGGAGATCTTTGCAATCTCATCCGTCTTCCCGCTCAAGCGGCCTCCTCTGAACTCTAACTCCTCCCGAACTTTTACCAAGCGGATCTCACGATTATGCAGCGTCTTCGTCTCAAGGACGAGAATACTCCACGGGCTTCCTCTCGAAGCTCAAATCCTCAATCGGTGCAAAGGCTCAAAGTCCACAATGAGCAATGGGTCAGGACACATCTTGCCTCCCACCGATACATGAGAACACGCACCACGGTGACATTGGCCAGAAAAAGCTAACCAATATGCAACTCTGCCAATCCTCTCGAGAATCTCAAATGGTCCAACAACGAGGAGACTCCACTTCTCCGCTTGCAAAACTCAACACAACTCACAGCGGCACAATCTTAAAAGCACGCCTTTGTCAACCTCAAACTCTAAAACTCGGCCCGGACATCGGCGTAACTTTTCTACTGCTGCTGCAGGCTAACAACACTAGCTCTAAAGTCTGCACATCACCCTGCGGTCAAATCGACAACTTCGGGACCCAAAACAAAATTGTGGCCACCAACCTTTTCTCACGGCACTAGAGACTGCAGCACTTACCATACAATGCCTCAATGGAACCACAGAGCCCGCCGGCCGAGAGCGCTACTCAAGGCAACCTCCTAAAACCACATTGGTCTTCCATTTTGCTAATCACGGAAACACCAACTCGCAACAAGCTCAGAAGGATCGGCTCCTCCTCCCAAAGACCATTGGACAAAAAGGGTGAAAACACTCTGAAGCGCACTCGGCTCATAAGCCTCTAAGAACACTCTCTTGAATCACGGTTCGCCCCGCATTTGCCTAGAACAAACCTTTGTTGCCACACCTTAATGGCAACATCTCAACTGAAAGCCCGACATGCCTCTACTCCATAGAAATGGCATCCGCACACCAGTAGAGGTGCGAGCTCTAGCCTCTGAAGTCAATACTCCAAAAATCCGAACTCACACAACAACCTCAACTGGTGCGGCTCCCACACGAAACTTACAATCCAACAACTTGGAGTGCTACGAACTAGGAAGCTCAAACAACTACAAGCTGCATAGCTATGCCAATCCACTCATCTCTAGCTCGACTCAAATCACTAGGTGGGCAAGACAACTTGCAAACAACCGGGCCCAGAGGGCTCCATCCACTAAACTTACCTCCGTGCAAACAACGGAACAAAGCTCGCCTCAAATATGAAACACATCTCACAAGTCCAAGCGATAACACATCTGAGGCTTAACCCTCAAGCTTAGGCTTAATGCACCTTCCACGAAACTTCATAGCGGAACTCCACTGCACAGTCAGCACCAACTACCAAGAACAAGAATACCAACAATGCATTGGCGAGTGCAAGCTACACTAGCCCGACAAGGATCCTCGATAAGTCGGACCTAATCCATTACAATGGTGCAACCTCAACCAACAAGCGATACAAAGGAGATCTTCCACTACAAAGGTGCAACATCTTCCATGCCAACACACAAAATCTTAACCAACTAGGCCAAACACTCATAAGAGCGGGACAACCTTTACTGCGGCCTCTAGAACACCCTCCAGAATCGCTTAAGCTGGACAGCGACTACTTCCAGCGACCAACAAACTTTTCCTTCAAGCTAGCGCTTCCACCATTAACTCCAAGACCAAAGGAGTAACGACAACTCCCGAAGAAGCGGCTCCTACAAGCGGACAACCAGCGGACGAGAGAACTCCACATACGCTCCTTTGTCTTGCTCCACGAGCAACAACATCTAATCTCACGGGGCACAACAAGGGTCCATCTCAGTTGAACCTCCAAATGCCAAGCGGGGCAACTCAACATCTTGGAAGCAGGAAAAACAACCAACATGGCACAAACCACTCGCCCCCACGAGCAAAACTAAACTCTAGCAACTTCAATCCACACTTGGTCAACACCAAGCATCAACTTGCCACCACCACGAAACCACTCCGGACTTTACTCCAAATAAACACTAGCTTGCTAGTCTACCAAGAGCGCTAGCTAGCAACTCCACCAGGGCTACAAACTACACGCCTCGGCTAGCCAAGCTGAAACTCACTAGGTTTGGGCTGGTGAGCTCTGGGAGGCTCTCCACAACCTAGGGTTCTTGGCAACCCTCGACACACCTGCTTCTTAGGCATACGATCTAACAGGACAATTGCTGAACAAACAACTCAATTTCCGGCATCCCAACCATCTTTGGCCAACTCCAACTCCTTGGGAACCTAGAGGACCGGCGCTCTGAGAATCGTCATCCTCCTACTCAAAGCATCAGCCACAACATAACTTCTACCCAAGGAAGGATCAGGAACAACTCTCTTAGCCATGCGATCGGAAACCACGCGGCTTAGCTACCCGCGCTCTTGTTCGGTTTCCAGTGAACTCCAACCAACGATCAACAAGAAGATCCGCCAACCAAGCTTAGGCCCAACAACAAATCTTGCCTAAGCAACAACGATACCACGAGCCTTTGTATCCTTACCACCTCAACCCAAGCCTTACAACAACCACAGAGTCCAACTTCTCAAGGAGGCTGAGCACGAGATCTCCAAAGCAAACCCTACATGGATCTGAACTCTGCGCCACGGGCGAACCACACAAAACACACTTGTGTGCACAACTCCCAACCTTCCTTTAGAGATCCAAGACTAACAAGCGCTTTTCCACAAAGCAGCGATAAATCTGGCGTGATACAAACAATCCAAGGAACACCAAAGTCCCATCTCCACCACGATACTCGAAAGTGAGGCAACCTTGCTCTACCAAAGCATAATCATGCCAAACCAAACTTACTTTATACCAAGCCTCTACCAAGGGTGCTTACCCCAAGGCATCCAAAACCTCTCGCGGGGCATCGGCTCATCTCGCCTCAAAGCATCCAACTCATGGTCCCTCAATTTGGACCAAACTCGCATCTACAATGCTCAACTCTCCTCGATTTAGGCACTCGAAGGTAGTTGGCCGCACTACCAACCACAAGGAAAATCTCTTGGCCTTAACACTGGCGCGAGACTCCGCGCACCAACATTACCAGCGGCAACCTGTTGACTTACTCAACCTCGGAAACACTTTGGGAAGAGGCTCGGCTCCTCTCGAGCATCCTTTCGCTTGTAGTCCATCGACTACCCCGAACTAGCCCTGCGGCACGACCTAAGCGGGTGCAAGCGCCGCCGCATGCGATCCAAGGCTAAAAAGTGCATTTGAACTCGAGCGGCATAGAACCATCTGCTATGCCCAAGCCAAACTCAAGCTGAACCGGACTTAGTGCCAAAGTGGCACACCAACCAATGCACCTCAAGTGCTACTACTACCAAATCCACATACGAGGAAGTGGGCATTAAACAACAACGAGGCTCGCAAGAGGCAAAGATGACCCTTCATCGGCCTCAAGCCACTAACACGGCAACTTGCCAAACAATCGGCGGCGTGGTGGAGACTCTGCTAGACCACCTCTCACGAGGATTTCCACCACCACCATCGATGAACCAAAGCGGCCACGAGGCGGCACACCTCGGCCTTTGAGCAGCGGGGCATCCACACACGGATGCTAAACTCAAACACGGCCAACTACTTTCTGCTGCTAGCGATAGGACTTACTAAAACATCGAGCTCTCTGAGGCATCCATTTGCCAACACAGGCGTCTCCATCAAAGCCAACAAACTCATCTGAATAAACCTGCTGATCATGCCCTCCGAGAACCTCAGGGGGCTACAAGAGCTCTTTGGGGAAAAATCTTTGAAACAAACTCTGTCGGTGAGCTAAGCTGTGCCGGGACTCCTCTCTCTGGCGCTACAAGCTGCGCACAGGTCTCAGCTCTCGATAGCTAAAGACACGCCATCAAATCTCTCATGTTTGGAGCACACTCTGCTCAAGGAGTCTCACTGCAGTATTTTGCTAGCCTCTACCCCCTCCTCTAGGCAACTCAAGCTGCGGGGCCAAATCGGCATGCGGGCCTAACAACCACTGGCGCGGCCTCAACATCAACACGATCTGTCCAACTCCTCGGTCGGACATGCCAGCGCCACTGCTCCTGCAGGTGCGATCAACATCTTGGCGATCTGCACGAAGCACCACCACCCTCTCACTGGGGAAAGCGACAAGCCCGGGCCACAAATGGCCAGCGAGTCTAAGCTACGCCTCCCTCTAGAGCGATGTCCCGGGGCATCAGAATCTATCTGGATACCTCAACAGGTTTGCTAAACAAGCTGCGCTTAACTGCTGAGAAAGTTGGCATGATGGCTCACTAAGCCCAAACCAACAACGAGTCGAACACTGCTCGTCTCCGCTCCACAACACTACACAAGGCATACACTAGATGAAAGGTATTGTAAATTCTTAACCCTTTTCTAAAAGCAGAAAACTTAGGCGTACTGATGGTGCCGGTGCGGTGATCATGGGAAAGACGACCTACAACAAAGGTCGGTCTACAAAGTCTATGACTACGAGCTCGATACCAAGCTGTAAAGACCCAGGCCCAAAAAGGGCTCTAAATAGGCCTTTACCCCAATGCATGCATTCAAAGTAAAGGACAATATGCAAATAGTTTTGATTCCCAATTAAAGCAGAAACAATCAAGGTTCAATCGAAATAAAGATAGTTTCTTTGAAACTGTCCTGTCTCCAAGCACTGTTTCAAGGCAAATACATTTCCAAAGCGTACACTCACGATCGATCAGATTTATTAAAACATTTGAAACATCCTCAAATTCAATAAAGCGGGAATCACAAAAACATTGAGAGAAAACATCCTAGGGCTTCGTGCGACTACATGCATTCGGGGAAAATGAAAGACAAGAGTCATAGAAATAAAAAGTCGGAGGCAATGACCAAGTTCCCATGATCATAGCTCCTCCTTGACCATCTGCCTCGCGCCATGGTTACGGAAGATAAGTAAGGGTGAGTAACGAATTACTCGGTAAGAATCCCGGCCAGGGGTATTTGTCGATGCACATGGTCATCTAGATGAGTGTATGCAAGCTATGAACATAAACACATAATAGAGCACATAGCTTAAGTCCACACTTGGACCTCGGATGCCAACTCGGGGTCTTAGTCGGAATAATCCACACCACACAATCGCCTATCGAGAACCAAGTCTCGGCCTCGGGCATCTCTGCATCGTCCCGAAAGGTACACTAGCTCAAGATCGAGGAGCTCTCGGTCGTGTTGTAATGGCGTAAGCATGCGGCGTGCTGCTGCGAACTATAGAAGTGCGGGTCTAGTGGCAAAGTTTGCCCATGTCGATCACCACGCCTAACTAAATCTACGGATCGGTGTCAGCGACATAGGGTGTGAGACACGGACACGTGAACTATGTCGGCTGAACCCACACTTTGAGGCTAAAGAACCCGGTCGTGATAGGCTTACACGAAGCGGTCCTTGCCTAACGGTGGCAATCAAGAGACTCTACGGCGAACTGGCGGGGGCGTGCGCATTTATCGGGGCGAGGCAATGCCAAGTCATCATCCCGGCCGTTGGGGCATTTAACGATCTGCCACCCTCACCCAAGATTGCGGGGCCTACTGGTCGGGTTAGCTAAACCCTAGCGGGGTCGAGGGCGGAGAAGCGTCTCGGCGTCCACTGCCATGGATGCAAGATACTTTATGCATCGGGCCGGATGATGCTACCTACCTACACTTTAACCTATCATATCAATAACATACAATCAATATAATCCAAAACGTGCTCCAGCGGATACAACGAACCTAGCATGGTACTACGAAGCAAAACAGATATGAGCATGCTAGAGCGGAACAACCTAGCATGGGCTAACATGAGAGAACAACATCACGAAGTCATGCTAGTCGAATTGAGCGAGCACCTAAACTATACATCTTGATAATCACAAACAAACATACAAACAACAATCACATAGAACATCGCGAGGTCCACACAACTCGGTAAGAAATCCTTACCTTGGCGAGGGCAACTACACACACACAAAATCCTACTGCTGCGATCGATCCGAGCTAGCTAACGAGAACCTAACAAACACAATAGAAATCACAATCATAGCCTAAAAAATATAATAAAACAAGCGAGGCTCGGCTCGGGGCACTCTGCAGCCACGGCCCGACACGCGGGCCAGGCGGCGGCGGCCAGCGAAATTGCTTCTTGCGGCGTTGCAGAAGCGAAGAAGGGGTGATAGGCGCGAGGACCGCCTGCTGGCGCTAGCCAGCAGGCGGCGAGGCGCGAGGCTGTAGTAGCCGCATGTGAGCCCATTGAGCTGGGCTGATGCGCGCGCAGCGCGAGCAGCGCAGCGGAGCAATGCAATGTTGGCGCGCGCGGCGGCGGCGATCGCGGCGCCAGCGCTTGCGAGCGAGCGAGCAGTAGCGCGAGAGCGCGAGCGCGAGTAGCGAGCGAGCGGCAGCGTGGCGGGCTGCTCAGCCAGTCTTGTGTGACGGGCTGCGGCGAAGTTTGGTGATGCAGGCGGCACTGGTGCTCTTCTTCTGCGATCTCACAGGCGACTGGGCTTCTTTGCTAAAGCGTCTGGGCGGCTTTGGGCTAGCTTCTTTGGCGGATCTGGGCATCTTTGGGCGACTGCTACAAACACACACACACACAAGCTCTTCTCCTTACCTTGGCCAACAAGAACACCCAATCGAGAAGATGAAGAGGATGAAGACTTACGGAGTGATGATGAGCGATCCAAGGAGGCTGCAAGGATGAAGAATCGGCAAGGAGAGCTTGGGAGAAAGCAGGCGGCCACAACTCTTTTGGAGAAGAAAACACAACAAACCTAATTTCTATTTCATTTAACCAAATGCACCAAACACCAAAGATCCAAGGTTAACTAAGATGTGATGCGGAAGGAGCAACAAGAGCACCTAATGGCACAATTGGCACACATCTCTACAAGCTTCCCGGGAGACCGGGTTCAAACCCCATTTGCGGCTAAATTCCTTTATTTTTACTTTTGCATCTACCCATGCTCAAACCAAACCACAAAGCCTCAAAACCTTCATAAATCCATCCAATAATTTTAGCAAGCTGGAAAAAGACATAAGCGGCCACTGCGGCCCGACCAAATTACTAAAATACCCCTAGGGCATACGGAAGAGTGGGACGAAAACACAGGCCGTTACGTTACAGGGTGGCGATGCAACGCGTCTGCAGGCGCACTGAGGTGCAGGCGATGCGGGGCGTCACAGTCTGGTGCGTGGTGGGGCGGTATCTTTGGGTAGCGGATCCGATGCGGCCGAGTGTGGTGCGGCTTAGGCATGGTGGGCGGCTAGGGTTGGGTTTTCTTGGTGGTCGGCTAGGAGAGAGAGAGAGAGAGAGAGAGAGAGAGAGAGATTGCAAAACAAGGGAAAAGGACTTTCTTGATTTTCTTCCCTTTTCCTAATTTAAATGGGTCTAAAATCCCTTCCCAAAGCTTCCTCTTTCAAAACACAGCCCAAACAAACTTTTCTTTCTAGAAAAACTCTTTTCTTACAAACTCCCAAAACCATTTAGGGCATGTGTTCAAATCCCAAAGGAAGCACTCAAAAACCCATTAATTTTGCCAATAACTAAAATACCTCCAAACTCCCAAACAACACCCAAACCTCTTGGGTCTTGCAACCAACAACCACCAACCGGCGAAGCGGGAAAGGCCACTGAAATCTTGAAAATCCTCAAAACCACGGACCAGGGGCAAAAGACCAAAATACCCTAAGGGTTAAAGCAGCTCTAACGGCCCATCCAGAACATCCGAATAATGACCGAAATCACAGGTAACCAAAATAGAAAAGCTGGGCCGTTACAATACTCCCTCCTTTAAAGACTTTCGTCCTCGAAAGTCCTAAGACAAAAACAACTCTAGGAAACTCCACTTGATTCTTAACCAACCAAGCTCTCGATTAAGACAACACAAATCCTTCTTTGAAACCGAACCCTCTTGGGTTCCCAAAGGCTCAAGCCCATGGACACCGAGTGCGCCACGAACTATCTCAACCAAGGCCCAGGCATACAGAACTCAGAAGAAATAGATGTGATAGTGCTAGCGGTAATACACATCCTCAAACTACGCACTAGCTCTCAAGCAGTCTTAAAATCTTAGGGCTCACTTAACCCTGCTAGCCCAACTCGGGCAGCGCTCTCTCACGGCGCAACTCTCGGCAAACTCTGGGGCGGGTCACAAGCTCTAAAACTCTCGCCACGCTCGGCGTAACTTCTCTGAATGCTCATATTTGTTATCAAACAGCCTCAACCCTTCACCATCTTGACCAAACAAGCTGAACCTCCGGGTTTTTGAAACTAAGCAGCCTACTCTTACTTCGCAAGAGATCTGCGAGCCCCAATGGTTGCCTATAATCCTTAACGAAATCCAAATCGAACCACCAGCTGGTAGTGATCCCAAGGCAAACTCCTCCAACTAGCATGCGTCCACAACACTTAAGCAACCATCTTACGAGAAATCGAAGCACCAAAGCCAAGGGGCACTTTTTGGTTCCAAGCGGCTACCACCAACACACGGTGAAACTTGGCTCGACCACCTTTAGAAGACAAGGTCGAGCCACAGGCTCTACTCGGCCAAACTAACAAGCTGGAGCCCCTCAGCGGCCGACAACAAACTTTCCAATGCAATCCGATCAGCCACTAGCCTAAGAGAACATCGCCAGACAGAAAAACAAACAACATTCCTCTTACGGAAATCTCGGGCAACAAGGAATAAAACATTACGTGGCTACTAGCAACACAATAGCTGGAGGATAACAACTCTAAGGTTTCCAACCAATGCCACGGCATCTCTATGCCAACCCACTCAACTGTGGCTCAGCTATAACGCCAACTACGAACGCCCATCAACTAGGAACAAAGCCCAAGAAGGCTTGCTCTGCAGAAACTCAACCCAAGCTTATAACGAGCAAGGCTCGCCTCAAAGCTGCCACTCAACTCTTAAGCCCATCTGGTTTGCTCCAAGGACTTCCTCCTTATAGCTTAGACCTAACTCTTCTTCCAATCCGAAACTCCTCCCACGAAACATCGCGAAGAATAAGGATAGCGGCGACCACAAGCTTGCGGATCTGAACAACACGAGTCGGCAAGACTACCTCAAGCGTTAAAACTCGAGGCGGCATCCACGGTGCAACTCAACTACCAAAGAACTAAGGGGTTCTACAAACTCCAAAGATCCAACAAACCTTCGGCAACAATTCAAGTCCTTGAGCTGGCGGGCCTCGCCCTTACGGGAACAAACAACTTTTAAGCTTGCTAACAAACAAGCGCGGTGACACTCTCTCATTGGTGTGCCATTTGCGCTACTCGATCAACTACACAACTCGGGAGCTAAGTTGACTCCTCCTCAACGAGAACGATTTCCCATCAAGCGGACTTAGAAGGACAATGAACTCCACACTGCGCTCATTGTCTTGCTCAAACCCAAGGGCAACAACAATAACCTCTCTCGGAAGCAACATCAGAGGATCCTCAATCACTTGAACCACCAACTTAGAACTAGCGGTACTTACTCAGCCGGCGGGGAGGGTCAACTCCCAAAACTTCGACTAGGAACAAGTCCTCGAGGCAACGCCCGACTTGCTCGAACCAAGCTAGCTCTAGAAACAACATGGGAACCAAACCTTGGTCAACACCAAGCACCACCTTGCTAAAAATTACGAAAACCAGCGTGGAGGTTAATAAGAACAACTCTAGCTTGTCAGCAGGCAACAAGCATCCAACAACTCAAACCGTGGAACAACTTTGCACAGTGCGACTTAGCTCTAGTGAAGCTCTCCACAATCTAGGGTTCCTCCGATCACCCTCGAGCACATATTGTCGTCAGCGATCTAACAGGACATCGGCTACACGAGCACATCTCCTCCAACATCTCAAGCTGTCTTTGGCAAAAGCTTTTTCTTGCCAAATATGCGGCAAGCACAGGCGATGCTCCACACAATTCGAAAAGTGCCTTACCACACTTGATGCAATGAGCGGTGCTTTGGCCGCCTGTGGCGATCTGAGCTCTAAACTGCGGTCGGTGGCTGTTCGCGACCCCTAGGCGGGCCCTGTCGGTGAGTGTCGCTATCCATCGGCGGGAACAACCAGAAGACCCAAACTTCCTCTTGCTCAAAGCATGAGCCACATCGTAGCTTCTACTGTAAAGACCCGACCCAAAGGGGCTCTAAATGGGCCTTTACCCCAATGCATGTAGTGAAAATAAAAGACATTATGAAAAATACATTTGATTCCAAGTAAAAAGCGAAACATTCAACAACCAAAACATACATTTCTAAAAGCACACTCACGATCGAGATTTATTTAAACCATTAAAACAATCCACAAGTACCAATATCTTTGGAATCCATAAAGCGTAAGAAAACATCACGGGGCTCTGTGCCCGTCTACATGCATTCGGGGAAATAATAAAAAGTGAAGAGTCATGATAATTAAAATAAAACAATCGAGAGAAAGCAGCGAGGTTCCATGATCATAGCTCCTCCTTGACCATCCTGTCTCCGCCTTGATTACTGTGGAAAACCACAGAATAAGGGTGAGTAACGAATTACCCAGTAAGAATCCCCAGCAGGGGTACAATACGATATACATGATCATCTAGAAGAATGTATGCAAGCTATGAGTACAAACACAGGCGGAGCACATAGCTAAGTCCACACTTGGACCTCGGATGCCATCTCGGGGTCTTAGTCGGGAAAATACCACAACACACTAAACGCACTATCACGGGAACAAGTCCGGCCTCGGCTGCCTGCATGCATCGTCGAAAGGTGCTTTGGCTCAAGATCGAGGAGCTCTCGATCGTGTATTTGTAATGGCGTAAGCGCGCACCGCATCTCTCTGCAAACTGCGGGAGTGCGGGTCTAGTGGCAAAGTTGCCCGAGTTGATCACCATGCCTAACTAAATCTACGGATCGGTGTCAGCGACATAGGGTGTGAGACACGGACACGTGAACTATGTCGACTGTACCACCGCTTTTGAGGCTAAAGGAGCCGGTCGTGGTAGGCTTACACCGAGAAGCGGTCCTTGCCTAACAGTGGCAATCAAGGGCTACGCCGAACACGGCGAGGGCGTGTCATTTGCCGGGGGCGAGGCAATGCCAAGTCATCATCCCGGCCGTTGGGGCATTTAACGATCTGCCACCCTCACCCAAGATTGCGGGGCCTACCGGTTGGGATAGCTAATCCCTCACGGGGTCCAAGGGCGGAGAACTATCTCGAGCGTCCTTGCCATAGATGCAAGATACTTTATGCATCGGGCGGATGATTCTATCTACCTCAATTCTAAACCTTAACAATAATAATAATAACAATTCAATCAATGCGGTCCAATACGTGCTCCATGGATACAAGGAGCCTAGCATGATACTACGAAGCAAGAAGCAGAGATATCGAACATGCTAGAATAGAACAACCTAGCATGGGCTAACATGAGAAACAATACAAGAGTTCATGCGATCGGGAATTCGACGAGCACCTAGGCTAAACATGCTAGTAAACATACAGGCATACAAAACAACAATCACAAATATACGCGAGTCCACACAACCCGGTAAGAAATCCTTACCTTGGTGGGAAGACTTTTACACACAAATCCTAAGTGCTGGAACAATCCCGAGCTAGCGGCGGGAACCTAGCAAACCAACAATAATCGGCATCTAAAATATCTAAACAACAATAGAACAGCAAGCTCGGCTCAAAGGGAACTCACGCGGTAGCGGCGACACGAGCTTGGGGTGCTTAGCAAGCCCCAGCACGGCAAGGCAGCAGCGCATGCTGCTGGCTTGGCTTGCAGCGGCAGCAGGGCCTTGTATTGTGCTGGCTGTATGCCAGTACCGCACGCACGGACCTGTGGCTGTGCTTGTGCACCGCATGGACTAGCGAGGACTGAGCAGTAGCAGCAGCTGGGCGGAAAGCAGCGCAGGCTGGCTGGCGTGCGCGATGAACCACGGCGAGCAACTTCAGCGAGGGAGCCTTGCGCGCGCGGCGACGTCTGGCGAAGGCACGCGGGCGCAGCGGCTCGGCAAGCGGACCTGGCGAGGGCGTCGCGAGCGATCGGGTGGGCGTCTTTGGTTGGCGAGGACCTCTGGCGTCGCGGCGATCGGGCGATCTGCTTCTTTGGCGAGCAGCGAGGCTCTTGGGACAGATCTGGCGTCTTGGCGGGTGGTTCGGCCGATCTGGGCGTCGCGGCAGGTGGATTCGGCCGATCTGGCGGCGTCGCGGTGAAGGTGGCGATGATGGCATTGCTCCTCTCATTTGTTGCACACACACACACACACAACCCCTTTTTCTTACATTCGGCCAACAAACACCCAAATGAGAAGATGAAGAAGGCGAAGACTTACCGGAATGATGATGATCGAACCCAAGGAGAGGCAAGGATGAAGAACTCGGCAAGGCTATGGAGATGGAGAGCTTGGGCGGCCAAGAGGTGCTTTTGGAGAATAAGATGGAATAACCTAATTCTATTTCATTTAACCAAATGCACCAAAACTCCAAACTCCAAGGTTAACTAAGATGTGATGCGAGAAAGAGCAACAAGAGCACCTAATGGCTCAATTGGCACACCTCTCTACAAGCTTCCCGGGAGACCCGGGTTCAAACCCATTTGTGGCCTAATTTCCTTTATTTTTACTTTTGCAACAAACCTTGCTCAAACCAAACCTCAAACTCCTCCAAAAACCTACAAAAACCATCCAATAATTTTAGTAACTGGAAAACACACAAACGACCCTGACGGCCCGACCAAATTACCAAATTACCCCTAGGGCATACCTGGAAGACCGGGAAGAAAAACCTGGGTCGTTACATCTACCCAGGGTAAGGATCCGAACAACTCTCTTAGCCATGGCGGCCAGAAACTCCGCGATTTTACTACCATCACCCTGGATCAGTTCCAACTGAACTCCAACCATCGATCAACAAGAAATGACTCTACCTAGGTCAAGGGCCAACTAGCATAACTTGCCTACGCAACAACCCGGCTACCCCACTTGCCAAGAACTAAAGTCCTAACTCCTCAGAACTGAGCACTGGTTTCACAACCCGAAACCCCTCGTGGTTCTTCAAAAGTACACCACGGAACGAGCTACACAAAAGTACACCGGCGTGTACAGCTTCAACTTGGTTCTTTAAGATCCAAACCAACAAGCATTCTCACACAAGGCAACTTTTGCCTCCCAATAGAGCCACATCTAGCAAAGGAGCAACAAGAGTTCAACCCACTCGGGGTCAACTCACCACGGAATGCCACATTGGTCAACTCACTCTTACAAGAGCATAGCCACACCAAGCTAACTTACCTCATACCAATGGTCCACTAAACGTGCTCCGATCAACCATCCAACTCATGGCTCTAACAGTGGATCAACCACGCATCATCGATGCCAACCCTACTCATATTAGGGTAACTCCAAGGTAGTCGAATCACACTACCATCCAACTGGCTCACAAGCCCACAACACAAGTGCGAGAACTCGGACGCGCTAGCCCTTAACAACCAACAGCATCCTTTGTACCCAACTCTCGGTGACCCTGAAAGGCTCCTACTTATCCCTCGAACGACCTCAAACTTGTAGTTCTCTGGCTACCACCAAGCTAGATCTCTTATGCAGCCCAAATAGGTGCAGTCTCAGGAATGGGTACAAGACTAGTGGGGATGCTAAACTCCAGGCGGGTCTGGACCCCCTGTCTGAAAAGTGCCAAGCGGCTTTGAATCTAGGCCTCCTCTCAAAGCTTGGTGCCAACAGCACTACTTCCTTTACAACACAAACATCCCTTTACGGGCTTTAAGCCCTCGAGGGTAGGGAAGGTCACACTCCGGTGGCAGGGCAATGGCACTCAACACAAGAGTCTCAACACTCGAGTAGACTACTCTCGACATCACGTCTAACAGACAAGCCAAGGCCCACTCCTGCATCCCACTCGATGCTCAACGAATACTCAGGCCAACCCTCGGCTGGCAGCACCTAGCTCCACACCTGGAACATGCTAACACAAGGTGCTTCTCTCTACTAGCCAGCTCGAACCCACAGACGGATTAAGTCCTGACAAGCAAACTCCACACTACACCCTGGCTACGAGGGTACTAAAGAAGCGGCTGCAAAGCGATTGCGGGCTTGCGGGAGAACAAGATGTCTCTACATCTTCCTCAAAAGCTACTAACTTGGCGCTTGCCAATCGACCGGTGGTTGGTGGAGACTCGCTAGTCCGCCTCACCTGGGGACTTCCACCACGATCTCTTTGCATCAAACAACACCAGAACGGCACGCCTCGACCTCTAAACATCAGGTCATTGGCCTCTCAACACCAGGTCATTACAACACTTGGATGATAAACTCGATCTTGGCCAACCGCCTCGCTGCTAGCAGTAGGTCTCAAGAACATCCAGCTTTACAGGCTTCCACTTGCCAAACTCGGCGGCTCGATCAACACCAACTATCTTATCGGCATAAACCTGCTTGATCAAGCCCTCCGAGAACCTCAGAGGCTCACTGGAGCTACAAGGGAGGGTGTCTCCTAAATAAACTCTGCCGGTGGGCTATCTCTGTGCCCAAGACTCCTCACTCTGGCGCTACAAAGCTGCGCGCTGGGTCTCCGCTCTCTGTTAGCTAAAAGACACGCCATCAACTCCCTCATGGGTGGAGCACACTCTGCTCAAGGAGTCTCACTTTGAGGCAGACTAGCCTCTACCCCCTTCTCTTGGCAACTCATCTGCCAGGGCCAAAGGTGGCCTACGGGTCTAGACAACCCTAGACGTGGTCTCATGATCAACATGAACAGTCCAACTCCTCAGTTGGAAATACCAAAAGTCCCTGCTCCTCTAAGTGCAATCAACCTACTAGCGATCCACACAAAGCATAAGAGCTAGCCCACGCTGGGGCTCTCACTGCCAAACAAGGGTAACACATGTATACTAAATGCAGTATTGTAAAATAAAACCCTTAGCTTAATGAACTCAGACAAACCTGACGGCCGCGGAGTGGTGATGATCATGGGAGCAACAACCTACAAAGCAGGTTAGTCTACAGAATCTATGACTCTGTGCTCTGATACCAATTGTAAGAACCCGACCCAAAATGCGGTCCTAAACCTAGGTTCTCACTCAGCATGCAAGTTAAATACTTCATCAAGCGGTTTAGTGCTCATATTTAAAACCTTTCAAAACATTTAAAGCGGGGACACTTAAAACATAAACAACAACCTTCATTTAAGCAAAGCAACCAAAGTAAAACAAGCCTGGCCAGTGTTTATAAAATCATACAATACAATTTAAACAACTTTTAAAAACGTCCCCTAGGACTCCTGTAAAGTCTACATCTTGAACAAATTATTCAAACAATAAAAGACAGAGTGTCGGCGGCTCCCATGATCAATCAGCTCCCTCCGCTAGCCGTCCCGGTGCTGTCCCAAGTTACCTGGTGGAAAACCACATAAATAAGGGTGAGTATAAACATACTCAAAAAGAATCCCCACCCGGGGTACAATACGATACATCAATCATCTGGCAGCCTAGTATACATGCAAACAATTACCAACACAGATCATAGCTCAACGAGCTTACAAGGCAGAATCTGGAATCCTCAGAAGTCTCATACTTCAGGCCTAATGATTGGCTCTCATAACCAATCCCGGGACATCTTCGAGGGCCTTTCTCCCTCGGCCAATTGATCAGCTCAAAAACCGATCCCAAAGATGTTCGACACCCTTGAGGGTCTTTCTCCCTCGACCATATGATCAGCTCAAAAGCCAATCCCAATGGGTGTCCTCAAGGGCCTCTTACCCTCGCTAACAAATCTGGACTATCAGAAGAGTACCCGAAGTCTTGCTCTAAAGCTGGGAAGGCTGGTGTACTCACGAACATTGGCAGGAAGCTCTCAGGCGCGCGACTACTTGGCGTGTCTTTGCGCACACCGCATCTTTGCTGCAACCGGCGTAAATGTGGGGGCCTAAGTACAAACTACGCGGGCCAAGTACGCATGCCTAAAGACTCGAAAGCGGAAAACTGTCACTAAACACAGTGTAGTGCGAGGCCCTCGACACTCATCTGTGCATGCGGCTGTACCACCGGCCGGAAGCTAAGAACCGGCCAAGCAAAGGCTTGCACATTTGGCGAGGGTTCCGCTCTAGCAGAGCTACAAACTAGGCTTATGCCGATGTGGTAGCTAAATCCACATCATCATTGGGGAAGCAATGTACGTTATGCTTCGCTCATCGCCGGCCGGTGGGGACAAAGCACGTTATGTCCGCTCGGCCTGCGGATGATGGCGAACTCTACTATACTAGCTAAGAGTACAAAATAAGCGATTCTGGCTAGACATACATATCAACATCAATCACACATAACCTAGCATGAAACTACGGACTTAAGCAGGAATCTCAAGCATGCTGGAAGAACAATCCTAGCATGGCACTAACATGTACAAACAGGCAAACATGCTAGCAAGAGTGCAATCACAAGCTGTCCTATCCACTAATCATGTTCATACAAGTAAACATGCATATAAGGCACAATAAAAAAGCATCGCGAGTCACACAACCACCACGAAGAAATCCTTACCTTGAAACGAGCAAAAATAACTTTCACAATCAAATAATGACCTTCGAGTTTTAAAGCGAAACCGAGCAACCTAAGCATTTGACTAAAAACAACCTAATTAAATAAACAGCAGCCAACAGCCTAGTGCCCAAAGGAGAAAAGAATCACGAATTACCGATCGAGAAGACACAAGGTCACGCCCCAACCCGCACGGCGAGGCGGCCGGTGTCCGTCAGCAAGGACAAGCGGTGGCGTGGCGCTGGCACTAGCGCGAGGGCGGCGGGCGCTAGCGAGTAGGGGACGCGTCTGTGACTTGGTGTCGCGAGCAATGAACACGCATTTGGGTCGGCGCGTGGCGAGGCGTCGGGTCTTCAGGGCAGTAGTAGGCGGCGCGTCTCGGGCGGCGGCGGCCGAGCAAGGCGGCGCGCAGCGTCTGGGCGACTGGTGCGGAGCAGCGCGCGGCGCGTCTGGGTGCACAGTCGGAGCGGTCTGCGGCGCAGCGGGGCGCGCGCTGGCTGGAAGCGATGCGCAGCGTCTGGCGCACCTGGGTGGGCGATTGAGAGCGTCTCAGTGCGGCGTGGGTCGGGCTGAAGCGATCTGCGATGCGGCCCGGTGTGGTGCGGCTAGTGCATGGGTGGGCGGCTAGGGTTGGGTTTTCTTGGTGAGGTCGCTAGAGAGAGAGAGAGAGAGAGAGAGAGAGAGAGAGAGAGAGAGAGAGAGAGAGAGAGAGAGATTGCAAAACAAGGGGAAAGGGACTTTCTTGATTTTTCTTCCCTTTTCCTAATTTAAATGGGTCTAAAATCCCTTCCCAAAGTTTCCTCTTTCAAAACCAGCCCAAACAAACTTTTCTTTCTAGAAAAACTCTTTTCCTACAAACTCCCAAAACCATTTAGGGCAAGGGTTCAAATCCCAAAGGAAGCACTCAAAAACCCATTAATTTTGCCAATAACTAAAATACCTCCAAACTCCCAAACAACTTGCCCACACCTCTTGGGTCTTGCAACCAACAACCACCAACCGTGAAAGCGGGAAAGGCCACGAAATCTTGAAAATCCTCAAAACCACGGCCCAGGGGCAAAAAGACCAAAATACCCCTAAGGGTTAAAAGCGACTCTAACGGCCCATCCGAACATCCGAATAATGACTGAAATCACACAGGTAAGCGGGAAATAGAAAACTGGGCCGTTACAGAGCTGCCGGCGAACTCTGTGTCTTTATCTTTTGGAGTCTTTTATTATGTAGTAGCATGCTGAGAACTTTGTTTACTGATGAGACTTGTTAAACTGTTTTGTTTGAAATACTGGCAGGATGGTTTTAAGGATGTTTATGAAATGTTTGTTTCTATTATGAAGTTTAAATGAGTTTTATCTTTTAGTTGTTTCCATAATGTTTTTAAAGTTTTAAATTGTAAGCATGCTAGTAAGGACCGGGGTTTAGGACCATTTTGGGTCGGGTTCTTACATAGGGTGTCGAACTTCTCTGGCTTCCACTTCACAAAATCTTTCAGCCATTTGCCAAGTTCCTCAGCACCATCTGCCCCAACTGTCTCTGTGGCTGCTCACTCCTGTGGAGCTAGTGGTGCTGCGGTGCCCTGCTGGAACATACGAGTCAGCTGCTCTATTTGGGCTCGGGACTCTTCCCGCTATGCGGCCAACATGGCCTGAGTCTCTGCTCTCTGGTCACTCAACAAGTTGACCATCATGGCTCTCATTGAATCTGCAAACTCTGCTCCAGGAACAGCCTCTCGAGGCTCTATTGCCTTTACGCCTTCATTAGGCAAAACACGAGGAGCTGTTGGTGGTACACCCTCTGTCTCAGCTTGGGATGATGTCCCAGAGGTATCCGAACCAATCTTGATACTCTATCCTGCTGCTCTCGAACCTCCTCTTCCTGTGCGGGTAGTTAGCATGTTGGCGATCTACACCCAAACGAACAACGAGTCAGAACCTTCTCGTCTCCGCTCTACACCACTAAACAAGGCATACACTAGATGTAAAAGTATTGTAAATTCTTAACCCTTTTCTATAACAGTAAACTTAGGCGTACCTGATGACTGTCGAAGTGTTGATGATCATGGAAAAAATGACCTACAACAAAAGGTCAGTCTACAGAATGACTCTGAGCTCTGATACCAACTGTAAAGACCCAACCCGGAAGAGGTCCTAACCTAGGCCCTTACTTCAATGCATGCTTTTAAAACATAAATACGTTATGCATGATTTCCAACCAGATTCTGTATAAATTTAAAACTTTTAAACATACATTAAATTAGCAAGCACAAAAACAACCTGAAACCTGTCCCTATTTCAAAGCACCTGTTCGAAGCTATAAATAGTTGAAATCGTACTCTGATCAGAGATTTATTTCAAACATTCAGTTCCAAATCAATTTAAATGAAAAGACAGAATCCAGATACAATAAAAACATCCTAAGGGCTCTGTGCCCTAACTACATGCAATCAAGAATATAAAAAGGAAAATCCATAACATAAGACTCAGAGTTAAAACAGATGGATTACATGATCAGCAGCTTCTCCTTCAGCCAATCGGTCTCGCGCGCTGGTTACTCGTGGAAACCACAAAAGTAAGGGTGAGTAACGAATTACTCAGTAAGAATCCCCAACAGGGTTACAATACGATACAACTGGTCATCTAGTAGAATGTATGCAAGCTATAAATACAAACACAGAAGAGAGCACTTTACTTTAATCCATACATAACTATAAACGGATGCCATCTTACGGTCTTACTCCGGGAGTTATCTTCAAACTCGGAACTCTACGAGAAACTAGTCTCGGCCTCAGCTTTTCTGCTATACTGACTATACGAAAGGTGCATTGAACTCAAGATCCCGAGGAGCTCTCGATCGGTATTTGTAATGGCGTGAATGCACACCGCATCTTCTTTGCAAACCGAGGAGAGTCTTTGGGTCTCGGGCAAAGCCGCCTTGGTCCAGTACGCATGCCTAAAAGAATCTCTGGATCGGTGTCACTGAACATAGTGGTGTGAGACCAGGACACTATGACTATGTTAGCATGTACCACAGCACCTGAGGCTAAGGAACGGCTCGTGGTAGGCTTACACCAGAGATCGGTCCTTGCCCTATCAGGTGGTAATCAAGGGCTACAGCCGACACGTTGAGGTCGTGTCGATTGCCGGGGACAAGGAAATGCCTCATCATTCCCCCAACTGTTGGGGCATTTAACAGTCTGCCACCCTCACCCAAGATTACAACTGGGCTACCGTTAGGGTTAGCTAAACCCTAACGACGGATCAAGGACGGAGTACTGCCTCGCGCGTCCCTGCCACGGATGCAAGATACGTTATGCATCCTCGCTCGGATGATTCTACCTATCATGACACTATGCTTTAGACAACTAACAACTACATACTAACACGTGCTCATTAGAATCAACGAACCTAGCATGGTACTACGAACCAAGAACAGAATACGAACATGTCAGAACATAACAACCTAGCATGGAACTAACATGAGAATAATCACAAGAAGTCATGCCAGTCAGAATTGAGAACAAAGCACCTAATAACTAAACATGATGGTAATGTTAAACAGGCATACAAACAAGAATCACAAAAATATCGCAGGGCCCACACAACTCCGGTAAGAAATCCTTCCCTGAAACGGAAGACAAACAATCACACAAGTAGACATGCGAGATGCAAACGAACACGGCTAGCTAACGGAAACCTAACAATCAAATAGTAATTATATTACTAACTATAGGCCCTAAAATGAGATATGGAACAGAAGCTCGGGCTCGGGAGCAACTCACGCAGCTCAGCAAAGCACCAAGGGTGTCTCGGCTGTAAGGCACACGGCAAGGGCGCTGGCACTTGTGGAAAGGCAAGCGGCACGGGGAACGAGGCTCAGACAACTACTGGGCGAGTTGGCGTACGCGAGCAAGCAGAACGGTGCTGCTGCGCGACTGGGCAGAGCACACGCGTCTATGTGCTGGGCAAGAGTGTCATGGTGCAGCCTGGCGTGAGCTGGCTGCAGGCGTGATCGGCAGGCCTCGGTAAGGCGAAGCGAAGCGACTGTTGGGCGTTTGACAACTTCGCAAGCGTGCAGGCACGAGCTAACGACACAGCGGTGGCTCGCTGGCCGCGAAGGTGATGCAGCTGTTGGGCGTCGGGCGGCGCTTGCGACTGCTGGGGCGAGCGAACGGGTGGCGATAGGCAGCGATGGCGGTGCTGATCGGCGACGGGGCGTGAGTGCGGCTGAGCCACTGCAAGGGGCTGTCTCGGTTGGGCAAAACAGACACACACACAAATCAAAACTTAGAGCTTTGCCAGCCAGAAATCGACAACAACAATCTAGGAGGAAGAATCGAACAAGAAGAATCACTTACCCAGAATGGTCGATCGACGAAAGCTCTCGGGAGATGGTGGAATCGCAAACTGCACAGGAGCTTGGGGAGAATGGCGAATTGGTCTTGGGATTTGGGAGAGAAAAGAATAAAACCTATTTTATCAAATAAATCCCACTTAAGTCTCGAAACCACGGCCAAACAATTATCCTGTGAAAAACTAATTAGAAATCACCTGCCGGTCAACTGGCAAATCCCTACTACTATCTAACCAGGCCACCCTGGTTTAAGCCTCAGCTGCTGCACCTTTATTCCAGCAAAACCCTACATTTTATTTTTGCAACTCCCAACACTCAAACTCAACCAGAATGCTACCAAACCCCAACTGTGAACAACCAAGAATATAATTAGCTGAAAAAAGATAGAAACGGCCCTAACGGCCCGACCACATTACCAAAATACCCTTAGGACATACCTGGAAGACCGGGATGAAAACCTGGGCCGTTACATTTTCCTTCCGGTTCTCCAGGCCTGACAGGTTGTCCTCCTAGTGAGTTATTGGGCTGTTAGGGCCTTTTTGTGTTTCCAGGGGTATTTTGGTCATTTTACCCTCTAGGGGTATTATGGTCATTTTGCCCTCCAGGTTGTTCACTCAGTTATTCAGGGTTTCAGGAATGTCTGTGTTGGTTTTGGACTTCTGTTTTCCTCCGGTTTTGATTTCCAGGACAAGTGTTCCATTTTAGGAAAGTTTGGTGGTCTCCCGGGTAAAAGGAGAAAATTAAATTAAATTGTTTTTGAGCTTGGATTTGATCCTTGGTGTGTGGTTGTCGAAATTGGAGGCTCGTGTAGAGGAAAATAAATTGTTTTAAAAAGTGCTTTTGGTGGGGCTCGAAGGGGGGATTTTTGGGAGATTTTAATTAATTAAAAATAGGAGAAATTAGCCCAGGGTTCCATCTCTTTGTCCTCCCTCCCTCTTGGCCGAATTCCATCTTATCCTTCTCCCTCTCCTTGGTCGAAAGTTCAAGCTCCCAATTCTCTCCATCTCCATTGCTTCCAACCTCAAGATTTCCAAGTGTAGTTCATCTCCTTCTCCATTGTTTCTCCAAGGTAAGCTTTTCTTTTCAAATCCATTCTCCTTCTCTTCCTCTTGCCATGGCCGAGACTAGCTTGTCATAGGGAGATGGTGATTTTCTTCTTCTCCTCTTGTAGATCCGAGAGGCTTGTTTGGGTTAGAGGAAAATTGTGCTAACTCTTGCTTGTTGGAAATATGGGCTCATCTTCTTTCCCCAACCTCCATTGCCAAGAGCTTCAAGGTAAAGGTTGATTGTGTTTTTGTGGTGTTTGACTTGTGGTTTGGTTAGATCTAACTTGTCTTTCTCTTCCTTGTGCAAATCCAAACCCTAGCCGAATTGCTCCTTGTTTGTGCTTGCTTGGCCGAGACCTCTTAGGTGCTTTGGGGAGCCTTGCCGAATCCTCCTTGGTGAATAGGTGAGTTGGTTGTTGTTGCCTTGTGGTTGGTGTTGTTTGGCCGAGAGCACCCTTAGGAGGAACAAGGGGGTGTTGTGTTTTATTACAAGTAAATCTAACTGGTTTTGGTTCTTGTGTGGTTTCCCCAGCCGAGAGTAAAGTGGAAGAAGGTGGAAGTTCTCTTGTGTGTGGTTTGACCTAGCTTGACTGAGACTACCATTGGAGGTTGAAGTCTTTCTCGGGTTTCGGTAAAGCCCTAATTCCTGTTTGTTTGGTTGTGTAGTTTGTTGCAAACTAGTTTGTAATCGACTGTTTTGTTGTTAGGGTAATTGTGTGGTGTTCCTCAGCTTGTGGATTCGTTTCAGATTTTGGGATTCTACTGTTGGCAGGTAAGGGTTCCTTGCCAGGGTTGTGTGGGCTCTACGCACCTCATTGATAACTCCTAGTTGTGTGTTTGTACTGTACTGTTAGTGGATAGGTTTTCTGCAGGTTTTCTGGATTTATATGAACTGCTAGTGGATAGGCTTTTCCGCAGGTTGTCTGGATTATATAAACTGTTAGTGGATAGGCTTTTCTGCAGGTTGTCTCGTTTATATAAACTGTTAGTGGATAGGCTTTTGCAGGTACCTTGGAGGAAGTATGTGCTTGTAGATGCTTAGCTTTGTTTATTCTCTATTGTGTGTAAAATAGAATTGTATGTTGTATATGTTTTGTGGTGATGTATGCTTTAGCATGTTGTAGCTAAGTTCTTCCTGAATTGTCGTTAGGATTGGCATGTAGATTATGTCCTATTTCTGTGCTTCCCTGTTTATTGACTTGTCTATCTGTCTGTTTTATATTCTTGTATCCTGGACTTGTTATTTATTATACTATGACTGTAACCTGAGTTAGAGTCCTTAGGGAGTCCCAAGTGTTAGTCGAGTTGCGTGCTGGCTCGGTTTGCTCAAGATTGCCCAGTGTGTTGTAGTCCCGAACTAGCCCAGTGTGTGTTGTCCCTTGTTGGCCTAGAGTGTGCTGACCAGTTTCTAGGATTGGCTCAGTGTGTTGCTGATCCCGGGTTGGCCCAGTGTGTTGCTACCCATGTTGCTCCAAGACTACTTGATGAGTTCTTTGTCGTCTATTAGTGATGTCTTTGCTAATCACGTTGAGCGAAGCCCGCCTTGATGTGTTGCGATTTAGGGCTGCCCAGTGTGCTCCAGCCAGGACTAACCAGTGTGTTGTTGTCCTTAGTTAGCCCAAGGTGTGCTAACCTTGCTTGTTGTGCTGTTATAGCTTGAGATTACTTGAATTGCACTCCTGTTGGTTAGCCTAGTGTGTGCTAATCTTGTCTGGCTATGAGCTTAGACCTTGTTGATGATTATCCTGTTGTACTGTTTAAGACTGCCATGTTCTGAACTGTTGTTTGTATGCTAGGCTGTTAGGTGATTTGTTGTGCGCATTGTACCCCATTTGGGGAATCCTTACTAAGTGCAATTTGTACTTGTAAAGACCCAACCCGAAAGGGGTCCTAAACTAGGCCTTTACCTCAATGCATGCCTTAAAACGTAACAATTAATATGCAAGATCGCTTTCCAGATTCTGAATAAAATAAAAAGAGGCAACCATCCATTCAAAAACAAACATAAAATCCCTGGAACCTATCCCTGTTTCCAAGCACCTGTTCCAAGCTAAATACAGTTTAAAACCTACTCTAATCAGAGATTTATTCAAAAAATCCCAAAAAAGCTTACAACAGTGTCAGAATCCAAAAAACAACCAGAAAACAACCTAAGGGCTCCGTTGTAACGGCCCAGGTTTTCATCCCAGTCTTCCAGGTATGCCCTAGGGGTATTTTGGTAATTTGGTCGGGCCGTCAGGGCCGTTTATGTCTTTTTCCAGTTGCTAAAATTATTGGATGGGTTTATGTAGGTTTTTTAGGCTTTGTGGATGGGTTTGAGCAAGGATAGATGCAAAAGTTAAAATAAAGGAAAATTGTGTTGCAGCTGGGGTTCGAGCCAGGGTGGCCTTGTGTGCTAGAGGAGAGCCTTGCCAAGTGAGCCACCAGGTATTATTGTTACTCTTTCCGCGTCATATCTTAGTTACCCTTGGATCTTTGGAGTTTTGGTGCATTTGTTTAAAAGAAAAGAAGTGTACGGTTTTGTCTTCTTCTCCAAAATCCATGGCCGCCCAACCTTCTTCTCCCAAGTTCCTTGCCGAGCTTTTTCTCCCCTTGCAGCCCCGAGTGTCGTCCGGCCAGCCGAGCAGCAGCCCCTGTTGCGCCTAGATCTGCCAAGCAGCCGAGCCAGACCTCCCAGCACGCCCAGATCGCCCAGCAGCTGCGCCCAGACCGCCCAGCACGCCCAGACAGCCCCTGCCTCGCCCAGACGCCCAGGCGCCGAGCAGCAAGTCTCAGCGCGCCCATCGCCGTGCCGCTCGCCCGCCCATGTCCAGCTTGTCTGCGTCGTGCGCCTGCGCCAGCCAGCATGTCCGCGCGCCCGCGCAACTTATCAGCGCCCACCAACGCCCACCAGGAGCCATACCGTGCAACCTGTCCGTCCGCACGTCAGCCATGTTGCGTGAGTTGCTCCCTAGCTGAGTTCTATTTATTTTATTATATTTTGGCCTATGGGTTGTGATTATTATTATGTTTGTTAGGTTCTCGTTAGCTAGCTCGGGATCGATCGCAGCTTAGGATTTTGTGTGTAGTTGCTTCCCGGCCAGGTAAGGATTTCTTACCGGTGTTTTGTGGGCCCTGCGATATTATATTTGATTGTTGTTTGTATGTTTGTTGTGTTTATCAGCATGTTTAGCGATAGGTGTTCTGTTCTGAATTCCCGACTGGCATGATTCCTTATGTTGTTTCTCATATTAGTCCATGCTAGGTTGTTTCGTTCTGGCATGCCTCTTGTTTCGTAGTATCAAGCTAGGTTCGTTGTATCTGTTGAGCACGTATTGGATTGTATTGGATTGTATGTTATTGATATGATAGGTTAGAGTGTAGGTAGGTAGCATCATCCGGGCCCGAATGCATAAAGTATCTTGCATCCATGGCAGGGATGTACGAGGTAGTACTCCATTCCTAGACCCCGTTAGGGTTTAGCTAACCCGACCGGTAGGCCCTGCAATCTTGGGTGAGGGTGGCAGACTGTTAAATGCCTCAACGGTCGGGATGATGACTTGGCATTGCCTTGTCTCCGACAGCCGACACGTCCTCAGCGTGTTCGGCAGTAGCCCCTGATTGCCACCTGTTAGGGCAAGGACGACTTCCTGGTGTAAGCCTACCACGACCGATTCCTTAGCCTCAGGTGCGGTGGTTCAGGCTGACATAGTTCACGTGTCCAGGTCTCACACCCCTATGTCAGTGACACCGATCCATAGATTTAGTTAGGCATGGTGACTGGACCTGGGCAGCTTGCTACTAGACCCGGCACCCCCCAGAATCTTCAGTAGCATGCGGTGCGCGCATACGCTTATTACAGCGCCGATTGGAGAGCTCCTCGGGATCTTAAGCTAGTGCACCTTTCGTATCGACAGTAGACAGGCTGAGGCCGGGACTTGTTCTCGTATAAGGCGTATTGTGTGGTGGATTTTTTCCGGACTAAGACCCTGAGTTGGCATCCGAGGATTATTTGTGGACTTAAGCTATGTGCTCTATTCTGTGTTTATATTCATAGCTTGCATACATTCATCTAGATGACCATGTATATCGTATTGTACCCCGGTTGGGGATTCTTGCTGAGTAATTCGTTACTCACCCTTATTTTTGTGGTTTTCCACAGGTAATCAAGGTGCGAGACAGGATGGCTGAAGGAGGATGTAACGACCGTGTTTTTCTTCCGGTCTTCGGGTATGCCCTAGGGGTAATTTGGTAATTTGGTCGGGCCGTCGAGAGTCGTTTGTGTCTTTTCCGATTACTAAAATTATTGGATGGTTTTTGTAGGTTTTTGGAGGGGTTTGTGGTTTGGTTTGAGCAAGGTTTGTTGCAAAAGTAAAAATAAAGGGATTTGTCTTTGCAGTGGGGTTTGAACCCGGGTCTCTGGGAAGCTTGTAGAGAGGTGTGCCAATTGAGCCATTAGGTGCTCTTGTTGCTCTTCTCGCATCACATCTTAGTTAACCTTGGATTTTGGAGTTTTGGTGCATTTGGTTAAATGAAATAGAAATAGGTTATTTCATCTCCTTCTCCAAAACATCTCTTGGCCGCCCAAGCTCTCCATCTCCATAGCCTTGCCGAGTTCTTCATCCTTGCATCTCCTTGGGTTCGATCATCATCATTCCGGGTAAGTCTTCGTCTTCTTCATCTTCTCATTTGGGTGTTTCTTTGGCGAATGTAAGAAAAAGGAGTTGTGTGTGTGTGTGTTGTGCGGCCGGTAGGGAGTCAAAGACCGAGCTCGTCGCATCGGCCCGGCTCCGTCAACAGACCGCTCGTCGTCATGACGCCCAGATCTGTCTCTCGCCAGCGCGCCGTGCGTCCGGCCGATCGCTTACACGCCGATCTGTCGCTGGCAGCGACCTCGCCGTTCGCCCAAAGAAGAGATCGCCCGATCGATCGCCGCGACGCCAGAGGTCCTCGCCGCGCCGCCAGCCGCGTCCGCGCCGATCGCCGCGCGCCGCGCAGACGCGCCGCGCCAAGGCGCGCGCCGTCGACGACGCTCGCGCGCGCGCGTGTCCTCGCTGCTGCCGTGCGTAGTAGCGCCGGTAGCGTGTCCGTCCGTGCGGTAGCGCAAGCGGTAGCGTGTCCTGCCGCGTGCGGTAGCGCAGCCAGCGCCCACCTTGCCGAGCCGAGCTTGCCGCGAGCCCCAAGCTCGTGTCGTCGCGCCGCGTGAGTTCCCGAGCCGAGCTTGTCTGTTCTATTGTTGTTTAGATATTTAGATACTCGATTATTGTTGGTTTGCTAGGTTCCCGCTCGCTAGCTCGGGATTGTTCCGCAGCTTAGGATTTGTGTGTAAAAGTCTTCCGACCAAGGTAAGGATTTCTTCAGGGGTTGTGTGGACTCTGCGGTATATTTGTGATTGTTGTTTTGTATGCTGTGTATGATTACTAGCATGTTTATCTCTAGGTGCTCTGCTCAATTCTCGATCGCATGATCTCTTGTATTGTTTCTCATGTTAGCCCATGCTAGGTTGTTCTGTTCTAGCATGTTCGATATCTGTTCTTGCTTCGTAGTATCATGCTAGGTTCTTTGTATCCGATGAGCACGTATTGGGTGCATTGATTGAATCGTTATTATTGTTAAGGTTTAGAATTCGTGTAGATAGCATCATCCGGGCCCGATGCATAAAGTATCTTGCATCTATGGCAAGGACGATCGAGACAGTTCTCCGTCCTTGGACCCCGTGAGGGATTAGCTATCCCAACCGGTAGGCCCTGCAATCTTGGGTGAGGGTGGTAGTCTAAGCGATGCCCCAATGGTCGGGATGATGACTTGGCAATGCCTAGTCCCCGGCGGCAAGCACGTCCTCTCGGCGTGTTCGGCAGTGAGCCCTTGATTGCCACCGATAAGGTAAGGACGGCTTCACGGTGTAAGCCTACCATGACCCGTTCCTTAGCCTCAAAGTGCGGTGGTACAGTGACATAGTTCACGTGTCCAGTCTCACACCCCTATGTCGGTGACACCGATCCGAGAGATTTAGTTAGGCGTGGTATCCGGATATGGGCGGCTTGCCACTAGACCGGCACCCCATAGTCCAGTAGAAGCACGCGGTGCATCCTTTCGCTCATTCATTACGCGCCGATTGGAGAGCTCCTCGGGATCTTGAGCGGTGCACCTTTCGTGATCGATAGTAGGCAGGCTGAGGCCGGGACTTGTTCCCGTATAGTGCGTTTAGTGTGTTGTGGTATTTCCGGACTAAGACCCCGAGTTGGCATCCGAGGTCCAAGTGTGGACTTAGCTATGTGCTCCGCTCTGTGTTTGTACTCATAGCTTGCATACATTCTTCTAGATGATCATGTATATCGTATTGTACCCGGTCGGGGATTCTTACTGGTAATTCGTTACTCACCCTTATTCGTGGTTTTCCACGGGTAATCAAGCGGGAGACAGGATGGTGAAGGAGGAGCTATGATCATGGGACTGCTGTCATCTCTCGATTGTTTTATTTTAATTATCATGACTCTTCACTTTTTATTATTTCCCCGAATGCATGTAGACGGGCACAGAGCCCCGGGATGTTTTCTTACGTTTTATGGATTCCAGCATATTGGTACTTGTGGATTGTTTTAATGTTTTAATTAAATCTCTCGATCGAGTGTGCTTTTAGAAATGTATGTTTTGGTTGTTGAATGTTTCATTTTTACTTGGAATCCGAAATGTACTTTTCATAATGTCTTTTATTTTCACTACATGCATTGGGGTAAAGGCCCATTTAGAGCCCCTTTTGGGTCGGTCTTTACTGATTGGTATCGAGCTCAGAGTCATAGATTCTGTGAGACTCGACCTTTGTTGTAGGTCGTTTTCCATGATCATCAAGGCCTCGAGCGGTCATCAGTACGCCTAGATTTATTGTTTTAGAAAGGAAAAGGGTTAAGAATTTACAATACCTATCATCTAGTGTATGCCTTGTTTGGTGTTGTGGAATGGTGACAGTGTGTTTTGATTCGTTGTTGGTTTGGATGTAGATCGCCTTGACATGCTACCACCCGCATCGGGAGAGGAGGTTCGAGAGCGTGTCGAGGTATCGGGATCGGATCTCGACATGCAGGGACATCGTCCCAAGCCGACAATCGATGGCATTCCACCAGCCAGCTCCTCCCGTTACGCCTAGAGCGGGCGTTGAGGCGGCCGAAGCCGAGAGATCGCTCCCGGAGCAGAGTTTGCTTTGAGTCTATGAGGGCTTTTATGGTCAGCATGTTGAGTGACCGAGGCGAGAGACCAGTGCCTTGTTGGCGCGTAGCGTGGGAAGAGTCCCGAGCCCAGATCGAGCGGTGACTCGATTGGTTCAAAGAGAGCTCAAGAGCACCTCCGGCTCCACGCAGGAGCAAGTAGCCCCCGAGGCGGATATGGCGAGGTGCCGAGGAATTGGGTAGGTGGTGAAGGATTTTGTGAAGTGGAAGCCCGAGAAGTTTGATGCCACCGGTGATGCGTTATCTGGCAGCCCGGTGGATTGCCCATTTGGAGTACACCTTCCCGATCATGGTGTGCCCCGATATTCAGAGGCCGAGATGTGCGGCTCATGTGCTAGGAGGCACAATGAGATGGTGGTGGGAGTCCACCTTGAGCGAGAGACCACCGTGGTCTCCACCCGCTACTTGGGAGTTCTTCAAGAGTGAGTTCAAGGTAAAGTTCATCGGTGATGAGGCTCGGGAGAAGATGGTGGAGCTCTTCCGGAACACAAGCGGGGTTACGATTCCATTGAGGAATATGAGCGCAAGTTCTCGAGTATGGATATTTTGCTCCTCGGTTGATTGCCACCCCGAGTGAAGATTCGGAAGTTCATATCCGGATTGAGGCGTGGTGTTTCCCGAGGATGATGTCGTGGCTCGTGCCCCCGACACTTATGCTAGGGTCATCCAGATTAGCCACGATCTATAATGGGAAGTATCTGCTTGAGCGGGTTGTTGCCGCTCTGCTCAGCCTGTCTGTCGGCGGTGTGGGGCGTAAGAGGAAGTTTGACTTTCGGGGTGGCGGCCGCGTCGCCAAGGGCGATTCCAAAGCCGGATCGGCATAGGGCCCCGATCCGTTTTCAGCCCGCCGCGGTAGGCGGTCCCGAGCAGTTCCTCGCTTGTGCTTCTTGCGGGAGGACCCACACCGGAGCTTGCGAGCACGGGCCCGAGTGTGTTTTCGTTGTGGTAAAGAGGGACATATGATCCGTTTCTCATCCCTCACCCGGCTATGGCGGCTCGGCCAGCCAGCGGCAGAAGCGAGGTCGAGTGTTTGCTACGACCGTCAGAGGCCGAGCGCACGGATGCCGCCGTGGCGTGTACGCTTCTTGTTTTAGATCACTGCGCATTTGTCTTGTTTGATTCTCGGTTCTACGCATTCATTTGTATCTCGTGTTGTTTCTTTGAGCATGCTAAGTTAAGACTAGAGCCTCTAGGTTTTGAGTTATCGGTTGCAACTCCTTCGGGAGTTAGTATGTTGGCTAGAGATAAGATTAAGGATGGCCGGATCGAGATATCAGGAGAGTTGCTTGTAGCCACACTCATAGTTCTCGCCTATGAGTGGTTTTGATGTGATTCTTGGTATGGAGTGGTTAGTCGCTAACCACGCGCGTTGATTGACCGCCACCGAAAGAAGTAGTGTTCAGCCGCCAGTCGCCCAAATTTTTAAGTTTCGTGGAGTCCAGTGGTGGAGTTTGCCCGCCGATGGTGGTGTCGGTGTGAAAGCTCGTCGTTTGCTAGCTCATGGAGCTTGGGGCTATCTAGCCAAGTTGTTCTGGGAAGAGCGCCTCTCGTGTCTGCATCGATCAAAGCCTGGTCGTGCAAGAGTTCGCGGATGTGTTTCGAGGAGTTACCGGTTGCCCCAAAGAGAGAGGTCGACTTCATTATTGAGCTCGAGCCAGGACCTCCCTATCTCGAAGGCTCCGTATCGCATGGCGCCAGTGAGTTAAAGGAATCAAGATTCGATTGCGGGAGATGTTAGACCGAGGGTTCATCCGTCCAAGTGTGTCCCCGTGGGGAGCACCCGATTGTTTGTGAAAAGAAGGATGGATCTATGCGCTTATGTATTGATTACCGCGAGCTTAATAAGGTGACATGAAGAATAAGTATCCGTTGCCCCGTATCGATGATTTGTTCGATCGCCTTCAGGAGCTTCGTGTTCTCCAAGATAGATCTCGAGATCCGGTTACCATCGGATTGCGGATCGGGGATGCCGACATTCCTAAGACGACTTTCGTGTCTAGATATGGTCACTACGAGTTTGTGGTCATGTCGTTTGGATTGACCAATGCCCCACCGCGTTCATGGACATGATGGATAGGGTGTTCAAATCATTTTTGGACAAACCGTCATCGTGTTCATCGATTGATATTTACGATTTATTCGAGGTCTAAAGAAGACCATGCAGAGCATTTGAGGCGAGTATTGGCGGCTTTGAGGGAAAACCACTTTATGCGAAGTTTTCCAAATGTGACTTCTGGTTGGAGCGGTGGCCTTCCTAGGCCACGTGGTTTCGAGAGATGGTATAGCCGTGGACCCCGCGAAGATTGAGGCCGTGAGTTCATGGGCCAAGCCGACTCGATTGCCGAGATTAGCGACTCGCACTTTCTGGTTTGGCGAGTTACTACCGTCGGTTCGTCAAGGACTTTTCGCTTTAGCCTCGCCCCTCACTCGTCGACGAGGAAGGGTGTCGAGTTTGTTTGGGACAAAGAGTGTGATGAGAGCTTTGCTGAGCTCAAGCGTAGTTTGACTTCGGCACGGTGTTGGCGATCCGGAGGGGGACAGTGGTTTCGTGGTCTACTGTGATGCTTCCAAGTTTGGATTAGGTTGTGTGTTGATGCAAAGACGGGAAGGTCATTGCCTATGCTTCCGTCGCCACTGAAGCCGTATGAGCGAGAACTACCCGACTCATGATATGGAGTTGGCGCAGTGGTGTTTGCATGAAGATTTGGAGGCATTACGTATGGTGAGCGGATTCGAGATGTTTACCGATCACCGAGCCTCAAGTATCTGTTTACTCTCGGAAGGAGTTGAATATGAGGCAGAGGAGATGGTTAGAGTTGGTAAAGGATTATGATGCGAGATTTTGTACCATCCGGGTAAAGCCAATGTAGTGGCCGATGCTTTGAGCGAAAGACGTCGCACTCTGCGGCGTTGTTGAGTTCCTCAGCCCAGTTTTTGCAGAGAGTTCGAGCGGGCCGAGGTTGCAAAGTGTTGTTGGGAGAGGTTACCGCCGAGGTAGCTCGCTTGGACTATTCACCGCCGATTCGGCAATGGATTATAGATAAACGACCGGTTGGGCGACCCGCACTTAAGAGATTGGTTGACAGAGTTAGTCTTGACGGTGACTTTGACTTTGTGTATTCCCAGACGATGGGTTGACTTATAGAGGCCGGTTGTGTGTTCCGGACATTGCAGTTTGCGAGCCGAGTTGCTCTCGGAGGCCCACTGTTCCCCTTTTGCTTGGCACCCGGGGTACCAAGATGTATCGAGACCTTAAGCGAGACTTTTACGGTGGATGGGAATGAAGAGAGATGTGGCGAGTTTGTCGGTAGGTGTCTCACGTGTCGACAAGTGAAGGCACCCAGCAGAGGCCACTGGTTTGTTGCAGCCACCGAGTGTACCCAGTGGAAATGGGAAGAGATCTCTATGGACTTTATATCCGGTTTGCCAAGGACTCGAGGAAGTTCTCTCGATTTGGGTGATTGTCGACCGTTTGACCAAGAGCGCACACTTCATTCCGGTAGAGACACTTATACCGTGAGCAGTGGGCGCATTTGTTTTTGGAGCAGATCATCCGTTATCATGGTGTACCGGTGAGGATTGTGTCCGATCGTGACTCATGGTTCACTTCGTTTCGAGAGCGCCCAGAAGGGTTTGGGCACAGAGTGCGATTTCAAAGATGACTTTTCACCCTCGGACGGATGGTCGACCGAGAGAGTGAATCGATTCTCGAGGATATGTTGAGGGCTTGTGTGTTGGATTTCCCAGCGATTGGGACCATGATTCGTACTTGATGGAGTTTGCCTATAACAATAGTTACCGATCGGCGATTGAGATGGCTCCATTCGAGGCATTGTATGGTAAGCGTTATCGGTCCCCCGTGTTCTCGGGAAGAGGTTGGTGATAGACAGAGTTTTGGGTCCCGAAAGTTACTGCAGCTTGACCAATGGTGCGCAGTCTGAGAAGATTAGAGCTCGTATGTTGACAACTCAGAGCAGCAGAAGAGTTACGCCGATGTTGGCGTCGAGATTTGGAGTTTGAGGTTGGTGGCATGTGTTCCTTAAGGTTGCTCCGATGCGAGGTGTTACGAGGTTTGTAAGCGTGGGAAGTTGAGTCCCCGATTTGTTGGTCCATTTGAGATCCTAGAGAGGATTGGCAGAGTTGCTTACCGGTTAGCCCTACCTCCGTCACTATCGGCGGTGCATAGTGTTTTTCATGTATCGATGTTGAGGCGGTATGTGCCGGACCGTCGCACATTGTGGACTTTGAGCCTTTGCGGTGAATGAGGATTTGAACTTCGAGGAAAAGCGGTGAGGATCCTTGCCTTTGAGACCAAGACGTTGCGTAATCGCGAGATTCGTTTAGTAAAGGTTGAGTGGAGGAGTCGGGATTCGAGGAGGCCACTTGGGAGCGGGAAGACGAGATGAGGTTGCATTACCACGAGAAATTTTTGTCTTAAGGACTTTCGAGGACGAAAGTCATAAAAAGGAGGGAATATTGTAACGACCAGTTTTTCTTCCCGGTCTTCCGTGTATGCCCTAGGGGTAATTTGGTAATTTGGTCGGGCCGTCGTGGTCGTTTGTGTCTTTTCGATTACTAAAATTATTGGATGGTTTTTTGTAGGTTTTGGAGGGGTTTGTGGTTTGGTTTGAGCAAGGTTTGTTGCAAAAGTAAAAATAAAGGGATTTGTCTTTGCAAGGGGTTTGAACCCGGGTCTCCTGGGAAGCTTGTAGAGAGGTGTGCCAATTGAGCCATTAGGTGCTCTTGTTGCTCTTTCTGCATCACATCTTAGTTAACCTTGGATTTTGGAGTTTTGGTGCATTTGGTTAAATGAAATAGAAATAGGTTATTTCATCTCCTTCTCCAAAACATCTCTTGGCCGCCCAAGCTCTCCATCTCCATAGCCTTGCCGAGTTCTTCATCCTTGCATCTCCTTGGGTTCGATCATCATCATTCCGGGTAAGTCTTCGTCTTCTTCATCTTCTCATTTGGGTGTTTTGCTGGCCGAATGTAAGAAAAAGGAGTTGTGTGTGTGTGTGTTGTGCAGCCAGCCGAGGGAGTCCAGCACCGAGCTCGTCGCATCAGCCAGCTCCGTCAACAGACCGCCCCTGTCGTCGCACGCCCAGATCTGTCCTCGCCAGCGCCCGTGCGTCCAGCCGATCGCTTGCACGCCAGATCTGTCGAAGCAGCAGCCTCGCCGTTCGCCCAGCAGCAGATCGCCCGATCGCTCGCACGCCAGGAGGTCCTCGCCAGCGCCAGCACGTCCAGCCGATCGCCCGCGCGCGCCTTCGCCCAGACGCCAGCGCCCGCGCGCCGTCGAGCGCTCGCCGCGCGCGCGTGTCCTCGCTTGCCGTGTGGGGTAGCAGCTGGCCGCGCGTCCGTCCGTGCGTGCGCAAGAACCAACCAGCGTGGTCCTGCCGTGCACAAGCGGCGGCCGCGCCGACCTTTGCCGAGCCGGCTTGCCAGTGACCCCAAGCTCGTGTCGTCGCGCCGCGTGAGTTCCCCGAGCCGAGCTTGCTGTTCTATTGTTGTTTAGATATTTAGATACTGATTATTGTTGGTTTGCTAGGTTCCCGCTCGCTAGCTCGGGATTGTTCCGCAGCTTAGGATTTGTGTGTAAAAGTCTTCCGACCAAGGTAAGGATTTCTTACCGGGGTTGTGTGGACCCTGCGGTATATTTGTGATTGTTGTTTTGTATGCCTGTGTATGATTACTAGCATGTTTATCTCTAGGTGCTCTGCTCAATTCTCGATCGCATGATCTCTTGTATTGTTTCTCATGTTAGCCCATGCTAGGTTGTTCTGTTCTAGCATGTTCGATATCTGTTCTTGCTTCGTAGTATCATGCTAGGTTCTTTGTATCTGATGAGCACGTATTGGACTGCATTGATTGAATCGTTATTATTGTTAAGGTTTAGAATTCAGGTAGATAGCATCATCCGGGCCCGATGCATAAAGTATCTTGCATCTATGGCAAGGACGATCGAGACAGTTCTCCGTCCTTGGACCCCGTGAGGGATTAGCTATCCCAACCGGTAGGCCCTGCAATCTTGGGTGAGGGTGGTAGTCTAAGCGATGCCCCAATGGTCGGGATGATGACTTGGCAATGCCTAGTCCCCGGCGGCCGCACGTCCTCGGCGTGTTCGGCAAGAGAGCCCTTGATTGCCACCGATAAGGTAAGGCGGCTTCTGGTGTAAGCCTACCATGACCCGTTCCTTAGCCTCGGGTGCGGTGTGGTACAGCCGACATAGTTCACGTGTGTCGTGTCTCACACCCCTATGTCGGTGACACCGATCCCAGATTTAGTTAGGCGTGGTATCCGGATATGGGCGCTTGCCACTAGACCCGGCACCCCATAGTCTCAGTAGAAGCACGCGGTGCATCCTTTTCGCTCATTACTGCGCCGGTTGAGAGCTCCTCGGGATCTTGAGCCAGTGCACCTTTCGTGATCGATAGTAGGCGGCCGAGGCGGGACTTGTTCCCGTATAGTGCGTTTAGTGTGTTGTGGTATTTCCGGACTAAGACCCCGAGTTGGCATCCGAGGTCCAAGTGTGGACTTAGCTATGTGCTCCGCTACGTGTTTGTACTCATAGCTTGCATACATTCTTCTAGATGATCATGTATATCGTATTGTACCCGGGCCGGGGATTCTTACTGGTAATTCGTTACTCACCCTTATTCCGTGGTTTTCCACGGTGTAATCAAGGCGGGAGACAGGATGGTGAAGGAGGAGCTATGATCATGGGACTGCTTTGTCATCTCTCGATTGTTTTATTTTAATTATCATGACTCTTCACTTTTTATTATTTCCCTGAATGCATGTAGACGGCACAGAGCCCTGGATGTTTTCTTACGTTTTATGGATTCGGCATATTGGTACTTGTGGATTGTTTTAATGTTTTAATTAAATCTCTGATCAGAGTGTGCTTTTAGAAATGTATGTTTTGGTTGTTGAATGTTTCTGTTTTTACTTGGAATCCGAAATGTACTTTTCATAATGTCTTTTATTTTCACTACATGCATTGGGGTAAAGGCCCATTTAGAGCCCCTTTTGGGTCGGGTCTTTACAGAGGAGCTGTGATCATGGGAACCAGCTGTTCATCTCTGATTTTCATGTTATGACTCTTATTCGTTTTATTTCCTCTGAATGCATGTAGCTGGGCACGGAGCCCTACGTTGTTTTCTGAATGTTTTTACGGATTCCAGCACGGTTGTAATTGTTTAAAGTTTTGAATGCTTTATTAAATCTCTTATCAGAGTAAACTTTTAGAAACGTATTTATCTTGAAACAGGTGCTTGGAGACAGGGACAGGTTTAAGGAAATTGTCTGACTTTGAATTGATTGTTTTGAATGTTTTGTTTTTAATTGGAATCCGAAAGCCATTCATGCATATTGTCATAACTTTGATTGCATGCATTGAGGTAAAGTCTCATTTAGAGCCCCTTTTGGGTCGGGTCTTTACAGTTGGTATCAGAGCTCAGAGTCATAGATTCTGTAGACTGACCTTTTGTTGTAGGTCGTTTTCCCATGATCACCAGCACTCCGACAGTCATCAGGTACGCCTAAGTTTTCTGTTTTTAGAAAAGGGTTAAGAATTTACAATACTTTTCATCTAGTGTATGCCTTGTTTAGTGTTGTGGAGCGGAGACGAGCAGGTTCTGACTCGTTCTTGGTTTGGGTCCTGAGCACCATCATGCCAACTTCCTGCAGTGTAAGATGTATGTTTGCAGCTTGTCAGGGTATCCAGATAGATCCAGATACCGCTGGGACATCGTCCCAGAGGGAGGTAGAGATTAGATTCCCGTAGGCCCTTGTGGTGTGGCCCAGTTGTTAGTTTCCCCTAGAGAGAGGGTGGAGGTGTTTTGCCCTGGAGTACCACTCCAAGAGAGGATTTAGCTTTGGCTTTGCTAGTGTTGATGCTTATGGAGCAGGTCCCAGTGTGGACTAGCCTGGGTAGTTCAAGTGTTGATCTTGAACCTTAGCAGATTGTTTGGTTGCCCAGAGAGTAGCTGCAGAGTTAGTAGCCTTCGAGGAAGGTGCTGAGACATCTTTGTTCTCTTGTAAGTGTTGTTGTTTTGCAGCCAGTAAGTCGGAACCCTGTAGTTAAGGGTGCAGCGAGCAGTGTTCCCATCGGACGTGATCCATTGGTGGTTTCCCCAGTTGTCTGGTAAAGTTGAGCACTCTTCTTATGGTGAGCCCCTAGAGTAGGGCTAGCTGCTACATGTTGAGAGAGCCAGCCAGAGTTTTGTTGAGCATCATGTGGAGATGCAAGAGTAGGCAGTGAGACTTCGGTTTGATGAGATGCCTTAGGCATGGTTGTTTGAGTTGAGCTCTTGTATGCCTCGCCATAGTTTTTGTCACTTGAGGTTGTGACCTTGCTGGCCCCATTTGTAGTAAGATGTGGATTTGGTAGTAGTGGCACTTGAAGTGCATTGGTTGGTGTGCTGCTTTGGCTCTAAGTCTGGTTCAGGCCTGAGTTTGGCATGGGTATAGCAGATGGTTCTGTGACCCGTCCGGAGTTCAGCTCATTCCTTTAGCCTTTGGATCTGTTGTGGCAGTTGCACCTGTTTAGGTCGTGCAAGAGAGCTAATTCAGTGGTAGTCGTAGGGCTACAAGCGAAAGGATGTTCGAGAGGAGCCGGAGCCTCTTCCTGGTGTTAGCAGGGGATGAGTTTGCCAGCAGGTTGAAGGTTGATCAGTGTTAGTGCGCGTGAGTCTCACGCTAGTGTTAAGGCCAAGAGATCTTTATGGATGGTAGTGCAGTCCACTACCTTCGGGTGCCTAAACCTGAGTTGAGTGAGCATTGTAGATGCGAGTTCGGTTCAGCAGAGGGACCATGAGTTGGATGCCCGTGAGATGAGTTGGATGCTCATGAGATGAGTTGGATGCCTATGAGATGAGCTGGATGCCTATGAGGCGAGTTGGATGCCTATGAGATGAGTAGGATGGCTTATGAGAGGAGTTGGAAGCCTTTTGTGTAAGCACACTTGGTAGAGACTTGGTATAAAGTGTTTTCGGTTTGGCATGGTTATGCTTTAGTAGAGCAAGGTTGCCGCAGCTTCGAGAATCGTGTGGAGGTGGAACTTTTGGTGTTCCTTTGGTTGATTGTATCTCTGCCAGAAGTTAGTGTTGCCTTTTGGAAAAGCACCTGTTAGTCTTGGATCTCTAAAGGAAGGTTGAGAGTTGTGCACACAAGTGTGTTTTGTGTAGTTCGTTCTGGTGGCGAGAGTTTCGGAACCATGTAGGGTTTGCATTGGAGAACTGGTGCTCAGTTCTTGGAGGAGTCGGACTCCAGATGGATGTTGTAAGGCTTCAGTGGAGGTTGTAAGGATACCGTGCTCGTAGTTGGGTTGTTGCGTAGGCAGGTTTTGTTAAGTTGAACCTAAGCTTGGTTGGTGGAACCTCTTGTGTTCATGGTTGGAGTTCAGATGGTACTGAACAAATGGTGGTTGTAGTGAAGCCGTGTAGTTCCTGACTGTAGTTGCTAAGGGTGTTGCTCGGAATCCTTACCCTGGGTGGAAGCTACGATGTGGCTGATGCTTTGAGTAGGAGGATGACACATTCTGAAGCGTTTCTGGTCTTTTTGGTTTCGAGGTTCGGAGCAGGCCAGCATAGTTGTAATGCTGGGAAAAGGAGTTGTTTGTTCAGGCAGTTGGCTGTTAGACCGTTAGACAACAGTGTGTGTCGAGGGTTGCCAAAGATACCTAGTTGTGGAGAGCCTCACCAGATCTCAGTCAGGCCCAGGTAGTGAGTTTCAGTTGGCAAGCCGGAGTCGTGTAGGTTGTAGACCTCGGGTGAGTTGCTGGCAGATTTGGTAGGCTAGCAAGCTGGAGTTTGTTTGGAGTAGAGTCCGAATTGGTTCCGGTGTGGTGGCAAGTTGGTGCTTGGTGTTGACCAAGGTGTGGTTTTTAAGTTGCTAGAAGTTAACCTTGCTCGTGGGGCAAGTGGTTTTGCCCTGGCGGATGTCCTTTCTGTTTCCAGAGTTTGAGAGTTGCCCTTATTTGGTGTTTGGGGGTGAGTCTTCTCTTGCCCATGGCTGGCGGTCCTGTCTGTGGTGGACCCCTTGTTGTTGCCTCTGGGAGAGTTGGATGTTGTGCTTAGCTGAGCAAGACAGCGAGCGGTTGTGAAGCTCTTTGTCCTTCGGATGTTCGCTTGTAAGGATCTGTTTCTCCTTGGGAGTTGTCAGGTTATTCCTTGGTCTTGGAATTGGTGGTAGTGGTGCTAGTAGGAGGAAAAGTTTGTTGGCTGCTTGGAAGCAGTTGTTTGTCCAAGTTAAGCGGACTCTTGAGTGGTGTTCTGGAAGTTGCGGTAAGGGTTGTTCTGCCTCCTATGAGTGTTTGGACTAGTTGGTTAAGGTTTGTGTGTGTTGGCATGGAAGTTGTTGCACCTTTGTAGTTGAAGAACTCCTTTGTATCAGTTGTGGGTTGAGGTTGCACCATTGTGGTTGGATTAGGGTCTTGACCTTTCAAGGGATCCTTGCTGGATAGTGTGGCTTGTGCTCTGCCAGCCATTATTGGTAATCTGGTTCTTGGTAGTTGGTGTTAACCGGGTAGCGGCGTCCCGTTTGTGAAGTTTCGGTGGAAAGGTGCAATAAGACCAAGCTAGAGGGTTAAGCCTGTATGTGTTATCGTTTGAACTTGTGAGATGTGTTTCATATTTGAGGCAAGCTTCGTTCCATTGCTTGCATGGAGGTAAGTTTGGTGGAGGGAGCCCTCTGGGGCCCGGTTGATTGGCAGGCTGACTTGTCCAGCCAGTGATTTGAGTCAGGCTAGAGTTGAGTGGATTGGCATAGCTATGCTGTTTGTAGTTGTTTGGGCTTCCGAGTTCGTAGCACTCAAGTTGTTGGGTTGTAAGTTTGCGTGTGGGAGCTGTCAGTTAGTCGAAGTTGTTGTGTGAGTTAAGATTTTTGGAGGATTGGTTTCAGTAGCTAGAGCTCGCACCTCGTTTCGTGTGCAGAGGCCATTTATGTGGAGTAATGGCATGGCAGTCTCAGGCTAGAGTTGTTGGCATTTGGGTGTGGCAACAAAGGTTTTTTTTCTAGACAGTGCGTTGAAGAACCGTGGTTCTGGAGAGCGTTCGTAGAGGCTTGTGAGTCGAGTGCAGTTCTTGTAGTGTTTTCACCCTCTGACCGATGGTCTTTTGGGAGGAGTGAGCCAGATCCTTCAGAGCTTGTTGCGAGTTGGTGTTTCCGTGGTTGGGCAGCGGGGGACCAGTGTTGGTTTTATGAGGTTGCCTTGGGTAGCAGTCCCCAGCTGATAGTTCATGAGGTTTCGTTAAAGCGTTGTTTGGTAAATGTTGCAGGTTTCTAGTGTTGTGAGAAAAGGTTGGTGGCCATCAGTTTTGTTTTGGGTCCTGAGTTGCTGCATTTGACCGGAGGTGATGTGCAGGAGTTTAGAGCTCGTGTTGTCAGCCCTGAGCAGGCAGAAAAGTTACGCCGATGTTCGGCGTCGAGTTTTAGAGTTTGAGGTTGGACAGTGCATGTTCTAAGGTTGCACTGATGCGAGGTGTGTTGAGGTGTGGTAAGCGAGGGAAGTGGAGTCCCCATTTTTTAGACCATTTGATATTCTCGAGAGGATTGGCAGAGCTGCATATTGGTTAGCCTTTCCTCCGTTGATGTCAGCTGTGCACAGTGTTTTCATGTATCGATGTTGAGGCAGTATGTGTCGGACCCATCGCTCATTGTGGACTTTGAGCCTTTGCAGCTGATTGAGGATTTGAGGTTCGAGGGAAGGCCTGTGAGTATTCTGGTCTTTGAGACGAAGACGTTGCGTAATCGTGAGATCCGTTTGGTAAAAGTTCAGTGGAGGAGTCAGAGTTCAGAGGAGGCCGCTAGTGAGCGGGGAAGACGGGATGAGATTGCAGTATCCTGTGTTGTTTCAGTCTTAAGGACTTTCGAGGATGAAAGTCATAAAAAGGAGGGAATATTGTAACGGCCCAGGTTTTCATCCCGATCTTCTAGGTATGCCCTAGGGGTATTTTGGTAATTTGGTCGTGCCGTCAGGGCCGTTTATGTCTTTTTCCAGTTGCTAAAATTATTGGACGAGTTTATGTAGGTTGTTTAGGCTTTATGGATGGGTTTGCGCAAGGATAGATGCAAAAGTTAAAATAAAGGAAAATTGTGTGGCAGCTGCGGTTCGAGCTAGGGTGGCCTTGTGTGCTAGAGGAGAGCCTTGCCAAGTGAGCCACCAGGTGTTATTGTTACTCTTTCCGCGTCATATCTTAGTTACCCTTCGATCTTTGGAGTTTTGGTGCATTTGTTTAAAAGAAAAGAAGTGTAGGGTTTTGTCTTCTTCTCCAGACTCCATGGCCGCCCAACCTTCTTCTCCCAAGTTCCTTGCCGAGCTTCTTCTCCCCTTGCAGCCCCGAGTGTCGTCCGGCCAGCCGAGCAGCAGCCCCTGTTGCACTCAGATCTGCCCAGCAGCCGAGCCAGACCTCCCAGCACGCCCAGATCGCCCAGCAGCTGCGTCCAGACCGCCCACCATGCCCAGATAGCCCCAGCCTCGGCCAGACTCCCAGGCGCCGAGCAGCAGGTCGCATAGCCCGTCCCAGCGCGCCCGTCAGCGTGCTGCTCGCCCTCCCATGTCCAGCTTGTCTGTGCCGTGCGCCTGCGCCAGCCAGCCCGTTCGCGCGCGTGCGCAACCCATCAGCGCCCACTAGCGCGCCTAGTGCGCCCAGCGTGTGGCCCCTGCCGCCCATCAGCGCCCACCAGCAGCCATACCGTGCAACCTGTTTGTCCGCGCGTCAGCCATGTCGCGTGAGTTGCTCCCTTGCCGAGTTCTATTTATTTTATTATATTTAGGCCTATGGGTTGTGATTATTATTATGTTTGTTAGGTTCTCGTTAGCTAGCTCGGGATCGATCGCAGCTTAGGATTTTGTGTGTAGTTGCCTCCCGGCCAGGTAAGGATTTCTTACCGGTGTTGTGTGGGCCCTGCGATATTATATGTGATTGTTGTTTGTATGTTTGTTGTGTTTATCAACATGTTTAGCGATAGGTGTTCTGTTCTGAATTCCCGACTGGCATGATTCCTTATGTTGTTTCTCATGTTAGTCCATGCTAGGTTGTTCCGTTCTGGCATGCTCGTATCTGTTCTTGTTTCGTAGTATCAAGCTAGGTTCGTTGTATCTGTTGAGCACGTATTGGATTGTATTGGATTGTATGTTATTGATATGATAGGTTAGAGTGTAGGTAGGTAGCATCATCCGGGCCCGAATGCATAAAGTATCTTGCATCCATGGGCGTGGACGCACGAGGTAGCATCGTGTAACGACCCAAGTTTTTCTTCCCGGTCTTCCGGGTATGCCCTAGGGGTAATTTGGTAATTTGGTCGGGCCGTCAGGGTCGTTTGTGTCTTTTCCAGTTACTAAAATTATTGGATGGTTTTTGTAGGTTTTTGGAGGGGTTTGTGGTTTGGTTTGAGCAAGGTTTGTTGCAAAAGTAAAAATAAAGGAAATTGTGCTGCCGTGGTTTGAACCCGGGTCTCCTGGGAAGCTTGTGGAGATGTGTGCCAATTGAGCCATTAGGTGCTCTTGTTGCTCTTTCTGCATCACATCTTAGTTAACCTTGGATCTTTGGTGTTTGGTGCATTTGGTTAAATGAAATAGAAATTAGGTTTGTTGTGTTTTCTTCTCCAAAAGAGTTGTGGCCGCCCAAGCTTTCTCCCAAGCTCTCCTTGCCGATTCTTCATCCTTGCAGCTCCCTTGGATCGTTCATCATCATTCCGGGTAGGTATCGATCTTCCTCTTCTTCTTCTCATCCGTTTGGTGTGCTTTTGGCCAAGTGAAAAGAGGTGTGTTGTGTGTGTTTGTGTTGATTGCGGCACGGAGAGAAGCCCGGCCAAGAGCCATCGTCGCACGCCCACCGCCCGGCCAGATCGCGACGCCGGATCGCGCCACCAAGAAGACCGATCGCCCCTGCCGTCGCACCAGATCGCCCCTGCCGTTGCACCAGATCGCCCAGATCTGTTGAGCAGCCCCTGCCGCACGCCATCGCTCACCAGGTCGCCAAGATATGTTGAAGCAGCCCTGCCGCACGCCATCGCTCGCCAGATCGCCAGCACGCCATCGCTCGCCAGGTCGCGCCAGATCCGCCGTCGCAGCCCTCCCGCACGCCATCGCTCGTCGTCGTCGTTGCGGATCGCGCAGCAGCGAAGAGACGCCAGACGCCAGCGCCCGCGCGCCGCGCGAAGCCGCTCGCCGCGCGCCAGCCGCGTCTGCGTCGCTGCCGCTCGCCGCGACGCCCGCCGCGGCGCGCGCGCCGCGCTCGAAGCCGCTCGCCCGCGACGCCAGACGCTCGCCGCGCGTCGCGCGCGTCCGGCAGTGCATCCGTGTTGCGTCGCCGTGCAGCGCGCAGGCGCGCCAGCCTGCCGCTGGTGTACCGCGCGCAGCTCGCGCCAGCCACTGCCGTGTAGCTTGCTTGCCAGCAGCTCCAAGCTCGTGTCGCCGTGCCGCGTGAGTTACCCGAGCCGAGCTTGCTGTTCTTTTGTTGTTTAGACGTTTTAGATGCTGATTATTATTGGTTTGCTAGGTTCCCGCCGCTAGCTCGGGATTGTTCCGCAGCTTAGGATTTGTGTGTAGAAGCCTCCCACCAAGGTAAGGATTTCTTACCGGAGTGTGTGGGCCCTGCGGTATATTTGTGATTGTTGTTTTGTATGCTCGTGTATGATTACTAGCATGTTTAGCCCTAGGTGCTCGCTCAATTCTCGATCGCATGAACTCTTGTATTGTTTCTCATGTTAGCCCATGCTAGGTTGTTCCATTCTCGCATGTTCGATATCTGTTCTTGCTTCGTAGTATCATGCTAGGTTCCTTGTATCTCGTTGAGCACGTATTGGATCGCATTGATTGAATTGTTATTATTGCTATGGTTTAGAGTTCGTGTAGGTAGCATCATCCGGCCGGATGCATAACGAACTTGTAAGCATCCCCGACAGTGGACGCACGAGATGGTTCTCCGTCCTCGATCCCGTTAGGGTTTAGCTAACCCTAACGGCTGGCCCCGCAATCTTGGGTGAGGGTGGCGATCGTTAAATGCCCCAACGGTCAAGATGATGACTTGGCATTGCCTCGCCCCGGCAATCGGCACGTCCTCGGCGTGTTCGGCCGTAGCCCTTGATTGCCACTGTTAGGGCAAGGACCGCTTCTCGGTGTAAGCCTACCACGACCGGTTCCTTAGCCTCATGTGCGGTGGTACAGTCGACATAGTTCACATGTCCGTGTCTCACACCCTATGTCGGTGACACCGATCCAGATTTAGTTAGGCATGGTGATCAGAACGGGCGGCTTGCCACTAGACCCGGCACCCCGAGTTTGGTAGCATGCGGTGCGCGCTTACGCTCATTCTGGCGCCGATCGGAGAGCTCCTCGGGATCTTGAGCCAGTGCACCTTTCGTATCGACAGTGAGACAGCCGAGGCCGGACTTGTTTCCGTGATAGCGCGTATAGTGTGTTGTGGTATTTTCCGGACTAAGACCCCGTGTTGGCATCCGAGGTCCAAGTGTGGACTTAGCTATGTGCTCCGCTCTGTGTTTGTACTCATAGCTTGCATACATTCTTCTAGATGATCATGTATATCGTATTGTACCCCGGTTGGGGATTCTTACTGGGTAATTCGTTACTCACCCTTATTCGTGGTTTTCCACAGGTAATCAAGGCGGGAGACAGGATGGTCAAGGAGAAGCCGTGATCATGGAATCCTGTCATCATCGACGACCATTTTATTATATCATGACTCTTGACTTTTGTTATTTCCGAATGCATGTAGACGGGCACGGAGCCCTAGGATGTTTTCTTACGTTTTATGGATTCCAAAGATATTTGTACTTGTGGATTGTTTAAATGGTTTAAATAAATCTCGATCGTGAGTATGCTTTTAGAAATGTATGTTTTGGTTGTTGAATGTTTTTCGTTTTTACTTGGGATCCGAAATATATTTTTCATAATGTCTTTTATTTTCAATACATGCATTGGGGTAAAGGCCCATTTAGAGCCCCTTTTGGGTCGGGTCTTTACAAGTACTCCATCCCTGGACCCCGTTAGGGTTTAGCTAACCCGACCGATAGGCCCTGCAATCTTGGGTGAGGGTGGCAGACTGTTAAATGCCCCAACGATCGGGATGATGACTTGGCATTGCCTTGTCCCCGACAGTCGGCACGTCCTCAGCGTGTTCGGCAGTAGCTCCTGATTGCCACCTATTAGGGCAAGGACGGCTTCCTGGTGTAAGCCTACATCGACCGATTCCTTAGCCTCAGGTGCGGTGGTTCAGGCTGACATAGTTCACGTGTTCAGGTCTCACACCCCTATGTCGGTGACACTCGATCCGCAGATTTAGTTAGGCATGGTGATCGGACTGGGGCGGCTTGCCACTAGACCTGGCACCCCTAGAGTCTGCAGTAGTATGCGGTGCGCGCATACGCTCATTACAGCGCCGATTGGAGAGCTCCTCGGGATCTTGAGCTAGTGCACCTTTCTTATCGACAGTAGACAGGCTGAGGCCGGGACTTGTTCTCGTATAGGGCGTATTGTGTGGTGGATTTTTTTCGGACTAAGACCCTGAGTTGGCATCTGAGGATTATTTGTGGACTTAAGCTATGTGCTCTATTCTGTGTTTATATTCATAGCTTGCATACATTCATCTAGATGACCATGTATATCGTATTGTACCCCGATTGGGGATTCTTATTGAGTAATTCGTTACTCACCCTTATTTTTGTTGTTTTCCACAGGTAACCAAGGTGCGAGACAGGATGGCTGAAGGAGGAGCTGTGATCATGGGAACCAACTGTTCATCTCTGATTTTCATGTTATGACTCTTATTCGTTTTATTTCCTCTGAATGCATGTAGCTGGGCACGAAGCCCTAGGTTGTTTTCTGAATGTTTTTACGGATTCCAGCACGGTAGTAACTGTTTAAAGTTTTGAATGCTTTATTAAATCTCTGATCAGAGTAAACTTTTTAGAAACGTATTTATCTTGAAACAGGTGCTTGGAGACAGGGACAGGTTTCAGGAAATTGTCTGACTTTGAATTGAATGTTTTGAATGTTTTGTTTTTAATTGGAATCTGAAAGCCATTCATGCATATTGTCTTTAACTTTGATTGCATGCATTGAGGTAAAGTCCCATTTAGAGCCCCTTTTGGGTCGGGTCTTTACATCCGTGCCCAACTACATGCATCGAGAGGACAATAAAAACATAAAACATAAACTCAGAGTTTTTAAAACAGCTGGTTTCCATGATCAGTAGTTGTAACAGCCCAGTTTTCTATCCCAGTTTTCCAGGTGCTTTCGGTTCAAGATTCGGTTGTTCAGTTGGGCCGTTAGAGTTATTTTAACCCTTAGGGGTATTTTGGTCTTTTTCTCCCCAGGTAGGATGTAACGACCCGACCCGAAAAGGTTCTAACTAGGCCGTTACCTCAATGCATGTATTATAAATCTACAGAAAAATCGCAAGAGGGTGTTCAGATTCTAAGTAAAACTAAAACATAAAACATCCATTTAAAATCAACATAATTTCCTGAAACCTGTCCCTGTTTCCAAGCACCTGTTCCAAGACAAATACATTTACAAAACTTACTCTGATCAGAGATTCTTTTAAAACATACAAACTTTACAACAATGCTAGAATCCGGAAATACATTCAGAAAACACCCTAGGGCTCCGTGCCCAACTACATGCATTCAGAGAACATTTAAATCATAACATAAACAGAAGACTCAGAGTTGAACAACGGGTTTCCATGATCACAGCTCCTCCTCCAGCCATCCTGTCTCGCACCATGGTTACCTGTGGAAAAACCACAGAAATAAGGGTGAGTAACGAATTACTCAGTAAGAATCCCCAACCGGGGTACAATACGATATAATCGGGTCATCTAGTAGCAAAGCATGCAAGCAAACAAACTACCAACACAGATCATAGCTCAACGAGCTCATAAAACAAGATCCGAGTCATCGGAAGTCTCTTTCTTCCGGCCTAACTAGGATTGGATACATCGACCAATCCTCGGACATCACCGAGGTATCTCGTCACTCGGGGAATACATCGATCCCTAGAATGTGCTCAAGGGCCTCCTTGCCCTTGCACTAATCTGGACTTACGGGAGAGTACGAAGAAGTCGCTCTAACGGAAGGAATGGTGTACTCACGACATTAGCCCGGGAGCTCTCCGACCGGCAACTAACGCGCGTGTGCGCGCACACCGCATGCTCCTCTGCAACCGGCGTAAATGCGGGGCCTAAGGGCAAACTACGCGGGCAGTGCACATGCCTATGACTCGAAGCGGTGTCGCGATCACACGAGCGCGAGGCCCTCGGCGCTCATCATGCAAACACGATCCACCGACTGAAGCTAAGAACCGCCGTGGTAGGCTTACACCGCTGGCGTGGTTCCGCTCTAGCAGCTACAAACTAGGCTATGCCGAAGTGGGTAGCTAAATCCACAACCGCGGGTCGGGGGGTAGCAGATACGTTATGCCGCCGTGACACTCTCTACTCCGACACCGAGCTCATCGGGGACAAAGTACGTTATGTGTCCGCTCAGCCTCTGGATGATGACAAACCCTACACTCTATCTAAGAGTACAGAGTAAAAAGCAATGATTCCTGGCTAGCAAACAAAGACCGACATCAATCACACTACCTAGCATGATACTATGAGATTAAGCAGGAATCACAAGCATGCTGGCAGAACAAAAATAGCATGGCACTAACATGTAATATCAAGCAAACATGCTAGCAAGAAATCAATCAAAGCTGCTCTATTATTATCATGCTCATAACAGTCAGCAAACAAGCAAGGCATAATCATGAAAATATCGCAGGGCCCACACAACTCCGGTAAGAAATCCTTACCTGGTCGGAAGGCAACAACACACAATAAAATAACTGCGATCGAACTCGAGCAACCTATATCCAGCCAAACAAACACATCAATAATCATAAAATAGCCCTAATTACACTAAAATAAACATGGCTCGGCTCAGAAGCAACTCACGAGGCGCGGCTAACACGCGAACGAGCGGCCAGACGGGCTAAGCGACAAAAAGGCCGGGCTGGCGCTACTGGGGCGAATGGCGCTGGCTCGGCGCTGTGGTGTGTGCAGCACGCAGCGCTTGGCATTGGGGACGGCGTGCGGCGCGCGAGCGACACGACGTGGGGGCACGCGAGACGGGCGCTGGGACGCGAGAACGAGCTGGGCTCGGAATAGGGCGACGCGGCTCGAGGTTGGGCGACTCGAGCGCGAACGGACACGAGCTGGGCGGCCACGGCTAGTGATGCGATGGCCTGGGCGAGCTCGGGCGACACGAGCAGGGGGAGGGCGACACTGCGCAATGGCGCGGGCTGGCGAAGCTTTCACTGTGCGGGCGACTCGGGCGCGCGGGGGCTGGGCTCGGGCGACCAAGGGCTAGGGGTGCTCGGGCTGGGGCTGGGCGAGCCAAGGGGCTGGGCTAGGTGGGGGCTCGGGGAGAGAGAGTGAGAGAGAGAGAGAGAGAGAGAGAGGGAGAGAAAATAGATTTGGGGAAAAAAATAAAAGAAAAGAAAATGAATTTGGAAAAGAAAAGGAAAATGGGAAAATAAAAAAGAAAAATGGATTTTATCCAAAATCCAACCTTATCCACTTAAAACCTCAAAATCCCATTTCCCGGCTTCTTCCTTCGAGACCCGACTGAAGCAATCTTTTCCAATAAATAAAACTCACTTAAATCCAACTCCCAAACCAACAATAAGGGCTAACAACCAATACTTTGCCAAAGCCCAAACCACAACCGAGCATCCAACCGACTAGCCCAAACACCTCGGGACTCGCAGCCACCAAGAAACAAGCCTCGACAAAGGCAGGAGCTACCTCGAAGCCCTAAAAACCACAAATCCTGCCCGGAGAGCCAAAAGACCAAAATACCCCCAAGGGTCCAAACGGCTCTAAAACCCAACCAAACAACCGAATCTTGACCCGAAGGCACCTCGAAAACTGGAATAGGAAACTGGGCTGTTACAATAATCGCTCCTTTTAAGACTTTCGTCCTCGAATGTCCTAAGACGAAACAGCTCCAGGAAATCTCCATTGATCCAGCCAACTGAACTTGTAAAGACCCAACTCGAAAAACGGTGCTAAACCTAGATCTTTACTCAGCATGCAAGTGAAATGCATAAAAGGACCCAGCCAGGGTCGGTTTGTAAAACTTTTCAAATATAAGAGTGGAAAACATTAAAAAACAAAGTAAACATTCATTAGGCAAAAACGAACCATTCAAATTAAAAACAGTGACTGATCAGTACTTTCCTTAAAAACATAAAATAGTTCAAATCATAAGTTTTCCCTACGGACCTAAGTCCAACTACATGCTGAAATCAAAAACAGTAAAATAAGGCACGACAGAGTGTCAGCAGCATCCATGATCTCCCAGCTCCCTCCGCTAGCCGCCTCGGTGCTGTCCCAAGTTACCTGTGGAAGAAACCACAATAAGGGTGAGTATAAACATACTCAGTAAGAATCCCGACCGACAGGGTACGATACGATGCAATCAATCATCTAGCAACCTAGTACACATGCAAACAGATTATCAACAAGGATCTCACTCAACGAGCTCACAAGGCAAATCCGAGTCCTCGGAAGTCTCCTACTTCCGACCTAATGATTGGTTCTCATAACCAATCCGGGACATCTCCGAGGGTCTTTCTCCTCGGCCAATTGATCACTCAAAAACCGATCCCAAAGATGTCCGACACCCTCGAGGGTCTTTCTCCCTCGACCAATTGATTAGCTCAAGAGCCAATCCCAATGGGTGTCCTCAAGGGCCTCTTACCCTCGCTATAAATCTGGACTATCGGGAGAGTACCCGAAGTGTGGCTCTAAACTGGAAGGAACTGGTGTACTCACGAACATTAGCCCAGGGGAGCTCTCCGAACAGGCGACTAAAGCGTGTGCACGCACACCGCATGCTGCTGCAACCGGCGTAAATGTGGGGGCCTAAGTACAAACTACGCGGGCCAGGTACGCATGCCTAAGACTCGGAAGCGGTGTCATTGAACATAGTAGTGCGAGGCCCTCGGCACTCATCTGTGCAGCCTGTACCACCGACCTGAAGCTAAGAACCGGCCAAGGTAGGCTTGCACCGTTGGCAGGGTTCCGCTCTAGTAGGCTACAAACTAGGCTTATGCCAATGAGGTAGCTAATTCCTCATTGGCTGCCGGGGGGAAGCAATGTACGTTATGCTTCGCTCAACTCTCGACCGGTGGGGACAAGGTACGTTATGTCGGCTCTCAGCCTCTAGATGATGACAACCCTACTACACTAGCTAGAGTACAGAGTAAACGATTCCTGGCTAACATACACAATAATCATCATTCATACCTTGTAACGACCCAGGTTTTCATCCCGGTCTTCCAGGTATGCCCTAGGGGTATTTTAGTAATTTGGTCGGGCCGTCAGGACCGTTTATGTCTTTTTCCAGTTGCTAAAATTATTGGATGGATTTATGTAAGTTTTTGAGGCTTTGTGGATGTGTTTGGGCATGGGGAGATGCAAAAGGAAAATGGTGTGTTAAAAGTGTGTTTGGTGGGTTTCAACCTGTGGTCCGAGAAGTCGTGGGTGGTGTGGCAGTTGAGCTATTGAGAGCTCTTGTTGCTCTTTCTGTGTCATTTTATAGTTAGCCTTGGATTTTGGGGTTTTGGTGCATTTGGTTAAATGGAAAAGAAAAGCTAGGTTTTGTTCTTCTTCTCCAACACATCCTCCTAGCCGTCCAAGTTGTTTCCCCATCTTTCTCTAGCGAATTTCATCCCCTTGTCGCTCCGTAGTTCGATCATCATTCCGGTAGGTATTCATCTTCTTCATCTTCTCGATAGGTTGTTTTCTTTGGCCGAAGGTAAGAGGAGGTGCCCATGTGTGTGTGTGTGTTGTTGCGTGTCCGCCCAGCGCCAGATCGCCCACCACCGGCCAGATCCGCCGAGCAAAGACGCCCCAGATCTCTCCAATGAGCCGTCGCGCGCCAAAGAAAATCCGGATTCGCCCGAGCAAAGACGCCCGTAACGCGTCGGTCAGCCCGATCGCCGTCGTGACACCAAAGCCGCCAGATCCGTCCATCGCACGCCAAGTTCTCGCGCAGGCCCGCCGTCGCACCAGTTCGCGCGCAGCAGCAGATCGCCCGTGTCCGCGCGCCTTTGCTCCCAGCCGCTCGCCCAGCGCCCGCGCGCCGCCGCCTTGCTGCCGCCGCGCGCCAGCGCGCGTCGCGTCTCTGTCGCCGCGCGCCGCGCCGCTGGGGCCGCGCTGCGCCCGAGACGCTCGCCGCGCGCAAGGCGTCTCTGCCGCGCAACCGTCGCGTCGCGTGCGCCGTGCAGCGCCAGCCAGCGCCGTGCCTGCGCCGTGTCGCTGCTGCAGGCTAGCGCCCGCCGCCCAGCGCCAGCCAGCGCACCAGCCTGCCAAGCGGCAAGAAGATTTCACCCCGTGTCGTCGTGTGCGTGTGAGTGCCCCGAGCCGAGCTTGCTTGTTTTATTATATTTTAGGGCTATGTTGGTGATTTCTATTGTGTTTGTTAGGTTCTCGTTAGCTAGCTCGGGATCGATCGCAGCGTAGGATTTTGTGTGTAGTTGCCTCCCGGCCAAGGTAAGGATTTCTTACCGGAGTTGTGTGGGCCCTGCGGTATATTTGTGATTGTTGTTTTGTATGCCTGTGTATGATTATTAGCATGTTTAGCCCTAGGTGCTCTGTTCAATTCTCGATCGGCATGAACTCTTGTATTGTATCTCATGTTAGCCCATGCTAGGTTGTCCCATCTCGCATGTTCGTTATCCATTCTCGCTTCGTAGTATCATGCTAGGTTCCTTGTATCCATTGAGCACGTATTGGACCGCATTGATTGATTTATTATTATTGCTATGGTTTAGAGTTCGTAGGTAGCATCATCCGGGCCCGATGCATAAAGTATCTTGCATCTATGGCAAGGACGTTCGAGACGATTCTCCGTCCTTGACCCCGTGAGGGATTAGCTATCCCAACCGGTAGGCCCCGCAATCTTGGGTGAGGGTGGCAGATCGTTAAATGCCCCAACGGTCGGGATGATGACTTGGCATTGCCTCGCCCCCCGCGATCGGCACGTCCTCGGCGTGTTCGGCCGTAGCCCTTGATTGCCACCGTTAGGGCAAGGACCGCTTCTCGGTGTAAGCCTACCACGACCGGTTCCTTAGCCTCAAAAGTGCGGTGGTTCAGCCGACATAGTTCACGTGTCCAGTCTCACACCCTATGTCGGTGACACCGATCCAGAGATTTAGTTAGGCGTGGTGGATCGGACATGGGCAAAGCTTGCCACCAGACCCGGCACCCCATAGTGTCTGCAGAGCACGCAAATGCGCGACACGCTCATTCTGGCGGCCGACCGAGAGCTCCTCGGGATCTTGAGCTAGTGCACCTTTCGTATCGACGAAGAGACAAGCCGAGGCCGGGACTCGTTTCTCGTATAGGGCGTATTGTGTGGTGGATTTATTTCGGACTAAGACCCCGAGATGGCATCCGAGGTCCAAGTGTGGACTTAAGCTATGTGCTCGTTCGTGTTTGTACTCATAGCTTGCATACAATCTTCTAGATGATCATGTATATCGTATTGTACCCGGTTGGGGATTCTTACCGAGTAATTCGTTACTCACCCTTACTTATCTTTCGTGTAACCATGGCGCGAGGCGGGATGGTCAAGGAGGAGGCGTGATCATGGAATCCTGCTGCGTCTCGATTATTTTATTTATTTATCATGACTCTTGACTTTTGTTATTTCCGAATGCATGCATGTAGACGGGCACAGAGCCCCAGGATGTTTTCTTACGTTTTATGGATTCCAGCATATTTGTACTTGTGGATTGTTTTAATGGTTTAAATAAATCTGACGATCGAGTATGCTTTTAGAAATGTATGTTTTGGTTGTTGAATGTTTTATTTTTACTTGGGATCCGAAATGTATTTTTCATAATGTCTTTTATTTTCACTACATGCATTGGGGTAAAGGCCCATTTAGAGCCCCTTTTGGGTCGGGTCTTCAGATTGGTATCGAGCTCGAGTCATAGACTTTGTAGACCGACTTTTTTGTTGTAGGTCGTCTTTCCCATGATCACCGGCACTCTGCGGTCATCAGTGCACGCCTAAGTTTTCTGTTTTAGAAAAGGGTTAAGAATTTACAATACCTTTCATCTAGTGTATGCCTTGTGTAGTGTTGTGGAGCGGAGACGAAGCGGTGTTCGACTCGTTGTTGGTTTGGGCTTAGTGAGCCATCATGCCAACTTTCGCAGTCGCGGAGCGGTTTGTTTAGCGGCTTGTTGAGGTATCCAGATAGATTCGGATGCCCCGGGACATCGCCCCCGAGGGAGGCGAGCTTAGTCTCCCATTGGCCATTTGTGGCCCAATTGTCGCTTTTTCCCTAGTGAGAGGGTGGAGGTGCTTTGTGCGATCGCTAGTATGTTGATCGCACCTGCAGAAGCGGGACGCTTGGCATGTCCGACCGAGGAGTTGGACCGATCGTGTTGATGTTGAGGCGCGTCCTGTGGTTGTTAGGCCCGCATGCCGATTTGGCCCCGGCAGATTGAGTTGCCTAGAGGAGGGGGTAGAGGCTAGCGGCGCCTCATAGTGAGACTCCTTGAGCAGAGTGTGCTCCAGTAGTGAGAGACTTGATGGCGTGTCTTTAGCTATCGAGAGCGGAGACCCGCACGCATTTGTAGTGCGTGAGTGAGGAGTCCCGGCACACGAGATAGCCCGGTGATGAGTTTGTTTCAAAGCATTTTTCCCCAGAGTAGCTCTTGTAGCCCCGGAGGTTTCGGGAGGGCATGATCAGCAGTTTATTCAGATCGCTTTGTTGGCGTTGATGGAGACGCCTGAGTTGGCAAATGGATGCTCAGTAAGAACCCGACCCTAAATACGGTCCTAAACCTAGGTTCTCACTCAAAGCATGCAAGTTAAATATTTCATCAAGCGGTTTAGTGCTCATATTTAAAACCTTTAAAAACTTTTAGAACGGGAATGCTTAAAACATAATCAATGATTTTGTTTAAGAAAACCAACGAAGTAAAACAAGCTGCCAAGATATATATAAAACATTCAAAACAGTTCAAACAACTTTTAATAATGTTTCCCCTAGGACTCTGTCCATCTACATCTTTGAACAAATATGCAAACAATAAAGACAGAGTGCCTTGGCGGCTCCCATGATCAATCAGCTCCCTCCGCTAGCCGTCCGGTGTTGTCTCAAGTTACGGTGGAAAGCCACAGAAATAAGGGTGAGTATAAACATACTCAAGTAAGAATCCCGACTGGGTACAATACGATACTTCAATCATCTAGCACCCTAGTATACATGTAAATGATTACCAACACAGATCATAGCTCAATGAGCTTACAAAGCGAGAATCTGTAATCCTCGGAAGTCTCTTTCTTCCGGCCTAATGATTGGCTCTCATAACCAATCCGGGACATCTCCGAGGGTCTTTCTCCTCGGCCAATTGATCAGCTCAAAAACCGATCCCAAAGATGTCCGACACCCTCGAGGGTCTTTCTCCTCGACCATATGATCACTCAAAAGCCAATCCCAATGGGTGTCCTCAAGGGCCTCTTACCCTCGCTATAAAACTGGACTATCGGGAGAGTACCCAAGTCCGGCTCTAAACAGAAGGAACTGGTGTACTCACGAACATTAGCCCGGGAGCTCTCCGAACCGGCGACTAAAGCGTGTGCGCGCGACACCGCATGCTCTTTCGCAACCGGCGTAAATGCGTGGGCCTAAGGGCAAACTACGCGGGCCGTGCACGCATGCCTAAGACTCGGAAACGGTGTCACCGAACACGATGAGTGCGAGGCCCTCGGCACTCATCGGTGCAGCTGTACCACCGACACGAAGCTAAGAACCCGCCAAGGCAGCTTGCACCGCTGGCGGTGGTTCCGCTCTAGCGAGCTACAAACTAGGCTTATGCCGATGTGGTAGCTAAATCCACATCGGCCGCCGGGGAAGCAATGTACGTTATGCTTCGCTCTACTCCCGACCGGTGGGGACAAGGTACGTTATGTCCGCTCTCACCTCTAGATGATGACGGCCCTAACACACTAGCTAGAGTATAGAGTAAACGATTCTGGCTAAACATACATAATCATCATCAATCATACATAACCTAGCATGATACTACGAACTTAAAGCGGGAATCTCAAGCATCTTTGGAAGAACAATCCTAGCATGGCACTAACATGTACAAACAAGCAAACATGCTAGCAGGAATGCAATCACAAGCTGTCCTATCCACTAATCATGTCCATAAAAGTAAACATGCATATAAGGCACATTCAAGAAAGCATCGCAGGGTCCACACAACCACGGTAAGGAATCCTTACCTGGAAACGAGCAGAAATAACCTTCACACTCTAATAATGACCCTCGAGCTTTAAAGCGAAACCGAGCAACCTAAGCATTTTAATAAAAACAACCTAATTAAATAAACAGCGGCCAACAGCCTAGGGCCCAAAGGAAAAAGTCTCGGAATTACCGATCGAGAAGACACAAGGCCACGCCCCAACCCGCGACGGCAAGGCGGGTGTCCGTCCGCAAGGACAAGCGAGCAGGTGCGCCTGGGCCTCGGGCGCTGCATCGGGCGCTGGCGCTGGCGCTGGCGCTGCATCGGGCGCTGGGCGCCGCTGGCGCGACGGGCGCTGCTGGGCGTGCTGGCGCGGCAGGGGAAGGGCGCTGGCGCTGGGTTGCGCGCGGTCTGCGACAGGGAGCAGGCGCGCTGGCGGGCGGACGCGGACGAGCGGCACGGGCACGCAGACGCGGATGGTGCTGGGCGCGGGCGCGCGGCAGGGGCGACGCGTGCGGAGAGGCAGGGGCGACGCGCGGCGGCGGCGCGCGCGCGCTCGGGCGGTTCGTGCGGAACGGCGCGACGCGTCTGGGCTGGGCGAGGCAGCGCGGCTGGGCACGCCTGAGCATGGGCTGTGCTGCGGCCTGGGCGGCGTGGCTGGGCAGGGCTGGCGCGACCTGGTGCGCCTGGGCTGGACGGCTGGGCTGCCTGGTGCGCTGGGGTGTGTGCTGGGCTGGCCTGGTGCTGCGCTGGCCGAGCAGTGGCTGAGCGGGGTGCGGCTAGGGCGGCTAGGGTTTCTTGGTGAGGTCGGCTAGGAGAGAGAGTGAGAGAGAGAGAGAGATTTTCCCAAAACAAGGGGAATAGGATTTTCTTTCCTTTTCCTAATTTAAATGGGTCTAAAATCCCTTCCAAGGCTTTCTCTTGCGGGTCCCGGCTAAAGAAATTCTTTTCTTTTTAACTAAACCTTCTTTTTCTAAAAACTCCAATTTCACCATTAGGGCAAGGGTTCAAATCCCAATGGGACCAATTAAATTCCAATTAATTTTGCTATCAACCGGAATGTCTCCGAACTTCTAATCAACTAACCCAAACTCCTTGGGTCTTGCAACCAACATTAATCAAGTCTCAACGAAGGCCGAAATGACCCCAAGCCCCGAAAATCCTCAACCTCGACCGGGAGCAAAATACCAAAATACCCTTAAAGGTTAAAATAAGCTCTAACGGCCCATCCGAACATCCGAATAATGACCCGAAATCACCAGGTACCCGAAATAGAAAATCGGGCCGTTATAATACTCCTCCTTTTAAGACTTTCGTCCTCGAAAGTCCTAAGACGAAAACAACTCTAGAAAAACTCCACTGGTTCTTAACCAACCAAGCTCCTGAAAAAGACAACACAAATCCTTCTTTGAAACCGAACCCTCTTGGGTTCCCAATGCTCCAAGCCCAACAGACACCGAGTGCGCTTACGAACTATCTCAACCAAAATCGAACTAACACTCGAAGCTTTCAAGAAGAAAACATGCGATAACTAGTCGGTGAGCCACATCCTCCGACTCGCACCAACTCTCAAACGGTCTTACGACTCTAGGGCTCACTTATCCATGCTAAACCAACTTGGAACGCCTCTCTACGGTGCTACTCTCAAGAAACTCGTGAACGGGTCACAAGCCCTAAAACTCAACGCCACGCTCCGGCGTAACATCTCTGAATGCTCATAGCCTGTTATCAAACGGCCTCGACCCTTCACCATGCTGACCAAACAACTGAACCTCCCGGTTTTAAGAAACTAAACGGCCTACTCATACTTCGCAAGTGACTGCGAACCCTACCGTAAGAACCCCAACTGGTTGCCTACAATCTTTAACGAAATCCAATTGGACCACCAACTGGTGACTGATCCCTAGGCAACCTTCTCCAACTAGCATGCGCTCACAACACTAAAGCAACCATCTTACGAGAAATCGAAGCACCAAAGCCAAGGGCACTTTTCTAGTTCACCAAACGGCTACCACCACACACACTAGCCGATACTTCGGCCGGCCACCCCCGAATGACGGGGTCCAAGAACGAGCTTCACTCGGCCAAACTAATAAGCCGGAGCCCTTCATCGGCCGACAACAAACTTTCCAATGCAATCCGATCAGCCATCGCCTAGGTGAACATCGCCGATAGGAAAACAAACAACATTCCTCTCACGGAAACCTCGAGCAACAAGGAATAAAACATTACGTGGCTACTAGCAACACGATATTTGGAGGATCGAAACTCAAGGGCTTTACCACCCAATGCCACGGCACCCTCGTGCCAACTCACTCAACTGTGGCTCAGCTAAAATGCCAACTGCGAATGTACAACGACTAAAGGCAAAGCCCGAGAAAGGCTTGCTCTGCAAAAACACAACCCAAGCTTATAACGAGCAAAGCTCGCCTCCAAGCTGCCATTCAACTCTTAAGCCCATCTGGCTGCTCCAAGGACTTCTTGCTTATAGCTTAGACCTAACTCTTCTTCCAATCCAGAAACTCCACCCACGAAACATCGCGAGGAATAAGGATAGCAACGACCACAAGCTTGCGGATCCTGAACAACGCGAGTCGGCAAGACTACCTCAAAAGTTAAAACTCGAGGCCGGCATCCACGGCGCAACTCAATTACCAAGGAACTAAGGGGTTCCACAAACTCCAAAGATCCAACAACCTTCCGCCAACAACTCAAGCCTTTGAACTGGCTGGCTATCGCCCTCGCGGGAACAAACACTTTTCGCTTGCTATCAAACAGACGCAGGGACACTCTCGCTAGGCTGACCACTGCGCTACTCTGATCAACTACACAACTCAGGAGCTAAGCTGACTCTTCCTTTACAGGAACGATTTCCTAGCAAGCGGACTTCCGAAGGACAGCGAATTTCACACACGCTCGCTGTCTTGCGCAAACTCAACGGTAGCAACCACCCACTAAGCACTAGCGGTACTTACTCAACCGCTGAGGGGGAGGCCAACTCCCAAAACTACCTGACTAGGAACAAGTCCTCAGGGCAACGCTCGCTTGCTCGAACCGAGCTAGCTCACAAAACAACATGGGGACCAAACCTTGGTCAACACCAAGCACCACCTCGCTAAGAATTCTGAAAATCAACGTGGGGGTTACCAAGAACAGCTCTAGCTTGTTAACCGACAACAAGCATCCAGCAACTCAACCGAGGAACACTGCCTGGGTCTGACTGAGCTCTGGTGAGGCTCTCCACAACTCGGGGTTCCTCCGATCGCCCTCCGACTCACACTGTCGTCAAACGGTCTAACTGACAACTGGCTACACGAGCACGTCTCCCTACAGCATCTCAACTGTGCTGGCCAAAAGCTCTTCCTTGCCACATCTGTAGCAAGCACGGGCGATGCTCCACACAATCCTACCCAACAACCCGGCTACCGGCACGGTAGCCTCTCAACCAAGGCTAGGGCACTTGCCAAGAACTAAAGTCCTAACTCCTCAGAACTGAGCACTGGTTTCACAACCCGAAACCTCTCGTGGTTCTTGAAAAATACACCACGGAACGAGCTACACAAAAGTACATTGGCGTGTACAGCTCCAACTTGGTTCCTTAAGATCCAAACCAACAAGTACTCTTACACAAGGCAGCTTCTTCCTCCCAATAGAGCCACAACTAGCAAAGGAACAACAAGAGTTCAGACCACTCGGGGTCAACTCACCACGAAAAGCTACATTGGTCAACTCACTCTTACAAGAGCATAACTACACCAATCTGACATACCACATACCAATGTGCCCACTAAATGCTCCACTCAACCATCCAACTCCTGGCTCTAAACACTGGTCAACCACGCATCATCGATGCCAACCCTACTCATAATAGGGTAACTCCAAGGGTAATGGAATCACACTACCATTCAACTGGCTCACAAGCCCACAACATAGGCGCGAGATCTCAGACGCGCTAGCCCTTAACAACCAACAGCATCCTTTGTACCCAACTCTCGGTGACCGCGAAAAGCTCCTACTTTCCCTCAAACAACCTCACACTTGTAGTTCTCTGGACTACCACCGAGCTAGATCTCTTAAGCAATCCAAACAGATGCAACTTCAGAAAAATGGGTACAAGGCTAGTGGGGATGCTAAACTTCGGGCGGGTCCTGGAACCACCTGCACAAAAAGTGCCAACTGGCCTGAATCTAGGCCTCCTCTCAAAGCTTGGTGCCAACAGGCACTTCTTCCTCTACAACACAAACATCCCTTTACGGGCTTTAAGCCACTCTGAGGGTAGGGAAGGTCACACTCCAGGTGGCAGGGCAATGGCACTCAACACAAGAGTCTCAACAATCGAGTAGACTACTCTCTGACATCACGTCCAACAGACAAGCCAAGGCCCACTCCCGCATCCCACTCGATGCTCAACGAATACTCAGGCCAACCCTCGGGTGGCAGCACCTAGCTCCACACCTGGAACATGCTAACAGAAGGTGCTTCTCTCTAATAGCCAGCTGAAAACCACGGACGGATTAAGTCGTGACAAGCAACCTCCACACTACCCCCCTGGCTACGAGGGTACTAAAAGAACTGGCTGCAAAACGACTACTGGCTTGCAGGAGGACAAGATGTCTCTACATCTTCCTCAAAAGCTACTAACTTGGCAGCTTGCCAATCGACCGGGTGGCTGGTGGAGACTCTGCTGGTCCGCCTCTCACAGGGGACTTCCACCACCACACTACTGCATCAAGCAACACCAGAACGGCACGCCACAACCTCGAACATTAGGTCGTCGGCCTCTGAACACCAGGTCATCCCAACACTTGGATGATAAACTCGATCCTGGCCAACCACCTTGCTACTAGCAGTAGGTCTCAAAACATCCAGCTCTACAGGCTTCCACTTGCCGAACTCGGCGGCTCGATCAACGCCAACTATCTTATCAGCATAAACCTGCTGATCAAGCCCTCCCGGGAACCTCCGGGGCTACTGGAACTACAAGGAGGGGTGTCTCCTAAATAAACTCTACCAGCTGGGCTATCTATGCCCAAGACTCCTCACTACGCGCTACAAACTGCGCCTGGGTCTCCGCTCTCTGTTAGCTAAAAGACCTGCCATCAACTCCCTCATGGCTGGAGCACACTCTGCTCAAGGAGTCTCACTCTAAGGCGTGCTAGCCTCTACCCCCTCCTCTAGGAACCTCAACTGCCAGGGCCAACTCTGGCCAACGGGATAAACAACCCGGGACGCGGCCTCAACATCCATACAAACGGTCCAACTCCTCAGTCGGACATGCCAAGCGTCCTGCTCCTCAGAGTGCGATCCACGCACTAGCGATCTGCACGAGCACCTCCACCCTCTCACTAGGGGAGAACCACAACTGGGCCACAAATGGCCTACGGGAGTCTAAGGTCTACCTCCCTCTGGGTGCGATCGACACACTGGCGATCTGCACAAAGCATAAAACCTAGCCCACGCTGGGGCTCTCACTGCCAAACAAGGGTAACACATGTATACTAGATGCAGTATTGTAAAATAAAACCCTTAGCTTAATGAACTCAGACAAACCTGACGGCCGCGGAGTACTGATGATCATGGGGGCAACAACCTGCAAAGCAGGTTAGTCTACAGAATCTATGACTCGTGCTCGATACCAAACTGTAAGAACCCGACCCTAAATACGGTCCTAAACCTAGGTTCTCACTCAGCATGCAAGTTAAATATTTCATCAAGCGGTTTAGTGCTCATATTTAAAACCTTTAAAAACTTTTAGAACGGGGAATGCTTAAAACATAATCAACAGTTTTGTTTAAGAAAACCAACGAAGTAAAACAAGCCTGGCCAGTATATATATAAAACATTCAAAACAGTTCAAACAACTTTTAATAATGTTTCCCCTAGGACTCCTGTCCATCTACATGCTGAACAAATATGCAAACAATAAAGACAGAGTGCCGGCGGCTCCCATGATCAATCAGCTCCCTCCGCTAGCCGTCCCGGTGTTGTCTCAAGTTACCTGGTGGAAAGCCACAGAAATAAGGGTGAGTATAAACATACTCAGTAAGAATCCCCGACCGGGGTACAATACGATACTTCAATCATCTAGCACCCTAGTATACATGTAAACAGTTACCAACACAGATCATAGCTCAGCGAGCTTACAAGGCAGAATCTGTAATCCTCGGAAGTCTCTTTCTTCCGGCCTAATGATTGGCTCTCATAACCAATCCCGGGACATCTCCGAGGGTCTTTCTCCCTCGGCCAATTGATCAGCTCAAAAACCGATCCCAAAGATGTCCGACACCCTCGAGGGTCTTTCTCCCTCGACCATATGATCAGCTCAAAAGCCAATCCCAATGGGTGTCCTCAAGGGCCTCTTACCCTCGCTTATAATCTGGACTATCGGAGAGTACCCAAGTCCGGCTCTAAACAGAAGGAACCGGTGTACTCACGAACATTAGCCCGGGAGCTCTCCGAACCGGCGACTAAAGCGTGTGCGCGCGCACACCGCATGCTCTTCTCGCAACCGGCGTAAATGCGGGGCCTAAGGGCAAACCACGCGGGCTGTGCACGCATGCCTAAGACTCGGAAACGGTGTCACTGAACACGGTGAGTGCGAGGCCCTCGGCACTCATCTGTGCGCAAACTGTACCACCGACTGAAGCTAAGAACCGGCCAAGGGCAGCTTGCACCGTTGGCGGTGGTTCCGCTCTAGCAGGCTACAAACTAGGCTTATGCCGATGTGGTAGCTAAATCCACATCGGCTGCCGGGGGGGAAGCAATGTACGTTATGCTTCGCTCTACTCCCGACCGGTGGGGACAAGGTACGTTATGTCCGCTCTCACCTCTAGATGATGACAAACCCTAACACACTAGCTAGAGTATAGAGTAAACGATTCCTGGCTAAACATACATAATCATCATCAATCATACATAACCTAGCATGATACTACGAACTTAAAGCAGGAATCTCAAGCATGCTGGAAGAACAATCCTAGCATGGCACTAACATGTACAAACAAGCAAACATGCTAGCAGGAATGCAATCACAAGCTGTCCTATCCACTAATCATGTCCATAAAAGTAAACATGCATATAAGGCACATTCAAGAAAGCATCGCAGGGTCCACACAACCACGGTAAGGAATCCCACCGAAAGAAAGCAGAAATAACCTTCACACTCTAATAATGACCCTCGAGCTTTAAAGCGAAACCGAGCAACCTAAGCATTTTAATAAAAACAACCTAATTAAATAAACAGCGGCCAACAGCCTAGGGCCCAAAGGAAAAAGTCTCGGGAATTACCGATCGAGAAGACACAAGGCCACGCCCCAACCCGCACGGCAAGGCAGGCTGTCCGTCAGCAAGGACAAGCAGGGTGCGCTGGGCCCTGGCGCTGCACTGGCGCGGCGCTGGCGCTGGCGGCGCGCTGCTGCTGGCGCTGGCGCGCTGGCGCTTCGGCGCGCTTCAGCGTCTTGCGTGCGCGGGCGGGAAGGGAAGGGCGCTGGCGCTGGGTTGCGCGCGGTCTGCGACAGGGAGCAGGCGCGCTGGCGGGCGGACGCGGACGAGCGGCACGGGCACGCAGACGCGGATGGTGCTGGGCGCGGGCGCGCGGCAGGGGCGACGCGTGCGGAGAGGCAGGGGCGACGCGTGCGGCGCGGTGCGGCGCGTCTGGGCGGTCTGGTGCGGAACGGCGCGACGCGTCTGGGCTGGGCGAGGCAGCGCGGCTGGGCACGCCTGGGCATGGGCTGTGCCGCGCGCGGGCGGCGGCGGCTGGGGTGGCCTGGCGCGACTGGTGCGCTGGGCTGGGCGGGATTGGCCGCTGCTGTGCTGCGCTCGGGGGTGTGTCTGGGCTGCCTGGTGCGCCTGGGCTGAGCAGGGCTGAGCGGGGGGTGCGGCTAGGGCGGCTAGGGTTTCTTGGTGAGGTCGGCTAGGAGAGAGAGAGAGATTTTCCCAAAACAAGGGGAATAGGATTTTCTTTCCTTTTCCTAATTTAAATGGGTCTAAAATCCCTTCCAAGGCTTTCTCTTGCGGGTCCCGGCTAAAGAAATTCTTTTCTTTTTAACTAAACCTTCTTTTTCTAAAAACTCCAATTTCACCATTAGGGCAAGGGTTCAAATCCCAATGGGACCAATTAAATTCCAATTAATTTTGCTATCAACCGGAATGTCTCCGAACTTCTAATCAACTAACCCAAACTCCTTGGGTCTTGCAACCAACATTAATCAAGTCTCAACGAAGGCCGAAATGACCCTGAAGCCCTGAAAATCCTCAACCTCTGACCGGGGAGCAAAATACCAAAATACCCTTAAAGGTTAAAACAGCTCTAACGGCCCATCCGAACATCCGAATAATGACCCGAAATCACCTGGGTACCCGAAATAGAAAACTGGGCCGTTACAATGCCTGTAGAGCTCGATGTTTTAGTAAGTCCTACTGCTAGTAGTAAAGTAGTTGGCCAGGTTTGAGTTTAGCATCCGTGTGTGGGATGCCCCATTGCTCAGAGGCCGAGGTGTGCCGTTCTGTCTTTGTTTGGTTCATCGGATGGTGGTGGAAGTCCCTTGTGAGAGGTGGACTAGCGAGTCTCCACCGATCGCCCGATTGTTTGGCAAGTTGCCGTGTTAGTGGTGGAGGCGGATGAAGGGTCATCTTTGCCCCCATGCGAGAGCTCGCTTTGTTGTTTAATGTTGACTTCCTCGAGATGTGGATTTGGTAGTAGTAGCACTTGAGGTGCATTGGTTGGTGTGCCACTTTGGCACTAAGTCCTGGTTCAGCTTGAGTTTGGCTTGGGCATAGCAGATGGTTCTATTCCGTTCGGAGTTCAGCGTACTCCTTTAGCCTTGGATCTCATTTATGGCGCTTGCACCCGTTTAGGTCGTGCGGAGGGTGGTTCGGTGGTAGTCAATGGACTACAAGCGAAAGGATGCTCGAGAGGAGCCGGAGCCTCTTCCGGTGTTTACGGAGGTTGAGTAAGTCGGCAGTTACCGGTTGGTAAATGTTGGTGCGCGTGAGTCTCGCGCTAGTGTTAAGGCCAAGAGATTTTCTTTGTGGTTGGTAGTGCGGTCAACTACTTTCGAGTGCCTAAATCTGAGGAGAGTTGAGCATTGTAGATGCGAGTTCGGTCCAGCTGAGGGACCATGAGTTGGATGCTTATCGATGAAATTTGGATGCCTATGAGGCGAGTTGGATGCTTTTGAGGCGAGATGAGCCGATACCTTATGAGAGGTTTTGGATGCCTTAGGGGTAAGCACCCTTGGTAGAGGCTTGGTACAAAGTAAGTTTGGTTTGGCATGATTATGCTTTGGTAAAGCAAGGTTGCCTCGCCGAGTATCGTGCGGAGATGGAACTTTTGGTGTTCCTTGGATTGTTTGTATCGCCGAAGTTATCGTTGCTTTGTGGAAAAGCGCTTGTTAGTCTTGGATCTCTAAAGGAAGGTTGGGAGTTGTGCACACAAGTGTGTTTTGTGTGGTTCGTTCGTGGCGAGAGTTTTGATCCATGTAGGGTTTTCTTTGGAGATCTCGTGCTCAGTTCCTTGAGAAGTTGGACTCCAGGTGGTTGTTGTAAGGCTTTGGTTGAGGTGGTAAGGATACCGTGCTCGTGGTATCAAGTTGTTGCTTAGGCAAGATTTGTTAAGTTGGGCCTAAGCTTGGTTGGCGGATCTTCTTGTTGATCGTTGGTTGGAGTTCAGTTGGAAACTGAACAAGAGCGGTGGTAGCTAAGCCGCGTGGTTTCTGATCGTCATGGCTAAGAGAGTTGTTCGGCTCCTTCCTTGGGTAGGAGTTATGTTGTGGCCGATGTTCTGAGTAGGAGGATGACGCATCCTGTAGCGTTTTGGGTCCTCTAGGTTCCCAAGGAGTTGGAGTTGGCTAGCATGGTTGGGATGCTGGAAATTGGAGTTGTTTGTTCAGGCAGTTGTCTGTTAGATCGTATGCCGACAGTGTGTGAGTCGAGGGTTGCCGAAGAACCCTAGGTTGTGGAGAGCCTCTCCAGAGCTCAGTCAGGCCCAGCTAGTGAGTTTCAGTTGGCTAGCTGGAGGCGTGTAGTTTGTAGCCTCGGTGGAGTTGCTGCTAGATCTTGGTAGACTAGCAAGCTAGTGTTTGTTTGGAGTAAAGTCGGAGTGGTTTTTGGTGTGGTGGCAAGTTGGTGCTTGGTGTTGACCAAGGTGTGGATTGGAGTTGCTAGAGTCTAGTTTTGCTCGTGGGGGCGAGTGGTTTGTGCCATGTTGGTTGTTTTTCCTGTTTCCAGGATGTTGAGTTGCCCCGTTTGGCATTTGGAGGTTCAGTCTGAGATGGACCCTTGTTGTGCCCCGTGAGATTAGGTGTTGTTGCTCTGGTGGAGCAAGACAGTGAGCGTATGTGGAGTTCTCTGTCCGTTGGTTGTCTGCTTGTATGAGCCGTTTCCTTCGGAGAGTTGCGAGTTACTCCCTTGGTCTTGGAGTTAATGGTGGAAGCGCTAGCTAGAAGGAAAAGTTTGTTGTTTGCTTGGAAGTAGTCGTTTGTCGATTAAGCGGATTCTTGGATGGTGTTCTAGAGGTGTGTAGTAAAGGTTGTTCTCGCCTCTTGTGAGTGTTTGGCCAAGATTTGGTTCGTTTGTTGTTTCGAGAGCTAGTTCGGTTCTAGCCGAGGGCGTTGCTCCCGAGGTCTTGTTCCTAGTCGGTAAGTTTTGGGAGTTGACCCTCCCTCGTGATTGAGCAAGTCTTTGTTTGTTTGGTTTGGTGGTCCGATTGGTTGAGTTTTCTCTTGGGTGTTGCTTCCAAGAGAGTTGGTTGTTGTTGCCTTGGGTTTGAGCAGTTAGCGAGCGTGTGTGGAGTTGCTTTGCCCTCTTCGGAATTTGCTTCTTTGGGAAGTCGTTTCCCGTTTGGCGAGTCACTTAGCTCCCGAGTTGTGTAGTCGATCGAGTAGTAGCGCGGTGGTCAGCCCAAATGAGAGGGTTCCGCCTTGTGTTGTTAGCAAGCAAGAGTTGTTTGTTCCCGCAAGGGCGGAGGCCAGCCAGTAAGAGTTGAGTTGTCTGGCAAGTTGTTGGTTCTTTGGGGATTGAAGATTTCCTTTCCCTCTAGCCTCTGTGGTGGTTGAGTTGCTCCTTGGATGCCAGCCTCGAGTGTTAGCTTGCGAGGTAGTCTTGCGAATTCGTGTGGCTCAGGATCCGTAAGCTTTGAGGTTGTCGTTATCAGTTTTCCTTGTGAGGTTTTGGGAGTGGAGCTTCTGGTTGGAAGATGAGTTAGGCTTAGGCTTAAAGGGGAAGTCCTTGGAGTAGCCAGTTGGATTTTAAGAGTTGAGTAGTAGCTTGGAGGCGAGCGTTGCTCGTTATAAGTTTGGGTTGAGTTCTCACGAGCAAGCCCTTCTCGGGCTTTGTTCCTAATTGTTGTGAGTTCCCGGTTGGTGTTAGTAGAGCCGCGTTTGAGTGAGTTGGCACAGAGGTGCCGTGGCATTGGTTGGTGTCGTTGAGCTGTTTTCCTCAAGGTGTTGTGTCGCAGATAGGCTGCGTGATGGTTTAATCCTTGCTTCCCGAGTTTTCCTTGAGAGGAATGTTGGATGTTCCTTGCTCGGCGATTTTCTCCTTAAGATGGTTGCTTAAGTGTTGTGGACGTGTTCTAGTTGGAGAAGTTTGTCTTTTGGATCGATCGCGATTGGTGGTTCGTTTGTATCTCGTTAAAGGTGTAGTCAAGGTTTGAGGTTTGTTGGTCTCTTGTGAAGTAAGAGTAGGCCGTTTAGTTTTGGAACTGGAAGGTTCAGAGTTGTTTGGCTTGATTTGTTGTAGGGTTGAGTTTGTTTGTTGACAATTTGCACTGAGTGTTTTTATGTATCGATGTTGGGGCAAAGATGTGCCGGACCCATTGCTCATTGTGGACTTTGAGCCCTTGCAGCTATTGAGGGTTTAGGGCTTCGAGGAGAAGCCTGTGAGTATTCTGGTCTTGAGTCGAAGGCGTTGCGTAGAAGTGAGATCCGTTGGTAAAAGTTTAGTGAAGGAGTCTTGAGTTTGGAGGAGGCCGCTCGTGAGCGGGAAGAACGGGATGAGATTGCGATATCTGTGTTGTTTCAGTCTTAAGGACTTTCGAGGACGAAAGTCATAAAAAGGAGGGAATATTGTAACGACCCAGGTTTTCATCCCGGTCTTCCAGGTATGCCCTAGGGGTATTTTAGTAATTTGGTCGGGCCGTCAGGACCGTTTATGTCTTTTTCCAGTTGCTAAAATTATTGGATGGATTTATGTAAGTTTTTGAGGCTTTGTGGATGTGTTTGGGCATGGGGAGATGCAAAAGGAAAATGGTGTGTTAAAAGTGTGTTTGGTGGGTTTCGAACCCAGGTGGTCTGAGAAGTCAGGTGGGTGGTGTGGCCAGTTGAGCTATTGAGAGCTCTTGTTGCTCTTTCTGTGTCATTTTATAGTTAGCCTTGGATTTTGGGGTTTTGGTGCATTTGGTTAAATGGAAAAGAAAAGCTAGGTTTTGTTCTTCTTCTCCAACACATCCTCCTAGCCGTCCAAGTTGTTTCCCCATCTTTCTCTAGCCGAATTTCATCCCCTTGTTTGCTCCGTAGTTCGATCATCATTCGGTAGGTATTCATCTTCTTCATCTTCTCGATAGGTTGTTTCTTTGGCCGAAGGTAAGAGGAGGTGCCCATGTGTGTGTGTGTGTTGTTGCGGTGTCCGCCAGCGCCAGATCGCCCACCGGCCGGCGCCAGACCGCTGGCAAAGACGCCCAGATCTCTCAATGAGCGGTGGCGCGCGCGCCAGAAGAAAGTCCGGATCTCGCCCCGAGCAAGACGCCGAACGCGTCGGTCGGCCCGATCGCCGTCGCAGACACAAAGCAAGCCGCCGCCAGATCCGTCCATCGCTTCGCCCGATTCGCGCGAGCCCGCTCGTCGCACGATTCGCGCGCAGCAGCGAGATCGCCCGTGTCCGCGCGCCTTGGCTCCCAGCCGCTTCGCCCAGCGCTGCGCGCGCCGCGCTTAAGTTGCCGCCGCGCGCCAGCCCCCTGTCCGCGTCGCTGTCGCACGCGCGCCGCGCGCGCGCGCGCCGCGCAGAGCGCTCGCGCGCGCGTGGCGTCCTGCCGTCAGCCGTGCCGTGCCGTGTCGCGCATAGCGCGGCGCCAGCCACGCCACCGTGCCTTGGCAGCACAAGGCGCTTCAGCGCTTGCCAGCGCCAGCCATTTCACCGCACTGACTGCTGAAGAAGATTTCAAACTCCCCGTGTCGTGCGTGCCGTGTGAGTGCCTTTGAGCCGAGCCTCGCTTGTTTTATTATATTTTAGGGCTATGTTGGTGATTTCTATTGTGTTTGTTAGGTTCTCGTTAGCTAGCTCGGGATCGATCGCAGCGTAGGATTTTGTGTGTAGTTGCCTCCCGCCAAGGTAAGGATTTCTTACCGGAGTTGTGTGGGCCCTGCGGTATATTTGTGATTGTTGTTTTGTATGCTGTGTATGATTATTAGCATGTTTAGCCCTAGGTGCTCTGTTTCAATTCTCGATGGCATGAACTCTTGTATTGTATCTCATGTTAGCCCATGCTAGGTTGTCCCATTCTCGCATGTTCGTTATCTCTGTTCTCGCCGTAGTATCATGCTAGGTTCCTTGTATCTGTTGAGCACGTATTGGGTGCATTGATTGATTTATTATTATTGCTATGGTTTAGAGTTGGGTAGGTAGCATCATCGGGCCCGATGCATAAAGTATCTTGCATCTATGGCAAGGACGTTCGAGACAGATTCTCGCGTCCTTGGACCCCGTGAGGGATTAGCTATCCCAAGCCGTGAGGCCACGCAATCTTGGGTGAGGGTGGCGATCGTTAAATGCCCCAACGGTCGGGATGATGACTTGGCATTGCCTCGCCCCCGGCGATCGGCACGTCCTCGGCGTGTTCGGCCGTAGCCCTTGATTGCCACTGTTAGGGCAAGGACGCTTCTCGGTGTAAGCCTACCACGACCGGTTCCTTAGCCTCGGTGCGGTGGTTCAGTGACATAGTTCACGTGTCCAGTCTCACACCCCTATGTCGTCGGTGACACCGATCCGAGATTTAGTTAGGCGTGGTGGATCGGACATGGGCGACTTGCCACTAGACCCGGCACCCCCATAGTCTGCGCAGAGCACGCGAAGGCGCGCGACACGCTCATTCTGGCGCACGGCCGAGAGCTCTCGGGATCTTGAGCTAGTGCACCTTTCGTATCGACGATGAAGCGGCCGAGGCCGACTCGTTTCTCGTATAGGGCGTATTGTGTGGTGGATTTATTTCCGGACTAAGACCCTGAGATGGCATCCGAGGTCCAAGTGTGGACTTAAGCTATGTGCTCTGTTCTGTGTTTGTACTCATAGCTTGCATACAATCTTCTAGATGATCATGTATATCGTATTGTACCCGGTTGGGGATTCTTCTTGAGTAATTCGTTACTCACCCTTACTTATCTTTCAGGTAACCATGGCGCGAGGCGGGATGATCAAGGAGGAGCTGTGATCATGGAATCTGCTTTGTCGTCTCTCGATTATTTTATTTATTTATCATGACTCTTGACTTTTGTTATTTCCCCGAATGCATGTAGACGGGCACAGAGCCCAGGATGTTTTCTTACGTTTTATGGATTCCAAAGATATTTGTACTTGTGGATTGTTTTAATGGTTTAAATAAATCTCTCGATCGAGTATGCTTTTAGAAATGTATGTTTTGGTTGTTGAATGTTTCTGTTTTTACTTGGGATCCGAAATGTATTTTTCATAATGTCTTTTATTTTCACTACATGCATTGGGGTAAAGGCCCATTTAGAGCCCCTTTTGGGTCGGGTCTTTACATACCTAACCTAGCATGGAACTACGAACTTAAAGCAGGAACCTCAAGCATGCTGGAAGAACAATCCTAGCATGGCACTCACATGTACAAACAAGCAAACATGCTAGCAAGAATGCAATCACAAAATTTGTCTATCCACTAATCATGTTCATAGAAGTAAACATGCATATAAGGTACAATCAAGAAAGCATCGCAGGGTCCACACAACCACGGTAGGGAATCCTTACCTGGAAACAAGTGGAAGATAGCTATCACGAATCAAATAAGACCCACGAGCTTTATAACAAACCCGAGCAACCAACCGAGAGGACACGGGCTCGGCGCAAGAAGCGGGGTTTGGGGCGCTTTGGCTGCTGCGGCGGGCAGGACGGGCGCTGGGCGCACGGCAAGGTAGGCGGATACACTGGAGCGGGCGCGGCTGTAGGCAAGCGGACGTCGCGAGAGAGCGCGCGTGCACGGCATCTGGACGGTGGGGCAGTGTGCGGGCGATCGGGCTGCGGAGGCGACGCGCGAGCGAGCGGGCTCGCTGGGACAGCGCGCGGGCGAGCGTCGGGTCTGCTGGGTGAGGCTCGGTGCGATGCGGAGCTGGGCAGCCGCGAGCGACGTCGGGCGGTGCTGGGCGTGCGACGGCGGGTTGTCTGGACTGCTGACGAGCGGCGGCTGGGCGAGGCAAGGGGCTGAGCGGCCTGGTGCGGTCTGGTGCGGCGCAGTGGCTGGCTGAGCGGGCAGGTGTGGTGCGGTGTGGCTGGGGTGGTTCGGCTGGGTGGTGCGGTTGGGTTAGGGTGGCTCGGCTGGGTAACTCGGTTGGGTGGCTCGGTTTTAAGAAAGAGAGAGAGAGAGAGAGTGCGGCTACCAAGGGAACAAAGAGGGTTTTCCCTAATTTCCTTCTTTTTCCTATTTTAAAAGGGTTAGGAGACCTAAAATTCCCTTCCCAAGGCTTTCTCTTGTGGGTCCCGGCTAAAGGAATTCTTTTCTTTTTAACTAAAACTCTTTTCTAAAACTCCAAATTCACCATTTTAGGGCAAGGGTTCAAACCCCAATGGACCAACTAATTTCCAATTAATTTTGCTATTAACCGGAATGTCTCCGAACTTCTAATCAACTAACCCAAACTCCTTGGGTCTTGCAACCAACATCAATCAAGTCTCAACGAAGGCCAAAATGACCCTGAAGCCGTGAAAATCCTCAACCTCTGACCGGGGAGCAAAAGACGAAAATACCCTTAAAGGTTAAAAAGCTCTAACGGCCCAACCGATTGCCCCAATTCTGAACCGAGAGTACCTGGGAAACCGGAATGGAAAACTGGGCCGTTACAGAACTTCTCGGCCAACAACACCAACCTTCTTCGAAAACAAAACCCTCTTGGGTTCTAAAAAACTCAAGGCCAGAATGCCATCCATACTGGGCATACACTGAACTCCAAAGGGAATAAACGGCAAACCACATCTTCTACTAGCACCAACTCTCAAACGGTGCTACTCTCAGCAAACTCGAGGACGGGCCACAAGCTCTGAAACTCAACGCCATGCACTGGCGAACTCCTCTGGAAGCTCACAGCAGCTAACAAGCAGCCTCAACCCAACAACAAACTGGCCAAACAACTGAACCTTCCAGGTTCCAGAAACAAAACGGCCAACAAACTGCAGCCTCTCAACGGCCGAACACAAACTTTTCGGAGCAAACTTACCAGCAACTGGCCAAAGAGAACACTGCCAGGCAAAGCACAACCAACAAAATTCCTCTCAAGGAAAACTCGGGCTGCAAGGACTAAACCATCACGCAGCTCTCTGCGGCACAACACCTTGAGGAAAACAGCTCAACGACTTACCAAACAAAGCCACGACACCTCTGTGCCAACTCACTCAAACAAGGCTCCGCTACGCCAACTGCGAGCGCATAACAACTAGGAGTAAAGCCTGAGAAGGGCTTGCTCAGCAGAACTCAACCCAAACTTATAACGAGAAACACTCGCCTCCAAGCTACTACTCAACTCTAAAAATCCAACTGGCTACTCAAAGGACTTCTCCTTTAAGCTTAAGCCGAACTCAGCTTCCAAGCAGAAGCTCCACTCCAGCAACCTCACGAGGAAAACGAAAAACGACAACCTCAAAGCTTACGGATCCTGAGCCACACGAATCCGCAAGACTACCTCTCAGAGCTAACACACGGAGGTGACATCCGAGGAGCAACTCAACCACCACAGAGACTAGGGAAAGGGAAATCTTCAATCCCCAAAGAACCAACAACTTGCGAGAAACAACTCTTCTTGGCGGGCACACCGCTGCGAGGACAAACAACTTGCTTGCTAACAACACAAAGCGAGGACCCTCTCATTTGGGGTGACCACTGCGCTACTCGATCCACTACACAACTCGGGAGCTAAGGCGACTCTCGCCAAAGCGGAAACGACTTTCCCCGGCAAGCAAACTCTAGAAGGGCAGCGAACTCACACACGCTCGCTGACTTGCTCAAACCCAAGGCAACAGCAACCAACTCTCTTGGAAGCAACACCCAAGGGGAAACTCAACCGATCGGATCACAAATCCGGAACTAACAACACTTACTCAACCGCCGAGGGAGGGGTCAACTCCCAAAACTTCGTGACTAGGAACAAGACCTCAGGGCAACGCCCTCCAGCTAGAACTGAACTAACTCTCGAAACAACAAGAGGACCAAACCTTGGCCCAACACTCACAAGAAGCAAAACAACCCTTACTGCAGCCTCTAGAACACCATCCAAGAGTCCACTTAACTGGACAAACAACTGCTACCAAGCAGCCAACCAAATTTTCCTTCAAGCTAGCACCTTTACCATCAACTCATGGATACGGGAGAAATCTGACATCTCCCAGGAGGAAACGGCTCTTACAAGCAGACAACCAAAGGACAGAGAGCTCCACATACGCTCACTGTCTTGCTCCACTAGAGCAACAACATCTACATCTCACGGGGCAACAACAAGGGGTCCACCTCAAACTGAACCTCCAAATGCCAAACGGGGCAACTCAACATCCTGGAAACAGGAAAGCCACCAACAAGGCACGAACCACTCGCCCCACGAGCAAAGCTAATCTCTAGCAGCTCCAAACCACACCTTGGTCAACACCAAGCATCGACTTGCCACCGCACCGGAACCAATCCGGACTCTGCTCCAAACAAACTCTGGCTTGCTAGCCTACCAAGACTGCCAGCAACTCAACCGAGGCTACAAACTACACGCCTCCAGCTAGCCAACTGAAACTCACTAGCTGGGCCTGACTGAGCTCTAGAGAGGCTCTCCACAACCTAGGGATCCTCCGATCACGCTCGACACACACGGCCGACAAACGAGCTAACAACCAACTACCTGAACAGGCACAACTCACCAGCATCTCAACCATGCTGGCCAACTCCAATTCCTTGGTAACCAAGAGGACCCGAAACGCTACCGAATGCGTCGTCCTCTGACTCAAACATCAGCCTCAACAAGGCTTCTACCCAAGGAAAGGATCCAAACAACTCTCTTAGCCAAGGCGATCAGAAACTGCGCGGCTTTGCTACCACTGCTCTTGTTCAGTTTCCAACTGAACTCCAACCGATGGAACACCAAAAGTTCCAACTCCACACGATGCTCAAAGCTGAGGCAACCTTTCTTTACCAAGGCATAACCATGCCAAACCGAACTCACTTTATACCAAGCCTCTACCAAGGGTGCTTACCCATAAGGCATCCAAATCCTCTCGCAAGGCATCAGCTCATCTCGCCTCAAAAGCATCTAACACGCCTCATAGGCATCCAGCTCATCTCATGAGCATCCAACTCAGGGTCCCTCTGCTGGACCAAACTCCCATCTACGATGCTCAACTCTCTTCAGATAAGGCCCTCGAAGGTAGTTGACCACACTACCAACCACAAAGAAACTCTTGGCCTTAACACTAGCGCGAGACTCATGCGCACCAACACTTTCCAACCGGCAACCTGCTGACTTACTCAACCTCCAGAAACACTGGGAAGAGGCTCCGGCTCCTCTCGAGCATCCTTTCACTTGTAGTCCATCGACTACCACTGAACTAGCCCTCTGGCACGACCTAAACAGGTGCAACTGCCATAAACTGATCCAAGGTTAAAGGAGTGCGCTGAACTCCGGACGGCATAGAACCATCTGCTATGCCCATGCCAAACTCAAGCCCGAATCCGACTTAGTGCCAAAGTGGCACACCAACCAATGCACCTCAAGTGCTACTACTAACAAATCCACATCTTACTATAGATGGGGCTAACAAGGTCACTACCTCAAGTGACAACAACTCTGGCTAGGCATACAAGGGCTCAACTCAAACAGCCATGCCTATGGCATCTCATCAAACCAAAGGCTCACGGCCTACACTTGCATCTCCACATGATGCTCAACAAAACTCTGGCCGGATCTCTCAACATGAAGCAGCTAACTCCACTCTAGGAGCTCACCAAGGAAGAGTGCTCAACTCTACCAAACATCCGAGAAGCGGGAACATTAAACAACAGTAGGCTTGCAAGGGGGAAAAGATGTCTCTACATCTGCCTCAAGCCACTAACACGGCAACTTGCCAATCAATCGGGCGACTGGTGGAGACTCTGCTAGTCCACCTCTCACAAGGGACTTCCACCACCAACCTGTTGTACCAAGCGGCACAGAGGCAGCACACTCTCACCTCACGAGCAGCAGGCATCCCAACACACGGATGCTAAACTCAAACCTGGCCAACTGCTTTACTACTAGCAGCAGGACTTTATGAAATATCGAGTTCTACAGGCATCCACTTGCCAAACTGGACGGCTCCATCAACGCCATCAAGCTCATCTGAATAAACCTGCTGAACATGCTCTCCCGGGAACCTCCGGGGCTACAAGAGCTACTGGGGGGGAAATGCTGAAACAAACTCTGTCAGCTGGGCTATCTGTGCCCGGGACTCCTTACTACGCGCTACAAACTGCGCCTGGGCCTCCGCTCTCTGATAGCTAAAGACCTGCCATCCAATCTCTCATGGCTGGAGCACACTCTGCTCAAGGAGTCTCACTCTGAGGCATGCTAGCCTCTACCCCTTCCATTAGGCAACTCAACTGCCATGGCCAACTCTGGCCAACGGGTCTAAACGACCCTGGACGCGGCCTCAACATCAACACGATCAGTCCAACTCCTCGGTCGGACATGCCAAGCGTCCTGCTCCTCTGAGTGCGATCAACATACTTTCGATCTGCACAAAGCAACTCCACCCTCTCACTAGGGGAAAAGCAACAACTGGGCCACAAATGGCCAATGGGAGTCTAAGCTCTACCTCCCTCGGGGACGAAGTCCCAGGGCATCCGAATCTATCTGGATACCTCAACAAGTTGCTAAATCATGCTCTTGATCATGAAAGTTGGCATGATGGCTCTCTAAGCCCAAACCAACAACGAGTCAGAACCTGCTCGTCTCCGCTCCACAACTCTACACAAGGCATACACTAGATGAAAAGTATTGTAAATTCTTACCCCTTCCTTTAAAACAGTAAACTTAGGCGTACCTGATGACTGTCGGAGTGCTGATGATCATGGAAAAATGACCTACAACAAAGGCTAGTCTACAGAATCTATGACTCTGAGCTCTAATACCAACTCGTAATGACCCAGGCCGAAAAAGGGTTCTAACTAGGCCGTTACCTCAATGCATGCATTACAAATCTACAGAAAATTCGCAAGAGGGTGTTCGGATTCTAAGTAAAACTAAAACATAAAACATCCATTTAAAATCAACATAATTTCCTGAAACCTGTCCCTATTTCCAAGCACCTGTTCCAAGACAAATACATTTAGAAAACTTACTCTGATCAGAGATTCTTTTAAAACATACAAACTTTACAACAATGCTAGAATCCGGAAATACATTCAGAAAACACCCTAGGGCTCCGTGCCCAACTACATGCATTCAGAGAACATTTAAATCATAACATAAACATAAGACTCAGAGTTGAACAACGGGTTTCCATGATGACAGCTCCTCCAATAGCTATCCTGTCTGGCACCATGGTTACCTGTGGAAAAACCACAGAAATAAGGGTGAGTAACGAATTACTCAGTAAGAATCCCCAACCGGGGTACAATACGATATAATCAGTCATCTAGTACCAAAGCATGCAAGCAAACAGCTACCAACACAGAGCATAGCTCAACGAGCTCATAAAACAAGATCTGGAGTCATCGAAAGTCTCTTTCTTCAGGCCTAACTGGGATTGGATACACTGACCAATCCTGGACATCACCGAGGTATCTGTCACTCGGGGGGAATACACTGATCCCAAGAATTTCCTCAAGGGCCACCTTGCCCTTGCACTAATCTGGACTTACGGGAGAGTACCCAAAGTCAGGCTCTAACGGAAGGAATGGTGTACTCACGACATTAGCCCGGGGGAGCTCTCCGAACCGGCAACTAACGCGTGTGCGCGCACACCGCTAGCTTCTCTGCAACCGGCGTAAATGCGGGGGCCTAAGGGTAAACTACGCGGGCCAGGTGCACATGCCTAAGACTCGGAAGCGGTGTCACTGATCACAGTAGCGCGAGGCCCTCAGCGCTCATCTGTGCAGCCTGATCCACCAACCTGAAGCTAAGAACCGGCCAGGGCAGGCTTACACCGTTGGCAGCCTGATCCACCAAACCACAACCGAGCATCCAACCGACTAGCCCAAACACCTCGGGACTCGCAGCCACCAACAAACAAGCCTCGACAAAGGCAGGAGCTACCTCGAAGCCCTGAAAACCACAAATCCTACCCGGAGAGCCAAAAGACCAAAATACCCTCTAGGGTCCAAACGGCTCTAAAACCCAACCAAACAACCCAATCTTGACCCGAAGGCACCTCGAAAACTGGAATAGGAAAGCTGGTGCATTACGTGATTTGTGGATTTTCAGATTCGTGGTCGCTCTGCGCTTTGTCGAGGCTTGCTTGTTGTTGGTTGCAAGACCCAAGATGTTTGGGCTAGTCGTTTGGAAGTTTGGAAGAGGTTTGGGTTTTTGGCAAAATTATTGTTGTTTGAATGCTTCCTTTGGAAGTTTGATTTAAGTGAGTTTTATTTATTGGAAAAGATTGCTTCAGCCGGGTCTCGCAGGGAGGAAGCCGTGGGAATGGATTTTAGTTCTTCAAGGCCTATTTAAAATAGGATAAGGATGGAAAAATAAAGCAAAATCCCATTTCCCCTTTGTTTTATCTCTCTCTCTCTCTCCCTCTCACCAAACCCGAGCCCCAACCCCAACCCTAGCCAGACCAGCTCGCCCAACCCATTGAGCTCATACGACCCGGACCAGATTTGTGCGGAGCCACTCGGCCCGCACCAGGCCGCTCCGCACCAGATCGCCCACTCCGAGCCGTGCACTGTGCCGACCCAGCGCCGTCCAGCTCTACACTAGGTCGGCCAGCCCGCGCGCGTTCCCTGTAGCTCGTCGCGTCGCCCGCACGCGTTCCCTGTAGCTCATTGTGTCGCCCGCGCGCCGTTCCCTGTGCCGAGATGCGCCACACCACTCCGAGCCTCAGCGCCCGCGCCAGCGCCCCCGTGTCCCTGTGGGCGCCTGCGCCTGAGCCCAGTGCTCCAGCGCAAAGCTCCTGTGCGCGAGTCCCCTGCCGCGCCAGAACACCCAGCTAGCTTCTTTGCTGCCGACAGCCTGCCCTGCTGTGTGAGATGGGCCGAGCCTTGTGTCTTCTCAGTTGGTAATTCCCGAGTCTTTTCTTCTTTGGGCATTGAGTTGTTGGCTGCTGCTTATTTATTTAATTAGGTTGTTTTATTAAATGCTTAGGTTGCTCGGGTTATCTTAGAAGCTTGAGGGTTGCTTGGTTGATTTGTGATAGTTATTTCTACTTGTTTGCAGGTAAGGATTTCTTACCCTGGTTGTGTAGACCCTGTGATATTATCATGATGTGCCTTGTATGCTTGATGACTGTTACGAGCATGATAGTGATAGGGCAGCTATGATTGAACTCTTGCTAGCATGTTTGTCTGATTGTACATGTTTGTGCCATGCTAGGTTTGTTCTTCCAGCATGCTTATGATTCCTGTTTTGAAGTTCGTAGTATCATGCTAGATAAGTGTGATTGGTGTTGATTATAGTAGGGTTTGTCATCATCCAGAGGCTGAGAGCGGACATAACGTACTTGTCCCCACCCGTCGAGAGTAGAGCAAAGCATAACGTACCTTGCTTCCCACCCGGCAGCCGATGTGGATTTAGCTACCACATCGGCATAAGCCTAGTTTGTAGCCTGCTAGAGCGGAACCCTACCAACGGTGCAAGCCTGCCTTGGCCGGTTCTTAGCCAGTCGGTGGTACACGCCGCAGATGAGTGTCGAGGGCCTCGCACCACTCGTGATCGATGACATCGTTTCCGAGTCTCTAGGCATGCGTACCTGGCTCGCGTAGTTTGTACTTAGGCCCCCACATTTACGCCAGTTACAGCAGCATGCGGTGTGCGCGCACACGCGTTAGTGGCCGGTTCGGAGAGCTCCCCCGGGCTAATGTTCGTGACTACACCAATTCCTTCCAGTTTAGAGCGGACTTCGGTACTCTCCGATAGTAGTCGGTTATGATCGAGGGTAAGAGACCCTTGAGGACACCCATTGGGATTGGTTTTTGAGCTGATCATATGGTCGAGGGTGTCAGACATCTATTGGGATCGGTTTTTGAGCTGATCATTTGGATGAGGGAGAAAGACCCTCAATGATGTCTCAGGATTGGTTATGAGAACCAATCATTAGGCCAGAAGTAGGAGACTTTCGAGGATTCTGGATCTTGCCTTGTAAGCTCGTTGAGCAATGATCTGTGTTGGTAGCTGTTTGCATGTATACTAGGGTGCTAGATGACTGATGTATCGTATTGTACCCGGTTAGATTCTTCTTTGAGTATCTTTATACTCACCCTTATTTCTGTGGTTTTTCCACCAAGTAACTTGTGACAGCACCGGGACGGCTAGCGGAGGGAGCTGATTGATCATGGGAGCTGTCGGCACTCTGTCATTTATTATTTGCATTATTTGTTCAGCATGTAGATGGACAGGAGTCCTAGGGGAATGTTGTTTAAAAGTTGTTTAAACTGTTTTGAGTGTTCTTTTATAAATACTGGCCAGGCTTGTTTTTACTCTGTTGGATTTGCTAAATGAAAATTGTTGGTTATGTTTTAAGTGTTCCTCGTTCTCAAATGTTTTGTAAAGTTTTTAAATATGAGCACTAAACCGCTTGTTGGCATATTTAACTTGCATGCTGAGTGAGAATCCAGGTTTAGGACCGTGTTTTGGGTCGGGTTCTTACAGTTCGTATTAGAGCACAGAGTCATAGCTTCTATAGACTAACCTGCTTTGTAGGTTGTTGTTCCCATGATCATCAGCACTCCACAGCCGTCAGGTTTGTCTGCGTTCTTTAAGCTAAGGGTTTCTTTTTACGATACTGCATCTAGTATACATGTGTTGCCCTTGATGAGCAGTGAGAGCCCCAGCGTGGGCTAGCTTTTATGGTTTGTGTAGATCGCCAGTATGTTGATTACACATGGAGGAGCAGGGAAGTTTGGTATGTCCAGCCGAGGAGTTGGACTGATCTTGTCTATGTTGAGACCGCGTCCAGGGTTGTCTAGACCCGTAGGCCAGTTTTGGCCCTGGCAGTTCAGTTGCCAAGTGGAGGGGGTAGAGGCTAGCACGCCTCAGAGTGTGCTCCAGCCATGAGAGAATTGATGGCAGGTCTTTTAGCTATCAGAGAGCGGAGACCCAGGCGCAGATTGTAGCGCGTATTGAGGAGTCCCAGGCACAGATAGCCTAAGCGACAGAGTTTTTCAGGAGACACCCCCAGTAGCTCTAGTAGCCCTGGAGGTTCTCGGAAGGGCAGGAATAGCAGGTTTATACCGATGAGTTTGTTGGCGTTGATGGAGCCGCCGAGTTTGGCAAGTGGAAGCCTGTAGAGCTTGATGTTTTAGAAAGACTTGCTGCTAGTAGCGAAGTGGTTGGCCTGGATTGAGTTTTTCATCCGTGTGTTAGGATGTCCTGTTGTTCAGAGGCCGAGGCGTGCCGTTTCTATGCTGTTTGATACAGCAGTTGGGTGGTGGAAGTCCCTTGAGAGAGGTGGACCAGCAGAGTCTCCACCAATCGCCCAATCGATTGGCAAGTTGCCGTGTTAGTGGCTTGAGGAAGATGTAGAGACATCTTTGACCCCCATGCGAGCTGCTTTGTCGTTTCTGACCAGTTCTTTTAGTACCCTCGTAGCCAGGGTGTAGTGTGGAGTTTGCTTGTCAGGACTTGATCCGTCCGTGGATTTCAGTTGGCTAGTAGGGTGGAGCACTCTTTTGTTAGCATGTTCCAAATGTGGAACTAGTTGTTGCCACCCGTGGAGTTGTCCTGAGCTTTTGTTGAGCATCGAGTGGGATGCAGGAGTTGTCCTGAGCTTTTGTTGAGCATCGAGTGGGATGCAGGAGTTGTCCTGAGCTTTTGTTGAGCATCGAGTGGGATGCAGGAGTTGGCCTGAGCTTTTGTTGAGCATCGAGTGGGATGCAGGAGTAGGCCGTGTCATGTCTGTTAGTCGAGCTGCCAGAGAGTAGTCTACTCGAGTGTTGAGACTCTTGTGCTGAGTGCCATTGCCATGTCACTTGGAGTGTGACCTTCCCTACCCTCTGAGGGGCATAAAGCTCGTTTAGGGCTGATTTGTGTTGTAAAGGATGTAGTGCCTGTTGGCACCAAGCTTTGAGATGAGGCCTAGATTCAGGCCAGTTGGCACTTTTTGTGCAGGTGGTTCCATGACCCGCCTGGAGTATAGCATCCCCACTAGTCTTGTACCCGTTTCCTGAGGTTGCACCTGGTTGGGTTGAATAAGAGATCTAGCTCGGTGGTAGTCGGAGAACTGCAAGTATGAGGTCTTTCGAGGGAAAGTAGAAGCATTTCAGGGTCACCGAGAGTTGGGTACAAAGGATGTTGTAGGCTGTTAAGAGCTAGCGCGTTCGAGTTCTCGCTCCTGAGTTGTGAGCTTGTGAGCCAGTTTAATGGTAGCATGATTCGACTACCCTTTGAGTTACCCTAGTATGGGTAGTGTTGGCATCGAGGATGCGTGGTTGATCCCGTGTTAGTGCCATAAGTTGGATGGTTGAGCGGAGCACATTTAGTGGGCACATTGGTTTGAGGTATGTCAGCTTCGTGTGGTTATGCTCTTGCAAGAGTGAGTTGGCCAATGGGGCTTTCCGTGGTGAGTTGACCCCGAGTGGGTTTGAACTCTTGTTGCTCCTTTGCTAGTTGTGGCTCTATTGGGAGGCAAAAGTTGCCTTGTGTGAGAGTTCTTGTTGGCATTGGATCTTAAGGAATTTAGTTGAAGCTGTACACGCCGGTGTACTTTTGTGTAGCTCGTTTCGTGGTGTATGTTTTGGGATCCGCGAGAGGTTTATGTTGAGAAACCAGTGCTCAGCCCTTGAGGTGTCAAGGCTTTAGTTCTTGGCAAGTGCCCTAGCTTTGGTTGTAAGGATGCTGTGCTCGTAGCCGGATTGTTGTTGTTGTTGTTTAAGCAAGTTTCGCTAGTTGGACCTTGACCTAGTTAGAGGAACTTCTTGTTGATCGTTGGTTAGAGTTAAGTTGGAACTGAACAAGAGCGGTGGTAGCAAAGCCGCGCAGTTTCTTATCGTTATGGCTAAGAGAGTTGTTCGGATCCTTACCTTGGGAAGAAGCTATGTTGTGGTTGTTGCTTGAGTAGGAGGATGACACATTCTGTAGTGTTTCTGGTTCTCTTGGTTTCCAAGGAGTTGGAGTTGGCCAGCATAGTTGAAATGCTGGAGTGAGTTGTGCCCGTGTAGCCAGTTGTCTGTTAGATCGTTTGACGACCGTGTGTGTCGGAGGGTGTCGGAGAACCCTAGGTTGTGGAGAGCCTCTCCAGAGCTTAGTCAGACCCAGGCAGTGTTCCTCGGGTGAGTTGTTGGCAGACTTGGTTGTTATGAACCCGACCCAAAACATGGTCCTAAACCGGGGTTCTCACTCAGCATGCAAGTTAAATATGATATCAAGCGATTTAGTGCTCATATTTAAAAATCATTTCAAACATATGAGAAGGGGGAACCCTTAAAACATAAACAACAGTTTTCATTTAAACCATCCAACGAAGTAAAACATCCTGGCCAGTATTTATCAAAATATACAATACAATTTAAACAACTTTTTAAACAATGTTCCCCTAGGACTCTGTCCATCTACATCTTTGAATAAACAATGCAACAATAAAAGACAGAGTGCCGGCTCCCCATGATCAATCGGCTCCTCCGCTAGCCCTCCCGGTGTTGTCCCAAGCTACAGAAAGATAAATAAGGGTGAGTATAAAGATACTCGGTAAGAATCCAACCAGGGGTACAATACGATACATCCGTCATCTAGCACCTCAACATGCAAGCAAACGACCATCACCACAGATTATAGCTCAACGAGCTCATAAGGAAAGATCTGGAACCATCGGAAGTCTCCTACTTAGGAATCATCGGAAGTCTCCTACTTAGGCCTAATGATTGGTTCTCATAACCAATCCCGGGACATCTCGAGGGTCTTTCTCTCTCGGCCATTTGATCGACTCAAAAACCGATCCCAAGATGTCCGACACCCTCGAGGGTCTTTCTCCCTCGACCAATTGATTAGCTCAAAAGCCAATCCCAATGGGTGTCCTCAAGGGCCTCTTACCCTCGCTATACATCTGGACTATCGGGAGAGTACCCAAGTCGGCTCTAAAGCGGAAGGAATGGTGTACTCACGAACATTAGGCAGGGAGCTCTCCGGCAAGCAACTAACGCGTGTGCGCGCGCACACCGCATGCTATCTGAAACCGGCGTAAATGCGGGGCCTAAGGGCAAACTACGCGGGCAGTGCACGCATGCCTATGACTCGGAAGCGGTGTCGCGATCACGATAGCGCGAGGCCTTCGGCGCTCATCATGCGGCTGATCCACCGACACGAAGCTAAGAACCGGCCAAGGTAGGCTTACACTGTTGGCGTGGTTCCGCTCTAGCGAGCTACAAACTAGGCTTTGGCCGGAGTGGGTAGCTAAGTCCCAACCGCGGGTCGGGGGTAGCAAGATACGTTATGTTACGCACACTTTACTCCCGACCTGAGCTACTAGGGACAAAGTACGTTTTGTCCGCTCAGCCTCTGGATGATGACAAACCCTACAACTCTATCTAAGAGTACAGAGCAAAAATCAATGATTCTGGCTAGCAAGCAATGATCGACATAAATCACATTACCTAGCATTATACTACAACTTAAGCGGGAATCACAAGCATCTTTGTGAGAACAAACCTAGCATGGCACTAACATGTAAAATCGAGCAAACATGCTAGCAAGAATTCAATCAACTCGCTCTATCTCTAACATGCTCATAACAATCAGCAAACAAGCAAGGCATATCGAGATATATCGCAGGGTCCACACAACCACGGTAAGAAATCCTTACTTGGGACAAGCAGAAAACAATATATATAATAAATCTACGAGCTAATCCTCGAGCCTCTAGACGATCCCGAACAGCCTGAACATCAAACAAAACACCCAAATCAAATACATAAACAACCCAATAAATCAACAACCAGCATCCAACAAATCAGGGCCCAACGATGAAAAGACTCGGGAAATACCATCCGAGAAGCCACAAGGCTCGGGCCAAACCAACACACACAAGCAGGCTGTCGGCAGGGCAGAGGCTGGTTGGGCGCAGGCATTGGGCGCGCTGGGGCGCAGGCTAGGGCGCGCTGGGGCGGAGGGCACGGGCGCAAGGGCGCGGAGCTTCAGGCGGGCGAGCTGGGACGGCGTGGCGGCAGGCGCGCGACGCGACGGCTCACGCTCGATCCGCACGGCAACTTTGGCGAGGGACGGCGAGCGCGCAGGCGACGCAAGACGGCCGAGCGACTTCAGATCAGTGGCGAGCCGGCTCGGGACAACTGGCGAGGCAGATCTGGCGTCGATGCGGGACGTGGCGACGCGGTGGGCTTGCGGCTGCGGCGACGCAGCAGGGGAGATGGGCGGCTAGGCTCGCGACCATGGGCGAGTGGGCGCAGTGGTCGGGCGACCAGGAGCTGCTCGGGCTGGGAGGTTAGGGCCAAGGGGGGGGGGGCTCGGGCTGGAGGAGAGAGAAAGGGAAAAAGGGGAAAAAAATGGATTTTTCCTGTTTTCTTTTCTTTTTCTCTTTTATTTAAATTCCAACCTTATCCAAATAAATCCAATTTATCTATTTTCCAATTTTTCCAAAAATCCTTAAAATCCTCAAATCTCATTTCCCGGCTTCCTCCTTCGAGACCCGACTGAAGCAACCTTTCCAAACAAAAAAACTCACTGAAAACAACCTCCCAAACCAATACTGAAGGCCCGGCTCGAATCCCGAAGGAAACACCCAAACAACCATTATTTTGCCCAAAACCCAAATCACAACCGAACTCCCAAACGAATAACCCAAACATCTAGGGACTGCATGACCCACAACAAACAAGCCTCAACAAAGGCGGGAGTGCCTCGAAGCCCCGAAAATCCACAAATCTGCCCAGGAGCAAAAGACCAAAATGCCCCTAAGGGTCCAAAGCGACTCTAACGGCCCAACCGAACCATCGAATCAAGCTAAGCTCCTCGAGAACCGGGATAGAAAACTGGGTCGTTACAATACTCCCTCCTTATAATACTTTCGTCCTCGAAAGTCCTAAGAAAAATGACTCTAGGAATACTCCACTTGATTCCTAGCCAATCTGAACTTCTCGGCTAATACAACACTAGCCCTCTACGAAAACCAAACCCTCTTGGGTTCTCAAAGGCTCAAAGCCACAAAGCTAACCATTCTGCCAAAGACTAGCTCAACAAAGACTGGGCAAAGCTAACCAAAAGGCCACTGCTCCGATCCGCTCAAGGATCTCAGAAGACCTACAAACCAGGGGCTCAATCAAAACCCTGCTAATCCCACACAGAACACCTCTCTACGGTGTTACTCTCAGCAAACTCGCAGACTGGGCACAAGCTCTAAAACTCAACGCCACGCACTAGCGTAACTTTTCTGAATGCCCACAACTGTTAACAAACAGCCTCAACTCTACACTATCTTTGGCCAAACAATCTGAACCTCTCGGGTTCCGAAACCAAACACCTACTCTCGCGCTTCACAAGAGACCAGCGAACCACAAAGCTTGCCTACAGCCTTAACGAAAAGCAAACAAATCACCAACTGGCAATTGATCCAAAAGGCAAACTTTTCCGACAGGCACAAGCTTACAACACTTAAGCAATCGTCTTAAGGAGAAATCGCCGAACCAAAGGCAAGGGGCACCATCCTGGTACACCCGACGGCTAACACCACTTGCACGAGCTAAAACTTTAGCTACGACCAACCCTAAATGGCCAAAACCAGGCACAGGCTCCACTCGGCCTAGCCAACAAACTGGAGCCTCTCAACGGCCGAACACAAACTTTTCCATGAAAATCTACTAGCAACTAGCCAAAGAGAACTTTGCCAGGCAAGGAAACAACCAACGCTCCTCTCATGGAAATCTCGACAGCAAGGACCAAACCCTCACAGGGCTACCAGCAACACAACAGCTTGAGGAGAACAGCCCAAAGGCTAACCAACCAATGCCACGGCACCTCTGTGCCAACTCACTCCATCGAGGCTCACTAACGCCAAGCTGCGAAAGCACAACAACAAGAAGCAAAGCCCGAGAAGGACTTGCTCGTGAGAACTCAACTCAAGCTCATTGCGAGCAAAGCTCGCCTCCAAGCTACCACTCAACTCTTAAGTCCAACTGGCTACTCAAAGGACTTCCTCCTTTTAGCCAAGGCCTAACTCATCTTGCGACTAGAAACTCCACACACGGAACATCGCAAGGAAAACAGACCGACGAGGCTATCTCCAAAGATAACACTCGAGGCTGGCATCCATGGTGCAACTCAACCACCATAGAAACTAGGGGTTCTTCAAACCCCAAAGAACCAACAACTCACCAAAAAAACTCAACTCTTAAACTGGGTGGCCACCGCTCTTCTTGAGGACAAACAACTTCGCTTGCTAACAACACCATGCGAGGACCCTCTCATTGGGCTAACCACTACGCTACTCGATCAACTACACACTCGGAAGCTACGCCGACTCCTCAACGGGAACGATTTTCCAGCAAGCAAACTCTGAAGGGCAGCGAACTACACACACGCTCGCTGACTAGCTCAAACCCAAGGGCAACAACAACCAACTCTCTTGGAAGCAACACCCAAGGGGAAACCTCAACCGATTGGACCACCAACCAGAACTAGCAGAACTTACTCGACTGCCGAGGGAGGGGTCAACTCCCAAAACAACCACGACTAGGAACAAATCCTCGAGGGCAACGCCCTGCAGCTCGAACAGAGCTAGCTCTTGAAACATCAAGAGAACCAAAACTTGGTCAACACCAAGCACCAACTAGCCTCCATAAACCTTCTGCTCAAGGCAAGGATCCGAACAGCTCTCTCAACCATAACAATCAGAAACTACGCGGCTACTACCACCGCTCTTTATCAAATCCAACTAAACTCTGACCAGGCTAAGGACCAACAAGCAAAACTTGCTTAAACAACAACCCGACAATGAGCACGGCATCCTTACAACCAAAGCTGGGGCACTTGCCAAGAACCAAAGCCTTGACAACCCAAAGATCGAGCACGGCTCCTCAACACGAACCCTTCGTGGTTCTCCAAACATAAACCACGAACAGAGCTACACAAAAGTACACGGCGTGTACGGCTCCAACTAGATCCAATGCCATCGGGGCTCTAACATTGGGCAACTTTTGCCTCCAAACAGAGCCACTATTAACCAGGGAGCAACAAGAGTCCAAACCCTCTCGGGGCCAACTCACCACGAAAAGCCACATTGGCCAACTTACTCTACAAGAGCAAATCCATACCAAGCAATCAAACCTCAAGCCAATGTGCTCACTAAACGCGCTCCGATCAGCCATCCAACTCATGGCTCTAACACTGGATTCATCACGCATCCTCGATGCCAACACTACCCATACTAGGGTAACTAAAGGGTAGCCGAATCATGCTACCATCAAACTGGCTCACAGGCTCACAACACAGGCGCGAGAACTCAAACGCGCTAGCTCTTAACAGCCTACAACATCCTTTGCACCCAACTCTCGGTGACCAACAGACATGCCAAGGCCTACTCCTGCATCCCACTCGATGGTCAACAAAAGCTTAGGCTAACTCCTTCATCTCACTCGATGCTCAACAAAGCTCAGGCCAACTCTTGCATCTCACTCGATGCTCAACAGAAGCTAAGGCCAACTCCTCGGGTGGCAACAACTAGTTCCACACTAGGAACATCCAATCAAAAGAGTGCTCCACTCTACTAGCCCGCTGAAATCCACAAATGGATAAAACCCTGGCAAGCAAACTCTGAACTACACCCTGGCTACGAGGGCACTAAAAGAACTGGCTGCACAACGACAGCAGGCTTGCAAGGGGGGCAAAGATGTCTCTACATCTGCCTCAAGCCACTAACACGGCAACTTGCCAATCAATCGGGTGACTGGTGGAGACTCAGCTAGTCCACCTCTCTCAAGGGACTACCACCATCAACTGCTGTACCAAACAACACAGGAACGGCACATCTCGGCCTCTGAACAGCAGGGCATCCCAACACACGGATGCTAAACTCAAACCTGGCCAACTACTTTACTACTAGCAGTAGGACTTTCTCAAACAACGAGCTCTACAGGCATCCACTTGCCAAACTGGGCGGCTTCATCAATGCCAACAAACTCGACTGCATAAACCTGCTGATCATGCCCTCCCAGGAACCTCCGGGGCTACAAGAGCTACTGGGGGGAAAATGCTGAAACAAACTCTGCCAGCTGGGCTATCTGTGCCCGGGACTCCTCACTTTGCGCTACAAAGCGCGCTGGTCTCGCCGCCACGATAGTCAAGACACGCCATCTCCAAATCTCTCATGGCTGGAGCACACTCTGCTCAAGGAGTCTCGCTCTGAGGCGTGCTAGCCTCTACCCCCTCCTCTAGGCAACTCAACTGCCAGGGCCAACTCTGGCCAACGGGCTAAACAACCCTGGACGCGGCCTCAACATCAAAACAATCGGTCCAACTCCTCGGTCGGACATGCCAAGCGTCCTGCTCCTCAGAGTGCGATCAACACTGCTGGCGACCGCACAAAGCATAAATCTTTGGCCCCACTGGGGCTCTCACTGCTCAACAAGCTGCTCTCACTGCGGAAAGTTGACATGATGGCTCTCTAAGCCCAAACCAACAATGAGTCAGAACCTGCTCGTCTCCGTTCCACAACTCTACACAAGGCATAAAAGCTAGATGAAAAGTATTGTAAATTCTTACCCCTTAGCTTAATAGAACTCAGACAAACCTGGCGGCCGTGGAGTGCTGATGATCATGGGAGCAAACAACCTACAAAGCAGGTTAGTCTACAGAATCTATGACTCTGTGCTCTGATACCAACTGTGACGAACCCGACCCAAAACATGGTCCTAAACCGGGGTTCTCACTCAGCATGCAAGTTAAATATGATATCAAGCGGTTTAGTGCTCATATTTAAAAATCATTTCAAACATATGAGAAAGGGGAACCCTTAAAACATAAACAACAGTTTTCATTTAAACCATCCAACGAAGTAAAACATCCTGGCCAGTATTTATCAAAATATACAATACAATTTAAACAACTTTTTAAACAATGTCCCCTAGGACTCCTGTCCATCTACATGTTGAATAAACAATGCAACAATAAAAGATGAGTGCTTGGCGGCTCCCCATGATCAATCGGCTCCCTCCGCTAGCCCTCCGGTGTTGTCCCAAGCTACCGAAAGATAAATAAGGGTGAGTATAAAGATACTCGGTAAGAATCCCAACCAGGGGTACAATACGATACATCCGTCATCTAGCACCTCAACATGCAAGCAAGCGACCATCAACACGTGATTATAGCTCAACGAGCTCATAAGGAAAGATCTGGAACCATCGGAAGTCTCCTACTTAGGAATCATCGGAAGTCTCCTACTTCAAACCCTAATGATATGTTCTCATAACCAATCCGGGACATCTCCGAGGGTCTTTCTCCCTCGGCCATTTGATCACTCAAAACCGATCCCAAGATGTCCGACACACCTCGAGGGTCTTTCTCCTCGACCAATTGATTAGCTCAAAAGCCAATCCCAATGGGTGTCCTCAAGGGCCTCTTACCCTCGCTATACATACGGACTATCGGAGAGTACCCAAGTCCGGCTCTAAAGCGGAAGGAATGGTGTACTCACGAACATTAGCTCCGGGAGTTCTCGAACCGGCAACTAACGCGTGTCGCGCGCACACCGCATGTTCTCTCGAAATCGGCGTAAATGCGGGGCCTAAGGGCAAACTACGCGGGCCAGGTACGCATGCCTATGACTCGGAAGCGGTGTCACTGATCACAGTAGCGCGAGGCCCTCGGGGCTCAACTGTGCAGCCTGATCCACCGACCTAAAGCTAAGAACCGGCCAAGGTAGGCTTACACCGTTGGCAGGGTTCCGCTCTAGCAGGCTACAAACTAGGCTTTGGCCGGAGTGGGTAGCTAAGTCCACAACCGGCGGGTCGGGGGGGGGGGGGGGTAGCAAGATACGTTATGTTACGCACACTTTACTCCCGACTGAGCTACTAGGGACAAAGTACGTTTTGTCCGCTCGACCCTACGGATGATGACAAACCCTACAACTCTATCTAAGAGTACAGAGCAAAAATCAATGATTCCTGGCTAGCAAGCAATGACTGACATAAATCACATTACCTAGCGTGATACTACAACTTAAGCGGGAATCACAAGCATCTTTGTGAGAACAAACCTAGCATGGCACTAACATGTAAAATCAGGCAAACATGCTAGCAAGAATTCAATCAACTGCTCTATCTCTAACATGCTCATAACAATCAGCAAACAAGCAAGGCATATCGAGATATATCGCAGGGTCCACACAACCACGGTAAGAAATCCTTACTTGGGACAAGCAGAAAATAATAATTATAATAAATCTACGAGCGAATACTCGAGCCTCTAGACGATCCCGAACAGCCTGAACATCAAACAAAACACCCAAATCAAATACATAAACAGCCAAATAAATCAACAACCAACAACCAACAAATCAGGGCCGAAAGAAGAAAAGACTCGGGAAATACCATCCGAGAAGCCACAAGGCTCGGGCCAAACCAACACACACAAGCAGCTGCGGCGGCAGCAGGTGAGGCGCCATCTGCATGCACCGGCACACTGGGGCGCTGGCGGGGCAGGCGCGCAGGTGGGGCGCGCTGGCTGGGCGCAGGCGCGCGCAGGGCGCTGAGTCGCGCGCGGAGGCGCGCGCGGCTCGGATGATGGATGGCGCGCGCGAGCTCAGCTCAACAATGTAAGGGGCGCGAGGCGAAGCGACGCGACGGATTCGGGAGCTCGATCCGGCACGCATCTATGGCGAGGGACAAGCAAGAAGCTGTGGCGCACGGCACGACGGTCGGGCGACTTCGGACTGGGCGAGCTGGCTCGGGGACGCAGCCTAGGCGAGGCGGACTCTGGGCGATCTGGGGCTGTGGCGACGCGGCCGGGCTCGGGGGCTCGGCGCGCTGGCAGGGGAGATGGGCGGCTAGGCTCGCGATCATGGGCGAGCTGGGCGCCAGGGCTTGGCGACCAGGAGCTGCTCGGGCTGGGAGGTGAGGGCCAAGGGGGGGGGCTCGGGCTGGAGGAGAGAGAAAGGGAAAAAGGGGAAAAAAATGGATTTTTCCTTTTTTCTTTTCTTTTTCTCTTTTATTTAAATTCCAACCTTATCCAAATAAATCCAATTTATCCATTTTCCAATTTTTCCAAAAATCCTTAAAATCTTTAAATCTCATTTCCCGGCTTCCTCCTTCGAGACCCTACTGAAGAAACCTTTCCAAACAACAAAACTCACTGAAAACAACCTCCCAAACCAATACTGAAGGCCCGGCTCGAATCCCGAAGGAAACACCCAAACAACCATCATTTTGCCCAAAACCCAAATCACAACCGAACTCCCAAACGAATAACCCAAACATCTCGGGACTCGCAGCCCACAACAAACAAGCCTCAACAAAGGCAGGAGCTACCTCGAAGCCCTGAAAATCCACAAATCCCGCCTTGAGGAGCAAAAGACCAAAATGCCCCTAAGGGTCCAAACAGCTCTAACGGCCCAACCGAACCACTGAATCTGAACCGGAAGCTCCTCGAGAACCGGGATAGAAAACTGGGCCGTTACATTGGTAGACTAGCAAGCTAGTGTTTGTTTGGAGTAGAGTCCGGATTGGTTCTGGTGTGGTGGCAAGTTGGTGCTTGGTGTTGACCAAGGTGTGGTTTTGAGTTGCTAGCATTAGTTTTGCTCGTGGGGTGAGTGGTTCGTTACTTGTCGGTTGACAACCTAGCGTTGTTTTAAGTACCTCCGCGTTGGTTTCGAAGCTGTTATCAGAATGGTGCTTAGCATTGACCAAGATTTGGTAATCATGTTGTTTCAAGAGCTAGCTCGGTTCGAGCAAGAGGGCGTTGCCCTGAGGATTTGTTCCTAGTCAGGAAGTTTTGGGAGTTGACCCCTCCCTCGGCGGTTGAGTAAGTACTGTTAGTTCTGGGTTGGTGGTCCAATCGGTTGACAAATCCCGTGGGTGTTGCTTCCGAGAGAGTTGGTTGTTGTTGCCCTTGGGTTTGAGCAAGTCAGCAAGCGTGTGTGAAGTTCGCTGCCCTTCAAAAGTTCGCTTGCTGGGGAATCGTTCCCGTTTAGAAGAAATCAGCTTAGCTCCTGAGTTGTGTAGTTTCTGAGAGTAGCGCAGCGGTTAGCCTAGCGAGAGGGTCCCTGCATGGTGTTGTTAGCAAGCGAAAAGTTGTTTGTCCCCGCAAGGGCGGAGGCCAGCCAGTTTAAGAGTTGAGTTATTGCTGGAAAGGTGTTGGATCTTTTGGGTTTGAAGACCACCCCCCCCTAGTCTCTATGGTGGTTGAGTTGCACCATGGATGCCAGCCTCGAGAATTAACTTCTGAGGTAGTCTTGCTGATTCGTGTGGCTCATGATCCGTAAGGTTTTAGGTTGTCGTTATCCATTTTCATTGAGATGTTTCGGGAGTGAATCTTCTGGTTGGAAGAAGAGATAGGCCTAAGCTAAAAGGAGGAAGTCCTTTGAGTAGCCAGTTGGACTTAAGATTTGAGTGGTAGTTTAGAGGCGAGTTTTGCTCGTTATGAGCTTGGATTGAGTTTCTGCTGAACAAGCCCTTCTCGAGCGTTGTTCCTAGTGATGTGCGTTGGAAGTTGGCGTTATAGCGGAGCCGCATTTGAGTGAGTTGGCATAGAGGTGTCGCGGCATTGGTTGGTAAATCTGTTGAGCTGTTATCCTCAAGGTGTTGTGTTGCAAGTAGCTGCGTGATGGTTTAGTCCTTGCTACCCAAGTTTTCCTTGAGAGGAATGTTGGTTGTTTCCTTGTCTGGCAATGTTCTCTTAGGCCAGTTGCTGGTAGGTTTGCATTGAAAGTTTGTGTTGGCCGATGAGGGGCTCTAGTTTGTTGGTTTGGCCGAGTGGAGCCTATGCCTGGACCTTGTCTTTTAGAGGTGGCCGTAGCTGAAGTTTCAGCTCGTGTGAGTGATGTTAGCTGTCTGGTGAACCAGGATTGTGCCCCTGGTCTTTGGTACGACGATTTCTCTTTAAGATGGTTGCTTAAGTGTTGTGGACGCATTCTAGTTGGAGAAGTTTGCCTTTAGGATCAGTCGCCAGTTGGTGGTTCGATTGTATTTCGTTAAGGCTGTAGGCAAGCTTTTTGGTTCGCTGGTCTCTTGTGAAGTAAGAGTAGGCCGTTTAGTTTCTAAAACCTGGGAGGTTAAGTTGTTTGGCTAGCTTGATGTAGGGTTGAGGCTGTTTGTTAACAGCTGTGAGCATTTAGAGAAGTTATGTCAGTGCGTGGCGTAGAGTTTTGGAGCTTGTGACCAGTCCGCGAGTTGTTTAGAGTAGCGCCGTAGAGAGGCGTTCCGAGTTGGGTTAGCAGGGTTAAGTGAGCCCTAAGATTATAAGAACGTTTGAGAGTTGGACGAGTTGAGGATGTGGTTTGCCGTCTAGCTCTATCGCACCTATTTCTTCGGAGTTTAGTGTATGCCCAGTCTTGGTTGAGATAGTTTGTGGCAGATTGGATGACATTGTGGCTTTGAGCCTTTGGGAACCAATCTGGACTCTACTCCAAACCAACACTGGCTTGCTAGTCTACCAAGACTGATTGCAACTCAACCGAGGCTACAAACTACACGCCTCCAGCTTGCCAACTGAACTCACTAGCTGGGCCTGACTGAGCTCTAGAGAGGCTCTCCTCAACCTAGGGTTCTTCGGCAACCCTCGACACACACTGTCGACAAACGAGCTAACAACCAACTGCCTGGACAAACAACTCCATTTTCCAGCATCACAACCATGCTGGCCAACTCCAACTCCTTGGGAACCAAGAGGACCCGAAACGCTACCGAATGCGTCGTCCTCCTACTCAAACATCAGCCACAACAAGGCTTCTACCCAAGAAAAGGATCCGAACAACTCTCTTAGCCAAGGCAAACAGAAACTGCGCGGCTTTGCTACCACAGCTCTTGTTCAGTTTCCAACAGAACTCTAACCAAAGGAACACCAAAAGTTCCAACTCCACACGATGCTCAAAGCTGAGGCAACCATGCTCTACAAAAGCATAACCATGGCACACCGAACTCACTTTATACCAAGCCTCTACCAAGGGTGCTTACCCATAAGGCATCCAAATCCTCTCGCAAGGCATCAACTCATCTCGCCTCAAAGGCATCCAACTCGCCTCATAGGCATCCAACTCGCCTCATAGGCATCCAGCTCATCTCATGAGCATCCAACTCAGGGTCCCTCTGCTGGACCGATCTCGCAACTACGATGCTCAACTCTCCTCAGATCAAGGCACTCGAAGGTAGTTGTAACAGCCCGGATTTCAGTTAAATGGAAGCAGTTTAAAAAAAAAAAAAAAAAGAGGAAATGGGAGTTGGAACTAAATAAGAAAATAATAATAATAATAATAAATGCATTGGCCAGGGCTCGAAGGGGGGAAGCCTTGGGGAAGGACATTTGAGATTCCCAAGTCTATTTTAACTTAGGGAAGGAAGGAAAAGAAAAAAAAAAGAAAAAGAAGAAAAGCCTCTCTCTCTCTCTAGAAAAACCCTAACACCCTCGCCCACACCGCCGCGCCCACACCTCGTCCCCACGCGCCGCACCACCCGCGCCCACGCCGCTGTCGCCCCAAGCCGCACCGCGACAAACCCGGCCCGCAGAGTCAGCCCGACCCATTGCCCGCACCGCGACGGCCCCACCGCTTTATCGCGCGCCTCGCGCGTGGCGCCTAACGCACCGTCTGCACCGCTCCGTTCGGCCACATCCGCACGACCACGCACCAGCGCACCAGCCGCGTCGCTCATCCGTCTGCGCCCGCGCGCCGACCGCGTCTGCACGCCCGTCCGCCCATTGCACACACCACACTGCCGTCTTTGCGAGGGCCACGCGCGCCTCGCCTTCTTTTCGCGCCGCCGCGCCAGCGCCTGCTTTGCACCAGTCGCCAAAGAAGACAGCCCTAGTGCTCGACCACACGCGCAGCAGCCTGTCGCTCTACACGCCTCACCTGCTGCCTGCCTTGCCCAGCCCGGTGCCTTCTCGATTGGTAAATTTCCGAGTCTCCACCCTTTGGACTTCGTGATTTTAGTTGCAGTTTATTTAAATAGGATATTTTATTACTTGCTTAGGTCGCTCGGGTTCGCTTAAAAGCTCGAGGGTCGGTTGTAGATTCGTGATAGTAACTTTCCACTTGTTTCCAGGTAAGGATTTCTTACCCGGGGTTGTGTGGACCCTGCGATTACTTGTTAGCATATTGATTTTTCATAACTGTATGAGTTTCTAGTGGATAGGCTTCATGTTTGCTTCTGATTCATGTTCGAGTTAAGTTTGTTTTCCGTTAGTTCCGTGTTAGGTTTTGACATGTTAGGTTTAGTATAGGAGATAGTAGGAGGGTCTAGTGTAGGTCCCGCTCGGGTAAGACCCTGATGGACAGCCGGAGGTGTAAGGCCCGATGGGCATCCTAGGTGTGTAAGGCCCCACTGGGCATCACTGATTCTGGAGGTGCAAGGCCCGATGGGCATCCTAGGTGTGTAAGGCCCCACTGGGCATCACTGATTCTGGAGGTGTAAGGCCCGATGGGCATCCTAGGTGTGTAAGGCCCCACTGGGTATCACTGAAACCTAAGTGTGTAAGGCCCCACTGGGCATCACTGTGTCCTAGGTTGTGTAAAGCCCGAAGGGCATCCAAATGTAGGACTTAGGAGAGGCTGTAGACGGAAGCCCTTGAGTAGGTTGGCCCTTGAAGTAGCTCATAGCCTAAACCAACCGTTTCCGCTCTAAGTCATTGTATGGTTGCAAGTCCGTGTGCTAGATGAGTTGTTTCGTATTGTACCCCGGTTGGGGATTCTTACTGAGTATTTCGTTGCTCACCCTTATTCTCTGTGGTTTTCCATCAGGTAACTTGGGACAGAGGCTGGATGGCTAGGAGGAGGCTGCTGGATGATCATGGATAGCTGACTCTGAGTTGCACGTTTCTTTTACTGGTTTCTTTATGATTTAGCATGTAGTGGGACATGGGTCCCTAGGAAAAACACTCAAAAACTATTTTATGATTCTCGTACCGTTTCCCTTGATTTGTTTTAAGAAAGTACCGATCAGTCATTTACTTGTTTTATTTAATTGGAATTATGGATTTGTTTTAAATATGCCTACTGCAAAGTTTTAAATTTCAAGCTCTGAATGACGTTTTACATTCTTAATCATGCATGCTAAGTAAGGACTTTAGGTTAGAGACCGTTTCTTGGGTCGGGTCCTTACAGTTGGTATCAGAGCTCAGAGTTATAGGTTCTGTAGACTGACCTGCAGTTGTAGGTTGTTTTCCATGATCATCAGCGCTCCGCCAGCCATCAGGTATGTCTGTAAGTTTAAAGTTAAGGGTTAAGAATTACAATACCGTTTGCACCTTGCATGTACATGACTTGTTGTTGTAGAGCAGGGATGACAGGTTCTGACTCATTGTTGGTTTGGGTTTAGATTGCCGGTATGCCAGTCACTCGTAGAGGGCAGGGAGGCTCGAGGCCGACCACCCAGGGCATTCGTATCGATTCTAACACTGGGGAGACCTCGTCCCAAGCTGATGCTGATGTTAGGCCACCGTCAGGCCCTTCAACTGTGTTGCCTGGAGAGGGCGTAGAGGCAAATGAGCCTCGAGAGGCTGCACCGGGAGCTGCTTTTGTAGAGTCTATGAGGGCTCTTATGGTTGGGTTGCTAGCCGACCAGAGGGCCGAGCAGAGAGCTGAAACACAAGCTTTGTTAGCGGCGCAGAGGGAGAAGTCCCGCGTTCAGATAGAGCGGTGGCCAGAGTTGGTTGGTGAGAGAGGATCTGCTGATGCCACCGATTACTGTAAGAACCCGACCCAAAATACGGTCCTAAACCTAGGTTCTCACTCAGCATGCAAGTTAAAATACTTTATCAAGCGGTTTAGTGCTCATATTTAAAACCTTTCAAAACATTTAGAAACGGGGAATGCTTAAAACATAATCAACAATTTTGTTTAAGAAAGACCAACGAAGTAAAACAAGCCTGGCCAGTATATAAAAATATTCAAAACAACTCAAACAACTTTTTATAATGTTTCCCCTAGGACTCCTGTCCATCTACATGCTGAACAAATATGCAAACAATAAAGACAGTCAGTCTGGCAGCTCCCATGATCAATCAGCTCCCTCCGCTAGCCGTCCCGGTGCTGTCTCGAGTTACCTGGTGGAAAACCACATAAATAAGGGTGAGTATAAACATACTCAGTAAGAATCCCCAACCGGGGTACAATACGATACATCCATCATCTAGCACCCTAGTATACATGCAAGCGATTACCAACATGGATCATAGCTCAACGAGCTTACAAGGTAGAATCTGGAATCCTCGGAAGTCTCCTACTTAGGCCTAATGATTGGCTCTCATAACCAATCCGGGACATCTCGAGGGTCTTTCTCCCTCGGCCAATTGATCAGCTCAAAACCGATCCCAAAGATGTCCGACACCCTCGAGGGTCTTTCTCCCTCGACCATATGATCAGCTCAAAAGCCAATCCCAATGGGTGTCCTCAAGGGCCTCTTACCCTCGCTAATAAATCTGGACTATCGGGAGAGTACCCGAAGTCTGGCTCTAAACAGGAAGGAACTGGTGTACTCACGAACATTAGCCCGGGGGAGCTCTCCGAACCGGCGACTAACGCGTGTGCGCGCGCGACACCGCATCTCGCTTTGCAAAAGCGTAAATGTGGGGGCCTAAGTACAAACTACGCGGGCAGTGCACGCATGCCTAAGACTCGGAGCGGTGTCCTTTGGACACGATGAGTGCGAGGCCCTCGGCACTCATATGTGCAAACTGTACCACCGACTGAAGCTAAGAACCGGCCAAGGCGAGGCTTGCACCGTTGGCGGGGGTTCCGCTCTAGCTAGAGCTACAAACTAGGCTTATGCCGATGTGGTAGCTAAATCCACATCGGCTGCCGGGGGGAAGCAATGTACGTTATGCTTCGCTCTACTCCCGACCGGTGGGGACAAGGTACGTTATGTCCGCTCTCAGCCTCTAGATGATGACAGCCCTAACACACTATCTAGAGTATAGAGTAAACGATTCCTGGCTAAACATACATAATCATCATCAATCATACATAACCTAGCATGATGCTACGAACTTAAAGCAGGAATCTCAAGCATGCTGGAAGAACAATCCTAGCATGGCACTAACATGTACAAACAAGCAAACATGCTAGCAGGAATGCAATCACAAGCTGTCCTATCCACTAATCATGTTCATAAAAGTAAACATGCATCTAAGGCACAATCAAGGAAGCATCGCAGGGTCCACACAACCACGGTAAGGAATCCTTACCTGGAAACGAGCAGAAATAACCTTCACAATCCAATAATGACCCTCGAGCTTTAAAGCGAAACCGAGCAACCTAAGCATTTTAAAAGCATCCTAAATAAATATACAGCAGCCAGCAGCTTAAAAATCTACAAGGGATAGGTTCGGGAATTACCAACCGAGAAGGCACGGGGTCTCGGCAGCAAGGGGGCAAGGTTAGGCGCTGCTGGTGCGGCTGGGGCGCTGGGCGCTGGCACTGGCTCGGGCGCGCGGCAAGGCGAGACGTCGGGTCTGCGAGAACAGCGCGCGGGCGACGCGTCTGGGAGGCAGCGAGCGGCGCTGGGCGACGCGTCGGGGCGGCGACAAAGCGGAGTGGTGCGTGCGCGCGCGGCTGGCGGCTAGTGCGGAACAGGCGCGGCGACGCGTCTGGGCTGGGCGAGGCAAGGCGATCGGGCGCGCTGGCATGGGCGATGCAAAGCGTCTGGGCGCGCTGGGCTGGCTACATCTTCTTGATCAGTGCGGCATGGATGGGGCGGTGGTGCGATCTGGGCGGCGTGGGCTGGGCGGCCTGCGCGATCCGTGTGGGATGGGTGAGCGGCTAGGGTTTGGTTTCTTGGTGAGAGGCTCGGCAAGGAGAGAGAGAGAGAGAGAGAGAGAGAGAGAGATTTTTCCAAAACAAAGGGAATAGGATTTTCTTTTCCTTTTCCTAATTTAAATGGGTCTAAAATCCCTTCCCAAGGCTTTCTCTTTTGGGTCCGGCTAAAGAAATTCTTTTCTTTTAACAAAATCTTCTTTTTCTAAAAACTCCAATTTCACCATTAGGGCAAGGGTTCAAATCTCAATGTGACCAATTAAATTCCAATTAATTTTGCTATCAACCGGAATGTCTCCGAACTTCTAATCAACCAACCCAAACTCCTTGGGTCTTGCAACCAACATTAATCAAGTCTCAACGAAGGCCGAAATGACCACGAAGCCACGAAAATCCTCAACCTCTGACCGGGGAGCAAAATACCAAAATACCCTTAAAGGTTAAAAAGCTCTAACGGCCCATCCGAACATCCGCATAATGTCTCGAAAACTCCTGGGAAACCGAAATAGAAAACTGGGCCGTTACAATACTCCCTCCTTTTAAGACTTTCGTCCTCGAAAGTCCTAAGACGAAAACAACTCTATGAAACTCCACTGATTCTTAACCAACCAAGCTCCTGATTAAGATAACACAAATCTTTCTTTGATACCGAACCCTTTTGGGTTCCCAAAGGCTCCAAGCCCAACAGACACCGAGTCTGCCACGAACTATCTCAACCTAAATTGAACTAACACTGAGCTTCGAAGAAAACATGCGATAACTAGTCGGTGAGCCACATCCTCTGATTCGCACCAACTCTCAAACGGTCTTACGACTCTAGGGCTCACTTATCCCTGCTAACCCAACTCGGAACGCCTCTCTACGGTGCTACTCTCAGCAAACTCGTGGACGGGTCACAAGCTCTAAAACTCAATGCCACGCTCCGGCGTAACTTCTCTGAATGCTCATAGCTGTTATCAAACAGCCTCGACCCTTCACCATGCTGACCAAACAACTGCACCTCCAAGGTTTCAGACACAAAACGGTCTACTCTTACTTCGCAAGAGACCTGCGAACCCCACTGGTTGCCTACAATCCTTAACGAAATCCAATTCGATCCACCAACTGGTGACTGATCCCTAGGCAACCTTCTCCAACTAGCATGCGTCCACAACACTAAAGCAACCATCTTACGAGAAATCGATGCACCAAAGCCAAGGGGCACTTTTCTGGTTCACCAAATGGCTACCACCAACACACCAGCTGAAACTTCAGCTAAGGCCACCTTTAGAAGACAAGGTCCAGGCACAGGCTCCACTCGGCCAAACTAACAAACTGAAGCCCCTCAACGGCCGACAACAAACTTTCCAATGCAATCCGATCAGCCACTGGCCTAGGTGAACATCGCCAGATAGGAAAACAAACAACATTCCTCTCACGGGAACCTCGAGCAGCAAGGAATAAAACAACACGCGGCTACTAGCAACACAAAAGCTGGAGGATAACAACTCTAAGGTTTCCAACCAATGCCACGACATCTCTGTGCCAACCCACTCAACTGTGGCTCAGCTATAACGCCAACTGCAAACGCACATCAACTAGGAACAAAGCTCGAGAAGGCTTGCTCCGCAGAAACTTAAACCAAGCTCATAACGAGCAAAGCTCGCCTCCAAGCTGCCACTCAACTCTTAAGCCCATCTGGCTGCTCCAAGGACTTCCTCCTTATAGCTTAGACCTAACTCTTCTTCCAATCCAGAAACTCCACCCACGAAACATCGCGAGGAATAAGGATAGCGACGACCACAATCTTGCGGATCCTAAACAACACGAGTCGGCAAGACTACCTCAAAAGTTAAAACTTGAGGACGACATCCACGGTGCAACTCAACTACCAAAGAACTAAGGGGTTCTACAAACTCCAAAGATCCAACAACCTTCTGCCAACAACTCAAGCCTTTGAAACTGGTGGCCTTCGCCCTCGAGGAACAAACAACTTTCCGCTTGCCAACAAATAGACGCAGAGGACACTCTCATTTGGGGTGACCGCGCGCTACTCTACGATCAACTACACAACTCAAGAGCTAAAGTGACTTCTCTCTCACAGAACGATTTCCTAGCAAGCGGACTTCCGACAACGGCGAATTTCACACACGCTCGCTGTCTTGCTCAAAATCAACGGTAACAACCACCAACTCTCTCAGAAGAAACATCCAAGGATTCCTCAATCGCTTGAACCACCAACTAAGCACTAGCGGTACTACTCAACCGCTGAGGGGGAGGCCAACTCCCAAAACTACCTGACTAGGAACAAGTCCTCGAGATAACGCCCGGCTTGGTCGAACCAAGCTAGCTCTAGAAAACAGCAAGGGAACCAAACCTTGGCCAACGCCAAGCACCACCTTGCTAAGAATTCAAAAAAAAAACCAACACGGAGGTTCCTAAGAACAACTCTAGCTTGTCAACCGTCTACAAGCATCCAGCAGTTCAACCAAGGAACACTGCCTGGGCCTGACCGAGCTCTGGTGAGGCTCTCCACAACTTAGGGTTCCTCTGAACACCCTTCAACACATACTGTCGACAAACGGTCTAACAGACATCTGGCTACACTAGCACAACTCCCTTCAGCATCTCAACTATGCTAGCCAAAAGCTCTTCCTTGCCACATTTGTAGCAAGCACGGGCGATGCTCCACACAATCCGAATAAGCGCCTTACCACACTTGATGCAATGAGCCGGCTGCCTGGCCCCGCCCTATTGACAATTTTGTGCTCTAACCTGCGGTCGGCGTTGATTCCGACCCTAGATCGGCCTGTCGGCGAAGTCTGCTATCCACCTTAAGCGGGGAACCACCGGAAGACCCAAACTTCCTCTTGCTCAAAGCATCAGCCACATCGTAGCTTCTACCCAGGGTAAGGATCCGAACAACTCTCTTAGCCATGGCGGCTAGAAACTCCGCGATTTTGCTACCATCGCCTTGGATCAGTTACAAGTGAACTCCAACCATCGGTCAACAAGAAATGCCTCTATCCTGGTCAAGGGCCAACTAGCATAACTTGCCTACACAACAACCCGGCTACCGGCACGGTAACCTCTCAACCCAAGCTAGGGCAGTTGCCAAGGACTAAAGCCTTGACAACTCAAAGACTGAGCACTGGCTCCTCAACACGAATCTCTCGTGGTTCCTGAAACATAACCACGGAACGAGCTACACAAAAGTACACCGGCGTGCACAGCTCCAACTTGGTTCCTTAAGATCCAAAACAACAAGTATTCTCACACAAGGCAACTTTTGCCTCCCAATAGAGCCACTTCTAGCAAAGGAGCAACAAGAGTTCAACCCACTCACGGTCAACTCACCACGGAATGCCACATTGGTCGACTCACTCTTACCAGAGCATAACTACACCAATCTGACATACCTCATACCAATGCGCCCACTAAATGCTCCACTCAACCATCCAACTCATGGCTCTAACACTGGATCAACCACGCATCATCGATGCCAACCCTACTCATATTAGGGTAACTCCAAGGGTAGTCGAAACACACTACCATCAAGATGGCTCACAAGCCCACACACAAGCGCGAGAACTCGGACGCGCTAGCCCCCACCAACCTACAACATCCTTTGCACCCATCTCTTGGTGACCCTGAAAAGCTCCTACTTTTCCCTCGAACGACCTCACACTTGTAGTTCTCTGACTACCACCGAGCTAGATTTCTTAAGCAATCCAACAGATGCAACTTCAGAAAAACGGGTACAAGGCTGGTGGGGATGCTATACTCCAGGCGGGCATGGAACCATATGCACCAGAAGTGCCATCTGGCCCGAATCTAGGCCTCCTCTCAAAGCTTGGTGCCAACAGGCACAACATCCTTTACAACACAAATGTAACGACCCAGGTTTTTCTTCCCGGTCTTCCAGGTATGCCCTAGGGGTAATTTGGTAATTTGGTCGGGCCGTCAGGGTCGTTTGTGTCTTTTCCAGTTACTAAAATTATTGGATGGTTTTTGTTGGTTTTTGGAGGGGTTTGTGGTTTGGTTTGAGCAAGGTTTGTTGCAAAAGTAAAAATAAAGGAATTTGTCTTTGCAGTAGGGTTTGAACCGGGTCTCTGGGAAGCTTGTAGAGATGTGTGCCAATTGAGCCATTAGGTGCTCTTGTTGCTCTTTCTGCATCACATCTTAGTTAACCTTGGATTTTGGAGCTTTGGTGCATTTGGTTAAATGAAATAGAATTAGGTTTATTCCATCTTCTTCTCCAAATCCCCTCTTGGCCGCCCAAGCTCTCCTCTCCATAGCCTTGCCGATTCTTCATCCTTGCAGCTCCCTTGGATCGTTCATCATCATTAGGGTAGGTATTGATCTTCTTCTTCTTCTTCTCATCCGTTTGGTGTGCGTTTGGCCAAGTGAAAAGAGGTGTGTTGTGTGTGTTGTGTTGATTGCAACACCGGTAGAGAAGCCCGGCCAGCCAGACATCGCCCCCGCCGTCGCGACGTCCGGCCGATCGCTCGCCACGCTAGGAGGCCTTCGCCCGAAGCGCTCGCGCCTGCCGCCGACGCCCGGATCCGCATAGCAGCCTTGCCGTTCGTCGTCGAGCCAGCTAGCCTTGTCGTCGGCGCGGCGATCGCCGACGCCCAGATCTGTCGAAGCGGCTGCCGCCACGCCGGATCGCGCCAGAGGTTTTCGCCCGAAGCTGCTCGCCCGATCGCTCGCCACGCCAGAGGCCTTCGCTGAGCTGCTCGCCGCGCACCACCGGCCGCGTCCGCGTCGCTGTCGCACGCCCCGCGCCGCGCGCCGCGCCCGCCGCGCTTCGCCGCCGCGCGGCAGCGCCGCCTGCCTGCCGTGCGGTGCGCGGCCGCGCCCGCCTGCCGTGCCGGCTCGCCAGCAGGCTCCAAGCTCGTGTCGTCGCGTGCCGCGTGAGTTCCCGTGAGTGAGCTTGCTTTGTTCTATTGTTGTTTAGACATTTTAGATGCTGATTATTGTTGGTTTGCTAGGTTCCCGCTCGCTAGCTCGGGATTGTTCCATGACTTAGGATTTGGGTGTAGAAGTCTTCCGACCAAGGTAAGGATTTCTTACAGGGGTTGTGTGGACCTGCGGTATATTTGTGATTGTTGTTTTGTATGCTGTGTATGATTACTAGCATGTTAGCCCTAGGTGCTGCATTCAATTCTTGGTGGCATGAACTCTTGTATTGTTTCTCATGTTAGCCCATGCTAGGTTGTTCTATTCTAGCATGTTCGATATCATTCTTGCTTCGTAGTATCATGCTAGGTTCCTTGTATCTCATTGAGCACGTATTGGGTGCATTGATTGAATTGTTATTATTTTTATTGTTAAGGTTTAGAATTCGTGTAGATAGCATCATCAGGGCCCGATGCATAAAGTATCTTGCATCTATGGCAAGGACGTTCGAGACAGATTCTCGTCCTTGGACCCCGTGAGGGATTAGCTATCCCAACCGGTAGGCCCCCGCAATCTTGGGTGAGGGTGGCAAGCTGTTAATTGCCCCAATGGTCGGGATGATGACTTGGCATTGCCTCGCCCCGGCGATCGGCACGTCCTCGGCGTGTTCGGCCGTAGCCCTTGATTGCCACTGTTAGGGCAAGGACCGCTTCTCGGTGTAAGCCTACCACGGCCGGTTCCTTAGCCTCGGTGCGGTGTGGTACAGTGACATAGTTCACGTGTCGAGTCTCACACCCTATGTCGGTGACCACCGATGCGAGAGATTTAGTTAGGCATGGTGGATGAACACGGGCGGCTTGCCACTAGACTGGCACCCCGAGTTTGCGGTAGCATGCGGTGCGCGCTTACGCTCATTACAGCGCCGATCGGAGAGCTCCTCGGGATCTTGAGCAGTGCACCTTTCGTATCGGCGATGAGACAGCCGAGGCGGGACTTGTTCCCGTATAAGCGCGTTTAGTGTGTTGTGGTATTTTCCGGACTAAGACCACGAGTTGGCATCCGAGGTCCAAGTGTGGACTTAGCTATGTGCTCCGCTCTGTGTTTGTGCTCATAGCTTGCATACATTCTTCTAGATGATCATGTATATCGTATTGTACCCGGTTGGGGATTCTTACTTTGGGTAATTCGTTACTCACCCTTATTACGTGGTTTTCCACGGGTAATCAAAGCGGGAGGCAGGATGGGTGATGGAGGAGCGTGATCATGGAATCCTGCTTTGTCATCTCACGATTATTCTATTTTATTTATCATGACTCTTGACTTTTGTTATTTCCCCTGAATGCATGTAGACGGGCACAGAGCCCCAGGATGTTTTCTTACGTTTTATGGATTCCAGCATATTTGTACTTGTGGATTGTTTTAATGGTTTAAATAAATCTCTGATCAGAGTATGCTTTTAGAAATGTATGTTTTGGTTGTTGAATGTTTCTGTTTTTACTTGGGATCCGAAATGTATTTTCATAATGTCTTTTATTTTCACTACATGCATTGGGGTAAAGGCCCATTTAGAGCCCCTTTTGGGTCGGGTCTTTACAACAAATCATCCCAAAACAAGTTTTATGCCCCTCTAAGGATAGGGAAGGTCACACTCCAAGTGACGGGCAAAGGCACTCAACACAAGAGTCCAAACACTCGAGCGGCCTAAACTCGGCATCTCGCCTAATGAGACATGCCACGGCCTACTCCTACATCCCACTCGATGCTCAACGAATACTCAAGCCAACCCTCGGGTGGTGGCACCTAGCTCCACACACGGAACATGCTAACAGAAGGTGCTTCTCTCTAATAGCCGGTGAAAACCACGGACGGATTAAGTCTCGACAAGCAAACTCCACACTACCGCACAGCTACGAGGGTACTAAAAGAAGCTGGCTGCAAAACGACTGCGAGGCTTGCGGGGAGGACAAGATGTCTCTACATCTTCCTCAAAAGCTACTAACTTGGTAGCTTGCCAATCGACCGGGTGGCTGGTGGAGACTCTGCTGGTCCGCCTCTCACAGGGGACTTCCACCACCACACTACTGCATCAAACAACACAAGAACGGCACGCCACAACCTCAGAACATCAGGTCATCGGCCTCTGAACACCAGGTCATCCCAACACTTGGATGATAACCTCGATCCTGGCCAACCACCTTGCTACTAGCAGTAGGTCTCAAAACATCCAGCTCTACAGGCTTCCACTTGCCAAACTCGGCGGCTCGATCAACGCCAACTATCTTATCAGCATAAACCTGTTGATCAAGCCCTCCCGGGAACCTCCGGGGCTACTGGAACTACAAGGAGCGGTGTCTCCTAAATAAACTCTACCAACTAGGCTATCTATGCCCAAGACTCCTCACTTCGTGCTACAAACTGCGCCTGGGTCTCCGCTCTCTGTTAGCTAAAAGACCTGCCATCAACTCCTTCATGGCTGGAGCACACTCTGCTCAAGGAGTCTCACTGCGAGGCGTGCTAGCCTCAACCCCCCTACTGCGGGCAACTCATGCCGGGGCCAAAGGTGGCCTACGGGTCTAGACGACCCTAGACGTGGTCTCATGATCAACATGAACAGTCCAACTCCTCGGTTGGAAATACCAAACGTCCCTGCTCCTCTAAGTGCAATCAACCTACTAGCGATCCACACAAGCATAAAAGCTAGCCCAAGCTGGGGCTCTCACTGCCAAACAAGGGTAACACATGTATACTAGATGCAGTATTGTAAAATAAAACCCTTAGCTTAATGAACTCATACAAACTCGACGGTGCGCGGAGTCTTGATGATCATGGGGCAACAACCGCAAAGCGAGGTTAGTCTGAGAATCTATTACTCGTGCTCGATACCAAGCGTAAGAACCCGACCCAAAATACGGTCCTAAACCTAGGTTCTCACTCAGCATGCAAGTTAAAATACTTCATCAAGCGGTTTAGTGCTCATATTTAAAACCTTTCAAAACATTTAGAAACGGGGAATGCTTAAAACATAATCAACAATTTTGTTTAAGAAAGACCAACGAAGTAAAACAAGCCTGGCCAGTATATAAAAATATTCAAAACAACTCAAACAACTTTTTATAATGTTTCCCCTAGGACTCCTGTCCATCTACATGCTGAACAAATATGCAAACAATAAAGACAGAGTGCCGGCAGCTCCCATGATCAATCAGCTCCCTCCGCTAGCCATCCCGGTGCTGTCTCCAGTTACCTGGTGGAAATCCACAGAAATAAGGGTGAGTATAAACATACTCAGTAAGAATCCCCAACCGGGGTACAATACGATACATCCATCATCTAGCACCCTAGTATACATGCAAACAGTTACCAACACAGATCATAGCTCAACGAGCTTACAAGGCAGAATCTAGAATCCTCGGAAGTCTCCTACCTCCGACCTAATGATTGGCTCTCATAACCAATCCCAGGACATCTCCGAGGGTCTTTCTCCCTCGGCCAATTGATCAGCTCAAAAACCGATCCCAAAGATGTCCGACACCCTCGAGGGTCTTTCTCCCTCGACCATATGATCAGCTCAAAAGCCAATCCCAATGGGTGTCCTCAAGGGCCTCTTACCCTCGCTAATAAATCTGGACTATCGGGAGAGTACCCGAAGTCCGGCTCTAAAAGCGAGGAAGGCGGTGTACTCACGAACATTAGCCGGGGAGCTCTCGAACCGGCGACTAACGCGTGTGCGCGCACACCGCATCTTCGCTGCAACCGGCGTAAATGTGGGGGCCTAAGTACAAACTACGCGGGCGGCACGCATGCCTAAGAATCGAAGCGGTGTCACCGAACACGATGAGTGCGAGGCCCTCGGCACTCATCTGTGCGGCACTGTACCACCGACACGAAGCTAAGAACCGGCCAAGGCGAGGCTTGCACCGTTGGCGGGGTTCCGCTCTAGCGGAGCTACAAACTAGGCTTATGCCGATGTGGTAGCTAAATAAATCTACATCGGTGCCGGGGAAGCAATGTACGTTATGCTTCGCTCTACTCTCGACCCGGTGGGGACAAGGTGCGTTATGTCCGCTCTCGGCCTCTAGATGATGACAGCCCTAACACACTATCTAGAGTATAGAGTAAGCGATTCTGGCTAAACATACATAATCATCATCAATCATACATAACCTAGCATGATGCTACGAACTTAAAGCGGGAATCTCAAGCATCTTTGGAAGAACAATCCTAGCATGGCACTAACATGTACAAACAAGCAAACATGCTAGCGGGGAATGCAATCACAAGTTATCCTATCCACTAATCATGTTCATAAAAGTAAACATGCATATAAGGCACAATCAAGGAAGCATCGCGAGGTCCACACAACCACGAGAAGGGAATCCTTACACGGAAGCGAGCGAAATAACCTTCACAATCCAATAATGACCCTCGAGCTTTAAAGCGAAACCGAGCAACCCAAGAATTTTAAAAGCATCCTAAATAAATATACAGCTGTGACCAAGCAGACTTAAAAATCTACAAGGGATAGGTTCGGGAATTACCAACCGAGAAGGCACGGGGTCTCGGCAGCAAGGGGGCAAGGCTGGGCGCTGGTGGTGCGGCTGGGGCGCTAGCGCTGGGCGAGGCTTGCGCTGGCGCTGGCTCGTGCGTGCAGCAAGGCGAGACGTCGGGTCTGCGGGGCAGCATGCATGGCGGCGGCGCGTATGGCGGCAGCGAAGTGGCGCTGAAGGCAGCGTCGAAGCGGCGGCAAAGCGGAGCGCGCGCGCGCGTCGGGCGGCTTAGTGCGGGCAGCGCGCGGCGATATCTGGGCTGGCGAGGCGAAGATGCTGAGGCGGCGCGCTGGCATGGGCGATCGCAGAGGCGTTGGCCGCGCTGGCTGGGTATCTTCTGCGATGCAGTGCGTCGTGGCTGGGCAGGGCTGGTGCGATCTGGGCGGCGTGGCTGGGCAGGGCTGGCGCGATCTGGTGTGGGGATGGGCTGAGCGGCTAGGGTTTGGTTTCTTGGTGAGAGGCTCAGCAAGGAGAGAGAGAGAGAGAGAGAGAGAGAGAGAGAGATTTTTCCAAAACAAGGGGAATAGGATTTTCTTTTCCTTTTCATAATTTAAATGGGTCTAAAATCCCTTCCCAAGGCTTTCTCTTGCGGGTCCCGGCTAAAGAAATTCTTTTCTTTTTAACAAAATCTTCTTTTTCTAAAAACTCCAATTTCACCATTAGGGCAAGGGTTCAAATCTCAATGGGACCAATTAAATTCCAATTAATTTTGCTATCAACCGGAATGTCTCCGAACTTCTAATCAACCAACCCAAACTCCTTGGGTCTTGCAACCAACATTAATCAAGTCTCAAAGAAGGCCGAAATGACCCTGAAGCCCTGAAAATCCTCAACCTCTGACCGGGGAGCAAAATACCAAAATACCCTTAAAGGTTAAAAAGCTCTAACGGCCCATCCGAACATCCGCATAATGTCCCGAAAACTCTGGGAAAGCGGGAAATAGAAAATCGGGCCGTTCTGAAGATCGCCGGCTCGCAGGAGCCAATTGTGAATGAGGCCGTTATGGCGGAAGGTGCTTGAGGATCTAGGCAAGTGGTGAAGGATTTTGTGAAATGGAAGCGGAGAAGTTTAGTGCCCCGGGAACCGTTGGTAGGCGCCACGTGGATTCTTTGAGTTAGAATATACGTTTATGGTGATGGAGTGTCACGAGGTGCAGCGAGCTCGGTGTGTGACTCATGTGTTAGCAGTCTACACTAAGTGGTGGTGGGATTCCACTTTATGTGAGAGACCGGCTGGGTTTCCACCTGCCACCTGGGAGTTCTTCAAGGCTGAGTTCAAGGCAAAATTTATCAGTGAAGAAGCCCAAGAAAAGATGATTGAGCTGTTTTCAAACCTTAAGCAGGGGTCTGACTCGATCGAGGTGTACGAGAAGAAGTTCTCAGAGTATGGATACTTCGGCGCGCCACGATTGATTGCTACCCCAGAGTGAAGATCGGGAATTTTATTGCGGGTTTGAGACAGGGTGTGTCTCAGGATGTTAGGGCACAGGCCCCAGAGACTTTTGCCAAGGCAGTACAGTTGGCAACGATTTATGATGGGAAGTATCCTCTAGAGCAGGTTGTTAGTACCATAGTGTCGAAGGCCCCAGTGTACTCGGGCCAGAAGTGCAAGTTTGACTCAGGGAGCAATGTCCGTGGGGGCGGTCAGCGCCCTCAGGGTTCTTATCATGGCAGAGACCAGTACCGAGACCGTAACCGTGATCAGCCTCGCCAACAGGGCGTAGGGAGGCCGCCACCGTATTGTAGATCCTATGGGAAGCAACATTGGGGACCTTGTGGTGGTAACCCTAGAGCTTGTTTCAACTGTGGAAACGAAGGGCATCGGGCCGGCATTGCAACCAGAAAGCAGTGGTGGCTCAGCCAGCTCAGCAGCAAGGGAGAGTGTATGCTACGACCCGCCGGAGGGTCGAGAAAGCCGAGGGCGCATGGGGGTACACTTCTAGTTCTCGACCACCTTGCCTTTGTATTATTTGATTCGGGTTCCACACATTCTTTTACTTCTGCTGTGTTTGCTGAGCATGCTTGCATGATTTTAGAACCCTTAGGATTTGAGTTATCTGTTGCTACTCCCTCGAGAGCTAGTATGATGCCTAGTCAGAAGGTAAGGGAGGGTGGGGTACAGGTATCCAACGAGTCTCTGCAGGTTACGCTCATAGTGTTAGCTATGAGTGGTTTCGATGTGATCCTCGGTATGGATTGGTTAGCTGATAACCACGCTTTGATTGACTGCCACCGGAAGGAGGTAGTGTTTAGACCGCCGGGCAAGCCCAGTTTTAAATTTCGGGGCACCAGAGTGGGGTGTGTCCGCCAGTGATTTCGGCAGCTAAAGCCCACCGTTTGCTAGCTCGAGGGGCTTGGGGTTTCTTTGCTAAGTTATCCGGGGACGGGTATCTGTTGAGCAAGTGCCCGTTGTGCGTGAGTTTGCAGATGTTTTTCCTGAAGAGTTACCTGGTCTACCGCCAAAGAGGGAGGTGGATTTCTCAATAGAGCTTGAGCCAGGGACTCGTCCTATTTCAAAGGCTCCTTATCGTATGGCGCGAGCTGAACTGAAGGAGTTAAAGGATCAGCTGCATGAGTTGCTTGATAAAGGATTTATTAGGCCGAGTGTGTCCTCGTGGGGAGCACCCGTGCTATTTGTTAAGTAAAAGGATGGCTCGATGCGTCTATGCATCGATTACAAGGAACTGAATAAGGTGACCATCAAGAAAAAGTATCCACTGCCACGTATCGATGATCTGTTTGACCAGCTCCAAGGGGCTTGTGTGTTTTCGAAAATTGATTTGAGGTCGGGCTACCACCAGTTGAGGATTCGGGATGCAGATATCCCCAAGACAGCGTTAGTCGAGGTATGGTCATTATGAGTTCGTAGTCATGTCTTTCGGATCGTGTAACGCCCAGTGCATTTATGGACATGATGGACAGAGTGTTCAAGGCCTTCTTGGACCGCTTTGTCATTGTGTTCATAGATGACATTCTTGTGTACTCAAAGTCTAAGGAGGACCATGCTTCGCACCTAAGGCAGGTTTTGGCAGCCTTGCGCGAGAACCAGCTTTATGCGAAATTTTCAAAGTGTGACTTTTGGCTTGAGGAGGTAGCCTTTCCGGGACACGTTGTGTCTAAGGAGGGAGTGGTTGTGGACCCTTCCAAGATAGAGGCCGTTAGTTCATGGGCTAGACCGACGACTGTGTCAGAGATTCGTAGCTTTTTGGGTCTGGCCGGATATTACCGCCGCTTCGTTCATAACGTTTTTGCTATAGCCACCCGGCTTACTCGATTGACAAGGAAGGGTGTCGATTTCGTTTGGGATAGGAAGTGCGATGAGAGTTTTGCTAAGCTAAAGAGTAGTTTGACGTCTGCGCCAGTGTTGGCAGTTCCAGAGGGAACTGGGGGTTTTGTGGTGTACAGCGATGCCAGCAAGTTTGGTTTGGGTTGCGTTCTGATGCAACACGGTAAGGTGATAGCATACGCCTCGAGGCAGTTGAAACCGCACGAGTAGAACTATCCGACTCATGATATGGAGTTGGCAGCGGTCGTATTTGCACTTAAAATCTGGAGGCACTACTTGTATGGGGAAAAGATTCAGATTTTCTCGGACCACCAAAGCCTCAAGTATTTCTTCACTCAGAAGGACCTGAACATGAGGCAGAGGAGGTGGTTGGAGCTTGTAAAGGATTACGACTGTGAGATCTTGTATCACCCTGGAAAGGCAAATGTTGTGGCCGATGCACTAAGTAGAAAGACCTCGCACTTGGCATCATTGGCAATCCCAAGAGTATCATAAGGAAAGACCTCGGGAGAGCAGAAATAGCAGTGTTGTTAGGAGATGTTACCGCCAGGATAGCTCAGTTGACCATCCAGCCTTCGATAAGGCAAAGGATTATCGACGGCCAGTTGGGTGATCCTAAGTTAAAGAGTTTGTATGAGAGGGTTCAGGCTGATGGTGACTTCGATTTTGTGATATGCACAGATGGTGGTTTGAGATATAAAGGTCGGCTATGTGTCCCAGCCGATGCTGGTATTCGTACAGAGTCGTTGACCGAGGCTCACACCTCGCCTTTCGCATGGCACCCAGGGGGTAACAAGATGTATCAAGATCTTAAGCAGACTTTTTGGTGGATGGGGATGTAGAGGGAGATTGCCCAGCTCGTCAGTCGGTGTCTCACCTGTCATCAAATGAAGGCGCCTAGGGAGAAACCAGCAGGTTTGTTGCAACCGCTCGGGGTGCCACAGTGGAAGTGGGAGGAGATCACCATGGATTTTATTTCGGGTTTGCCCAGGACTCCTAGAGGTTATGCTCAGATTTGGGTGATCGTTGACAGGTTGACCAAGTGTGCACACTTCATTCCCGACAGGATAAACTATACCGTGGAGCAGTGGGCACAGTTGTTCCTTGAGCAGATAGGCAGGTACCACGGGGTGCCAGTTAAAATCATCTCCGACCAGGATTCCCGTTTTACATCACGATTTTGGAAAGCCCTTCAGGCAGGTTTGGGCACAGAGTGCAGCTACAGTACAGCCTTCCACCCACAGACCGATGGCCAGACTGAGCGGTTAAATCAGATCTTAGAGGATATGTTGCGAGCATGTTTGTTGGATTTTCCGGGTAGCTGGGACCAGTACCTGTACTTGATGGAGTTTGCCTACAACAACAGTTTCCAGTTGTAAAGACCCGACCCAAAAGGGGCTCTAAATGGGCCTTTACCCCAATGCATGTAGTGAAAATAAAAGACATTATGAAAAAATACATTTCGGATTCCAAGTAAAAACAGAAACATTCAACAACCAAAACATACATTTCTAAAAGCACACTCTGATCAGAGATTTATTTAAACCATTAAAACAATCCACAAGTACCAATATTTGGAATCCATAAAAGCGTAAGAAAACATCCTGGGGCTCTGTGCCCGTCTACATGCATTCAGGGGAAATAATAAAAAGTGAAGAGTCATGATAATTAAAATAAAACAATCAGAGGTGACAGCAGGATTCCATGATCACAGCTTCCCCTTCAGCCATCCTGTCTCCCGCCTTGATTACCTGTGGAAAACCACAGAATAAGGGTGAGTAACGAATTACCCAGTAAGAATCCCCAACCGGGGTACAATACGATATACATGATCATCTAGAAGAATGTATGCAAGCTATGAGTACAAACACAGAGCGGAGCACATAGCTAAGTCCACACTTGGACCTCGGATGCCATCTCGTGGTCTTAGTCCGGGAAAATACCACAACACGCGCTAAGCGCACTATACGGGAACAAGTCCGGCCTCGGCTGTCTCATCGTCGATCACGAAAGGTGCAGCGGCTCAAGATCCCGAGGAGCTCTCGATCGGCTTTGTAATGAGCGTAAGCGCGCACCGCATGCTCACGCAAACTGCGGGGGTGCCGGGTCTAGTGGCAAGTTGCCCGTGTTCGATCCACCATGCCTAACTAAATCTACGGATCGGTGTCAGCGACGCATAGGGGTGTGAGACACTGGACACGTGAACTATGTCACCTGTACCACCGCACTTTGAGGCTAAAGGAACCGGTCGTGGTAGGCTTACACCAGAAGCGGTCCTTGCCCTAACAGTGGCAATCAGGGCTACGGCCGAACACGCCGAGGACGTGTCGATCGCCGGGACGAGGCAATGCCAAGTCATCATCCCGACCGTTGGGGCATTTAACGATCTGCCACCCTCACCCAAGATTGCGGGGCCTACCGGTTGGGATAGCTAATCCCTCACGGGTCCAAGGGCGGAGCCGTCTCGAACGTCCTTGCCATAGATGCAAGATACTTTATGCATCGGGCGGATGATTCTATCTACCTCAATTCTAAACCTTAACAATAATAACGATTCAATCAATGCGGTCCAATACGTGCTCATCGGATACAAAGAACCTAGCATGATACTACGAAGCAAGAACAGATATCGAACATGCTAGAATAGAACAACCTAGCATGGGCTAACATGAGAAACAATACAAGAGTTCATGCCGATCGAGAATTTGAGCGAGCACCTAGGCTAAACATGCTAGTAAACATACACAGCATACAAAACAACAATCACAAATATACATGCAGGTCCACACAACCCCGGTAAGAAATCCTTACCTTGGTGGAAGACTTTTACACACAAATCCTAAGCTGCGGAACAATCCCGAGCTAGCGGCGGGAACCTAGCAAACCAACAATAATCAGCATCTAAAATATCTAAACAACAATAGAACGCAAGCTCGGCTCGGGGAACTCACGCGGCGCGCGACGACACGAGCTTGGGGTCGCATGGCAAGCCGGGCACGGCAAGGACGTGGCTGTTTGCTGGCTGGCACGGCAAAGACAGCTTGGCTGGCTGGCTTGCGCGCGCCTGCACGGCAGACGGACACGCGCTACTGCTGCGCTAACTGGCACGGCAGCGAGGACACGCGCGCGAGCGAAAGCGCTGGCGGCAGCAATGGCGCTGACGTCTGGCAGCCTTGCGCGCGCGCAGGCGTCGAGCGAGCGGCGCGCGCTGGCGCTGGCGTCGCGATGCGGACACGGCGAGCAACTCGGCAGGACGCGCTTGCGGCGAACGCTCGAGCGGCGGCGCGCGGGCAGCGGCTTCGGCAAGCGGACACGGCGAGGGCGTCTGGCGAGCGATCGGTGGACGCGTCTGGCGCTGGCGAGGACCTCTGGCGTCGCGGCGATCGGCGATCTGCGCTTCGGGCGCGAACGGCGAGCTCTTTGGGACAGATCTGGGCGTCTGGCGGGGCTGGTTCGACCGATCTGGGCGTGCGGCGAGGGTGGGTTCGACCGATCTGGGCGTGCGGCGGGCTGGTTCGACCGATCTGGGCGTCTGAGCTGGTGGCGATGATGGTCGCTGCTCCTCTCATTGGTTGCACAACACACACACACACACAACCCCTTTTTCTTACATTCGGCCAACAAACACCCAAATGAGAAGATGAAGAAGAGCGAAGACTTACCGGAATGATGATGATCGAACCCAAGGAGAGGCAAGGATGAAGAACTCGGCAAGGCTATGGAGATGGAGAGCTTGGGCGGCCAAGAGGTGCTTTTGGAGAATAAGATGGAATAACCTAATTCTATTTCATTTAACCAAATGCACCAAAACTCCAAACTCCAAGGTTAACTAAGATGTGATGCAGAAAGAGCAACAAGAGCACCTAATGGCTCAATTGGCACACCTCTCTACAAGCTTCCCGGGAGACCGGGGTTCAAACCCGGTGTGGCACAATTTCCTTTATTTTTACTTTTGCAACAAACCTTGCTCAAACCAAACCACAAACCCCTCCAAAAACCTACAAAAACCAACCAATAATTTTAGTAGTGGAAAAGACACAAACGACCATGATGGCCCGACCAAATTACCAAATTACCCCTAGGGCATACGGAAGACCGGGAAGAAAAACACAGGTCGTTACAATATTCCCTCCTTTTTATGACTTTCGTCCTCGAAAGTCCTTAAAACAAAACAGCTCGAGGGTAATGCAACCTCATCTCGTCTTCCCGCTCCCAAGTGGCTTCCTCGAGAACCCCGATTCTTCCATCGAACCTTTACCAAACGAATCTCGCGATTACGCAGCGTCTTGGTCTCAAAGGCAAGGATCCTCACCGGCTTCTCCTCGAAGTTCAAATCCTCATTCATTTGCAAAGGCTCAAAGTCCACAATGTGCGACGGGTCGGCACACATCCGCCAAAGCATCGATACATGGAAAACACTATATGCGCTGTGATAGTGACGGAGGTAGGGCTAGCCGGTAAGCAACTCTGCCAATCCTCTCTAGGATCTCAAATGGACCAACAAAGCGGGGACTCAACTTCCCACGCTTGCAAACCTCAAAACACCTCGCATCGGAGCAACCTTAAGGAACACATCTTGACCAACCTCAAACTCCAAATCTCGACGCCGAACATCGGCGTAACTCTCTCTGCTGCTCACGAAATTTGTCAACATACGAGCTCTAATCTTACGACTTTGCACCATTGGTCAAGCTGCTAATTTGGGACCCAAAACCTGTCTATCACCAACCTCTTCCCGAGAACACGGGGGCCGAGACAACGCTTACCATACAATGCCTCGAATGGAGCCATCAGATAAATCGATTGGTAACTATTGTTATAGGCAAACTCCATCAGAAATCTGAATATTTGGTCCCAGCTGCAGGAAATCCAACACACAAGCCCTCAACATATCCTCGAGAATTGATTCACTCTCTCGATCGACCATCCGTCGAGGGTGAAAAGTCATCTTTGGCGCACTCTGTGCCCAAACCCATACGGGCGCTCTCGAGAAGCGAGAAGTGAACCGCGAGTCACGATCGGACACAATCCTCACCGGCACACCATGATAACGGATGATCTGCTCCAAAAGCAATGCGCCCTTTGTTCCACGGTATAAGTGTCTCTACAGGGAATGAAGTGTGCGCTCTTGGTCAAACGATCGACTATCACCCAAATCTGAGAGAACTTCCTCGGAGTCCTTGGCAAACCAGATATAAAGTCCATAGAGATCTCTTCCCATTTCCACTGGGGTACACTCGGTGGTTGCAACAAACCTTGGCCTCTGCTGGGTGCCTTCACTTGGCGACAAGTGAGACACCGGTGACAAGCTCTGCCACATCTCTCTTCATCCCCATCCACCGAGAAAGTGCGCTTAAGGTCTGATACATCTTGGTACCCCGGGGTGCCAAGCAAAAGGAGAACAGTGGGCCTCGAGAGCAACTCGGCTCGCAAAACCCGCAATGTCCGGAACACACAACCGGCCTCTATAAGTCAACCAACTATGCAGGGAATACACAAAGTCAAAGTCACCGTCAAGCACTAACTCTGTCAACCAATCTCTTAAGTGCGGGGTCACCCAACTGGTACATCTATAATCCATTGCGCGAATCGACGGTGAGCAATCCAAGCGTGAGCTACCACGGCGGTAACCTCTCCCAACAACATCGCAACCTCGGCCCGCTCGAACTCTCTCTCTCGCAAACTGGCTGGGAACTCAACAACGCCGCAGAGTGCGACGTCTTTTCTGCTCAAAGCATCGGCCACTACGTTGGCTTTACCGGATGGTACAAAATCTCATGATCATAATCCTTTACCAACTCTAACCATCTCCTCTGCCTCATATTCAACTCCTTACGAGTAAAGCAGATACTTGAGGCTCACGGTGATCGGTAAACATCCGAATCCGCTCACCATACGGGTAATGCCTCCAAATCTTGATTGCAAACACCCGCTGCGCCAACTCCATATCATGAGTCGGGTAGTTCTGCTCATCACGGCGGTGACGGGAAGCATAGGCAATGACCTTCCGTCTTTGCATCAACACACAACCTAAACCAAACTTGGAAGCATCTTTGTAGACCACGAAACCACTGTCCCCTCGGGACTGCCAACACCAGTCTTTGAAGTCAAACTACGCTTGAGCTGGCAAAGCTCTCATCACACCTCTTTGTCCCAAACAAACTCGACACCCTTCCTCGTCGAGACGAGTGAGGGGCGAGGCTAAAGCGAAAAAGTCCTGACGAACCGACGGTAGTAACACCTGCCAAACCCAGAAAGCTGCGAATCTTGGCAGCTGAAGTCGGCTTGGCCCATGAACTCACGGCCTCAATCTTCGCGGGGTCCACGGCTATACCATCTCTCGAAACCACGTGGCCTAGGAAGGCCACTGCTCCAACCAGAAATCACATTTGGAAAACTTCGCATAAAAGTGGTTTTCCCTCAAAGCTGCCAATACTCGTCTCAAATGCTCTGCATGGTCTTCTTTAGACCTCGAATAAATCGAGAATATCGTCAATGAACACGATGACGGTTTGTCCAAAAATGATTTGAACACCCTATCCATCATGTCCATGAACGCGGTGGGGCATTGGTCAATCCAAGCGACATGACCACAAACTCATAGTGACCATATCTAGACACGAAAGTTTGTCTTAGGAATGTCGGCATCCACGATCCATGGCCCGATGGTAACCGGATCTCGGATCTATCTTGGAGAACACTTAAGCTCCTGAAGGCGATCGAACAAATCATCGATACGGGCAGCGGATACTTATTCTTCTTTGTCACCTTATTAAGCTCGCGGTAATCAATACATAAGCGCATAGAACCATCCTTCTTTTTCACAAGCAGAATCGGGTGCTCCCCACGGGACACACTTGGGCGGATGAACCCTCGGTCTAACATCTCCTGCAGAATCGAATCTTGATTCCTTTAACTCACGTGGCGCCATGCGTCACGGAGCCTTCGAGATAGGGAGGGTCCGGCTCGAGCTCAATAATGAAGTCAACTCTCTCTTTGGGGCAACCCGGTAACTCCTCGAAACACGTCCGCAAACTCCGCACGGCCGGCACACGATCAGCAGACGGCGAGGGGCGGCTCTTCCTGCACAACTTGGCTAGATAGCCCCAAGCTCCATGAGCTAGCAAACGGCGAGCTTTCACGGTGACACCATCGGCGGGCAAACTCCACCTGGACTCCACGAAACTTAAAGCTAGGCCGACTGGCGGCTGAACACTACTTCTTTCCGGTGGCGGTCAATCAACACGTGGTTAGCGACTAACCACTCCATACCAAGAATCACATCAAAACCGCTCATAGGCGGAACTATGAGCGTAGCCCTAAGCAACTCTCCGGATATCTCGATCCGGCCATCCTTAATCTTATCTCTAGCCAACATATTAACTCCGAAGGAGTTGCAGCAGATAACTCGAAACCTAGAGGCTCTAGTCTTAACTTAGCATGCTCGACCAAACAACACAGATACAAATGAATGCGTGGAACGAGAATCAAACAAGACAAATGCGCGGTGATCTAAAACAAGAAGCGTGCACCGCCACGGCGGCATCCGTGCGCTCGGCCTCTGACGGGTCGTAGCAAACACTCGACCCCGCTGCTGTATTGGTTGAGCTGCCATAGATTTGGTGATCACAAAAACGGGCCATGTGCCCCTCTCTACCACAACGGAAGCACAATCTAGGTCCAGTGACAAGCTCGGCGTGGACTTTCCACAAGTAGCACAAGCGGAAAGCGCACGGGTCCTCCCCGCTGTCTGGGGTGAAGCGGATTTGGAGCTCTCCGGTGATCTCTGTTCTGAAGCGCCCTTGGCGCGCGCGCCGCCTCGAAAAGTCAAACTTCCTCTTACGCCCCACATTGCTGGGACGGAGACGCCGAACAGAGCGGCAACAACCCGCTCAGCAGGATACTTCCCATTATAGATCGTGGCTAAGCTGGGATGACCCTAGCATAAGTGTCGTGGGCACGAGCCACGACATCTCCGGGAAACACACTGCCTCAATCCGGATATGAACTTCCGAATCTTGGCTCGGGGTGGCAATCAAGCGAGGAGCAAAATATCCATACTCCGAGAACTTGCGCTCATATTCCTCAATGGAATCGAACCCCGCGCCGAGGTTCCGGAAGAGCTCCACCATCTTCTCCCGAGCCTCATCAGCGATGAACTTTACCTTGAACTCGGCCTTGAAGAACTCCCAAGTAGCGGGTGGAGACCCCGGTGGTCTCTCGCTCAAGGTGGACTCCCACCACCATCTCATTTGTGCCTCCTAGCACATGAGCCGCACATCTCGGCCTCTCGAATATCGGGGCACACCATGATCGGGAAGGTGTACTCCAAATGGGCAATCCACTGGCTGCCGCTAACGCATCACCGGTGGCATCAAACTTCTCGAGCTTCCACTTCACAAAATCCTTGACCACCTACCCAATTCCTCGGCACCCTCTCGCCATATACGCCTCTGGGGCTACTTGCTCGTGGAGCTGGAGGTGCTCTTGAGCTCTCTTTGAACCAATCGAGTCATTTTGCTCGATCTGGGCTCGGGACTCTTCATTGCCTTGGCGCCAACAAGGCACTGGTCTCTCGCCCTCTGGTCACTCAACATGCTGACCATAAAAGCCCTCATAGACTCGGCCAAACTCTGCTCCGGGAGCGATCTCACGGCGCTTCGATCGCCTCAATGCCCGCTCTAGGCGTAACGGGGAGGAGCTGGCTTTGGTGGAATGCCATCGGTGTCGGCTTGGGGACGATGTCCCCTGCGATGTCGAATCCGATCACGATACCTCGACACGCTCTCGAACCTCCTCTCCGATGCGGGTGGTAGCATCTTTGGCGATCTACATCCAAACCAACAACGAATCAAAAAACACTTTGTCACCATTCCACAACACCAAACAAGGCATACACTAGATGATAGGTATTGTAAATTCTTAACCCTTTTCCTTTCTAAAACAATAAATCTAGGCGTACTGATGACCGCCAGAGTCTTGATGATCATGGAAAACGACCTACAACAAAGGTCGATCTACAGAATCTATGACTCGAGCTCGATACCAATCAGTAAAGACCCGACCCAAAAGGGGCTCTAAATGGGCCTTTACCCCAATGCATGTAGTGAAGATAAAAGACATTATGAAAAAAATACATTTCGGATTCCAAGTAAAAGCAGAAACATTCAACAACCAAAACATACATTTCTAAAAAAGCACACTACGATCGAGATTTATTTAAACCATTAAAACAATCCACAAGTACCAATATCTTTGGAATCCATAAAGCGTAAGAAAACATCCACGGGGCTCTGTGTGCGTCTACATGCATTCAGGGAAATAATAAAAAGTGAAGAGTCATGATAATTAAAATAAAACAATCGGAGGTGACAAGCGAGGATTCCATGATCACGGCTTCCCCTTCACCATCCTGTCTCCCGCCTTGATTACTGTGGAAAACCACAGAATAAGGGTGAGTAACGAATTACCCAGTAAGAATCCCCAACCGAGGGTACAATACGATATACATGATCATCTAGAAGAATGTATGCAAGCTATGAGTACAAACACGAAGCGGAGCACATAGCTAAGTCCACACTTGGACCTCGGATGCCATCTCGGGGTCTTAGTCGGGAAAATACCACAACACGCTAAACGCACTATACGGGAACAAGTCCCGGCCTCGGCTCTCTCGTCGATACGAAAGGTGCACGGCTCAAGATCCCGAGGAGCTCTCGGTCGGCCCAGTAATGAGCGTAAGCGCGCACCGCATGCTACTGCAAACTCGGGAAGTGCCGGGTCTAGTGGCAAAGCTGCCCGAGTTCGATCACCATGCCTAACTAAATCTCCGGATCGGTGTCACCGACATAGGGGTGTGAGACTGGACACGTGAACTATGTCACCTGTACCACCGCACTTTGAGGCTAAGGAACCGGTCGTGGTAGGCTTACACCGAGAAGCGGTCCTTGCCCTAACAGTGGCAATCAAGGGCTACGGCCGAACACGGCGAGGGCGTGTCGATCGCCAGGGGGCGAGGCAATGCCAAGTCATCATCCCGACCGTTGGGGCATTTAACGATCCGCCACCCTCACCCAAGATTGCGGGGGCCTCACGGTTGGGATAGCTAATCCCTCACGGGGTCCAAGGGCGGGCTGTCTCGAGCGTCCTTGCCATAGATGCAAGATACTTTATGCATCGGCCCGGATGATTCTATCTACCTCAATTCTAAACCTTAACAATAATAACGATTCAATCAATGCGATCCAATACGTGCTCATCGGATACAAAGAACCTAGCATGATACTACTGAAGCAAGAGCAGATATCGAACATGCTAGAATAGAACAACCTAGCATGGGCTAACATGAGAAACAATACAAGAGTTCATGCCATCGAGAATTGAAGCAGAGCACCTAGGCTAAACATGCTAGTAAACATACACGGGCATACAAAACAACAATCACAAATATACCGCAGAAGTCCACACAACCCGGTAAGAAATCCTTACCTTGGTGGAAGACTTTTACACACAAATCCTAAGTGCGGAACAATCCCGAGCTAGCGGCGGGAACCTAGCAAACCAACAATAATCGGCATCTAAAATATCTAAACAACAATAGAGCGAGCAAGCTCGGCTCAGGGAACTCACGCGCGCGACAACCACGAGCTTGGGGTCGCTTGGCAAGCCGGCACGGCAAGGACGCCTTGGCTGGCTGCGTCTTTGCCGCAGCACGGCAGGGACGCGCTACCGCTGCTGCTACTGGCACGTGCACGGACACGCTGGCCGCCGTGCGCTGCACGGCAGCAGCAGCGAGGACAGCGCGCGCGCTGGCGTCAGCGTCGGCGCGCGAAGCGCGCGCGAGGCGTCGAGCGCGTCGCGGCGCTGGCGTGCGATGCGGACACGGCGAGCAACTTCAGCAGGACGCAGCGCGCGCGAACGTCTGAGCGGAAAGGCGCGCGGCGAGCAGCTCGGCAAGCGGACACGGCGAGGGCGTGCGAGCGATCGGCTGGACGTCGGCTGGCGCTGGCGAGACCTCTGGCGTTCGAGCGATCGGGCGATCTCTTCTTTGGGCGAACGCGCGGCTCTTGGGACAGATCTCGGGCGTCTGGCGCAGAGGCTGGTTCGACCGATCTGGGGCGTGCGGCAGTGGCTGGTTCGACCGATCTGGGCGTGCTGGCAGGGTTGGTTCGACCGATCTGGGCGCGTGCGAGTGGGTGGCGATGATGGTCTGCTCCTCTCGGTTGGTTGCACAACACACACACACACACAACCCCTTTTTCTTACATTCGGCCAACAAACACCCAAATGAGAAGATGAAGAAGACGAAGACTTACCGGAATGATGATGATCGAACCCAAGGAGAGGCAAGGATGAAGAACTCGGCAAGGCTATGGAGATGGAGAGCTTGGGCGGCCAAGAGGTGCTTTTGGAGAATAAGATGGAATAACCTAATTCTATTTCATTTAACCAAATGCACCAAAACTCCAAACTCCAAGGTTAACTAAGATGTGATGCGAGAAAGAGCAACAAGAGCACCTAATGGCTCAATTGGCACACCTCTCTACAAGCTTCCAGGAGACCGGGTTCAAACCCCTACTGCAAAGACAATTTCCTTTATTTTTACTTTTGCAACAAACCTTGCTCAAACCAAACCACAAACCCCTCCAAAAACCTACAAAAACCAACCAATAATTTTAGTAGCTGGAAAAGACACAAACGACCATGACGGCCCGACCAAATTACCAAATTACCCCTAGGGCATACCTGGAAGACCGGGAAGAAAAACCTGGGTCGTTACACCAGTCGACCATTCAGATGGCACCGTTTGAAGCGTTGTATGGTAAGCGCTGTAGATCCCCGGCATTCTGGGAAGATGTTGGAGACAGACAAGTGTTAGGTCCGGAGTTGCTTTAGTTGACCAATGAGGCTGTCCAGAAAATCAGAGCTCGTATGTTGACCGCCCAGAGCAAGCAGAAGAGCTACGCCGACGTTAGGCGTAGAGAGTTGGAATTTGAGGTTGGCCAGCATGTTTTCCTTAAGGTAGCCCCGATGCGTCGGGTTCTGAGGTTTTGTAAAAAGGGGAAACTGAGCCCTAGGTTTGTTGGACCTTTCGAGGTCCTTGAGAGGATTGGGGCTGTGGCTTACCGGTTAGTTTTGCCGCCGTCCTTGGCTGCAGTACATAGTGTGTTCCACGTTTCAATGCTCCGCCCGATATGTGGCGGGACCTTCATACGTCATAGATTTTGAGCCTTTGCGGTTGAACCATGACTTGAGCTTTGAGGAGAAGCCCATAAAGATCCTGGCATTTGAGAAAAAGGTTTTGAGGAACCGAGCGATTGACTTAGTGAAAGTGCAGTGGCGGAATCAGGGAGTTGAGGAAGCTACTTGGGAGTTGGAAGGGGAGATGAGGAGCAACTACCCGGGGTTGTTTGATGCAGCGACTTCCGAGGACGGAAGTCCTCCAAGGAGGGAGTATTGTAACAGCCCGGATTTCAGTTAAATGGAAGCAGTTTAAAAAAAAAAAAAACGAAATGGGAGTTGGAACTAAATAAGAAAAAAAAAATAATAATAATAATAAATGCGTTGGCCAGGGCTTGAAGGGGGGAAGCCTTGGGGAAGGACATTTGAGATTCCCAAGTCTATTTTAACTTAGGGAAGGAAGGAAAAGAAAAAAAAATAAAAAGAAGAAAAGCCTCTCTCTCTCTCTAGCAAAACCCTAACAACCTCGCCCACGCCGCCGTCGCCCCACACCATCATCCACGCCGCCGTCGCACCCTACCGCGCCCATGCCGCCGTCGCCCCAAGCCGCATCTGCCGCGGCCCGACCCATAGAGCGGCCGACCCATCGCCTCGCACGCCGACGGCCCAGTGCCGCCGTCGTCGCGCTGCCGTGCGCCCAGCGCAGACAGACTGCACCGCTCCGTTCGGCGCGATTCGCACGACCACGCACCAGCGCACCAGCCGCGTCGCTCGTCCATCGCGCGCCGCGCGCCGTATGTGACGCACGCCCGTCGCCCGCCGCACGCCACGCTGCCGTCTTTGCCGAGGGCCGCGCGCCTCGCCTTTGCCCGCGCGCGCGCGCCAGCGCCCTTTGCACTGGGATCGCCAAAGAAGACAACCCCAGTGCTCGACCACACGCGCAGCAGCATGTCGCTCTGCACGCCTCACCTGCTGCCTGCCTTGCCCAGCCCGGTGCCTTCTCGGTTGGTAAATTTCCGAGCCTCCACCCTTTGGACTTCGTGATTTTAGTTGATGTTTATTTAAATAGGATATTTTATTACTTGCTTAGGTCTCTCGGGTTCGCTTAAAAGCTCGAGGGTCGGTTGTAGATTCGTGATAGTTACTTTCCACTTGTTTCCAGGTAAGGATTTCTTACCCGGGGTTGTGTGGACCCTGCGAATACTTGTTAGCATATTGATTTTTCATAACTGTATGAGTTTCTAGTGGATAGGCTTCATGTTTGCTTCTGATTCATGTTCGAGTTAAGTTTGTATTCCGTTAGTTCCGTGTTAGGTTTTGACATGTTAGGTTTAGTATAGAAGATAGTAGGAGGGTCTAGTGTAGGTCCCGCTCGGGTAAGACCCTGATGGACAGCCGGAGGTGTAAGGCTCGATGGGCATCCTAGGTGTGTAAGGCCCCACTAGGCATCACTGATTCTTGAGGTGTAAGGCCTGATGGGCATCCTAGGTGTGTAAGGCCCCACTGGGCATCACTGATTCTGGAGGTGTAAGGCCCGATGGGCATCCTAGGTGTGTAAGGCCCCACTGGGCATCACTGATTCTGGAGGTGTAAGGCCCGATGGGCATCCTAGGTGTGTAAGGCCCCACTGGGCATCACTGATTCTGGAGGTGTAAGGCTCGATGGGCATCCTAGGTGTGTAAGGCCCCACTGGGTATCACTGAAACCTAAGTGTGTAAGGCCCCACTGGGTATCACTGTGTCCTAGGTTGTGTAAGGCCCGAAGGGCATCCAAATGTAGGACTTAGGAGAGGCTGTAGACGGAAGCCCTTGAGTAGGCTCGCCCTTGAAGTAGCTCATAGCCTAAACAAACCGTTTTCGCTCTAAGTCATTGTATGGTTGCATGTCCGTGTGCTAGATGAGTTGTTTCAGTATTGTACCCGGTTGGGGATTCTTCTTGAGTATTTCGTTGCTCACCCTTATTCTCTGTGGTTTTCCATCGGGTAACTTGGGACAGAGGTGGATGGCTAGGAGGAGGCTCTTTGGATGATCATGGATAGTGACTCACTGAGTTGCGTTTCTTTTCTTTGGTTTCTTTATGATTTAGCATGTAGTGGGACTTGGGTCCCTAGGAAAAACACTCAAAAACTATTTTATGATTCTCATCATTGTTTCCCTTGATTTGTTTTAAGAAAGTCTTGATCAGTCATTTACTTGTTTTATTTAATTGGAATTATGGATTTGTTTTAAAAATATGCCTCTTTGCAAAGTTTTAAATTTCAAGCTCTGAATGACGTTTTACATTCTTAATCATGCATGCTAAGTAAGGACTTTAGGTTAGAGACCGTTTCTTGGGTCGGGTCCTTACACGCAAGGTCCACACAACCAAGGTAAGATATCATTACCTGAAACAAGCAGAAAATAATTACAAATCACAAGCAACCCTCGCGCCACTAATCGAACCCGAACAACCTAAACATCAAATAAAACACCCCAATTAAATACAATCACCAGCAGCCAACAAATCAGTGCCCAACGAAGAAAAGACTAGGGAAATACCATCCGAGAAGCCACAAGGCTCGGGCCAACCAACACACAACAGGTAAGGTGGGCCGGGCCGGGCGCAGCGCTGGGTCTTTGGGGCGGCGTGAGCCCGAGCACAGGCGTTGGGGCGCGCGAGAGGCCGCGTGCAGCAGCGAGTAGAGGCGAGCAAAGCAAGCGGCTGGCGCGAGCTCGAGCTCAACCAGGCGACGGCGCGCGGGCGCGAGCTCAGCAAGCAAGAAAGACGCGCGCGGGCGATGCGACGCGACGGGCTCAGGGTGCTCGGGGTGGCACGACAATGTGCGGGGCTGGGCGACGCGGCACTGTGCGGGGCTGGGCGACGCGGCACTGTGCGCAGCTGGGCGACACGGACCTGGGCGAGGTCGGGCGACGCGACTCGGCATAGGGCAGCAGGGGTTGGGCTCGGCGCGACGTTGGTGACGCTAGCACGGCGCAGGCTGGGCTAGGCGAGCTGCCTCGGGCTGGGCGGCCATGGTGGGCGAGCTGGCTAGAGATCGGGCTGGGGGTGAGGGCTCGGGTTGGAGAAGGGAGAGAGGAAAAGGGAAAAAATGGGGATTTGTAAAAAAAAGGAAAATGGGAAATAAAAAGGAAAAATGGGATTTAATTCCTTATTTAATTATTTTCCATCCTTATCCAATTTTATCCAAACTTATCCATTTTCCAACCTTAAAAATCCTAAAAATCCCATTTCCCGGCTTCCTCCTTCGAGACCCGACTGAAGCAACCTTTTCCAATAAATAAAACTCACTTAAATCAGCCTCCCAAATCAACACCAAGGGCACGGGCTCGAATCCCAAAGGAAACACCCAAACAACCATTACTTTGCCCAAAACCCAAATCACAACCGAACTTCCAAACGAATAGCCCAAACATCTCGGGACTCACAGCCACCTACAAACAAACCTCGACAAAGGCAGGAGTTGCCTCGTTGCCCTTAAAAACTACAAATCCTGCCCGGGGAGCAAAAAGACCAAAATACCCCTAAGGGTCAAAATAGCTCTAACGGCCCAACCGAACAACTGAATCTGAACCGGAAGCACCTCGAGAACCGGAATAGAAAACTGGGCCGTTACATTTCTCCTTCGAGTCCCAGCTGAAACAATCTTTTCTCTTTAATAAAACTCATTTAAATCAAGCTTCCAAATCACCATTAGGTCAAGGGTTCAAATCCCAATGGAAGCACTTTAATTAACATTAATTTTGCTAATAACCAAATCACCTCCAAACTTTCAAACAACTAGCACAAACTTCTTGGGTCTTGCAACCAACAACAGTCAAGCCTCGATAAAGGGCAGGAATGACCCTGGAAACCTAAAAATCCACAAACCCTGACCGGGGAGCAAAAGACCAAAATACCCCTAAGGGTTAAAATAGCATTAACGGCCCAACCGAACAACCGAATATTGACCCAGAAACACCTGGGAAACCGGAATAGAAAATCGGGCTGTTAAAACTTTACTCGTCAACTGGGGAAATCACCAACGGATCAAGTCCGATGGGTACACTGCTCGCTGCACCCTTAACCATAGGGTTTTGACTTAACTGGCTGCAAAACAACAACAACAATTTGCAAGTGATGAAGATGTCTCTACATCCTCCTCGAAGGCTACTAACTCTGCATCCACTCACTGGACAACCAAAAAATCTTCTAAAGTTCAAGATTAACACCTAAACTACCCAGGCTAGTCCATACTGGAACCTACTCCACTAGCAACAACATGTTCAAAGCCAAAGCTAACTCCGCTCCTGGAGCCCTACTCCGAGGCAAATCACTTCCACTCTCTCTCTGGGTGAACTGACAACTGGGCCGCAAATGGCCTACGAGGTCTATTCTCTGCCTCACCCTGAGACGATGTCCCTGCGGTATCTGTATCTATCTGGATACCCTGACTAGCTGCTATCGCACTCCTTACACTGCTGATAGTTGGCATGATGGTGCTCCGCACCCAAACCAACAACGAGTCAGAACATGTTTGTAAAGACCCGACCCAAGAAACGGTCGCTATCCTAAAGTCCTTACTTAGCATGCATGATTAGGAATGTAAAACGTCGTTCAGAGTTTGAAATTTAAATCTTTGAAGTAAGCACATTCAAAACAAGGAAAATATAGTTCCATTTAAAATAAAGCGGTAGATAATCGATCGGTTCTTTCTTAAAAACAAATCAAGGGAAGCGATGCGAGAATCATCAAATAGTTTTTGAGTATTTTTCCTAGGGACTCAAGTCCCACTACATGCTAAATCATAAACACAATGAAAGAGCGTGCAACTCAGAGTCAGCTATCCATGATCATCCAACAGCCTCCTCCTAGCCATCCAGCCTCTGTCCCAAGTTACCTGGTGGAAAACCACAGAAAATAAGGGTGAGTATAAACATACTCAGTAAGAATCCCCAACCGGGGTACAATACGAAAACATCTCATTTAGCACACGGACATGCAACCATACAATGACTTAGAGCGGGCACGGTTGGTGTAGGCTATGAGCTACTTCAAAGGCGAGCCTACTCAAGGGCTTCCGTCTATAGCCTCTCCTAGGTCCTACATTTGGATGCCCTTCGGGCCTTACACAACCTACGACACAGTGATGCCCAGTGGGGCCTTACATACTTAGGACACAGTGATGCCCAGTGGGGCCTTACATACTTAGGACACAGTGATGCCCAGTGGGGCCTTACACACTTAGGATGCCCATCGGGCCTTACACCTTCAGTATCAGTGATGCCTAGTGGGCCTTACACACTTAGGATGCCCACAGGGCCTTACACCTCCAGAATCAGTGATGCCCAGTGGGCCTTACACACCTAGGATGCCCATAGGGCCTTACACCTCCAGAATCAGTGATGCCCAGTGGGCCTTACACACCTAGGATGCCCATAGGGCCTTACACCTCCGGATGTCCGCCGGGTCTTGCCGGCGGGACCCCAAACTAGTTGCCTCTACGGTCCTCTATACTATACATCACACATCTAACCGTAACTTGGATCTAAAGACATACAAATGGCGGCATGGTTCTATCAAGATAGGAAAGCCTAACATGGAACTAACGGGATGTAAACATGTCACGAACATGAATCAAAAGAAAACATGTAACCTATCACTAGAAACTCATATAATTCTGAGAATCAGCGTGCTATCAACTATTCGCGAGGTCCACACAACCCGGGTAAGAATCCTTACGGAAATAAGTGGAGGTTAACTATCCCGAATCAAATAACGACCCTCGAGCTTTTAAGCGAACCCGAGCAACCGAGAAGGCAGGCACGCCTCGGCGGCAAGCATCAAGGACGGCGCTGGCAGGGGCGAAAGGGCGCTGGCGCTGGCGCTGGCGCTCGCTCGCGCGCGCGGCAAAAGCGGGACGTCGGGTCTGCGAGGGGCAAGGCGGCGGCAGCGTCTGGCGGCGGCAAGCGGAGCGGCGCGGCGCGTCTCGGGCGGCTCGATGCGGAGCGCGCGCGACGGGTCGGGCCGGGCGTAGCTGAAGGCGATCGGGCGCGCCGCATGGGCGATGCGCAGGCGTCTGGGCGCGCTGGGCATGGGGGGGCTGGCTGCTCGTGCGCTCTGGCCGAGCAAGCTGGATCGCTCGTGCACTGGCTGAGTAAATGCACTGGCCGCCGTGCGCCTGGCTGAGTAGGGCTGAGCAGGTTGCTAGTGAGCTAGGGTTTCTGGTGAGGCTCGGCTAGAGAGAGAGAGAGAGAGAGAGAGAGAGAGAGAGAGAGAGAGAGAGAGAGAGAGAGAGAGAGAGAGAGAGAGAGATTTTTCCAAAACAAGGGAATAGGATTTCTTTTCCTTTTCCTAATTTAAATGGGTCTAAAATCCCTTCCCAAGGCTTTCTCTTGCGGGTCTCAAGCTAAAGAAATTCTTTTCTTTTAACTAAATCTTCTTTTTCTAAAAACTCCAATTTCACCATTAGGGCAAGGGTTCAAATCTCAATGGGACCAATTAAATTCCAATTAATTTTGCTATCAACCGGAATGTCTCAGAACTTCTAATCAACTAACCCAAACTCCTTGGGTCTTGCAACCAACATTAATCAAGTCTCAACGAAGGCCGAAATGACCACAAGCCCCGAAAATCCTCAACCTCGTAGGGAGCAAAATACCAAAATACCCTTAAAGGTTAAAAGCTCTAACGGCCCATCCGAACATCCGCATAATGTCCGAAAACTCTGGGAAACCGAAATAGAAAAGCTGGTGCGTTACAATACTCCCCCTCCTTTTAAGACTTTCGTCCTCGAAAGTCCTAAGACGAAAACAACTCTATGAAACTCCACCGATTCTTAACCAACCAAGCTCTGATTAAGATAACACAAATCTTTCTTTGAAACCAAGAACCCTTTTGGGTTCCCAAAGGCTCAAGCCCAAAAGACACCGAGTGCATACAAACTATCTCAACCAAAAGCCCGAACTAACACCGAGCTTGAAGAAATCATGCGATAGCTAGTCGGTGAGTCACACCCTCGACTCGCACGAACTCTCAAACGGTCTTAAATTCTTAGGGCTCACTTAGCCCCGCTAACCCAACTCTCGGAACGCCTCTCTACGGCGCTACTCACAAAGAAACTCGTGGACGGGTCACAAGCTCTAAAACTCTACGCCACGCTCCGGCGTAACTTCTCTGAATGCTCATAGCTGTTATCACACAGCCTCGACCTTTCACCATGCTGACCAAACAAACTTTCCAATGCAATCCGTTCAGCCACTGGCCTAGGTGAACATCGCCAGACAGGAAAACAAACAACATTCCTCTCACGGAAACCTCGAGCAGCAAAGAATAAAACATCACGCGGCTACTAGCAACACAATAGCTGGAGGATAACAACTCAAAGGTTTCCAACCAATGCCACGACATCTCTGTGCCAACCCACTCAACTGTGGCTCAGCTATAACGCCAACTGCGAACGCACATCAACTAGGAACAAAGCCCAAGAAGGGCTTGCTCTGCAGAAACTCAACCCAAGCTTATAACGAGCAAGGCTCGCCTCCAAGCTGCCACTCAACTCTTAAGTCCAATGGCTACTCAAAGGACTTTCTCCTTTTAGCCTAGGCCTAACTCATCTTGCGGCTAGAAACTCCATACTCGGAACATCGCAAGGGAAGCGGACCGACGAGGCTATCTCCAAAGATAATACTCGAGGTGGCATCCATGGTGCAACTTAACCACCAAAGGAACTAGGGTTTTCTTCAAACCCCAAAGAACCAATGACTTTCAAAGAAAAACTCAACTCTTAAACTGGTGGCCTCCGCCCTTGCGAGGACAAACAACTTTTTTCTTGCTAACAACACAAGGCGGGGACCCTCTCATTTGGGCTAACCAACTGCGCTACTACGATCAACTACACAACTCAAGAGCTACACCGACTACTCCTCAACGGGAAACGATTTCCCGGGAAGCAAACCTCTGAAGGGGCGTGAACATCACACATGCTCGACGACTAGCTCAAACCCAAGGGCAACAACAACCAACTCTCTTGGAAGCAACACCCAAGAGGAAACCTCAACCGATTGGACCACCAATCCCGAACAAGTAAGAACTTACTCAACCACCGAAGGAGGGGTCAACTCCCAAAACTTACGACCCAGAGCAGGTCCTCGAGGCAACGCCCTCTTGCTCGAACCGAGCTAGCTCTTGAAACAACAAGAGAACCAAAACTTGGTCAACACCAAACACCAACTAGCCACCTCACCGGGAACCGATCAGGACTCTACTCCAAACAAACACTAGCTTACTAGTCTACCAAATCGCAAGCAACTCACCCGAGGAACCTTTGCTTGGGTGGATCGAGCTCTGGAGAGGCTCTCCACAACCTAGGGATCCTCCGATCATCCTCCGACACACACGGTCGTCAAAGCGATCTAACAGGACAACCGGCTACACGGGCACAACCCTCTCCAAAGATCTCAACTACGCTGGGCAACTCCAAGCGCTTGAAAACCAAAGGGACCGGAAACGCTACAGAATGCGCCATCCTCCTACTCCAACATTAGCCTCAACAAACCTTCTTCCCAAGGTAAGGATCCGAACAACTCTCTTAGCCATGACGATCGGAAACTACGCGGCTTTGCTACCACCGCTCTTGTTCGGTTCCAATCTGAACTCTAACGAACTAAGGTCCAACTAGCAAAACTTGCTTAAACAACAACCCGACTCACGAGCACGACATCCTTACAACCAAAGCTAGGGCACTTGCCAAGAACTAAAGTCTTGACACCTCAAAGATCGAGCACCGGTTCCTCAACACGAACCTCTCGTGGTTTCACAAACATAAACCACGGAACAAGTTACACAAAAGTACACCGGCGTGTCTGGCTACAAACTGCATTCCTTAAGATCCAAAGCCAACAAGGATTTTCACACAGGGCAACTTTTGCCTCCAACAGAGCCACTACTAACTAACCGGGGCAACAAGAGTTCAAACCCTCTCGGGCCAACTCACCACGAAAAGCCACATTGGCCAACTCACTCTTACAAGAGCACATCCATACCAAGCTAACATATCTCAAGCCAATGTGCCCACTAAACGTGCTTGATCACCATCCAACTCATGGCTCTAACTTTGGATTAATCACGCATCCTTGATGCCAACACTACCCATACTAGGGTAACTCAAAGGGTAGCCGAATCATGCTACCAACAAAGCGGCTCACAAGCTCACAAGCAGCGCGAGAACTCGAGCGCGCTGGCTCTTAATGACCCTACGGCATCCTTTGGTACCCAACTCTCGGTGACTCACGAAATGCTCCTATTTTCCCTCGAAAACCTCATACTTGTAGTCCTCTCGACTACCACCTAGCTAGATCTCTTATGCAACCCAAGCAGGTGCAACCTCGGGAAATGGGTACAAGACTAGGGGATGCTATACTCTCGCGACCATGGAACCTCCCGCACAAAAGTGCCAAGCGGCCCGAATCTAGGCCTCCTCTCAAAGCTTGGTGCCAACAGCACTACATCCTTTACAACACAAATCAGCCCTAAACGAGCTTTATACCCCTTTGAAGAAAAGAAAGGTCACACTCCAATTGACGGGGCAATGGCACTCGGCACAAGAGTCCAAATACTCGAGCAGTCTAATCTCTGGCATCTCGCCTAACAGACATGCCACGGCCTACTCCTGCATCCCACTCGAGGCTCAATAATAGCTCAGGCCAACTTCTGCTTCCCACTCGATGCTCAACAAAAGCTCAGGCCAACTCCTCGGGTGGCAACAACTTGTTCCACACTTGGAACATCCAAACAAAAGAGTGCTCCACTCTACTAGCCCGCTGAAATAAACAAACGGATTAAGCCCTGACAAGCAAACTCCACACTACCCCACAGCTACGAGGGTACTAAAAGAAGCTGGTCAGAAACGACGCAGCGGGCTTGCAAGGGGACAGGATGTCTCTACATCCTTCTCAAAAGCTACTAACACGGCAACTTGCCAATAGACCGGGCGACTGGTGGAGACTCTGCTGGTCCGCCTCTCTCAGAGGACTTCCACCACCACCTTCTTTGCATCAAACAAAGACTGAGCGGCACGCCTCGACCTCCGAACATCGGTCATCGGTCTCTTAACACCAGGTCATCCCAACACTTGGATGATAAACTCGAACCTAGTCAACCACCTTGTCGCTACCAGCAAGTTCTCTAAAGCATCAAGCTCCTCAAGCTTCCACTTGCCAAACTCGGCGGCTCGAATAATTCCAACTAACTCATCGGCATGAACTCTTGATTAAGCCCTTCCAGGAAACCTCAGGGGTTCTTTGGAGCTACTAGGGGTGTCTCCTAAATAAACTCTATCAACTAGGCTATCTGCACCCGGGACTCCTCACTACGCGCTACAATCTGCGCCTGGGTCTCCGCCCTCTGATAGCTAAAAGACCTGCCATCAACTCTCTCATGGCGGGAGCACACTTTGCTCAAGGAGTCTCGCTCACGAGGTAGACTAGCCTCTACCCCCTCCTCTTGGTGCTGCTCAAGCTGCGGGGCCAAAAGCGGCCTACGGGTCTAGACAACCACGGGCGTGGTCTCAACAACAACACGATCGGTCCAACTCCTCTCGATTGGACATACCAAACGTCCCCTGCTCCTCAATGTGTAATCAACAATCTGGCGGTCTACACAAGGCATAAAAACTAGCCCACGCTGGGGCTCTCACTGCCCAACAAGGGTAACACATGTATACTAGATGCGATGATTGTAATTCTTAACCATTAACCTTAAACTTATGGACATACACGATGGTGCTGAGATGGATGATGATCATGGAAAACAACCTACAAATGCGCAGTCGAGTCTACAGAACCTATAACTCGAGCTCGATACCAAGCGTATGCGGCCCAACCCATCGCTAGCCAAGATATTGTTCGCTTTAGCCCACTGGCCTCACGGATTTGTTTCTCCCCCCATGGGAAAACGCGTCTTGCTAGGGAAAGGTGTCCACACTCTTTATAAGGAGTGCTTCGTTCCCCTTCCCAACCGATGTGGGATTCCCCTATGGGTTTCAAAGCATCTGTAACGGCCCAACCCATCGCTAGCCAAGATATTGTCCGCTTTAGCCCACTGGCCTCACGGATTTGTTTCTCCCCCCATGGGAAAACGCGTCTTGCTAGGGAAAGGTGTCCACACTCTTTATAAGGAGTGCTTCGTTCCCCTTCCCAACCGATGTGGGATTCCCCTATGGGTTTCCACCTCCCCTTAGAGGTCCAGCGTCCCGATGGACCCGGCACACCGGCCCGATGCCTGGCTCTGATACCATCTGTAAAGACCCGACCCAAGAAACGGTCGCTATCCTAAAGTCCTTACTTAGCATGCATGATTAGGAATGTAAAACGTCGTTCAGAGTTTGAAATTTAAATCTTTGAAGTAAGCACATTCAAAACAAGGAAAATATAGTTCCATTTAAAATAAACAGGTAGATAACTGATCAGTTCTTTCTTAAAAACAAATCAAGGGAAACGGTACGAGAATCATCAAATAGTTTTGGAGTATTTTTCCTAGGGACTCAAGTCCCACTACATGCTAAATCATAAACACAATGAAAGAGCGTGCAACTCAGAGTCAGCTATCCATGATCATCCAGCAGCCTCCTCCTAGCCATCCAGCCTCTGTCCCAAGTTACCTGGTGGAAAACCACAGAAAATAAGGGTGAGTATAAACATACTCAGTAAGAATCCCCAACCGGGGTACAATACGAAAACATCTCATTTAGCACACGGACATGCAACCATACAATGACTTAGAGCGGGCACGGTTGGTGTAGGCTATGAGCTACTTCAAAGGCGAGCCTACTCAAGGGCTTCCGTCTATAGCCTCTCCTAGGTCCTACATTTGGATGCCCTTCGGGCCTTACACAACCTAGGACACAGTGATGCCTAGTGGGGCCTTACATTCTTAGGACACAGTGATGCCCAGTGGGGCCTTACACACTTAGGATGCCCATCGGGCCTTACACCTTCAGTATCAGTGATGCCCAGTGGGCCTTACACACCTAGGATGCCCATAGGGCCTTACACCTCCAGAATCAGTGTAAGAACCCGACCCTAAATACGGTCCTAAACCTAGGTTCTCACTCAGCATGCAAGTTAAATATTTCATCAAGCGGTTTAGTGCTCATATTTAAAACCTTTAAAAACTTTTAGAACGGGAATGCTTAAAACATAATCACGATTTTGTTTAAGAAAACCAACGAAGTAAAACAAGCTGGCAGTATATATATAAAACATTCAAAAGCAGTTCAAACAACTTTTAATAATGTTTCCCTAGGACTCTGTCCATCTACATCCGAACAAATATGCAAACAATAATAAAGGCCAGTCTTGGCGGCTCCCATGATCAATCGGCTCCCTCCGCTTAGCCGTCCGGTGTTGTCTCAAGTTACGGTGGAAAGCCACGAAATAAGGGTGAGTATAAACATACTCAAGTAAGAATCCCGACCGGTACAATACGATACTTCAATCATCTAGCACCCTAGTATACATGTAAGTGATTACCAACACGGATCATAGCTCGGCGAGCTTACAAGGCGAATCTGGAATCCTCGGAAGTCTCTTTCTTAGGCCTAATGATTGGCTCTCATAACCAATCCGGGACATCTCAGAGGGTCTTTCTCCTCGGCCAATTGATCGACTCAAAACCGATCCCAAAGATGTCCGCACCCTCGAGGGTCTTTCTCCTCGACCATATGATCGACTCAAAAGCCAATCCCAATGGGTGTCCTCAAGGGCCTCTTACCCTCGCGCTATAACTGGACTATCGGAGAGTACCGAAGTCCGGCTCTAAACAGAAGGGCGGTGTACTCACGAACATTAGCCAGGGAGCTCTCGAACCGGCGACTAAAGCGTGGCGCGCACACCGCATGCTCTTCGCAACCGGCGTAAATGCGGGGCCTAAGGGCAAACTACGCGGGCAGCACGCATGCCTAAGACTCGGAAAGCGGTGTCACCGAACACGGTGAGTGCGAGGCCCTCGGCACTCATCTGTGCGGCTGTACCACCGACACTGAAGCTAAGAACCCGGCCAAGGCGGGGCTTGCACCGTTAGCGGGGTTCCGCTCTAGCAAAGCTACAAACTAGGCTTATGCCGATGTGGTAGCTAAATCCACATCGGCCGTAGGAAGCAATGTGCGTTATGCTTCGCTCTACTCCCGACCGGTGGGGACAAGGTACGTTATGTCCGCTCTCGGCCTCTAGATGATGGCGGCCCTAACACACTAGCTAGAGTATAGAGTAAGCGATTCTGGCTAAACATACATAATCATCATCAATCATACATAACCTAGCATGATACTACGAACTTAAAGCGGGAATCTCAAGCATCTTTGGAAGAACAATCCTAGCATGGCACTAACATGTACAAACAAGCAAACATGCTAGCGGGAATGCAATCACAAGTCATCCTATCCACTAATCATGTCCATAAAAGTAAACATGCATATAAGGCACATTCAAGAAAGCATCGCGAGGTCCACACAACCACGGTAAGGAATCCTTACCGAAAAGCAGCGAAATAACCTTCACACTCTAATAATGACCCTCGAGCTTTAAAGCGAAACCGAGCAACCTAAGCATTTTAATAAAAACAACCTAATTAAATAAGCAAATGCCAATGACCCTAGGGCCCAAAGGAAAAAGTCTCGGGAATTACCGATCGAGAAGACACAAGGCCACGCCCCAACCCGCACGGCAAGGCAGCGGTGTCCGTCGCCAAGGACAAGCGGTCTTGCTGGGCCCCGGGCGCTGCCCGGGCGCTGGCGCTGGCGCTGGCGCTGCATCGGGCGCTGGGCGCCGCTGGCGCTATCGGGTATTCTTTGCGCGTCTTTGCGCTGGGCGAGGGAAGGGCGCTGCGCGCTGGTTGTTCTGTGATCGCGACAGGAAGTGGCCAGCGTTGCTGGCGGCGACGCAGACGAAGCAGACGCACGCAGACGCGGATAGTCTTTGGCGCGCGCGCGGCAGCGAGGGCGGCGCGGTGCGGAGAGGCGGAGGGGGCGACGCGTGCGGCGCGGCTGGCGCGCGCTCGGGCGGTTCGTGCGGAACGGCGCGCGCAGCGTCTGAAATTGAGGCGGCAGGCGGTGGTGTGCGGCACGCTGGGCATGGGCATCTTTGCGCACGGGCGGCGTGGCCGGGCAGTGGCGGTGGGCGCGACTGGTGCGCTGGCCTGACGGCAGTGGCCGGTGCGCAGTCTTGCTGTGGCATGTCTTGGTTGGGCTGCTGGTGCGCTGGTGAGCAGTGGTGAAGGGGGTGCGGCTAGGGCGGCTAGGGTTTTTGGTGAGGTCGGCTAGGAGAGAGAGAGAGAGAGAGAGAGAGATTTTCCCAAAACAAGGGAATAGGATTTTCTTTCCTTTTCCTAATTTAAATGGGTCTAAAATCCCTTCCAAGGCTTTCTCTTGCGGGTCCCGGCTAAAGAAATTCTTTTCTTTTAACTAAACCTTCTTTTCTAAAAACTCCAATTTCACCATTAGGGCAAGGGTTCAAATCCCAATGGGACCAATTAAATTCCAATTAATTTTGCTATCAACCGGAATGTCTCCAGAACTTCTAATCAACTAACCCAAACTCCTTGGGTCTTGCAACCAACATTAATCAAGTCTCAACGAAGGCGAAATGACCACAAGCCACGAAAATCCTCAACCTCGACCGGGAGCAAAATACCAAAATACCCTTAAAGGTTAAAAGCAGCTCTAACGGCCCATCCGAACATCAGAATAATGACCGAAATCACACAGGTACCGAAATAGAAAAGCGGGCCGTTACAATACTCCCTCCTTTTAAGACTTTCGTCCTCGAAAGTCCTAAGACAAAAAAACAACTCTAGAAAAACTCCACTTTGGTTCTTAACCAACCAAGCTCTGAAAAAGACAACACAAATCCTTCTTTGAAACCGAACCCTCTTGGGTTCCCAATGCTCAAGCCCAACAGGACGAAGTGCGCCACGAACTATCTCAACCAAAACCGAACTAACACTCGAGCCGAAGAAAACATGCGATAACTAGTCGGTGAGCCACATCCTCCGACTCGCACCAACTCTCAAACGGTCTTACGACTCTAGGGCTCACTTATCCATGCTAAACCAACTTGGAACGCCTCTCTACGGTGCTACTCTCAAGCAAACTCGTGAACGGGTCACAAGCCCTAAAACTCAACGCCACGCTCCGGCGTAACATCTACGAATGCTCATAGCCATTTGTTATCAAGCGACCTCGACCCTTCACCATGCCGACCAAACAACCGAACCTCCGGTTTTAAGAAACTAAACGGCCTACTCATACCGCGCAAGTGACTCGCGAACCCTACCGTAAGAACCCAAGCTGGTTGCCTACAATCTTTAACGAAATCCAATTCGAACCACCAAGCGGTGACTGATCCTAGGCAACCTTCTCCAACTAGCATGCGCGCCACAACACTAAAGCAACCATCTTACGAGAAATCGAAGCACCAAAGCCAAGGGCACTTTTGCAGTTCACCAAACGGCTACCACCACACACACTAGCCGATACTTGACCCGGCCACTACGAATGCGGGGTCCAAGAACGAGCTTCACTCGGCCAAACTAATAAGCGGAGCCCTTCATCGGCCGACAACAAACTTTCCAATGCAATCCGATCAGCCATGGCCTAGGTGAACATCGCGGATAGGAAAACAAACAACATTCCTCTCACACGGAAACCTCGAGCAACAAGGAATAAAACATTACGTGGCTACTAGCAACACGATAGGTGGAGGATCGAAACTCAAGGGCTTTACCACCCAATGCCACGGCACCTCTGTGCCAACTCACTCAAGCGTGGCTCGGCTAAAATGCCAAGCCGCGAATGTACAACGACTAAAGGCAAAGCCCGAGAAAGGCTTGCTCTGCAAAAACACAACCCAAGCTTATAACGAGCAAAGCTCGCCTCCAAGCTGCCATTCAACTCTTAAGCCCATCCGTTGCTCCAAGGACTTCTTGCTTATAGCTTAGACCTAACTCTTCTTCCAATCCGAAACTCCACCCACGAAACATCGCGAGGAATAAGGATAGCAACGACCACAAGCTTGCGGATCTGAACAACGCGAGTCGGCAAGACTACCTCAAAAGTTAAAACTCGAGGCCGGCATCCACGGCGCAACTCAATTACCAAGGAACTAAGGGGTTCCACAAACTCCAAAGATCCAACAACCTTCCGCCAACAACTCAAGCCTTTGAACTGGTGGCTATCGCCCTCGCGGGAACAAACACTTTTCGCTTGCTATCAAGCAGACGCGAGGACACTCTCGCTAGGGCGACCAACTGCGCGCTACTCGATCAACTACACAACTCGGGAGCTAAGCGACTCTTCCTTACAGAACGATTTCCTAGCAAGCGGACTTCCGAAGGACGACGAATTTCACACACGCTCATTTGTCTTGCGCAAACTCAACGGTAGCAACCACCCACTAAGCACTAGCGGTACTTACTCAATCGCCGAGGGGGAGGCCAACTCCCAAAACTACGACTAGGAACAAGTCTCGGGGCAACGCCGCTTGCTCGAACCGAGCTAGCTCACAAAACAACATGGGGACCAAACCTTGGTCAACACCAAGCACCACCTCGCTAAGAATTACGAAAATCAACGTGGGGTTACCAAGAAGAGCTCTAGCTTGTTAGCCGGCAACAAGCATCCAGCAACTCAACCGAGGAACTTTGCTCGGAGTGAGTGAGCTCTGGTGAGGCTCTCCACAACTCGGGGTTCCTCCCGACGCCCTCCGACTCACACTTGTCGTCAAGCGGTCTAATCGACAAGCGGCTACACGAGCACGTCTCCCTACAGCATCTCAACTGTGCTGGCCAAAAGCTCTTCCTTGCCACATCTGTAGCAAGCACGGGCGATGCTCCACACAATCCTACCCAACAACCCGGCTACCGGCACGGTAGCCTCTCAACCAAGGCTAGGGCACTTGCCAAGAACTAAAGTCCTAACTCCTCGGAACCGAGCACTGGTTTCACAACCGAAACCTCTCGTGGTTCTTGAAAAATACACCACTTGAACGAGCTACACAAAAGTACATTGGCGTGTACGGCTCCAACTTGGTTCCTTAAGATCCAAACCAACAAGTACTCTTACACAAGGCGACTTCTTCCTCCCAATAGAGCCACAACTAGCAAAGGAACAACAAGAGTTCGGACCACTCGGGGTCAACTCACCCTAAAAGCTACATTGGTCAACTCACTCTTACAAGAGCATAACTACACCAATCGACATACCACATACCAATGTGCCCACTAAATGCTCCACTCAACCATCCAACTCCTGGCTCTAACACTTTGGGTCAACCACGCATCATCGATGCCAACCCTACTCATAATAGGGTAACTCCAAGGGTAATGGAATCACACTACCATTCAACTGGCTCACAAGCCCACAACATAGGCGCGAGATCTCAGACGCGCTAGCCCTTAACAACCAACAGCATCCTTTGTACCCAACTCTCGGTGACCGCGAAAAGCTCCTACTTTCCCTCAAACAACCTCACACTTGTAGTTCTCTGACTACCACCGAGCTAGATCTCTTAAGCAATCCAAACAGATGCAACTTCAGAAAAATGGGTACAAGGCTAGTGGGGATGCTAAACTTCGGGCGGGTCTGGAACCACTGCGCAAAAAGTGCCAACCGGCCCGAATCTAGGCCTCCTCTCAAAGCTTGGTGCCAACAGCACTTCTTCCTCTACAACACAAACATCCCTTTACGGGCTTTAAGCCACTCGAGGGTAGGGAAGGTCACACTCGGTGGCGGGGGCAATGGCACTCAACACAAGAGTCTCAACAATCGAGTAGACTACTCTCTGACATCACGTCCAACAGACAAGCCAAGGCCCACTCCCGCATCCCACTCGATGCTCAACGAATACTCAGGCCAACCCTCGGGTGGCAGCACCTAGCTCCACACCTGGAACATGCTAACAGAAGGTGCTTCTCTCTAATAGCCAGCTGAAAACCACGGACGGATTAAGTCGTGACAAGCAACCTCCACACTACCCCCGCAGCTACGAGGGTACTAAAAGAAGCGGGTGCAAAACGACTACGGGCTTGCGGGAGGACAAGATGTCTCTACATCTTCCTCAAAAGCTACTAACTTGGCGACTTGCCAATCGACCAGGGTGGTGGTGGAGACTCTCTTTGGTCCGCCTCTCACGAGGACTTCCACCACCACACTACCGCATCAAGCAACACCGAGCGGCACGCCACAACCTCGGAACATTAGGTCGTCGGCCTCAACGAACACCGAGTCATCCCAACACTTGGATGATAAACTCGATCTGGCCAACCACCTTGCTACTAGCGATGGGTCTCAAAACATCCGGCTCTACTGAGGCTTCCACTTGCCGAACTCGGCGGCTCGATCAACGCCAACTATCTTATCGGCATAAACTCTGCTGATCAAGCCTCCAGGGAACCTCCGGCTCACTGGAACTACAAGGAGGGTGTCTCCTAAATAAACTCTACCCGGTGGGCTATCTATGCCCAAGACTCCTCACTACGCGCTACAAAGCTGCGCTGGGTCTCGCTCTCTGTTAGCTAAAAGACACGCCATCAACTCCCTCATGGTTGGAGCACACTCTGCTCAAGGAGTCTCACTCTAAGGCGTGCTAGCCTCTACCCCCTCCTCTAGGAACCTCAAGCGCCGGGGCCAACTCGCCAGCGGGATAAACAACCGGGGACGCGGCCTCAACATCCATACAAGCGGTCCAACTCCTCGATCGGACATGCCAAGCGTCTGCTCCTCGAGTGCGATCCACGCACTAGCGATCTGCACGAGCACCTCCACCCTCTCACTAGGGGAGAACCACAAGCCGGGCCACAAATGGCCTCACGGAGTCTAAGGTCTACCTCCCTGCGGGTGCGATCGACACACTTTGGCGATCCGCACAAAGCATAAAACCTAGCCCACGCTGGGCTCTCACCGCCAAACAAGGGTAACACATGTATACTAGATGCGAGATTGTAAAATAAAACCCTTAGCTTAATGAACTCGGACAAACCGACGGCCATGAGTACTCGATGATCATGGGGGCAACAACCGCAAAGCGAGTTAGTCTCTGAGAATCTATGACTCGTGCTCGATACCAAGCTGTAAGAACCCGACCTAAATACGGTCCTAAACCTAGGTTCTCACAAAGCATGCAAGTTAAATATTTCATCAAGCGGTTTAGTGCTCATATTTAAAACCTTTAAAAACTTTTAGAACGGGAATGCTTAAAACATAATCATGATTTTGTTTAAGAAAACCAACGAAGTAAAACAAGCTGGCAAGTATATATATAAAACATTCAAAAGCAGTTCAAACAACTTTTAATAATGTTTCCCCTAGGACTCTGTCCATCTACATTTGAACAAATATGCAAACAATAAAGACAGAGTGCCGCGGCTCCCATGATCAATCAGCTCCCTCCGCTAGCCGCCCCGGTGTTGTCTCAAGTTACGGTGGAAAGCCACAGAAATAAGGGTGAGTATAAACATACTCGTAAGAATCCCGGACAGGGTACAATACGATACTTCAATCATCTAGCACCCTAGTATACATGTAAATGATTACCAACACAGATCATAGCTCGGTGAGCTTACAAGGCGAGAATCTGGAATCCTCGGAAGTCTCTTTCTTAGGCCTAATGATTGGCTCTCATAACCAATCCCGGGACATCTCCGAGGGTCTTTCTCCTCGGCCAATTGATCGACTCAAAAACCGATCCCAAAGATGTCCGACACCCTCGAGGGTCTTTCTCCTCGACATATGATGATCACTCAAAAGCCAATCCCAATGGGTGTCCTCAAGGGCCTCTTACCCTCGCTTATAACTGGACTATCGGGAGAGTACCCAAGTCCGGCTCTAAACAGAAAGGGCGGTGTACTCACGAACATTAGCCCGGGAGCTCTCCGAACCGGCGACTAAAGCGTGTGGCGCGCACACCGCATGCTCTTCTCGCAACCGGCGTAAATGCGGGGCCTAAGGGCAAACTCACGCGGGCAGCACGCATGCCTAAGACTTCGAAGCGGTGTCACCGAACACGGAGTGCGAGGCCCTCGGCACTCATCATGCGGCTGTACCCACAGGCACGAAGCTAAGAACCGCCAAGGCAGAGCTTGCACCGTTGGCGGTGGTTCCGCTCTAGCGGAGCTACAAACTAGGCTTATGCCGATGTGGTAGCTAAATCCACATCGGCATTTGCGGGGAAGCAATGTACGTTATGCTTCGCTCTACTCCCGACCGGTGGGGACAAGGTACGTTATGTCCGCTCTCACCTCTAGATGATGACGGCCCTAACACACTAGCTAGAGTATAGAGTAAGCGATTCTGGCTAAACATACATAATCATCATCAATCATACATAACCTAGCATGATACTACGAACTTAAAGCGGGAATCTCAAGCATCTTTGGAAGAACAATCCTAGCATGGCACTAACATGTACAAACAAGCAAACATGCTAGCGGGAATGCAATCACAAGTCATCCTATCCACTAATCATGTCCATAAAAGTAAACATGCATATAAGGCACATTCAAGAAAGCATCGCGAGGTCCACACAACCACGGTAAGGAATCCTTACACGAAACGAGCGAAATAACCTTCACACTCTAATAATGACCCTCGAGCTTTAAAGCGAAACCGAGCAACCTAAGCATTTTAATAAAAACAACCTAATTAAATAAGCAAATGCCAATGACCTAGGGCCCAAAGGAAAAAGTCTAGGGAATTACCGATCGAGAAGACACAAGGCCACGCCCCAACCCGCACGGCAAGGCAGGTGTCCGTCGCCAGGACAAGTGGTGCGCTGGCCCCTGGCGCTGCACGGGCGCTGGCGCTGGCGCTGGCGCTGCATCGGGCGCTGGGCGCCGCTGGCGCTTCTCGGCGCTGGCTGGGCGTCTGGCTGGCGCGGCTGGGAAAGGGCGCTGGCGCTGGTTGCGCGCGTGATCGCGCGAGGAGCAGGCTTGTGTGCGCTGGCGGGCGGGCGACGCGGACGAAGCGCACGGCACGCAGACGCGGATGGTCTTGGCGGCGCGCGGTATGGCGGCAGGGCGACAGCGCAGGCGGAGAGAGGCGGCGGCGGCGAGCGCGGCGGCGGCGCGCCGCGTATCTGGGCGGTCTCAGTGCGGAACAGCGCGACAGCGTCTGAAATTGGGGGCGAGGCGCGGGCGGGCACGCTGGGCATGGGCATCTTTGCCGCGCTCGCGGCGTGTGTGGCGGGGCGCGACACGGTGCGCTGGTGCGCCATTGGGCCGGCTGTGCGCTGCGTGCGCTCGGGTCTGGTGGCACTGGCTGCTGTCGTGCGCTCGGGTGAGCAGTGGCTGAGCGGGGGTGCGGCTAGGGCGGCTAGGGTTTCTTGGTGAGGTCGGCTAGGAGAGAGAGAGAGAGAGAGAGAGATTTTCCCAAAACAAGGGAATAGGATTTTCTTTCCTTTTCCTAATTTAAATGGGTCTAAAATCCCTTCCAAGGCTTTCTCTTGCGGTCCCGGCTAAAGAAATTCTTTTCTTTTTAACTAAACCTTCTTTTTCTAAAAACTCCAATTTCACCATTAGGGCAAGGGTTCAAATCCCAATGGGACCAATTAAATTCCAATTAATTTTGCTATCAACCGGAATGTCTCCGAACTTCTAATCAACTAACCCAAACTCCTTGGGTCTTGCAACCAACATTAATCAAGTCTCAACGAAGGCCGAAATGACCCTGAAGCCCTGAAAATCCTCAACCTCTGACCGGGGAGCAAAATACCAAAATACCCTTAAAGGTTAAAACAGCTCTAACGGCCCATCCGAACATCCAAATAATGACCCGAAATCACCTGGGTACCCGAAATAGAAAACTGGGCCGTTACAATCAGTGATGCCCAGTGGGCCTTACACACCTAGGATGCCCATAGGGCCTTACACCTCCAGATTTAGTGATGCCCAGTGGGCCTTACACACCTAGGATGCCCATAGGGCCTTACACCTCCAGATGTCCATCGGGTCTTGCCCGAGCGGGACCCCAAACTAGTTGCCTCTACGGTCCTCTATACTATACATCGCACATCTAACCGTAACTTGGATCTAGCAGCATACAAATGGCAGCATGGTTCTATCAAGATAGGAAAGCCTAACATGGAACTAACGGGATGTAAACATGTCACGAACATGAATCAAAAGAAAACATGTAACCTATCACTAGAAACTCATATAATTACAGTAATCAGCGTGCTATCAACTATTCGCAGGGTCCACACAACCCCGGGTAAGAATCCTTACTTGGAAATAAGTGGAGGTTAACTATCCCGAATCAAATAACGACCCTCGAGCTTTTAAGCGAACCCGAGCAACCGAGAAGGCACACGTCTCGCAGCAGCGCAAGGACGCGGTATTCTTTGGGCGTGAGGGCGCTGGCGCCGGGCGCTGGCGAGGCGTGTGGCGCTGGCGCTGGCTCGGCAGCGGCAAAGCGGGACGTCGGGTTCGCGAGGACAGCGCGCGGCGGCGACGCGTCTGGCGGCGGCAGCAAGCGGAGCAGCGCGCGCGCGCGCTCTGGCGGCTCTGGTGCGGAACGGCGCGACAGCGTCTGGCTGGGCGAGGCGAGGCGATCGGGCGCGCTGGCATGGGCAATGCAGGCGCTCGGGCGCGCTGGGCATGAAATTTCTTTGGGCTGCACTGTGTGCGCTGGTGGCTTAATTGAAATCGCTCGTGCGCTGGTGGTCAGTAGTTGGCCGCAGTGCGCTGGGTGAGTAGGGTTGAGAGGGGTGCGGCTAGGGCGGCTAGGGTTTCTTCTTGGTGAGGTCGGAGAGAGAGAGAGAGAGAGAGAGAGAGAGAGAGAGAGAGAGAGAGAGAGAGAGAGATTTTTCCAAAACAAGGGAATAGGATTTCTTTTCCTTTTCCTAATTTAAATGGGTCTAAAATCCCTTCCCAAGGCTTTCTCTTGCGGGTCCCAGCTAAAGAAATTTTTCTTTTAACTAAATCTTCTTTTCTAAAAACTCCAATTTCACCATTAGGGCAAGGGTTCAAATCTCAATGGGACCAATTAAATTCCAATTAATTTTGCTATCAACCGGAATGTCTCCGAACTTCTAATCAACTAACCCAAACTCCTTGGGTCTTGCAACCAACATTAATCAAGTCTCAACGAAGGCCGAAATGACCACAAGCCACGAAAATCCTCAACCTCGACCAGGAGCAAAATACCAAAATACCCTTAAAGGTTAAAAAGCTCTAACGGCCCATCCGAACATCCGCATAATGTCCCGAAAACTCCTGGGAAACCGAAATAGAAAACTGGGCCGTTACAATGTTCGTCTCCGCCCTGCTCTGCTAAAACATGCATACACTAGATGTAAAATGTATTGTAAATTCTTAACCCTTTTCTAAAACAGTAAACTTAGGCATAGATGACTGTCGGAGTGCTGATGATCATGGAAAAATGACCTACAACAAAAGGTTAGTATACAGAATCTATGACTCTGAGCTCTGATACCAACTGTAAAGAAACGACCCGAAAGGGGTTCTAAACTAGGCCTTTACCTCAATGCATGCTTTTAAAACTTAAAGACAATATGCAAGATTGTATGCGAGATTCTGAATGAAAACCAAAAACATGAATACATCCATTTCAAAAAGTCAAACATAATTTTCCTGAAACCTGTCCCTGTTTCCAAGCACCTGTTCCAAGCCAAATACAGTTCCAAAACGTACTCTGATCAGAGATTTATTAAAATCATTCAAAAACTCCAAACGGTTTACAATAGTGTTAGAATCCAGAAAAAACCCTAAGGGCTCCGTTGAAAAGACCCGACCCGAATGGGGTCCTAAACTAGGCCATTACCTCAATGCATGCTTTTAAAATTTAACAACACGATGCAGGATTGTATTCTAGATTTTGAATTAAAACCAAAAACATACAACATCTGTTTTAAAAGACAAACATTTAATTCCTGAAACCTGTCCCTGTTTCCGAGCACTTGTTCCAAGCCAAATACATTTCCAAAATATACTCTGATCAGAGATTTATTCAAACATTCAAAACTTCAAACGATTTACAGTAGTGTCAGAATCCAGAAACAATCAGAAAACATCATAAGGGCTCCGAGCCCGACTACATGCATTTAGAGGACAATAAAATATAAAACATTAAAGACTCAGAGTTTAATCAGATGGTTTTCATGATCACAGCTCCTCCTTCAGCCATCCTGTCTCGCACCATGATTACCTGTGGAAAACCACAAAATAAGGGTGAGTAATGAATTACTCAGTAAGAATCCCCAACCGGGGTACAATACGATATAAATGGTAATCCAGCAGAAAGGTATGCAAGCTATGAATATAAACACAGAAGAGAGCACATAGCTTAAATCCACACATAAACCTCGGATGCCATTATACGGTCTTACTTCGAAAAACTACAACGAATCTCGATACTCTGCGAGAAACTAGTCTTGGCCTCAGCTTTCCTACTACTATCGATACGAAAGGTGCACTGAACTCAAGATCCCGATGAGCTCTCGATCCGTTGTAATGGCGTGTCGCGCGCGCGCAGCGCGCGCATCTTGCCGCGCAAACGAGGAGGTGTCGGGTCTAGGGCATGCTGCTCTGGTCCAGTACGCATGCCTAAACAAATCTATGGATCGGTGTCACTGAACATAGTGGTGTGAGACCAGGACACTATGTCTATGTCAGCCTGTACCACCGCACCTGAGGGATACTACTGACACGCTGAACCGGTCCTTGCCCAATCAGGTGGTAATCAAGGGCTACTGCTGACACGCTGAGGTCGTGTCGACTGTCGGGGACAAGGCAATGCCTCGTCATTCCCCCGTCCGGAAACTACAATGTTTTAAGATCCTATACGAGAAACTAGTCTCGGCCTCAGCCTGTCTACTGTCGATACGAAAGGTGCATTGAACTCAAGATCCCGAGGAGCTCTCCAGTCGGCGCTGTAATGAGCGTATGCGTGCACCGCATGCTTCTGCAAACCAGGGGGGTGCCGGGTCTAGTGGCAAGCTGCCCTGGTCCAGTACTCATGCCTAACTAATCTCTTGGATTGGTGTCACTGACATAGGGGTGTGAGACCGGGACACGTGAACTATGTCAGCCTGTACCACCGCACCTGAGGCTAAGGAACCGGTCGTGGTAGGCTTACACCAGGAAACGATCCTTGCCCTATCAGGTGGCAATCAAGGGCTACGGCCGAACACGCTGAGGACGTGCCGACTGCCGGGGACAAGGCAATGCCTTGTCATCATCCCGACAGTTGGGGCATTTAACAGTCTGCCACCCTCACCCAAGAATGCAAAGGGCTGCCGTTAGGGTTAGCTAAACCCTAATGATGGATCAGGGACGGAGTACTGCCTCGTACGTCCCTGCCACGGATGCATGTTACGTTATGCATCCTTGCCTGGATGATGCTACCTATCATAACTCTAAACTATAAACAGATACAACAAAAAATCCAAAACGTGTTCAACAGAAACAACGAACCTAGCATGATACTACGAAGCAAGAACAGATAACGAGCATGCCAGAACGGAACAACCTAGCATTGGACAAACATGAGGAACAACACAAGAATCATGCCAGTCGAGGATTCAGAACAGAGCATGTAATAGCCCTATTTTCTATTCCGGTTTTCTAGGTGCCTTCGGTTCAAGATTCAGGTTTTCGGTTGGGTCATTAGAGCTATGTTAACCCTTAGGGGTATTTTGGTCTTTTGCTCCCCGGGCAAGATTTGTGGATTTTTAGGTCTTCAAGGTAGCTCCTGCCTTTTTCGAGGCTTGATTGATTATTGGTTGCAAGACCCAAGATGTTGGGCTAGTCGTTTGGAAGTTCGGTTGTGGTTTGGGTTTTGGCAAAATTATTGTTGTTTGAGTGCTTCCTTTGGGACTTGAGCCCTTGCCCTTAATGTTGATTTGGGAGTTTGATTTTAAGTGAGTTTTATTTATTGGAAAAGATTGCTTCAGTTGGGTCTCGAAGGAGGAAGCCGGGGAATGGGATTTTAGGTCTTTAAGGCTATTTAAATTGGATAAGGATGGAAAAAAATAGGAAAAATCCCATTTTTCCCCTTTTTTTTTCTCTCTCTCTCTCTCTCTCTTCCTTTCAGCCAAACCTGAGCCCCAGCCCCCCAACCTAGTCGCCCAGCTCGCCCCAACCCTAGCCGCCCACCCACCTTTCGCGCTTGATGGCCAGCAGCTTGCGCGTCGCGCACAGTGTAAAGACCCGACTGAAAACGGTGCTAAACCTAGATCTTTACCTCAGCATGCAAGTGAAAAGCATAAAAGGACCCAGCTAGGGTCGGTTTGTAAAACTTTTCAAATATAAGAGTGGAAAACATTAAAAACAAAGTGAACATTCATTAGGCAAAAACGAACCATTCAAATTAAAAACAGTGACTGATCAGTACTTTCCTTAAAAACATAAAATAGTTCAAATCATAAGTTTTCCCTACGGACCCAAGTCCAACTACATCTTTGAAATCAAAATAAGTAAAATAAGACACGACAGAGTGTCGTGACATCCATGATCCCCAGCTCCCTCCGCTAGCCGCCTCGGTCTTTGTCCCCAAGTTACCTGTGGAAGGAGCCACAATAAGGGTGAGTATAAACATACTCGGAAGAATCCCGGACCGGGAGTGCGATACGATGCAATCAATCATCTAGCAACCTAGTACACATGCAGCGATTATCAACACGGATCTTAGCTCAACGAGCTCTTAAGGCAAATCCGGAGTCCTCGGAAGTCTCTTACTTCCGACTTAATGATTGGTTCTCATAACCAATCCTGGGACATCTCCGAGGGTCTTTCTCCCTCGGCCAATTGATCGACTCAAAACCGATCCCAAAGATGTCCGACACCCTCGAGGGTCTTTCTCCCTCGACCAATTGATTAGCTCAAAAGCCAATCCCAATGGGTGTCCTCAAGTGCCTCTTACCCTCGCTTATAATCCGGACTATCGGAGAGTACCCAAGTCCGCTCTAATCTGGAAGAAGCGGTGTACTCACGAACATTAGCCCGGGAGCTCTCCGGCTGGCGACTAACGCGTGTGCGCGCACACCGCATCTTCTTTGCAACCGGCGTAAATGTGGGGCCTAGGTACAAACTACGCGGGCAGTGCACGCATGCCTAAAGACTCTCGGAGGCGGTGTCACCGAACACTGAGTGCGAGGCCATCGACACTCATCTGTGCGGCTGTACCACCGACTGAAGCTAAGAGGCGGCCAAGGCAGGCTTGCACCGTTGGCAGGGTTCCACTCTAGCAGGCTACAAACTAGGCTTATGCCAATGAGGTAGCTAATCCTCACTGGCTGCCGGGGGGAAACAATGTACGTTATGCTTCGCTCTACTTCCGATCGGTGGGGACAAGGTACGTTATGTCCGCTCTCAGCCTCTAGATGATGACAACCCTACTACACTAGCTAGAGTATAGAGTAAACGATTCCTGGCTAAACATACATAATCATCATCCATCATATATAACCTAGCATGATGCTACGAACTTAAAGCAGGAATCTCAAGCATGCTGGAAGAACGATCCTAGCATGGCACTAACATGTACAAACAATCAAACATGCTAGCAGGAATGCAATCACAAGTTGTCCTATCCACTAATCATGTTCATAAAAGTAAACATGCACATAAGGCACAATCAAGAAAGCATCGCAGGGTCCACACAACCACGGTAATAAATCCTTACCTGGAAATAAGTGGAAAAATGCTAACACGAGTCAAGCAAGACCCTCGAACTTTAAAACGAACTCGAGCAACCTAGGCATATTAAAAGCATCCTAAATAAATATACAAAGAGATGACTTAAAAATCAAAAGGGAAAAGGCTCGAGAATTACCAACCGAGAGGACACGGGCTCTCGCGGCAAGAAGGGCGGTATGGGCGGCTGCTTTGGTGCGGTGGGCAGTGGCGAAGCTGAGGCTCGGCGCTGGGCTCGGGCGGCAAGGCGGCAAAAATGAGCAGGCCTGAGGAAGCGGTAGCGCGCGCGCGCAGCGTCACTGGGCGGGAGAGGCGTAGCGGCGATCAGCTGCGAAAGGCGTCTGCGAGCGAAGCGGGCTCGCTAGGTTGGCGCGCGGGCGAGCGCGTCTGGATCGCTGGGCGTGGATGCTGCCGCAGCGGCACGGCCGGGCGTCGCGGACGGCGTCGAGCGGTGATGGGCTGCGACGGTGGGACTCGTTCGTTCCGCAAGCGCGCGGCGGGCTGGGCGAAGCGCTCGAACTGAGCGGATCGGGCGGGTGGCACGGGCGGTGTGGTCTAGTGCGCGCAGATGGTGTTTGTCGGCGGCGGTGTGGTGCGATGTGGTGGGGGTGGCTCGGTGGGTGGTGCGGTGGGTTAGGGTGCTTGGCTCGATTTAGGAGAGAGAGAGAGAGAGAATGCGGCTATGAGGGGAAAATTAGGGGTTTTCTTGATTTTCCTTCTTTTCCTTATTTTTAAATAGGTTAGGAGACCTAAATTCCCTTCCCAAGGCTTTTCTCTTGCGGGTCCCGGCTAAAGCAACCTTCTTTTCTTTTTCTTTTTAATTAAGACTCTTTTCTTAAAACTCCAAATTCACCATTTAGGGCAAGGTTCAAATCCCAAAAGATTCAATTAATTTTCCAATTAATTTTGCTATTAACCGGGATGGAAAGCTGGGCCGTTACAATACTCCCCCCTTAGAAGACTTTCGTCCCCGAAAGTCCTAAGACTAGAACAACTCGGGTAATGCGTCCTCATCTCCTCCTCTAGCTCCCACGTCGCTTCCTCTGCCCTCTGATGCCTCCAAAGAACCTTTACTAAACTTATCTCCCGGTTGCGCAATACCTTGCGCTCATAAGCCAAAATCTGCACGGGCTTCTCCTCGAAGGATAAATCTTTACTCAACTCTAAGGGCTCATGCTCTAGCACATGCGACGGGTCTGCCACGTACTTTCTCAGCATCGAAACGTGGAACACATTATGCACCGCTGCTAAGGACGGGGGTAAAGCTAACCGATAGGCCACTGCTCCGATCCGCTCAAGGATCTCAAAAGGCCCTACAAACCTGGGGCTCAACTTGCCTCGCTTTCCAAACCTTAACACCCCACGCATAGGTGCTACCTTCAGGAAAACATGTTGACCCACCTCAAACTCCAAATCTCTACGCCTCACATCGGCGTAGCTTTTCTCGCCTACTTTGTCTTTGTCAACATGCGAGCCCTTATCTTACGCGTGACTGCGTCGTTCGTCATCATCGAAGTAACTCGGGTCCCATAATAACATGCATCACCAACCTCCTCCCAAAACACGGGGATCTGCAACGCTTACCATACAACGCCTCGAATGGGGCCATCCGAATAGTCGCTCGATAGCATTTGTTGTTGTTAAGCGAACTCCATCAAATCTGTCACTGGTCCCAAGCGCACAGGAAGTCCAAAACGCGGGCTCTCAACATATCTTCGAATCCGATTCACCATCTCCGTCGACCATCGGTTTGCGGGTGGAAAGCGATCTTTGAAGCCGCACTCGATTCCCAAACCCTTCTAGAGCGCTCTCGAGGCGAGATGTGAACCGAGAATCCCGATCTAACACTATATTTGCGGGTACCCCATGATACCGCACAATCGCTCAAGGAACAAGCTGCGCCCCTTGCTTGTTCCACGGTATAACTAATCCTCCGGGAATAAAGTGTGCACTCTTGGTCACCGGTCCACTACTACCCGGATCTGCGTAAACCCTCTCGGTGTCCTCGGCAACCTGCAGATATAATCCATCGAAATCTCATCCCATTTCTTTGTGGAACACTTAATGTTGCAATAAACTCTGCGGGTTTACGTGCAGGAGCCTTCACTTGTTGACAAGTGAGACAAGCTAACAAACTCCGCTATATCTCGCTTCATGCCCATCCACGAGCGTCGCTTGAGATCACGATACATCTTGGTACCTCACGGGTGCCATGTGAATGGGGAACTATGTGCCTCGGTGAGCAACTCTGCTCGAATCTGCGTCATCGGGGACGCACAACCGACTCTCTGTACCTCAAGCCTCCGTCAGTGCGTGCCACAACAAAGTCGAAATCAAATGAATAACGCCCGATTTTCTATTCCAGTTCTCGAGGTGCTTCCGGTTGATTCGGTGGTTCGGTTGGGCCGTTAGAGCTATTTTGACCCTTAGGGGTATTTTGGTCTTTTGCTCCCAGGGGCAGATTTGTGGATTTTCGGGGCTTGAGGCGGCTCCCGCCTTTGTTGAGGCTTGTATGTTGGTGGCTGCGAGTCCCGAGATGTTTGGGGTATTCGTTTGGGAGTTCGGTTGTGATTTGGGTTTTGGGCAAAGTGATCGTTGTTTGGGTGTTTCCTTTGGGATTCGAGCCCAGGCCCTTAGAGATGATTTGGGAGTTTATTTAAGTGAGAGTTATTGTTTGGAAAAGGTTGCTTCAGCCGGGTCTCGAAGGAGGAAGCCGGGAAATGGGATTTAAGGACTTTAAGACTTATTTAAATTTGGAAAGAAAATTGGTTAAGGATGGAAAGGAGGATAAAATCCCATTTTTCCTTTTAATTCCCTTTTTCCTTTTTTTTTTCCCTTTTATTTTCCAAAATCCCCAAATTTCCTTTTTCTCTCCCTTTTCTCTCTCCTCCAGCCCGAGCAGCCCCTTGGCCGCACCATGCCCAGCCCTAGTCGCCCATGTCCAGCCCTAGCCGCGCCCTCGCTCCAGGCCGCCCAGCTCACCCATGCCGCGCCGTGCCGAGCCACCCCAGCGCCCGATCGCATCGCCCTCGCCCTAGTCGCGCCGAGCCCAGATCTGCATCGCCCAGGCCATCTTCGTGTCGCCTTGGTCGCGCCGAGTCCAGATCTGCATCGCCCTCGCCCTAGTCGCGCCGAGCCCAGATCTGCATCGTCCAGGCCGTCTCCGTGTCGCCCAGGTCCGTGTCGAGTCGCCCGAGCCCTGGCCGCACCGAGTCGCTCGCCCCTGTAGGTCGTCGTGCCTTCCCGAGCGCCCCCGAGCCCATCGCGTCGCGTCGCCTCGCGCGCGCGCCCGTGCGCCGTCCTCTGCCAAGCCGCGCCGTGTGTCGTCGCCCAGCCGAGCTCGAGCCCGCGCCCGTGCGCCCTTGCCTCGCCCAGTGCGCGTGCTGTGCTGCGCGGCGCCACGCCTGCGCCCGGTGCCCAGCGCCCGGCCGGCTGCTCTTGCGCCCGGACTGCTGTTGTGTCTTTGGTTGGCCCGAGCCTTGTGGCTTCTCGGATGGTATTTCCCGAGTCTTTTCTTCGTTGGGCCCCGATTTGTTGGTTTCTTTGTTTAGGGATTTATTTGGTCATGTTTTATGTATTTGATTTGAAATTTGCTTTATTTTATGTTTAGGTTGTTTGGGTTCGATTAGAGGCTCGAGGATTGCTTGGTTGATTTGTGATTATTTTTCGCTTGTCCTGTAAGGATTTCTTACCGTGGTTGTGTGGACCTGCGATATGTCTCGATTGTGCCTTGTATGTTTCTTTGATTGTTATGAGCATGATAGTGATAGGCGACTTTGTTTGATCTCTTGCTAGCATGTTTGTTGATTTTACATGTTAGTGCCATGCTAGGTTTGTTCTTCCGGCATGCTTGTGATTCTGTTTAAGTTGTAGTATCATGCTAGGTAAAGCGTGATTGATGTCGGTCATTGCTTGCTACCCGGGAATCATTGATTTACTCGGTATTCTTAGATAGCGTAGTAGGGTTTGTCATCATCCCAGGTCGAGAGCGGACATAACGTACTTTGTCCCCACCGGTCGGGAGTAGAGCGAAGCATAACGTACATTGCTTCCCCGGCGGCCGATGTGGATGTAGCTACCACATCGGCATAAGCCTAGTTTGTAGCTTGCTAGAGCGGAACCCCGCCAGCGGTGCAAGCTCGCCTTGGCTGGTTCTTAGCTTCGTGTCGGTGGTACAGAGTCGCACAGATGAGTGCCGAGGGCCTCGCACCACTCGTGTTCGGTGACACCGCTTCCGAGTCTTTAGGCATGCGTACGACCCCGCGTAGTTTGCCCTTAGGCCCCGCATTTACGCCGGTTGCGGATGAGCATGCGGTGTCTGCGCGCACACGCGTTAGTCGCCGGTTCGGAGAGCTCCCCGGGCTAATGTTCGTGAGTACACCGATTCCTTCGATTTAGAGCGAGCATGCGGGTACTCTCCCGATAGTCCAGATTGTTAGCGAGGGTAAGAGGCCCTTGAGGACACCCATTGGGATTGGCTTTTGAGCTAATCAATTGGTCGAGGGAGAAAGACCCTCGAGGGTGTCGGACATCTTGGGATCGGTTTTTGAGTGATCAATGGCCGAGGGAGAAAGACCCTCGGAGATGTCGAGGATTGGTTATGAGAACCAATCATTAGGCGGAAGTAGGAGACTTTCGATGATTAGGAAGTAAGAGACTTCCGATGTTTTCAGATCTTGTTTTATGAGCTCGTTGAGCTATGATGCGTGTTGATAGTCTGTTTGCTTGCATGTTGAGGTGCTAGATGACTGATGTATCGTATTGTACCCCGGTTGGGGATTCTTACTGAGTATGTTTATACTCACCCTTATTTATCTTTCAGGTAACTTGGGACAACACCAAGAGGGCTAGCGGAGGAGCTGATTGATCATGGGGAACCGCCGGCACTCTGTCTTTTATTATTGCATTGTTTATTCAAAGCATGTAGATGGACAGAGTCCTAGGGGGAACATTGTTTAAAACGTTGCTTAAATTGTATTGTACATTTTATTAAACAACGGCGAGTTGTTTTACTTTGTTGGATTGTTTAAAATGAAAATTGTTGGTTATGTTTTAAGGGCTCCCCCTTCTCATATGTTTTGAAAGGTTTTTAAATATAAGCTCTAAACCGCTTGTTATCATATTTAACTTGCATCTTGAGTAAGATCCCGTGTTTAGGACCATGTTTTGGGTCGGGTTCTTACAGGTTGGTATCGAGCACGAGTCATAGATTCGTAGACTAAACTGCTTTGTAGGTTGTTGTTCCCATGATCATCGGCACTCCACGACCGCTTGGTTTGTCCGAGTTCAATTAAGTTAAGGGTAAGAATTTACAATACTTTTCTTCTAGCTTTTATGCATGTGTAGAGTTGTGGAGCGGAGACAGCGAGTTACGACTCGTTGTTGGTTTGGGCTTAGAGAGCCATCATGCCAACTTCCCGCAGTCGCAGCGATTTGTTGAGCGGTGAGAGCCCCAGTGTGGCCCGGCATTTATGCTTTGTGCGATCGCCTTGATGTGTGTCGATTGCACTCAGAGGGAGGCAGAGATTGGACTCCCACAGGCCATTTGTGGCCCGATTGTTGGTTTCTCCCCTAGTGAGAGGGTGGAGGTGCTTTGTGCAGATCGCCGGTGTGTCGATCGCACTCGAGAGGAGGCAGAGATTAGACTCCCATAGGCCATTTTGTGGCCCGGTTGTTGGTTTCTCCCCTAGTGAGAGGGTGGAGGTGCCTTGTGCGGATCGCCGATATGTTGATTGCACTCGAGAGGAGCGGGACGCTTGGCATGTCCGACCGAGGAGTTGGGTGATCTTGTTGATGTTGAGGCCGCGTCCCAGGGTTGTTAGGCCCGTAGGCCAAAGTTGGCCCTGGCAGTTAAGTTGCCTAGAGGAGGGGGTAGAGGCTAGCTCGCCTCAGAGTTTGACTCCTTGAGCAGAGTGTGCTCCAGCCATGTGAGATTTGATAGCAGGTCTTTAGCTATCAGAGAGCAAAGACCCCAGCGCGCAGCTTTTGTAGCGCGTAGCGAGGAGTCCTGGGCATAGATAGCCCGGTGTGAGTTTGTTTCAGCATTTTCCCCAGTAGCTCTCGTAGCCCCGGAGGTTCCCGGGAGGGCTTGATCAGCAGATTTATGCAGTTGAGTTTGTTGGCGTTGATGAAGCCGCCCAGTTTGGCAAGTGGATGCCTGTAGAGCTCGATGTATTAGAAAGTCCTGCTGCTAGTAGTAAAGCGGTTGGCCAGGTTGAGTTTAACATCCGTGTGTTGGGATGTCCTGCTATTCAGAGGCCGAGGTGTGCCGTTGCCGTCTTTTTTGTCACAGCGAGTTGGTGGTGGTAGTCCCTTGAGAGAGGGGACTAGCGAGTCTCCACCGATCGCCCGATTGATTGGCAAGTTGCCGTGTTAGTGGCTTGAGGCGGATGTAGAGACATCTCGCCCCCTTGCAAGCTTCTTTGTTGTTTTGCGCCAGTTCTCTTGTACCCTCGTAGCTGTGGTGTAGTGTGGAGTTTGCTTGCCGTGGTTTTATCCATCCGTGGATTTCGGTGGGCTAGTAGAGTGGAACACTCTTTTATTTGGATGTTCCCAGTGTGGAACTAGTTGTTGCCACCCAGGAGTTGGCTTTGAGCTTTTGTTGAGCATCGAGTGGGATGCGAGGAGTAGGCCGTGGCAAGTCTGTTGGTCGAGATGCCGAGAGATTAGTTTGCTCGAGTGTTTGGACTCTGTCTTTGAGTTCCATTGCCCCGTCACTTGGAGAGTGACTTTCCTATTCTCGAGAGGGGCATAAAGCTCGTTTGAGGCTGATTCGTGTTGTAATGGATGTAGTGCTGTTGGCACCAAGCTTTGAGAGGAGGCCTAGTTTGGGCCGGTTGGCACTTTTAGTGCAGGTGGTTCCATGGTGCCTGAGTATAGCATCCCCGCTTGTCTTGTACCCTTTTCCGAGGTTGCACACTGTTTGGGTTGCTTAAGAGAGATCTAGCTCGGTGGTAGTCGAGGACTACAAGTTTGAGGTTTTCGAGAGGAAAGTAGGAGCTGTTCGGGATCTCGAGAGTTGGGTGTAAAGGATGTTATAGGTGTTAAGAGCTAGCGCGTTCGAGTTCTCGCGCCGTGTGTTGTGAGCTTTGTGAGCCGGCTTGATGGTAGCATGATTCGGCTACCCTTTGAGTTGCCCTAGTATGGTTAGTGTTGGCATCGTGGATGCGTGGTTGATCGATGTTAGAGCCATGAGTTGGATGGCTGATCGGGAGCGTTTGGTGAGCACATTGTTTTGAGGAATGTTAGCTTGGTGTGGTTTTGCGCTTGTAAGAGTAAGTTGGCCAATGTGGCTTTTCGTGGTGAGTTGGCCCCGAGTGGGTTTGAACTCTTGTTGCTCCCTTGTTTGTTGTGGCTCTGTTTGGAGGCAAAAGTTGCCCTGTGTGAGAGCCCTTGTTGGCTTTGGATCTTAAGGGATCAAGTTGGAGCCTGTACACCCCGGTGCACTTTTGCGTAGCTCGTTCCGTGGTTTATGTTTGGAAAACCACGAGAGGTTCGTGTTGAGGAGCCAGTGCTCAGTCTTTGAGGTGTCAAGGCTTTAGTTCTTGGCAAGTGCCCTAGCTTTGGCTGTAAGGATGCCGTGCTTGTTGCCGGAAATTTGTTGGTTAAGCAAGTTTTGCTAGTTGGTCCTTGCCACTGGTTAGACTTGATTGAACCGATCAAGAGCGATAGTGGCAAACCGCGCGCTTTTCGATCGTTTTGGCTAAGAAAGTCTGTTTGGATCCTTACCTTGGGCGAGAAGGTATGTTGAGGTTGTTGCTTTGAGTAGGAGGATGACGCCTCCTGTAGCGTTTCGGTTCCCTTGGTTTCCAAGTTGGAGTTGGTTGGGCGTAGTTGAGATTTGGAGAGGGTTGTGCCCGCGTAGCCGGTTGTTTGTTAGATCGTTGTCGACCGTGTGTGTCGGAGGGTGATCAGAGGATCTCTAGTTGTGGAGAGTCTCTCCTCTCCGAGCTCGATTAGACCAGGCGGTGTTCCTTGGGTGAGTTGCTTGCGATTTGGCGATCCTAGCAAGCTAGTGCTTGTTTGGTTTTGGAGGCTAGTTAGTGCTTGGTGTTGACCACGATTTGGTTCTCTTGATGTTTCAAGAGCTTGCTCTTGTTCGAGCTAGAGGGCGTTGCCACGAGGATTTGTTCCTAGTCCGGTTGTTTTGGGAGTTGATTCCTCCTCGGTGGTTGAGTAAGTTCGGCTAGTTTCGGATTGGTGGTCCAATCGGTTGAGTTTCCCTTGGGTGTTGCTTCCAAGAGAGTTGGTTGATGTTGCCCTTGGGTTTGAGCAAGTCGTGGCGTGTGTGATGTTCACGCCCTTTAGAGTTTTGCTTGCTTTGGGAAATCGTTCCCGTTGAGGAGTCGGCGTAGCTCTGAGTTGTGTAGTTGATCGAGAGTAGCGCAGTTGGTTAGCCCAATGAGAGGGTCCCCTGCATTGTGTTGTTAGCAAGCGAAAAGTTGTTTGTCCTCGCAAGAGCGGTGGCGCCAGATTTAAGAGTTGAGCTTGAGTTGAGTTTCTGGCTTGAGCAAGGCCTTCTCGGGCTTTGTTTCTAGTTGTTGAGCTTTGCAGTTGGCGAATAGTGAGCCTCGATTGAGTGTGTTTGGCACAGAGGTGCCGTGGCATTGGTTGGTTAGCCTTTGGGCCGTTTTTTTCCTCAAGCCGTTGTGAGTTCTTTGGTAGCCCTGTGAGGGTTTGGTCCTTGTTGCCGAGATTTTCCATGAGAGGAATGTTGGGTGTTTCCTTGCACGGCAATGTTCTCTTTGGCCGATTGCTAGTAGGTTTGCATGGAAAAGTTTGTGTTCGGCCGTTTTGAGGCTCCGGTTGTTGGCTTGGCCGAGTGGAGCTTGTGCACAGTTTTTGGCCATTTAGGGTTGGCCGTAGCTGAAGTTTCAGCTTGTGCTAGTGGGAAAAGTTTGCCTTTTGGATCGATCGCCAGTTGGTGGTTCGATTGTTTTTCGTTAAGGCTTTAGGCAAGCATTGTGGTTCGCTAGTCTCTTGTGAAGAAAGAGTAGGTCGTTTGGTTTCTAGAACCTGAGAGGTTCAGTTGTTTGGCCAGCTTGGCGTTGTGTTGAGGCGGCGATTTGTTATCGATTGTGGGCATTGAGAGAAGTTACGCCCGGTGCGTGGCGTTGAGTTTTGGAGCTTGTGCCCGATCCGCGCTTTCTTTGAGAGTAACACCGTTGAGAGGTGTTCCGTGTTGGTTTAGTGGGGTTTTGGCTGAGCCCCAAGTTTGTAGGGCTTTCGAGATCCTTGAGCGGATTGGAGCAGTGGTTAGCTTTGCCCCGTCTTTGACAGCAGTGCAAGTTTTGTGTTCCTCGTCTCTTTGTTGAGATAGTATGTGGCAGACTGGAGAGCATTGTGGCTTTGAGCCTTTGAGAACCCAAGAGGGTTTTGTTATCAGAGAAGGGCTAGTGTTGTTTTAGCCGAGAAGTTCAGTTGGCTAAGAATCGGTGGAGTATTCATAGAATTTGTTTCGTTTTAGGACTTTCGAGGACGAAAGTCTTAAAAGGAGGGAGTATTATAACGGGCCGCTTTTCTATTCCAGTTCTCGAGGTGCTTAGGTTCAGATTGAGTGGTTGGTTGGGCCGTTAGAGTATTTTGACCCTTAGGGGTATTTTGGTCTTTTGCTCCCAGGCGGGATTTGTGGATTTTTAGGGCTTGAGGCGCTCCTGCCTTTGTTGAGGCTTGTATGTTGGTGGTAGGCTGCGAGTCCCGAGATGTTTGGGGTATTCGTTTGCGAGTTGGGTTGTGATTTGGGTTTTGGGCAAAGTGATCGTTGTTTGGGTGTTTCCTTTGGGATTCGAGCCCAGGCCCTTAGAGATGATTTGGGAGTTTATTTAAGTGAGAGTTATTGTTTGGAAAAGGTTGCTTGGTAGGGTCTCGAAGGAGGAAGCGGGAAATGGGATTTAAGGACTTTAAGACTTATTTAAATTTGGAAAGAAAATTGGTTAAGGATGGAAAGGAGGATAAAATCCCATTTTTCCTTTTAATTCCCTTTTCCTTTTTTTTTTTTTTTTTCCCTTTTATTTTCCAAAATCCCCAAATTTCCTTTTTCTCTCCCTTTTCTCTCTCCTCGGCCCGAGCAACCCCCTTGGCGCACCATGCCCGACCCTAGTCGCCCATGTCCAGCCCTAGCCGCGCCCTCGCTCCGGCCGCCCACTCACCCATGCGCGCGCGCCGAGAAAACCCACCCCAGCGCCGTCGCATCGCCTCGCGCCCTAGTCGCGCGAGAGCCCAGATCTGCATCGCCAGCCATCTTCGTGTCGCCTTGGTCGCGCGAGTCCAGATCTGCATCGCCCCTCGCCCTAGTCGCGCCGAGCCCGGATCTGCATCGTCCGAGGCCGTCTCCGTGTCGCCCGGTCCGTGTCGAGTCGCCGAGCCCCGCCGCCGCACCGAAGTCGCTCGCCCCTATAGGTCGTCGTGCCTTCCCGAGCGCCCCCGAGCCCATCGCGTCGCGTCGCCTCACGCGCGCCCGTGCGCCGATCCTCTGCCAAGCCGCGCGCCGTGTGTCGTCGCCCGGCCGAGCTCGAGCCCGCGCCGTGCACCCTTGCCTCGCCCCGGTAGCGCCCGTGCTGCGCGCGCGGCGCCCGCGCCTGCGCCCGGTGCCCAGCGCCCGGCCCGGTGCTCTACTGCGCCCGGCTGCTGTTGTGTCTTTGGTTGGCCCGAGCCTTGTGGCTTCTCGGATGGTATTTCCCGAGTCTTTTCTTCGTTGGGCCCCGATTTGTTGGTTCTTTGTTTAGGGATTTATTTGGGTTGTTTTATGTATTTGATTTGGGTCGCTTTATTTTATGTTTAGGTTGTTTGGGTTCGATTAGAGGCTCGAGGATTGCTTGGTTGATTTGTGATTATTTTTTCGCTTGTCCCGGTAAGGATTTCTTACCGTGGTTGTGTGGACCCTGCGATATGTCTCGATTGTGCCTTGTATGTTTCTTTGATTGTTATGAGTATGATAGTGATAGGCGGCTTTGTTTGATCTCTTGCTAGCATGTTTGTTGATTTTACATGTTAGTGCCGTGCTAGGTTTGTTCTTCCAAAGCATGCTTGTGATTCTGTTTAAGTTGTAGTATCATGCTAGGTAAACGTGATTGATGTCGGTCATTGCTTGCTACCCGGGAATCATTGATTTACTCGGTATTCTTAGATAGCGTAGTAGGGTTTGTCATCATCCGAGGTGAGAGCGGACATAACGTACTTTGTCCCCACCGGTCGGGAGTAGAGCGAAGCATAACGTACATTGCTTCCCCGGCGGCCGATGTGGATGTAGCTACCACATCGGCATAAGCCTAGTTTGTAGCTGCTAGAGCGGAACCCCGCCAAGCGGTGCAAGCCCGCTGCCTTGGCGGTTCTTAGCTTCAGTCGGTGGTACAGCTGCGCAGATGAGTGCCGAGGGCCTCGCACTCATCGTGTGTTGGTGACACCGCTTCCGAGTCTTTAGGCATGCATACCGACCCGCGTAGTTTGCCCTTAGGCCCCCGCATTTACGCCGGTTGCAGATGAGCATGCGTGTCGCGCGCACGCGCGCGTTAGTCGCCGGTCGGAGAGCTCCCGGGCTAATGTTCGTGAGTACACGGTTCCTTCGATTTAGAGCCGATGCGGGTACTCTCCCGATAGTCCAGATTGTTAGCGAGGGTAAGAGGCCCTTGAGGACACCCATTGGGATTGGCTTTTGAGCTAATCAATTGGTCGAGGAGAAAGACCCTCGAGGGTGTCGGACATCTTGGGATCGGTTTTTGAGTGATCAATTGGCCGAGGGAGAAAGACCCTCGGAGATGTCCGGGATTGGTTGTGAGAACCAATCATTAGGGCGGAAGTAGGAGACTTAGATGATTCCGGAAGTAAGAGACTTCCGATGTTCCAGATCTTGTTTTATGAGCTCGTTGAGCTATGATGCGTGTTGATAGCCATTTGCTTGCATGTTGAGGTGCTAGATGGTGATGTATCGTATTGTACCCCGGTTGGGGATTCTCTTGCGAGTATGTTTATACTCACCCTTATTTATCTTTCGGGTAACTTGGGACAACACCGGGAGGGCTAGCGGAGGAGTGATTGATCATGGGGAACCGCCGGCACTCTGTCTTTTATTATTGCATTATTTATTCAGCATGTAGATGGACAGGAGTCCTAGGGGAACATTGTTTAAAACGTTGCTTAAATTGTATTGTACATTTTATTAAACACTGGCCAGGTTGTTTTACTTTGTTGGATTGTTTAAAATGAAAATTGTTGGTTATGTTTTAAGGGCTCCCCCTTCTCATATGTTTTGAAAGGTTTTTAAATATAAGCTCTAAACCGCTTGTTATCATATTTAACTTGCATGCTGAGTAAGATCCCAGGTTTAGGACCATGTTTTGGGTCGGGTTCTTACAAAATCGCCATCAGCCTCAACTCTCTCGAGCAATCTCCTCAACTTGGGATCACTCGGCTGATTGTCGATGATCCTCTGCTTAAGCGACGGCTGAACCCGAGCATTTGGGCTACAGCGGTAACTTTGTCCCAACAAGATCGCAATACCGGTTCGCTCAAACTCTTTCGCAATTCAACTTGGGAGCTCGGCAAAGCTGCTGAATGCGACGTCTTCCTACTCGGGCCGCATCGGCCACAACATTGGCTTTTAGGGATGATACAAAATCTCACGATCGTAGTCCTTTACTAACTCGAGCCACCTCTCTCGCCTCATGTTCAACTCTTACGAGTGAAGAAATATTTGAGGCTCTGGTGGTCCGTGAACAACTGAATCCTCTCACCATATAAGTAATGCCTCCAAATCTTTAGAGCAAAAACAACTGCAGCCAACTCCATATCATGAGTTGGATAGTTCTTCTCATAAGGCTTCAACTGCCGGGAAGCATAAGCTATCACCTTCCCATCTTTGCATCAACACACAGCCTAAACCATACTTGGAAGCATCACTATAAACTACGAAACCTCCTGTTCCTTAGGAATCGCCAACACACAGTCTTTGTCGTCAAACCGAGCTTAAAGTGGGCAAAACTTTCCTCACATCTAGCATCCCAAACAAAGTCAACACCCTTCTTGGTCGACGGGTTAGGGGTGCTTTGCCTTAGCGGAAAAGTCTTTCACGAAACGCCGGTAATAACCTGCCAGACCAGAAAGCTGCGTATCTCGGCGACCGTCGTCGGTCTGGCCCATGAGCTAACTGCCTCTATCTTTGCGGGGTCCACCGCTATACCATCTGCTGACACGATATGTCCAAGGAAGGCTACTCTCTCTAGCCAAAATTCGCACTTAGAGAACTTTGCGAACAACTGATTCTCACGCAATCTTTGCCAAAACTTGCCTCAAATGCGAAGCATGGTCCTCCTTGGTCTTGGAATAAATCAAAATGTCGTCTATGAATACGATGACAAAGTTATCCAAGAATGCCTTGAACACTCTGTCCATCATGTCCATAAACGCTGCGGGGGCGTTCGTGAGTCCGAAAGACATGACCACGAACTCATAATGACCATACCTTGATCTCGACGCGGTCTTCGGGATATCCGCATCTCGAATCCTCGGTGATGGTACCACGACCTCAAATCAATCTTAGAAAACATCGAGACTCCTGAAGGTGATCAAGCAGATCATCTATACGCGGCGGGGATACTTATTCTTCACCGTGACTTTATTGACTCTCTATAGTCTATACACAAACGCATGGATCCATCCTTCTTCTTAACAAAGCAGGCGGAGTGCTCCCACGGGGACACACTCGGACGGATGAAACCTCGATCCGGCATTTCTTGCAAGCGCACTTTGAGCTCTTTTAACTCGGTGGCGCCATACGATCACGGGGCTTTAGAAATGGGAAGAGTCCACAGGTCCAGCTCAATGGTGAAGTCTAACTCCCGCCGGGGTAAACCCAGCAACTCTTGGGAAAGACATGCAAACTCTTGCACCACAGGACCATGTCAGCGATCAACGCGATACTACTATCTCTGACAGCTTTGCCAAGAAGCCCCAAGCTCCTCGAGCCAACAATCTATGGGCTTTCATTCTTTGAGATCAATGGCGGGCAAGTTACGCCTGGACACCACGAAACTTGAAGCTCGGCTTCGAGGCGGCCTAAACACCACTTCTTTCCGGCGGTAGTCTATCAATGCATGGTTTCTCGCCAACCAATCCATGCCAAGGATCACATCGAAACCGCTCATAGACAAACACTATGAGGGTAGCCTCTAAAATCTCATCGGATATACGTATCTGGCCATTCTTAACTCTCATTGCTAGCTAACATACTCACACCCGAAGGAGTGGCAACACACACTCAAACCCTAGAGGTTTGAGTTCCACACAAGCTTGTCTAACGAATGCATCGAAACAAAGGAATGGGTCGAACCCAAATCAAACAATACAAATGCATAGTCTTTGTAAGACAAGCAACAGCGTACTGAATCGCATCATCGATGACGCTCTACCTCCTCGCGAGTAGTGGCAAACACCCGGCCTACCTTTGTTGGGCGATCCCGCTGCTTTGCTAAATCGAGTGCGAGAATATGGCCAAGTGCCCTTCCTTGCCACATACTGTAGCAAGCACGGGCGATGCTCCACACAAACCAAAGTGTGCCTTTCCACACTTGTTGCAATGAGTGGTTGCTCGCCCCGCCTGCTTTGGCGATCTGGGCTCTCCACGTGGTCGGTGGCGATCTCGACCTCTAGATCGCCCGATGGCGAGTCTGCTGACCAGTGAGGGGAAACCACTAGAAGTCTGATTTCCTCTTCGCGGAAATCTGCTTGGCGGCGGTGAACTCGCGGTGGTGTGTGAGAATCCTCGCCTTTGGCGGATACTTCGGATTATAAATCGTGGCCAACTCTCTTTGCTCGATCATAACTCTCGGGAGCGAGTGCTCGAACATCTGAGCAACCTCCTTCCTCGGCCCACAAATGAACTTCTTAATCTTGAGCTCCTCGGTGGCAATGAGCTCGTGCGAAATAGCTATACTCGAGAGAACTTCTTTTCATAGGCAGCAATACTATCTCGATCCTGTTTGATTCGAGAAGGCCTCTGCCATCTCTGTTGAGCCTCGTCATTAACATACTTAGCTCGAACTTCGTTCTAAAGAACTCCCAGTGGGTGGAGAAGACCCAACTGGTCTAGCTCTATCTGTGGACTCCCACCACCACTCAATTTGTGTCGGAGAGAACATGGGCCGCACATCTCGGCCCTCTGTACATCTGGGCATCCCATAACTCTAAAGATGTACTCCATTCTTGCCAACCACTGATCGCCACAAGTGGGTTCTCTGAAGCATCAAATTCCCTTGGCTTCCACTTGGTGAAATCTTTCAACCACTTGCCAAACTCACTGGCTCCCTCTGCACTATCAAGTGAGTCCGACCAGTCTGATGACCTGCCCCTCCGATTGAGCTACCGGGGGCTCTTTGGAGCTGGGGTGCTCTTTGCATGAGCTGTGTCAAGCTGGGCTATCTGTGCCCTAGACTCCTTTCTCTGCGCTACTAGCTGCGCCTGAGTCTCAGCTCTCTGCTCGGCCATTAGGCCCATCATCATGTCTCTCATAGCATAAATATCTCCTCCTGGAGCTGTACCTTGAGGCATAGCAGCCTCCACCCCTTCTCTGGGCAAGTTAGCCTCTGGTGCCACGGGCGCCTACGAGCTTTGATATACCCACAGGCTGCGCAGGCTCTGCAACATCTCTATTTGCGTTCCAGACGGACTGCTCACGCTGCGTAACCAGGCATCTTGGCGATCTACACGGAAACCACAACGGGTTAGTCCACGCTCGGACTTTCTCTGCAAACAAAGATAACACATGTGTACTGCATATAGTATCATAAACAAAACCCTTACCTTATTGAACTTAGACAAACCTGGCGGCCTTGGAGTGTTGGAGATCATGGGAACACAACCTACAAACAGGTTAGTCTACAGAATCTATGACTCTGTGCTCTGATACCAACTGTAAAGACCCGACCTGAAAACGGTGCTAAACCTAGATCTTTACTCAGCATGCAAGTGAAAAGCATAAAAGGACCCAGCTAGGGTCGGTTTGTAAAACTTTTCAAATATAAGAGTGGAAAACATTAAAAACAAAGTAAACATTCATTAGGCAAAAACGAACCATTCAAATTAAAAACAGTGACTGATCAGTACTTTCCTTAAAAACATAAAATAGTTCAAATCATAAGTTTTCCCTACGGACCCAAGTCCAACTACATGCTGAAATCAAAAAAGTAAAATAAGACACGACAGAGTGTCAGCAGCATCCATGATCCCCCAGCTCCCTCCGCTAGCCGCCTCGGTGCTGTCCCAAGTTACCTGTGGAAGGAGCCACAATAAGGGTGAGTATAAACATACTCAGTAAGAATCCCCGACCGGGGTACGATACGATGCAATCAATCATCTAGCAACCTAGTACACATGCAACAGTTATCAACACGGATCTTAGCTCAACGAGCTCTTAAGGAAAATCTGGAGTCCTCGGAAGTCTCCTACTTCCGACTTAATGATTGGTTCTCATAACCAATCCCGGGACATCTCCGAGGGTCTTTCTCCCTCGGCCAATTGATCAGCTCAAAAACCGATCCCAAAGATGTCCGACACCCTCGAGGGTCTTTCTCCCTCGACCAATTGATTAGCTCAAAAGCCAATCCCAATGGGTGTCCTCAAGGGCCTCTTACCCTCGCTATAAATCTGGACTATCGGGAGAGTACCCGAAGTCTGGCTCTAACTGGAAGGAACTGGTGTACTCACGAACATTAGCCCGGGGGAGCTCTCCGAACCGGCGACTAACTCGTGTGCGCGCACACCGCATGCTGCTGCAACCGGCGTAAATGTGGGGGCCTTGGTACAAACTACGCGGGCCAGGTACGCATGCCTAAAAGACGGAAGTAGTGTCACTGAACACAGTAGTGCGAGGCCCTCGGCACTCATCTGTGCAGCCTGTACCACCGACCTGAAGCTAAGAACCGGCCAAGGCAGGCTTGCACCGTTGGCAGGGTTCCGCTCTAGCAGGCTACAAACTAGGCTTATGCCAATGAGGTAGCTAATCCTCACTGGCTGCCGGGGGGAAACAATGTACGTTATGCTTCGCTCTACTCCCGACCGGTGGGGACAAGGTACGTTATGTCCGCTCTCAGCCTCTAGATGATGACAACCCTACTACACTAGCTAGAGTATAGAGTAAACGATTCCTGGCTAAACATACATAATCATCATCCATCATATATAACCTAGCATGATGCTACGAACTTAAAGCGGGGAATCTCAAGCATTTGGAAGAACGATCCTAGCATGGCACTAACATGTACAAACAATCAAACATGCTAGCAGGAATGCAATCACAAGCTGTCCTATCCACTAATCATGTTCATAAAAGTAAACATGCACATAAGGCACAATCAAGAAAGCATCGCAGGGTCCACACAACCACGGTAAGAAATCCCACCGGAAATAAGTGGAAAAATGCTAACACGAGTCAAGCAAGACCCTCGAACTTTAAAACGAACTCGAGCAACCTAGGCATATTAAAAGCATCCTAAATAAATATACAGCAAAAAATCAAAAGGGAAAAGGCTCGAGAATTACCAGCCGAGAGGACACGGGCTCGGCGGCAAGGCAGGTATATGGGCGCTGGCTTTGTGTGCGGTGGCGGTGGGCGCTAAGCGCTGAGCTCGGGCGCGCGGCAAGGCGAACGGAAGCATAGGAGCAGGCGCGCGGCACGACGTCTGGACAGCAGGGCAGCGCGCGGGCGATCGGCTGCGAAGGCGATGCGAGAGCGAGCGGGCTCGCTGGGTTGGCGCGCGGGCGAAGCGCTCGACTGGCTGGGCGTGATGCGCTGCAGTGTGGGGCTGGCAAGCGTCGGCGACGGCGGCGTCGAGGCGGTGATGGGTGCGCGACGGTGAGACTTCAAGTCTACAAGCGCGCGGCGGCTGGGCGAAGAAGGGGCTGAGCGGTCTGGGCGGGTGGCCTGGGAGGTGTGGTCTGGTGCGGCGCAGGAGCTGGTTGTGCGGGCAGGTGTGGTGCGATGTGGCTGGGGTGGCTCGGCTGGGTGGTGCGGCTGGGTTAGGGTGCTTGGCTCGATTTAGGAGAGAGATAGAGAGAGAGAATGCGGCTATGAGGGGAAAATTAGGGGTTTTCTTGATTTTCCTTCTTTTCCTTATTTTTAAATAGGTTAGGAGACCTAAATTCCCTTCCCAAGGCTTTTCTCTTGCGGGTCCCGGCTAAAGCAACCTTCTTTTCTTTTTCTTTTTAATTAAGACTCTTTTCTTAAAACTCCAAATTCACCATTTAGGGCAAGGGTTCAAATCCCAAAAGATTCAATTAATTTTCCAATTAATTTTGCTATTAACCGGGATGGAAAGCTGGGCCGTTACACACAGCCCCGCACCATGCCGCTCCGCGCCAGATCTCCTAGACCCAGCGCCGCCCAGATCCGAGTTGCCCAGCCCTGTCTTGTGCCGAATCGCTCGTCCCCGTGTGCGTCCCTGTAGCTCGTCGCGTCGCCTAGCCCGCGCATGTCCTTGTAGCTCGTCGTGTCGCCCAGACCGCATTACCAACCACAAGGAATCTCTTGGCCTAAACACTAGCGCGAGACTCACGCGCACCAACACTTACCAACCGCAAATCTGCTGACTTTGTCAACCTCTAGAAACACTGGGAAGAGACTCCGGCTCCTCTCGAGCATCCTTTCGCTTGTAGTCCTTCGACTACCACTGAACTAGCCCTCTGGCACGACCTAAACAGGTGCAACTGCCATAAACGTATCCAAGGCTAAAGGAGTGCGCTGAACTCCAGACGGCATAGAACCATCTGCTATGCCCAAGCCAAACAAAAGCCTGAACCAGACTTAGTGCCAAAGTGGCACACCAACCAATGCACCTCAAGTGCTACTACTACCAAATCCACATCTCACTACAGATGGGGCCAGCAAGGTCACTACCTCAGGTGACAACAACTCTGGCTAGGCATACGAGGGCTCAAACTCAAACAACCATGCCTATGGAATCTCATCAAACCGAAGACTCACAGCCTACTCTGGCATCTCCTCATGATGCTCAACAAAACTCTGGCCGGATCTCTCAACAAGCAGCAGCTAGCTCCACTCTAGGAGCTCACCAAGGAAGAGTGCTCAACTCTACCAAACATCTGAGGAAACTGGGCTGTTAAACAACAGCAGGCTTGCAAGGGAGCAAAAATGTCTCTACATCTGCCTCAAGCCACTAACACGGCAACTTGCCAATCAATCGGGCGACTAGTGGAGACTCTGCTAGTCCACCTCTCTCAAGGGACTTCCACCACCAACTGCTGTACCAAACAGCACAGGAACGGCACACTTCGGCCTCTGAACAGCAGGGCATCCCAACACACGGATGCTAAACTCAAACCCGGCCAACCGCTTTACTACTAGTAGCAGGACTTTCTAAAACATCGAGCTCTATAGGCATCCACTTGCCAAACTGGGCGGCTCCATCAACGCCAACAACCTCATCTGAATAAACCTGCTGATCATGCCCTCTCGGGAACCTCCGAGGCTACAAGAGCTACTGGGGGAAATGCTGAAACAAACTATGTCAGTTGGGCTATCTGTGCCCGGGACTCCTCACTACGCGCTACAAACTGCGTCTGGGTCCCCACTCTCTGATAGCTAAAGACCTGCCATCAAATCTCTCATGGCTGGAGCACACTCTGCTCAAGGAGTAACACTCTGAGGCGTGCTAGCCTCTACCCCCTCCTCTAGGCAACTCAATTGCCAGGGCCAACTCTGGCCTGCTGGCCTAACAACCCTGGACGCGGCCTCAACATCAACACGATCAGTCCAACTCCTCGGTCGTACATGCCAAGCGTTCTGCTCCTCTGAGTGCGATCAACATACTGGCGATCTGCACAAAGCACCTCCACCCTCTCACTAGGGGAAAAGCAGCAACTGGGCCACAAATGGCCTATGGGAGTCTAAGCTCTGCCTCCCTCGGGGACGACGTCCTAGGGGCATTCGAATCTATCTAGATACCTCAACAAGCTACTATCAAACTGCTCGCACTGCGGGAAAGTTTGCATGATGGCTCTCTAAGCCCAAACCAACAACGAGTCAGAACCTGCTCGTCTCCGCTCCACAACTCTACACAAGGAAAACACTAGATGAAAAGTATTGTAAATTCTTACCCCTTTCTTTAAAATAGTAAACTTAGGCATACCTGATGACTGTCGGAGTGCTGATGATCATGGAAAAACGACCTACAACAAAAGGTCAGTCTACAGAATCTATGACTCTGAGCTCCGATACCAACGTGTAACGACCCGACCCGAAACGGTTCTAAAATAGGTCGTTACCTCAATGCATGCATACAAATCTACAGAAAATTTGCAAGATGGTGTTCGGATTCTGAGTAAAAACTAAAACATAAAACATCCATTTTAAATCAACATCAATTCCTGGAACCTGTCCCTGTTTCCAAGCACCAGTTCCAAGTCAAATACATTTACAAAACTTACTCTGATAAGAGATTCATTTAAAACATACAAACTTTACAATAGTTACAACAATGCTAGAATCCGGAAATACATTAAGAAAACACCCTAGGGCTCCGTGCCCAACTACATGCATTCAGAAAACATTTAAATCATAACATAAACATAAGACTCAGAGTTGAACAACGGGTTTTCCATGATCACAGCTCCTCCTCCAGCCATCCTGTCTCGCACCATGGTTACCTGTGGAAAAACCACAAAAATAAGGGTGAGTAACGAATTACTCAGTAAGAATCCCCAACCGTGGTACAATACGATATAATCAGTCATCTAGTACCAAAGCATGCAAGCAAAAGCGACTACCAACACAGATCATGGCTCAACGAGCTCATAAAACAAGATCTGGAGTCATCGGAAGTCTCTTTCTTCCGGTCTAGGGATTGGATACACTGACCAATCCTGGACATCACCGAGGTATCTGTCACTCGGGGGGAATACATTGATCCCTAGAATGTCCTCAAGGGCCTCCTTGCCCTTGCACTAAACTGGACTTAAGGGAGAGTACCCGAAGTCAGGCTCTAACGGAAGGAATGGTGTACTCACGACATTAGCCGGGGGAGCTCTCCGAACTGGCAATTAACGCGTGTGCGCGCACACCGCATGCTCTCTGCAACCGGCGTAAATGCGGGGGCCTAAGGGCAAACTACGCGAGACAGGTACTCATGCCTATGCCTCGGAAGCGGTGTCGCGATCACGATGGCGAGGCCCTCGGCGCTCATCTCAGTGCGGCGCATGATCCACCGGACGTGAAGCTAAGAACCGGCCGAGGCGAGCTTACACCGATGGCGTGGTTCCGTTCTAGCAGCTACAAACTAGGCTATGCGAAGTGGGTAGCTAAATCCACAACCGGCGGGTCGGGGAAGCAAGATACGTTATCTTTGCGCACACTTTACTCCCGACACGAGCTAAATCCACCTTGGCGACGTGGGGAAGCAAGATACGTTATGCTGCGCACACTTTACTCCCGATCAGTGGGGACAAAGTACGTTATGTCCGCTCAGCCTCTGGATGATTACAAACCCTACAACTCTATCTAAGAGTACAGAGCAAAAGCAATGATTCCTGGCTAGCAAACAACGACCGACATCAATCACAAATACCTAGCATGATACTACGAGCTTAAGCAGGAATCATTAGCATGCTGGCAGAACAAACCTAGCATGGCACTAACATGTAAAATCAGGCAAACATACTAGGAAGAATTCAATCAAACAGCTCTATCTCTAACATGCTCATAACACTCAGCAAACAAGCAAGGCATATCATGAAAATATCGCTGGGCCCACACAACTCCGGTAAGAAATCCTTACCTGGTCGGAAGGCAACAACACACAATAAAATTAACTGCGATCGAACCCGAGCAACCTATAACGAGCCAAACACATAATAAAATAAACAGGGCTCGGCTCGGGAGAAACTCACGAGGCTCGGCTGACACGCGAACGAGCCAGCTGCACGGGCTAGGAAGCAGCTGGGCGCAGACAGGCGCAGGGATGGGCGCTGGGCTCTAGCTGCGCGCGGACGAGCAGGGGCGAGGCAAGGCACGCGGGCGCGGGCGCTAGCTCGGCTGGGCGCTGGTGAAGCGGCGCGGCTCGGCAAGCTACTGGGCGAGAGCGTGCGACACGGGCGCGGGGACGCGCGATCTGGCACTGGGACGCGCGACTCGAGCTGGGCTCGGCACTGGGCGACGCGGCTCGAGGCTGGTCGACGCGATGCTTGGGCTGGGGCGAGGGCACGCGACACGGCATTGTGCAGGGCGACTCGAGCTCGGACGGACACGAGCTGGGCGAGGCTCAGCGATCTTTGCATCATGCGGCGAGGGGCTCGGTTGGCGACTGGCAGGCGGCGGCGCGCGAGCCGGCTGCTGGCCTGGCGAGCCAGCCAGGGCTGGTTCGGCTAGGTGGGGGGCTAGGTCTGGGAGAGAGAGAGAGAGAGAGAGAGAGAGAGAGAGAGAGAAAAGAGAAAAATAAAAAGAAAAGAAAAGGAATTTAGAAAAGAAAAGGAAAATGGGAAAAATAAAAGAAAAATGGGAAAATAAAAGAATAAATGGGATTTTAATCCTATTTCCATCCTTATCCACTTTTTTTCCAAATTAAAACCTTAAAATCTCATATCCCGGCCTCCTCCTTCGAGACCCGATCGAAGCAATCTTTTCCAACAAATAAAACCCACTTAAATCCAACCCCCAAACCAACAATAAGGGCCCGGTGTAACGGCACAGTTTTCTATTTCGGTTACCCAGGTGATTTCGGGTCATTATTCGGATGTTCGGATGGGCCGTTAGAGCTATTTTAACCTTTAGGGGTATTTTGGTCTTTTTGCCCCCGGTCAGGGTTTTGAGGATTTTCAAGAATTCAGGGTCATTCCTGCCTTTGTCGAAGCTTAATGGTTGTTGGTTGCAAGACCCGAGAGGTTTGGGCAAGTTGTTTGGAAGTTTGGAGGTGTTTTAGAAAATGGCAAAATTAATTGTAATTTTGGTGCTTCCATTGGGTTTTGAGCCCTTGCCCTAAATGGTCTTGGGGAGTTCGTAGGAAAAGAGAGTTTTATTTTTAAAATAAGTTTGCTTAGTAGGGTTTGGAAGGAGGAAGCTTTGGGAAGGGATTTTAGACCTATTTAATTAGTGAGAAAGGAAAGAAAATCAAGAAAATCCCTTTTCCCCTTGTTTTGCAATCTCTCTCTCTCTCTCTCTCTCTCTCTCTCTCTCTCTCTCTCTCTCTCCTAGCCGACCTTACCAAGAAACCCTAGCCGCCCTAGCCGCACCAGCTCACTACTGCTCGGCCCAGCGCACAGGCAGCGGCAAAGCCGTCTAGCCCAGCGCACAGAGCAGCCAGGCGCTCTGGCTCGCACAGGCTGCCAGACGCGCCGCAGACCGGCTGCATCGGGTCGCCCGAGACGCGCGCGCGCCGTCCCGCACTAAGCCGCCTGCCGCGCGCGCGCGCGCGCTGCCCCTGCCCGCGCGCCGGCCCAAAGATCGCCCACGTCTGCGTGCCCGTGCCGCTTGTCGCGTCCGCGCCGCCGGTAGCGCTGCGCCGCTGTTGCGATCGCGCGAAGCCCAGCGCCAGCGCGCGTCCCCTCGCCGCGCCAGCGCCAGCCAGAAGCCCGTTAGCGCCAGCGCCCGGCGCGCTTGTACCGCACTCCAAAGCCAAAGGCGCCCAAAACTCCCCCCTTGCTGCGAGACCCGTGCCTTCTCGGTTGGTAATTCCCGAACCTATCCCTTTTAGATTTTTAAGCTCTTTGTTTCTTTGTATATTTATTTAGGATGCTTTTAAAATGCTTAGGTTGCTCGGGTTTCGCTTTTAAAGCTCGAGGGTCACTATTTGATTGTGAAAGTTATTTCTACTCGTTTCGGTAAGGATTTCTTACCGTGGTTGTGTGGACCCTGCGATGCTATCAGATTGTGCCTTGTATGCTTGGTTGTTGTTATGAGTATGTTAGCTATTGAACGACTTGTGTTTGAAATCTTGCTAGCATGTTGCTTGTTGTTCATGTTCTTTTGCCATGCTAGGTTTGTTCTTCCAAAGATGCCATGTCTTGTGATTGTATGAAATTTCCAGTGGGTAGGTCACATGTTTTCTCTTACTTCCATATCGTGTTGCTCTTGTGTCCCCGATATATTCTTGTTAGTTCCATGCAAGGGGTTTAATTATCTTGGCATACCTTGTTCTATTTTATCCTGTTAGTTCCGTGCCAGGCATAGGCGGGTGATGTATAGTGTAGAAGAATGTAGGGGTAACTAGTTTAGGTCCCGCTCGGGTAAGACCCCGATGGACATCCGGAGGTGTAAGACCCTGATGGGCATCCTAGGTGTGTAAGTCCTCGATGGGCATCACTGAGTTGGAGGTGTAAGACCCTGATGGGCATCCTAGATGTGTAAGTCCCCGATGGGCATCACTGAGTTGGAGGTGTAAGACCCTGATGGGCATGCTAGGTGTGTATGTCCCCGATGGGCATCACTGAGTTGGAGGTGTAAGACCCCGATGGGCATCCTAGGTGTGTAAGACCCACTTTGGGCACCACCGATTACGGAGGTGTAAGGCCCCGATAGGCATCCTAGGTGTGTAAGGCCCCTTTGGGCATCACTGAGTCCTAGGTTGTGTAAGGCCCGAAGGGCATCCAAGTGTAGAACCTAGGATAGGCAGTAGATGAAAGCCCTTGAATAGGCTCGCTCTAGAAGTAGCTCATAGCCTAATTCAACCGTTTTGCTCTAAGTCATTGTTTTATTTGCATGTATACTAGGGTGCTAGATGACTGATGTATCGTATTGTACCCCGGTTGGGGATTCTTACTGAGTATGTTTATACTCACCCTTATTCTCGTGGTTTTTCCACCGGGTAACTTGGGACAACACCGGGATGGCTAGCGGAGGATTTGTTTGATCATGGGGGCTACCAGCACTCTGTCCGTTTATTGTTTGCATTTATTTATTCAGCATGTAGATGGACATGAATCCTAGGGGAATGATGTTAAAGTTGTTTAAACTGTTTTGAATGTTCTTTTATAAATACTGGCCAGGCTTATTTTACCTTGATTGGATTTGCTTATGAAAATTGTTGGTTATGTTTTAAGTGTTCCCCGTTTGCAAATGTTTTGAAATTTTTTTAAATATGAGCACTAAACCGCTTGTTTAAATATTTAACTTGCATGCTGAGTGAGGACCTAGGTTTAGGACCGTATTCCAGGTCGGGTCCTTACACCCGGGATCGAATCCCAAAGGAAGCACACAACCAACCATCACTTTGCCAAAGCCCAAACCACAACCGAGCATCCAATCGACTAGCCCAAACACCTCGGGACTCGCAATCCACAACAAACAAGCCTCGACAAAGGCAGGAGCTTCCTCGAAGCCCTGAAAACCACAAATCCTGCCCGGTGAGCCAAAAGACCAAAATACCCCTAAGGGTCAAAACCGCTCTAATGACCCAACCAACAACCGAATCTTGACCCGAAGGCACCTCGAAAACTGGAATAGGAAACTGGGTTGTTACAATACTCCCTCCATTTAAGACTTTCGTCCTCGAAAGTCCTAAGACGAAACAGCTCCAGGAAAACTCCACTGATCCAGCCAACAGAACTTCTCGGCCAAAACAACACCAACCTTCTTCGAGAACCAAACCCTCTTGGGTTCTCAAAAACTCAAGGCCACAATGCCATCCAGACTGCCACAACCTATCTCAACCATGACTGGGCATACACTGAACTCCGAAGGGAACAGACAGCAAACACATCCTCAACTCGCACCAACTCTCAAACGGTGCTACTCTCAACAAACTCGAGGACGGGCCACAAGCTCTGAAACTCTACACCACGCACTAGCAAAACTCCTCTGGAAGCTCACAGCTGTTAACAAACAGCCTCAACCCTACAACAAACTGGCGAAACAACTGAACCTTCCAGGTTCTAGAAAACCAAACGGCCTACTCTTACTTCACAAAGACTAGCGAACCTCAAACCTTGCCTACAGCCTTAACGAAATCCAATCGAATCACCAATCAAGCTACGATCTAAAAGGCAAGGGGCACCATCTCGGTATACCCAACAAATAACTAACACACACACACGGTGAAACTTCAGCTAAGGCCACCTCTAAAAGACAAGGGCCAGGCACAGGCTCCACTCGGCCAAACCAACAAACTAGAACTCCTCATCAGCCGAACGCAACTTTTTGGAGAAAACCTACCAGCAACTGGCCAAAGAAAACACTGCCAAACAAGGCACAACCAACATTCCTGTCAAGGAAAACTCGGGCTGCAAGGACTAAACCCTCACGCAGCTCTCTGCGGCACAACACCTTGAGGAAAATAGCTCAACGGCTTTACCAACCACACCCACGGCACCTCTGTGCCAACTCACTCAAACGGCTCTGCTACGCCAACTACGAGCGGACAACAACTAGGAGCAAAGCCCGAGAAAGGCTTGCTCAGCAGGAACTCAAACCAAGCTTATAACGAGCAACGCTCGCCTCGAAGCTACTACTCAACTACCAACCAGAAGCTCCACTCCCGAAACCTCGCAAGGAAAATGGATAACGACAACCTCAAAGCTTACGGATCCTGAGCCACACGAATCCGCAAGACTACCTCGGAAGCTAACACTCGAGGCTGACATCCAGGGAGCAACTCAACCACCACAAAGACTAGGGGGAAAGGGAAATCTTCAATCCCAAAGAACCAACAACTTGCCAGAAACAACTCTTACTGGCTGGCCACCACCCTTGCGGGGACAAACAACTCTTGCTTGCTAACAACACAAAGCAGGGACCCTCTCGCTGGCTGACCACTGCGCTACTCTGATCAACTACACAACTCAGGAGCTAAGCTGACTCCTTCCAAACGGGAAACGACTTCCCAGGAAGCAAACTCTGAAGGGCAGCGAACTTCACACAAGCTCGCTGACTTGCTCAAACCCAAGGCAACAGCAACCAACTCTCTTGGAAGCAACACCCAAGGGAAAACTCAACCAATCGGATCACCAATCCGGAACTAACATCACTTACTCAACTGCCGAGGGAGGGGTCAACTCCCAAAACTTCCTGACTAGGAATAAGACCTCAGGGCAACCCCCTCCAGCTAGAACCGAACTAGCTCTCGAAACAACAAGAGGACCAAACCTTGGCCCAACACTCACAAGAGGCAAAACAACCTTTACTGCAGCCTCTAGAACACCATCCAAGAGTCCACCTAACTGGACAAACAACTGCTTCTAAGCAGCCAACAAACTTTACCCTCTTGCTAGCACCTCTGCCATCGACTCATGGCTACGGGAGAAATCTGACAACTCCCAGGAGGAAACGGCTCTACAAGCAGACAACCGAAGGACAGAGAGCTCCACATACGCTCACTGTCTTGCTCCACTAGAGCAACAACATCTAAATCTCACGGGGCAACAACAGGGGTCCATCTCAGACTGAACCTCCAAATGCCAAACGGGGCAACTCAACATCCTGGAAACAGGAAAACAACCAACAGGGCACAAACCACTCGCCCCACGAGCAAAACTAACTTCCAGCAACTCCAATCCACACCTTGGTCAACACCAAGCATCAACTTGCCACCGCACCGGAACCAATCCGGACTCTACTCCAAACCAACACTGGCTTACTAGTCTACCAAGACTGCTAGCAACTCAACCGAGGCTACAAACTACACGCCTCCAGCTTACCAACTGAACTCACTAGCTGGGCCTGAATGAGCTCTAGAGAGGTTTTCCTCAACCTAGGGTTCTTCGGCAACCCTCGACACACACTGTCGACAAACGAGCTAACAGCCAACTGCCTGGACAAACAACTCAATTTTCCAGCATCACAACCATGCTGGCCAGCTCCAACTCCTTGGGAACCAAGATGTAAGAACCCGACCCAAAATGCGGTCCTAAACCTAGGTTCTCACTCAGCATGCAAGTTAAATATTTCATCAAGCGGTTTAGTGCTTCATATTTAAAACCTTTCAAAACATTTAAAAGCGGGGTCACTTAAAACATAAACAACAACTTTCATTTAAGCAAAACCAACAAAGTAAAACAAGTCTGGCCAGTGTTTATAAAATCATACAATACAATTTAAACAACTTTTAAAAACGTCCCCCTAGGACTCCTGTCCGTCTACATGCTGAACAAATTATGCAAACAATAAAAGACAGAGTGCCGGCGGCTGCCATGATCAATCGGCTTCCTCCGTTTGCCGTCCCGGTGCTGTCCCAAGTTACCTGGTGGAAAACCACAGAAATAAGGGTGAGTATAAACATACTCAGTAAGAATCCCCAACCGGGGTACAATACGATACATCAATCATCTAGCACCCTAGTATACATGCAAACAGTTACCAACACAGATCATAGCTCAACGAGCTTACAAGGTAGAATCTGGAATCCTCGGAAGTCTCCTACTTTCGGCCTAATGATTGGTTCTCAAAACCAATCCCGGGACATCTCCGAGGGTCTTTCTCCCTCGGCCAATTGATCAGCTCAAAAACCGATCCCAAAGATGTCCGACACCCTCGAGGGACTTTCTCCCTCAACCATATGATCAGCTCAAAAGCCAATCCCAATGGGCGTCCTCAAGGGCCTCTTACCCTCGCTAACAAATCTGGACTATCGGGAGGGTACCCGAAGTCTGGCTCTAAACTGGAAGGAACTGGTGTACTCACGAACATTAGCCCGGGGAGCTCAATCGGCCGCGACTAACGCGTGTGCGCGCACACCTCATCTTCTTTGCCGCAGAATCGGCGTAAATGTGGGGGCCTAAGTATAAACTACGCGGGCCAGGTGCGCATGCCTAAAGACTCGGAAACGGTGTCACTAAACACAGTAGTGCGAGGCCCTCGGCACTCATCTATGCAGCCTGTACCACCGACCTGAAGCTAAGAACCGGCCAAGGCAGCTTGCACCTTTGGCGGTGGTTCCGCTCTAGCAGCAGCTACAAACTAGGCTTATTTGATGTGGTAGCTAAATCCACATCGGCCGCCGGGAAAGCAATGTACGTTATGCTTCGCTCTACTCCCGACCGGTGGGGACAAAGTACGTTATGTCCGCTCTCTCACCTCTTGATGATGACAAACTCTACTATATCTTGGCTAAGAGTACAAAATAACTGATTCCTGGCTAGACATACATATCAACATCAATCACACATAACCTAGCATGATACTACGAACGTAAAGCAGGAATCTCAAGCATGCTGGAAGAACAATCCTAGCATGGCACTAACATGTACAAATAGGCAAACATGCTAGCAAGAATGCAATCACAAGCTATCCTATCCACTAATCATGTTCATAGAAGTAAACATGCATATAAGGCACAATCAAGAAAGCATCGCAGGGTCCACACAACCACGGTAAGAAATCCTTACCTGGAAACAAGCAGAAAATAACTACCATAAGCCAACCAAGCGACTCCCGAGCTTCTAAGTGAACCCGAGCAACCTAAGCATTTAATAAAAATATCCTAATTAAATAACAACAGCCAATCAACTTAGGGTCCAAAAGAGTGGAGGCTCGGGAATTACCAACCGAGAAGGTACAAGGTCTCGGCCCCAACAATTTTGGCAAAACAGGCTCTCGGCGGCAAGTGGGCAGGCAGGACGTGCAGCTGGGGCGAGCAGACTGGGCGCTGCTGGGCACGCTGGCGCGGCAGGGGACCGGCGCTGGCACGGCGACAATGGGCGCTGGCGACACGGTCGTCACGTGCAGCGCGACGGAGCTGGGCGCGGCGCGCTGGGCGCGCGCAGGCAGACGGAGACGCCCGACGTATGCGCGCTGGGCGCTGGCGACGGGCGTGGCGACGCTCCGCTTGGCGTCGCGTCTGGGCGATGGGCTGCCGGCCGCGAGCGAGCATCTCGGCCGCTCGTCGGGCGCAGGTGGCTGATGGTCTGGCGATCGGGTGATGGCTCGCGATCGCTTGATGGTTGGGCGACAGGGTGATGGCGAGGCGGCAGTGCTGCCGCCTGGGCTGGTGGCTCGGGCGACTTCGGTGTGGCTCGGTTGAGTTTCTTGGTGAGGTCGGCAAGGAGAGAGAGAGAGAAAGAGAGAGAGAGAGAGAGAGAGAGAGAGAGAGAGAGAGGTAAAACAAGAGGAATGCGATTTTCTTGATTTTCTTTCCTTTTCCTAATTTAAATAGGTCTTGGTGACCTAAATCTCTTCCCCGGGCTTCCTCCTTCGAGTCCCGGCTGAAGCAACCTTTTCTCCTTATTAAAACTCATTTAAACCAAGCTCCCAAATCACCATCAAGGGCAAGGGTTCAAATCCCAATGGAAGCACTTAAGTTAACAATAATTTTGTTAATTACCAAATCACCTCCAAACTTCCAACCAACTAGCCCGAACTTCTTGGGTCCTGCAACCAACAACAATCAAGCCTCGACAAGGGCATGAGTGACCCTGGAATCCTGAAAATCCACAAAACCCTGATCGGGGGCAAAAAGACCTAAATACCCCTAAGGGTTATAATAGCTCTAACGGCCCATCCGAACATCCGCATAATGTCCCGAAAACACCTGGGAAACCGAAATAGAAAACTGGGCCGTTACACAAGAGGACCCGAAACGCTACCGAATGCGTCGTCCTCCTACTCAAACATCAGCCACAACAAGGCTTCTACCCAAGGAAAGGATCCGAACAACTCTCTTACCCAAGGCGAACAGAAACTGCGCGGCTTTGCTACCACTGCTCTTGTTCAGTTTCCAACAGAACTCTAACCAAGGAACACCAAAAGTTCCAACTCCACACGATGCTCAAAGATGAGGCAACCATGCTCTACAAAAGCATAACCATGCAACACCAAACTCACTTTATACCATGCCTCTACCAAGGGTGCTTACCCATAAGGCATCCAAATCCTCTCGCAAGGCATCAACTCATCTCGCCTCAAAGGCATCCAACTCGCCTAATAGGCATCCAACTCGCCTCATAGGCATCCAGCTCATCTCATGAGCATCCAACTCAGGGTCCCTCTGATGGACCGAACTCGCATCTACGATGCTCAACTCTCCTCAGATCAAGGCACTCGAAAGTAGTTGACCGCACTACCAACCATAAGGAATCTCTTGGCCTTAACACTAGCGCGAGACTCACGCGCACCAACACTTACCAACCGCAAATCTGCTGACTTACTCAACCTCCAAAAACAATGGGAAGAGACTCCGGCTCCTCTCGAGCATCCTTTAGCTTGTAGTCCTTCGACTACCACTGAACTAGCCCTCTGGCAAGACCTAAACAAGTGCAACTGCCATAAACGGATCCAAGGCTAAAGAAGTGCGCTGAACTCTGGACGGCATAGAACCATCTGCTATGCCCAAGCCAAACAAAAGCCTGAACCAGACTTAGTGCCAAAGTGGCACACCAACCAATGCACCTCAAGTGCTACTACTACCAAATCCACATCTCACTACAGATGGGGCCAGCAAGGTCACTACCTCAAGTGACAACAACTCTGGCTAGGCATACGAATACTCAAACTCAAACAACCATGCCTATGGCATCTCATCAAACCGAAGACTCACAGCCTTCTCTTGCATCTCCTCATGATGCTCAACAAAACTCTGGTCGGATCTCTCAACAGGCAGCAGCTAGCTCCACTCTAGGAGCTCACCAAGGAAGAGTGCCCAACTCTACCAAACATCTGAGGAAACTGGGCTGTTAAACAACAGCAGGCTTGCAAGGGAGCAAAAATGTCTCTACATCTGCCTCAAGCCACTAACACGGCAACTTGCCAATCAATCGGGTGACTAGTGGAGACTCTGCTAGTCCACCTCTCTCAAGGGACTTCCACCACCAACTGCTGTACCAAACAGCACAGGAACGGCACACCTCGGCCTCTGAACAGCAAGGCATCCCAACACACGGATGCTAAACTCAAACCCGGCCAACCGCTTTACTACTAGCAGCAGGACTTTCTAAAACATCGAGCTCTATAGGCATCCACTTGCCAACTGGGCGGCTCCATCAACGCCAACAACCTCATCTGAATAAACCTGCTGATCATGCCCTCCCGGGAACCTCCGAGGCTACAAGAGCTACTGGGGAATCTTTGAAACAAACTCTGTCGCTTGGGCTATCTGTGCCGGGACTCCTCACTACGCGCTACATAAATCGCGCACTGGTCTCCGCTCTCGATAGCTAAAGACCTGCCATCAAATCTCTCATGGCTGGAGCACACTTTGCTCAAGGAGTCACACTCTGAGGCGTGCTAGCCTCTACCCCCTCCTCTAGGCAACTCAACTGCCAGGGCCAACTCTGGCCTGCGGGCCTAACAACCCTGGACGCGGCCTCAACATCAACACGATCAGTCCAACTCCTCTGTCGGACATGCCAAGCGTCCTGCTCCTCTGAGTGCGATCAACATACTGGCGATCTGCACAAAGCACCTCCACCCTCTCACTAGGGGAAAAGCAGCAACTGGGCCACAAATGGCCTATGGGAGTCTAAGCTCTGCCTCCCACGGGGACGACGTCCCAGGGGCATCCGAATCTATCTAGATACCTCAACAAGCTGCTATCAAACTGCTCGCACTGTGGGAAAGTTGGCATGATGGCTCTCTAAGCCCAAACCAACAACGAGTCAGAACCTGCTCGTCTCCGCTCCACAACTCTACACAAGGCAAACACTAGATGAAAAGTATTGTAAATTCTTACCCCATTCTTTAAAATAGTAAACTTAGGCGCACTGATGGTGTGCCGAGTCTTGATGATCATGGAAAAATGACCTACAACAAAAGGTCGGTCTCTACGAGAATCTATGACTCGAGCTCGATACCAACTCAGTAACGACCCGACCCGAAAGGGTTCTAAAATAGGTCGTTACCTCAATGCATGCATACAAATCTACAGAACATTTGCAAGATGGTGTTCGGATTTGTAAGGACCCGACCCAAAGAAACGGTCTCTATCCTAAAGTCCTTACTTAGCATGCATGATTAGGAATGTAAAACGTCATTCAGAGTTTGAAATTAAATCTTGAAGTAAGCACATTCAAAACAAAGAAAATATAATTCCATTTAAAATAAACAGGTAGATGACTGATCAGTACTTTCTTAAAAACAAATCAAGGGAAACGGTACGAGAAACATAAAATAGATTTTTGAGTGCTTTTCCTAGGGACCCAAGTCCTACTACATGCTAAATCATCAAAGAAAACATTAAAAGAACGTGCAACTCAGAGTCAGCTATCCATGATCATCGAGCCGCCTCCTCCTAGCCATCCGACCTCTGTCCCCAAGTTACCCGTGGAAAGCCACAGAAAATAAGGGTGAGCAACAAGTTACTCAAGAAGAATCCCCAATCGGGGTACAATACGAAATCATCTGATTTAGCACATGGACATGCAACCATACAAAGACTTAGAGCAGAAACGGTTGGTTTAGGCTATGGGCTACTTCTAGGGCGAGCCTATTCAAGGGCTTCCATCAACAGCCTCTCCTAGGTCCTACGCTTGGATGCCCTTCGGGCCTTACACAATCTAGGACTCAGTGATGTCCAGTGGGACCTTACACACTTAGGACACAGTGATGCCCAGTGGGGCCTTGCACACTTAGGATGCCCATCGGGCCTTACACCTTCAGTATCAGCGATGCCCAGTGGGCCTTACACACTTAGGATGCCCATAGGGCCTTACACCTCCAGAATCAGTGATGCCCAGTGGGCCTTACACACCTAGGATGCCCATAGGGCCTTACACCTCCGAGAATCGGTGATGCCCAAAGTGGGCCTTACACACCTAGGATGCCCATAGGGCCTTACACCTCGTAATCGGTGATGCCCAGTGGGCCTTACACACCTAGGATGCCCATAGGGCCCTACACCTCCAGATGTCCATCGGGTCTTGCCCGAGCGGGACCCCAAACTAGTTGCCTCTACGGTCCTCTATACTATACATCACACATCTAACAGTAACTTGGATCTAGCAAAGATACAAATGGCAAAGCATGGTTCTATCAAGATAGGAAAGCCTAACATGGAACTAACGGGATGTAAACATGTCACGAACATGAATCAAAAGAAAACATGTAACCTATCACTAGAAACTCATATAATTACAGTAATCAGCGTGCTATCAACTATTCGAAGGGTCCACACAACCCCGGGTAAGAATCCTTATCTAGAAATAAGTGGAGGTTAACTATCCCGAATCAAATAACGACCCTCGAGCTTTTAAGCGAACCCGAGCAACCTAAGCAAGTAATAAAATATCCTATTTAATAAACAGCATCTAAAATCGGGAATTCCAAAGGGTGGAGGCTCGGGAATTTACCAACCGAGAAGGCACACGCCTCGGCAGCAAGCGTTAGGGACGGCGCCGCTGGCAAGGTAGCGGCGCTGGCGCCGGCGCCGCGCGCGCGCGCGCGGCAGGCGAGGTGACACTGGCGGGCGCGCGCGCTGTCAAGGCGTCTGGATGGCGGCAGCGCGGCGCGCGCGACTGGCCGCGAGGGTGGCCCGCGAACGAAGCGACACGCTGGGACGACGCGCGCGGCGAGCGAGCGACGCGGTCGGGCGCAGGTCTTTGCTCGTCTGCGGGCGCGAGGCGGGCTACACAGCCGGTCATTTGGCTGCGCGCGAGCGTGGCTAAGGCGGCAGTGAGCAGCGCAAAGCGAGCGGAGAGAGGAGGCGGCCGGGCGAGCTGGCCGCCACGCGGGCTCGGTGCGGCGGCGACAGATGTGACAGGCAGGCGTGGCGGCGGTGGGTGGGGCTGGGCTGGCAGCGGCGGCGCGCGACAGCGATGGCGCAGCAGGCGGCGGTGTGGGTGGTGGCAGCGGCAGTGTGCGCGGCGATGGCGGCGAGCAGCGTCTTGGCGGTGTTAGGCGTGAGGGTTAGGGTTTTTGAGAGAGAGAGAGAGAGAGAGAGAGTTTTTTTCTTTTCTTTTCTTCCTTCCTTAAGTTAAATAGACTTGGGAATCTCAAATGACCTTCCCAAGACTCCCCCTTCGAGCCCTGGCCAACGCATTTATTTTTTTTTTTTCTTATTTAATTCCAACTCCTATTTCCTTTTTTTTTTTAACTATTTCCGTTTAGCTGAAAATCGGGCTGTTACAATACTCCCTCCTTAGAAGACTTCCGTCCCCGGAAGTCGCTGTTCCTAAAACAACTCTGGGTAACTCCTCCTCATCTCCCCTTCCAACTCCCAAGTAGCTTCCTCAACTCCCTGATTCCGCCACTGCACTTTCACTAGGTCAATTGCCCGGTTCCTCAAAACCTTTTTCTCAAATGTCAGGATCTTTATGGGCTTCTCCTCAAAGCTCAGGTCATGGTTCAACTGCAAAGGCTCAAAATCTATGCCGTGCGAAGGGGTGCATCACATATGGCGGAGCATCGAAACGTGGAACACACTATGCACTGCAGCCAAGGGCGGCGGCAACGCTAACCGATAGGCCATAGCCCCAACCCTCTCAAGGACCTCGAAAGGTCCAACAAACCTGGGGCTCAGTTTCCCCTTTTTACCGAACCTCAGAAACCCACGCATCGGAGCTACCTTGAGGAAAACATGCTGGCCAATCTCAAACTCCAACTCTCTACGTCTGATATCGGCGTAGCTCTTCTGCCTGCTCTGGGCAGTCAACATACGAGCTCTGATCTTCTGGACAGCCTCATTGGTCAACTGGAGCAACTCTGGACCCAATACCTGCCTGTCTCCAACCTCTTCCTGAATCATCGGGGATGCAGCAGCGCTTACCATACAACGCTTCAAACGGTGCCATCTCGTATGGTTGATGAAAACTATTGTTGTAGGCAAACTCCATCAAATACAAATCATCGGTCCCAATCGCCAGGGAAATCCAACACACAAAGCTCGCAACATATCCTCTAAGATCCGATTTACCCGCTCAATCGGTCATCGATCTGCGTGGGTGGAAGGTCATCGTAAGTGCACTCTGTGCCCAAACCTGCCTGAAGGGCTTTCCAAAACCGTGATGTAAAACGGGAATCCCGGTCGGAGATAATCTTAACTGGCACTCCGTGGTACCTCACTATCTGCTCAAGGAATAACTGTGCCCACTGCTCCACGGTGTAGTTTATCCTGCCCGGAATGAAGTGGGCACACTTAGTCAACCTATCAACGACCACCCAAATCTGTGCATATCCTCTAGGGTTCGGGCAAACTGAAATAAAATCCATGGTAATTTCCTCCCACTTCCACTGTGGCACCCCGAGCGACTGTAGCAAACCTTCTGGTTTCTGCCTAGGCGCCTTCACTTGCTGACAAGTGAGACACCGACTAACAAACTGGGCAATCTCTCTCTTCATCCCCATCCACCAAAAAGTCTGCTTAAGATCTTGGTACATCTTGTTACCCCCTGGGTGCCATGCAAAAGGCGAGGTGTGAGCCTCGGTCAACAACTCCGAACGAATACCAGGCATCGGCTGGGACACATAGCCGACCCTTATATCTCAAGCCACCATCTGCAAATATCTCAAAATCAAAGTCACCATCAGCCTGAACCCTCTCATACAATTTTTTCAACTTAGGATCATTCAACTGGCCGTCAATAATCCTTTGCCTTACCGAAGGCTGGATGGTCAACTGAGCTATCCTGGTGGTAACATCCCCTAACAACACTGCTATTTCTGCTCTCCCGAGGTCTTTCCTTATGATACTTTTGGGATTTGCCAACGTTGCTAGATGCGAGGTCTTTCTACTTAGTGCATCTGCCACAACGTTTGCCTTTCCAGGGTGGTACAAGATCTCACAGTCGTAATCCTTTACAAGCTCCAACCACCTCCTCTACCTCATGTTTAGGTCCCTCTGAGTGAAGAAATACTTGAGGCTTTGGTGGTCTGAGAAAATCTGAATCTTTTCCCCATACAAGTAGTGTCTCCAGATTTTAAGTGCAAACACGACCGCTGCCAACTCCATATCATGAGTCGGATAGTTCTACTCGTGCTGTTTCAACTGCCTCGAAGCGTACGCTATCACCTTACCGTGTTGCATCAAAACGCAACCCAAACCAAACTTCTTTGGCATCATCAGACACCACGAAACCCCCAGTTCCCTCCGGAACTGCCAACACCGGGGCAGACGTCAAACTGTTCTATAGCTTAGCAAAACTCTCATCGCACTTCCTATCCCAAACGAAATCAACACCCTTCCTCGTCAATAGAGTAAGCGGGGCGGCCATGGCAGAGAAGTTCTGAACGAAGCGGCGGTAATATCCGGCCAGACCCAGAAAACTACGAATCTCCAACACCGTCGTCGGTCTGGCCCACGAACTAACGGCCTCTATCTTCGAAGGGTCCACAGCCGCTCCCTCCTTAGACACAACGTGTCCCAGAAAGGCTATGTCCTCCAGCCAAAAGTCACATTTTGAAAACTTTGCATAAAGCTGGTTCTCGCGCAAGGTTGTCAAAATCTGTCTCTGGTGCGAAGCATGGTCCTCCTTAGACTTAGAGTACACAAGAATGTCATCTATAAATACGATGACAAAGTGGTCCAAGAAGGCCTTGAACACTCTGTCCATCATGTCCATAAATGCAGCATGGGCGTTCGTCAGTCCGAAAGACATGACTACGAACTCATAATGACCATATCTCGACCTGAACGCTGTCTTGGGGATATCTGCATCCCGAATCCTTAACTGGTGGTAGCCCGACCTCAAATCAATTTTCGAAAACACACAAGCTCCCTGAAGCTGATCAAACAGATCATCGATGCGTGGCAGTGGATACTTGTTCTTGACGGTCACGTTGTTCAATTCCCTGTAATTGATGCATAGACGCATCGAGCCGTCCTTTTTCTTGACAAATAGCACTGGTGCTCCCCACGAGGACACACTTGGCCTAATAAACCCTTTATCAAGCAACTCCTGCAGCTGATCCTTTAACTCCTTTAGTTTGGTGGCGCCATACGATAAGGAGCCTTTGAAATAGGACGAGTCCCCGGCTCAAGCTCTATTGAGAAATCCACCTCCGCTTTGGCGGCGCACTGTGCAACTCTTCGGGAAAAACATCCGCAAACTCACGCACCACGGGCACTTGCTCATGAGATACCCGATCAAGGTCCTCCCCGGCCAACTTAGCTAAGAAACCCCAAGCCCCTCGAGCTAGCAAACGGCGGGCTTTAGCTACCGAAATCACTGGCGGACACACCCCACTCTGGGTGCCCCAAAATCTAAAACTGGGCTTGCCCGGCGGTCTAAACACTACCTCCTTTCGATGGCAGTCGATCAAAGCGTGGTTATCAGCTAACCAATCCATGCCGATGATCACATCAAAACCACTCATAGCTAACACTATGAGTGTAACCTGCAGAGACTCGTCGGATACTTGTACTCGACCCTGCCTTACCTTCTGACTAGCCATCATACTAGCTCCCGAGGGAGTAGCGACAGATAACTCAAATCCTAAGGGTTGTAAAATCATGCAAGCATGCTCAGCAAACACAGCAGAAATAAAAGAATGCGTGGAACCCGAATCAAATAATACAAAGGCAAGGTGGTCGAGAACTAGAAGTGTACCTGCCACTGCGGCCCCGGCTTTCTCAGCCTCCTGGCGGGTCGTAGCATACACCCTCCCTTGCTGCTTTGAGCGGTGAGCCACCATCGCCCTTCAGTTGCAAAGTCTGGGCCCGATGCCCTTCCTTTCCACAGTTGAAACAAGCTCTAGGGTTAGCACCACAAGGTCCCCAATGCTGCTTCCCGCAGGATCTACAATACGGTGGCGGCCTCCCTACGCCCTATTGGCGAGGCTGATCACGGTTACGGTCTCGGTACTGGTCTCTGCCATGATAAGAACCCTAGGGGCGCTGACCGCCCCCCCGGACATTGCTCCCTGAGTCAAACTTGCGCTTCTGGCCCGAGTACACTGGGGCCTTAGACACTACGGTACTAACAACCTGCTCTGGAGGATACTTCCCGTAATAAATCGTTGCCAACTGTACTGCCTTGGCAAAGGTTTCTGGGGCCTGTGCCCTAACATCCTGAGACACTCCCTGTCTCAAACCCGCAATAAACTTCCACGATCTTGATTAGGGGTAGCAATCACCGTGGCGCTGAAGTATCCATACTCGAGAACTTCTTCTCGTACACCTCGATCGAGTCGGACCGCTAAGGTTTGAAAATAGCTCAATCATCTTTTCTTGGGCTTCTTCACGATAAATTTTGCCTTGAACTCGGCCTTGAAGAACTCCCGGTGGCGAGTGGAGACCAGCCCGGTCTCTCACTTAAGGTGGAATCCCACCACCACTTAGTCATCTGCATCGGCTAATACGTGAGCTGCACATCGAGCTCATTGCACCTCGAGACACTCCATTACCATAAACGTATATTCTAACTCAGCAATCCACGTGGCAGCTACCAACGGTTCCCCAGGGCACTAAACTTCTCCGGCTTCCATTTCACAAAATCCTTCACCACTTGCCTAGATCCCCAAAGACCTTCCGCCATAACGACCTCATTCGCAGAATTGGCTCCTGAGGCTGGCGGTCTTTGGTGGCGCTGCAGATCCTCTCTTTGAACCAACTCGGTCACCGTCAGATATCGAACGCAGGACTCCTCCTCTACGTGACTAACCAAGCTTGCGTTTCAGCTCTCTGCTCGGCCCTGCGGTCGGCTAGCAACCCAACCATAAGAGCCCTCATAGACTCCACAAAAGCGGCTCTCCGGTGCGGCCTCTCGAGGCTCACTTGCCCCTACGCCCTCTCTCGGGCAACACACGGTTGAAGGCCCGACGGTGGCCTAACATCGAGAATCAGCTTGGGACAAGGGCCCCGGTGTCGAATCGATCACGAATGCTGGGTGGTCGGCCTCGAGCCTCCCGCCTCTACGAGTGGACCGGCGCACACCGGAAATCTGACCAAACCAACAATGAGTCGAACTCTGTCTTCCCCGCTCTACAACAACAAGTCATGTACATGCAAGGTGCAATCGGTATTGTAATTCTTAACCCTTAACTTTAAACTTACGGACATACGATGGTCGCGCGGTTACCGATGATCATGGAAAACAACCTACAATCGCAGTCAGTCTACGGAACCTATAACTCTGGGCTCGATACCAAGCTGAAGGACCCGACCCAAAGTAATTGGTCTCTATCCTAAAGTCCTTACTTAGCATGCATGATTAGGAATGTAAAACGTCATTGAGTTTGAAATTAAATCTTGAAGTAAGCACATTCAAAACAAAGAAAATATAATTCCATTTAAAATAAACAGGTAGATGACTGATCAGTACTTTCTTAAAAACAAATCAAGGGAAACGGTACGAGAAACATAAAATAGATTTTTGAGTGCTTTTCCTAGGGACCCAAGTCCCACTACATGCTAAATCATCAAAGAAAACATTAAAAGAACGTGCAACTCGTGAGTCGACTATCCATGATCATCGAGCCGCCTCCTCCTAGCCATCCGACCTCTGTCCCAAGTTACCTGGTGGAAAGCCACATAAAATAAGGGTGAGCAACAAGTTACTCAGTAAGAATCCCCAATCGGGGTACAATACGAAATCATCTGATTTAGCACACGGACATGCAACCATACAAAGACTTAGAGCGGAAACGGTTGGTTTAGGCTATGGGCTACTTCTAGGGCGAGCCTATTCAAGGGCTTCCATCAACAGCCTCTCCGAGGTCCTACGCTTGGATGCCCTTCGGGCCTTACACAATCTAGGACTCGGTGATGCCAAAGTGGGGCCTTACACACTTAGGACACAAAGTGATGCCCAAAGTGGGGCCTTACACACTTAGGATGCCCATCGGGCCTTACACCTTCAGTATCAGTGATGCCCAGTGGGCCTTACACACTTAGGATGCCCATAGGGCCTTACACCTCCAGAATCAGTGATGCCCAGTGGGCCTTACACACCTAGGATGCCCATAGGGCCTTACACCTCCAGAATCAGTGATGCCTAGTGGGCCTTACACACCTAGGATGCCCATAGGGCCTTACACCTCGAGAATCGGTGATGCCCAAAGTGGGCCTTACACACCTAGGATGCCCATAGGGCCTTACACCACCTCGAGATGTCCATCGGGTCTTGCCCGAGCGGGACCCCAAACTAGTTGCCTCTACGGTCCTCTATACTATACATCACACATCTAACCGTAACTTGGATCTAGCAAGACATACAAATGGCGAGAATGGTTCTATCAAGATAGGAAAGCCTAACATGGAACTAACGGGATGTAAACATGTCACGAACATGAATCAAAAGAAAATATGTAACCTATCACTAGAAACTCATATAATTCTGATGAATCAGCGTGCTATCTACTATTCGCAGGTCCACACAACCCCGGGTAAGAATCCTTACGGAAATAAGTGGAGGTTAACTATCCCGAATCAAATAACGACCCTCGAGCTTTTAAGCGAACCCGAGCAACCTAAGCAAGTAATAAAATATCCTAATTAATAAACAACATCTAAAATCAGGAAGTCCAAAGGGTGGAGGCTCGGGAATTTACCAACCGAGAAGGCACACGTCTCGGCAACAAGCAAAGCAGGGACGGCGGCTGGCTGGCAGTGGCGCGAAGCCTAGCGCCGCACGCCTTGCGGCGTGGCGTAGCCGACACGCTGGCCGGGCGCTGGCGTCAAGGGCGTCGACGGCGGCGGCGGCGTCGCGGCAGCATCTTGCGAGGCCGGCGCGCGAACGAGCGAGCGACACGCTGGACGGCGCGCGGCGAGCCGAGCGACGCGTGATCTGGCGCGAGTCTTTGTCGTCTTGCCGCGCGCGAGGCGGGCTACACGACCGGTGCGCTGGGGCGCGAGCGGCAGGGCTAGGCGGCAGCGAGCAGCGTCGGGCGGAGCAAGGAGTGCGGCGGCTGGGCGAGCTGGCTGCTCGACGCGATGCGGGTGGCGATGGCTCGGTGCGCGGTCACGGCGATGTGGCAGGCGCGGCGCGGTGTGGGCTGGGCTGGCAGGCGGCTTGGTGCGGCGTGGCGATGGCGATAGGGCGCGTGGTGGTGGTGGGGGGTGGTGGCAGCGGCTTGGTGCGGCGCGGCAGTGGCGAGCAGAGCGTGCGGCGGTGTTGGGCGTGAGGGTTAGGGTTTTGAGAGAGAGAGCGAGAGAGAGAGAGAGAGAGAGTTTTTTTTTTCTTTTCTTCTCTTCCTTCCTTAAGTTAAATAGACTTGGGAATCTCAAATGACCTTCCCAAGACTCCCCCTTCGAGCCCTGGCCAACGCATTTATTTATTTTTTTTCTTATTTAATTCCAACTCCTATTTCCTTTTTTTTTTAAACTATTTCCGTTTAGCTGAAAATCGGGCTGTTACAGGATTCTAAGTAAAAACTAAAACATAAAACATCCATTTTAAATCAACATCAATTCCTAGAACCTGTCCCTGTTTCCAAGCACCTGTTCCAAGTCAAATACATTTACAAAACTTACTCTGATAAGAGATTCATTTAAAACATACAAACTTTACAATAGTTACAACAATGCTAGAATCCGGAAATACATTCAGAAAACACCCTAGGGCTCCGTGCCCAACTACATGCATTCAGAGAAAATTTAAATCATAACATAAGCATAAGACTCAGAGTTGAACAACGGGTTTTCCATGATCACAACTCCTCCTCCAGCCATCCTGTCTCGCACCATGGTTACTTGTGGAAAAACCACAAAAATAAGGGTGAGTAACGAATTACTCAGTAAGAATCCCCAACCGTGGTACAATAAGATATAATCAGTCATCTAGTACCAAAGCATGCAAGGAAACAGCTACCAACACAGATCATGGCTCAACGAGCTCATAAAACAAGATCAGGAGTCATCGGAAGTCTCTTTCTTCCGGCCTAGGGATTGGATTCACTGACAAATCCTGGACATCACCGAGGTATCTGTCACTCGGGGGGAATACGCTGATCCCTAGAATGTCCTCAAGGGCCTCCTTGCCCTTGCACTAAACTGGACTAACGGGAGAGTACCCGAAGTCAGGCTCTAACGGAAGGAATGGTGTACTCACGACATTAGCCCGGGGGAGCTCTCCGTACCGGCAATTAACGCGTGTGCGCGCACACCGCATGCTCTCTGCAACCGGCGTAAATACGGGGGCCTAAGGGCAAACTACGCGAGCCAGGTACTCATGCCTATGACTCCTTCTCAACGGGAAACAATTTCCTCAGCAAGCAAACTCTGAAGGCCAGCGAACATCACAAACGCTCGCTGACTAGCTCAAACCCAAGGGCAACAACAACCAACTACGCGGGCAAGGTATGCATGCCTAAGACTCGGAAGCGGTGTCACTAATCACAATAGCGCGAGGCCCTCAACGCTCATCTGTGCAGCATGATCCACCGACGTGAAGCTAAGAACCGGCCAGGGCAGGCTTACACCGATGGCAGGGTTCTGCTCTAGCAGGCTACAGACTAGGCTATGCCGAAGTGGTAGCTAAATCCACAACCGGCGGGTCGGGGGGGGGGGAAGCAAGATACGTTATGCTGCGCACACTTTACTCCCTACCTGAGCTAAATCCACCTTGGCGGCCGGGGGCGGGGAAGCAAGATACGTTATACTGCGCACACTTTACTCCCGATCAGTGGGGACAAAGTACGTTATGTCCGCTAAGCCTCTGGATGATTACAAACCCTACAACTCTATCTAAGAGTACAGAGCAAAAGCAATGATTCCTGGCTAGCAAACAACGACCGACATCAATCACAAATACCTAGCATGATACTACGAGCTTAAGCAGGAATCATAAGCATGCTGGCAGAACAAACCTAGCATGGCACTAACATGTAAAATCAGGCAAACATGCTAGCAAGAATTCAATCAAACAGCTCTATCTCTAACATGCTCATAACACTCAGCAAACAAGCAAGGCATATCATGAAAATATCGCTGGGCCCACACAACTCCGGTAAGAAATCTTTACCTGGTCGGAAGGCAACAACACACAATAAAATTAACTGCGATCGAACCCGAGCAACCTATAACGAGCCAAACAAACACATCAATAATCACACAATAGGCCTAAATAGTAATAAAATAAATAGGGCTCGGCTCGGGAGCAACTCACGAGGCAGGCACGGCCGACACGCGAAAGAGCCATTTGCACGGGCAGGCAAAGCGGTGGCGCAGATACAGCGCAGATGATGGGAGCTGGGCGCTAGCTACGCGTGGACGAGCAGGGGCGAGGCAAGGCCCGCGGGCGCGGGCGTTAGCACGGCTGGGCGCTGGCGAAGCGGCGCGGCTCGGCAAGCTACAGGGCGAGGGCGCGTGACACGGGCTCGGGGAAGTGCGATCTGGCACTGGGACGCGCGACTCGAGCTGGGCTCGGCATTGGGCGACGCAACTCGAGGCTGGGCGACTTGATGCTCGGGCTGGGGAGAGGGCGCGCGACACGGCACAGTGCAAGGCGACTCTAGCGCGGACGGACACGAGCTTGGTGAGGCTCGGGCGATGCTGGCACTGCGCGGGCGAGGGGCTCGTTTGGCGACCTGGGCAGGGCGAGGGCACGCGGGCTGGCTGGGCTGGGCGAGCCAAGGGGCTGGGTCGGCTAGGTGGTGGGGCTAGGTCGGGGAGAGAGAGAGAGAGAGAGAGAGAGAGAGAGAGAGAAAAGAGAAAAATAAAAAGAAAAGAAAAGGAATTTAGAAAAGAAAAGGAAAATGGGAAAAATAAAAGAAAAATGGGAAAATAAAAGAATAAATGGGATTTTAATCCTATTTCCATCCTTATCCACTTTTTATCCAAATTAAAACCTTAAAATCCCATTTCCAGGCTTCCTCCTTCGAGACCCGATCGAAGCAATCTTTTCCAACAAATAAAACTCACTTAAATCCAACTCCAAAACCAACAATAAGGGCCCGGGCTCGAATCCCAAAGGAAGCAGACAACCAACCATCACTTTGCCAAAGCCCAAACCACAACCGAGCATCCAATTGACTAGCCCAAACACCTCGGGACTCGCAATCCATAACAAACAAGCCTCGACAAAGGCAGGAGCTTCCTCGAACAAGGCCTGGGTCTCTGCCCTCTGTTCAGCTTAGGTCCTGAGTTGTGTAGTTGATCAGAGTAGCGCAGTGGTCAGCACAGCTTGAGGGTCCCTGCATTGTGTTGTTAGCAAGCGAAAGTTGTTTGTCCCCACAAGGGCGGAGGCCAGCCAGTAAGAGTTGAGTTGTTTCTGGCAAGTTGTTGGTTCTTTGAGGAATGAAGTTTTCCCTTTCCTCCTAGTCTATGTGGTGGTTGAGTTGCTCCCTGGATGTCAGCCTCGAGTGTTAGCTTCTGAGGTAGTCTTGCGGATTCGTGTGGCTCAGGATCCGTAAGCTTTGAGGTTGTCGTTATCTATTTTCCTCGTGAGGTTTCGGGAGTGGAGCTTCTGGTTGGAAGTTGAGTTAGGCTTAAGCTAAAAGGAAGAAGTCCTTTGAGTAGCCTGATGGATTTTAAGAGTTGAGTGGTAGCTTGGAGGCGAGGGTTGCTCGTTATAGGTTTGGGTTGAGATCTGCTGAGCAAGCCCTTCTCGGGCTTTGCTTCTTGTTGTTATGCGTTCGCAGTTGGCGTTAGCTGAGCCTCGTTTGAGTGAGTTGGCACAGAGGTGCCGTGGCATTGGTTGGTAAAGCTGTTGTTCTGTTTTCCTCAAGATGTTGTGCCGTAGAAAGCTGCGTGATGGTTTAGTCCTTGCAGCTCGAGATTTCCTTGAGAGGAATGTTGGTTGTTCCTTGCCTGGCAGTGTTTTCTTAGGCTAGTTGTTGGAAAGTTTGCGTTCGGCCGATGAGGAGCTCTAGTTTGTTGGTTTGGCCGAGTGGAGCTTGTGCCTGGCCCATGTCTATTAGAGGTGGCCATAGCTGAAGTTTCAGCTGGTGTGAGTGTTGTTAGCTGTCTGGTGTACCAGGATGGTGCCCCTTGCCTTTGGTTTGGCGATTTCTCCTTAAGATGGTTGCGTTAGTGTAGTCGTCGCGTTCTGGTTGGAGAAGTTTGCCTTTTGGATCAGTCGCCAGTTGGTGATTCGATTGTTTCTAGTTAAGGCTGTAGGCAAGGTTTGAGGTTCGCTAGTCTCTTGTGAAGTAAGAGTAGGCCGTTTGGTTTTCTAGAACCTGGAAGGTTCAGTTGTTTGGCCAACTTGTTGTAGGGTTGAGGCTGTTTGTTAACAGCTGTGAGCTTCCAGAGGAGTTTTGCCAGTGCGTGGTGTAGAGTTTCAGAGCTTGTGGCCAGTCCTCGAGTTTGCTGAGAGTAGCACCCTTTGAGAGTTGGTGCGAGTTGAGGATGTGGTTCGCCGTCTATTCCCTTTGGAGTTTAGGGTATGCCCAGTCTTGGTTGAGATGGTTTGTGGCAGCCTGGATGGCATTGTGGCCTTGAGTTTTTGAGAACCCAAGAGGGTTTGGTTTTCGAAGAAGGTTGGTGTTGTTGGCCGAGAAGTTCAGTTGGCTGGATCAGTGGAGTTTTCCTGGAGCTGTTTCGTCTTAGGACTTTCGATGACGAAAGTCTTAAAAGGAGGGAATATTGTAATGTGCCCGATTTCCTATTCCGATTTTGAGGTGCCTTGGGTCAAGATTCGGTTGTTTGGTTGGGTCATTAGAGCTGTTTTTACCCTTGGGGGTATATTGGTCTTTTGGCTCCCCGGGCAGGATTTGTGGATTTTCAAGGCTTCGAGCTCGCTCCTGCCTTTGTCGAGCCTTGTTTGTTGTTGGTTGCGAGTCCCGAGGCGTTTGGGCTAGTCGGTTGGAAGCTCGGTTGTGTTTTGGGCTTTGGCAAAGTAATGGTTGGTTGTGTGCTTCCTTTCTTAGTGTTGTTTTGGGAGTTGGATTTAAGTGAGTTTTATTTATTGGAAAAGATTGCTTTGGTCGGGTCTCGAAGGAGGAAGCCGGGAAATGGGATTTTATGGATTTTAAGGGTTTTTAAAAAAATGGATAAGGATGGAAAATGGATAAAAATCCCATTTATTCCCTTTTTCCCATTTTTCTATTATTTTTCCTTTTCTTTTCAAAATTCCCAATTTTCTCTCTCTCTCTCTCTCTCCCCGAGCCCCCCACCTAGCCCGAGCCAGCACCTTGGTCGCCCAACCTGCTTGCCCAAGCCCCAGCCCGAGCTAGCACAGCCCCTGCTCGCGTCGCCCCAGCCAGGTCGCCTCGCCCAGCCCGAGCCTGCTCGCCCAGCTCGCCGAGCCAGGTCGCCAGCCCCAGCTCGCCCAAGTCGCGTCGCCCAGCCCCTGGCCTCCCAGCTCGCGCCGCCCAGCCCCTGGCCGCCCAGCCCTCGCGTCGCCCGTGTCGTCCGTGCCCGTGTCGGCCAGATCGCGCGTCCTGTAGCCCGTGGCGTCATGTCGTTCGCGCCCGCGCGCTGTCCTTGTGCCGAGCCGCGCCGCGCGCCGTCGCCCAGCCGAGTTCGCGCCCGCGCCCGTGTGCCCCTATGTCGCCCGCGCGTCCGTCTGCGCGCAACCCAGCGACTTAGCCAGCGCTCCAGCGCCCAGCCCTGCGCCCAGCAGGTGCCTCGCCCATGCAACCGGCTCGTTCGCGTGTCAGCCGCGCCTCGTGAGTTGCTCCCGAGACGAGCCCTATTTATTTGATTGTATTTAGGCCTATTTTGATGATTATTGATGTGTTTGTTTGGCTCGCTATAGGTTGCTCTGGTTCGATCGCAGTTAATTTTATTGTGTGTTGTTGCCTTCCGACCAGGTAAGGATTTCTTACCGGAGTTGTGTGGGCCCTGCGATATTTTCATGATATGCCTTGTATGTTTGCTGACTGTTATGAGCATGATAGTAATAGAGCAGCTATGATTGATTTCTTGCTAGCATGTTTGCCTGATTTTACATGTTAGTGCCATGCTAGGTTTGTTCTACTAGCATGATTATGATTCCTGCTTAAGTTCGTAGTATAATGCTAGGTAAGCGTGTTTGATGTCGGTCATTGTTTGCTAGTCAGGAATCATTTATTTGCTCTGTACTCTTAGATAGAGTTGTAGGGTTTGTCATCATCCAGAGGCTAAGAGCGGACATAACGTACCTTGTCCCCACCGGTCGGGAGTAAAGCGAAGCATTGCTTCAGGGGTTGAGAGCGGACATAACGTACTTTGTCCCCACTGGTCGGAAATAGAGCAAAGCATAACATACATTGCTTTATCTCCCCCCTCCTGGCAGCCAATGAGAATTAGCTACCTCATTGGCGTATGCCTAGTTTGTAGACTGCTAGAGCGGAACCCTGCCAAAGGTGTAAGCCTACCTTGGCCGGTTCTTAGCTTCAGGTCGGTGGCTCAGGCTGCACAAATGAGCGTCGAGGGCCTCGCGCTACTGTGATCAGTGACACCGCTTCCGAGTCATAGGCATGCGTACCTGGCCAGCGTAGTTTGTCCTTTGGCCCCCGCATTTACGTCGGTTGCAGCAGCATGCGGTGTGCGCGCACATGTGTTAGTCGCCGGTTCGGAGAGCTCCCTCGGGCTAATGTTCATGAGTGCACCATTCCTTTCTGTTAGAGCCAGACTTCGGGTACTCTCCCGTAAGTCCAGATTAGCAAGGGCAAGGAGGCCCTTGAGGACATCCTTGGGATCACTTTTTGAGCTGAACAATCCCCCGAGTGAAACATACCTCGGTGATATCCCGGGATTGGTTAGGATAACCAATCATTAGGCCGGAAGTAGGAGACTTCCTATGATTCCAGATCTTTCCTTTTAAGCTCGTTGAGCTATGATCTGTGTTGGTAGCTGTTTGCTTGCGTGCTTGGTACTAGATGACTGATTATTTCGTATTGTACCCCGGTTGGGGATTCTTACATAGTAATTCGTTACTCACCCATATTTTTGTGGTTTTTCCACAGGTAACCATGGTGCGAGACAGGATGGCTGGTGGAGGAGCTGTGATCATGGAAACCCGTTGTTCAACTCTGAGTCTTATGTTTATGTTGATGTTTTAAATGTCCTCTGAATGCATGTAGTTGGGCACGGAGCCCTAGGGTGTTTTCTGAATGTATTTCCGGATTCTAGCACTATTGTAAAGTTTGTATGTTTTAAATAATTCTCTGATCAGAGTAAGTTTTGGAAATGTATTTGTCTCGAAACAGGTGCTTGGAAACAGGGACAGGTTTCAGGAAATTATGTTGACTTTTAAATGGATGTTTTATGTTTTAGTTTTTACTTAGAATCCGAACACCATTTTGCAAATTTTCTGAAGATTTGTATGCATGCATTGAGGTAACGACCTATTTTAGAACCCCTTTCGGGTCGGTTCGTTACAGCGGCGCTGGGCGACAGTGGGCAGCGCTGGGCTGGGGAGTGGTGCGGCTAGGGTGGCTCGGCTGGGTGTGGTGCGGCTAGGGTTGGTGGCTCGGTAAGGAGAGTGAGAGAGAGAGAGAGATAGAGAGATAAAACAAGGGGAAAGGGTTTTCTTGTTTTTTCCTTCTTTTCCTAATTATAGGTTTGGTGACCTAAATTCCCTTCCAAGGCTCCCTCCTTCGAGTCCCGGCTAAAACAATTGTTTTCTCCTTAATAAAACTCATTTAAGACAAACTCCCAAATTGTCATTTTGGGCAAGGGTTCAAATCCCAATGGAAACACTTAAATAATAATTAATCTTGCCATTATCCAAAAAGCCTCCAAACTTCTAAACAACTTGCCCAAACTCTTTGGGTCTTGCAACCAACAACAATCAAACCTTGACGAAGGCAGGAATGACTCTGAGGTCCTGAAAATCCATAGATTCCGACTGGGGAGCAAAAAGACCAAATTACCCCTAAGGGTTAAAAAGCTCTAACGGCCCAACCGATTGCCCCAATACTGAACCAAATGTACCTGAGAAACCAGAATGGAAAACTGGGCCGTTACACCGAGAGAGGGTGAGGCTGAGTTTTGGGTTTTTGTGCAGCTAGCCGAGAGGACTAGCCCCTACCGTCGCACCAGCAGCCCCATCACCAGCAGCAGACGCCCAACCGAGCAGCCCGCCCATCGCACAGCCGGACCGCATCGCTCAGACGCCCAGCAGTGCGTCACACAGCCCGTCGCACACCCAGACGCCCATCGCCCAGCCCTGCAACGCATCGCACTAGCAGCCCCAGCCGCAGCGCCCCGGCCTGTCGCTCGCAGCCCCTTTCGTCGAGCGTCTGGCCCGCATCCCATCCTAGCCCCAGGGCACCCTCGTAGCGCGTTTGATCCCTCGCAGAGCCTGGCGCCCAGTGGTCGCCGGCCCGGCGCGCCCCTGCCGCACTGCAGACGGGCAGGCGGCAGCGCAGCCAGCGCCAAAGACGTGTGTCGCGCGGAGCTCTGCCGCCCCATCAAGCCTGCAGTGGCCCGGCCGATGCGATCGCTGTCCGTCGTAGCGTGAGCCGTCTTTATGTCGGGCTAGTTTTCTATTTCGGTTTCCTAGGTGTTTCCGGTTCATTATTCGGATGTTCGGATGGGTCGTTAGTGCTATTTTAACGCTTAGGGGCATTTTGGTCTTTTTGCCCCCAGTCAGGGTTTTGTGGATTTTGAGGACTCCAGGGTCACTCCTGCCTTTGTCGAGGCTTGATTGTTGTTGGTTGCAGGACCCAAGAAGTTCGGGCTAGTTGTTTGGAAGTTTGGAGGTGTTTTGGTAATTAGCAAAATTATTGTTAATTACAGTGCTTCCTTTGGGAATTTAACCCTTGACCTAACGGTGATTAGGAGGCTTGATTTAAATGGGTTTTATTAAATGGAAAAGAATGCGTCAGCTAGGACTCGAAGGAGAAAAGCCTTGGGAAGGGATTTTGGACCACCCAAAGCCTATTTAATTTAGGAAAAAGAAAAAGAAAAGAGAAAAACCCTTATTCTTTCCCCTTCTCTCTCTCTCTCTCTCTCTCTCTCTCTCCTTGTCGACCTCACCAAGAAACCCAACCGAGCCGCACCGAGCCACCAGCACCAGCACCACCACTAGCAGCCCTGCATGTCGCACAGCCGGCCGAGTAGCCCAGACGCTCCAAAGATGACCCACCTGTCGCACCACCTGAAAGCGACCAGACGCCCAAAGGCCCTTGCATCGCACCCAGATGCCCCGCCAGCCTGTTCGTGTCGTGCCCAGTCCTTGTCGCCGTGCCGCGCCAGCGCGTCGCACAACCCCTCACCCAGCGCCAACGCGCCAGCGTCGGGCATCTCTGTTTGCATCTGCGAGCCAGCGCGCACGCACCCCACCACCGTCTGCGTCTACGCGCTCGTGTCGTCGTGCCAGCGCCGGTCCCCTACAATGCCAGCGCGCCCAGCAGCGCCCAGTCTGCTTGGCCCAGCTGCACGTCCTGCCTGGCCACTTACTGCCGAGAGCCTATTTTGCCGAGATAGATGGGACCGAGACGTAGTGCCTTCTCGGTTTGTAATTCCCGAGCCTCCACTCTTTAGGACCTAAAAATTTTAGTTGTTGGTTGCTTAATTAGGATGATTTTTATTGTTTGCTTAGGTTTCTCGGCTTCATTTAGAAGCTCGAGGGTTGCTTGTTGGTTGAGGTCGTTAGTTCTGCTTGTTTCCAGGTAAGGATTTCTTACCATGGTTGTGTGGACCCTGCGATGCTTTCAGGATTGTGCCTTGCATGCTTGATTAGTGTTATGAGCATGTTAGCCATAGGACAGCTTGTGTGAAATCTTGCTAGCATGTTTGCTTGTTGTTCATGTTAGTGCCATGCTAGGTTTGTTCTTCCAGCATGCTTATGATTCCTACTTGAGTTCGTAGTATCATGCTAGGGACTTTCCTTATCTTGGCATAACCATGTCCTATTTTATCCTGATTAGTTCCATGCTAGGGATAGGCAGGTGATGTATAGTGTAGAAGACTGTAGGGGTAACAAGTTTAGGTCTCGCTCGGGTATGACCTCGATGGACATCCGTATGTGTAAGACCCCGATGGGCATCATTGATTTGGAGGTGTCAGACCCCGATTGGCATCCTATGTGTGTAAGTCCCCGATGGCCATCACTGAGTTTGAGGTGTAAGACCCTGATGGGCATCACTGAGTTTGAGGTGTAAGACCCTGATGGGCATCACTGAGTTGGAGGTGTAAGACCCTGATGGGCATCCTAGGTGTGAAAGTCCCCGATGGGCATCATTGAGTTAGAGGTGTAAGACCCTGACGGGCATCCTAGGTGTGTAAGTCCCCGATGGGCATCACTGAGTTGGAGGTGTAAGACCCTGATCGGCATCCTAGGTGTGTAAGTCCCCGATGGGCATCACTGAGTTGGAGGTGTAAGACCCTGATGGGCATCCTAGGTGTGTAAGTCCTCGATGGGCATCACTGAGTTGGAGGTGTAAGACCCTGATGGGCATCCTAGGTGTGTAAGTCACCGATGGGCATCACTGAGTTGGAGGTGTAAGACCCTGATGGGCATCCTAGGTGTGTAAGTCCCCGATGGGCATCACTGAGTTGGAGGTGTAAGACCCTGATGGGCATCCTAGGTGTGTAAGTCCCCGATGGGCATCACTGAGTCCAGAGGTGTAAGACCCCGATGGGCATCCTAGGTGTGTATGTCCTTGATGGGCATCACTGAGTCCTAGGTTGTGTAAAACCTCGAAGGGCATCCAGGTGTAGAACCTAGGAACGGCTGTAGATGTAAACCCTTGAATAGGCAACTTCTAGTTCGGTAGTTAGTCTGAGCCAACCTGATATATCTGAGCTCGTATGTGATGCATGTATACTAGAGATCTTGATGATTGATGTATCGTATTGTACCCCGGTTGGGGATTCTTACTGAGTATGTTTATACTCACCCTTATTTCTGTGGTTTTTCCACCAGGTAACTTGGGACAGCACCGGAATGGCTAGCGGAGGGAGTTGTTTTATCATGGGAGCTGCCGGCACTCTGTTATTTGTTATTTGCATTATTTATTCAGAATGTAGATGGACAGGAGTCCTAGGGGAATGATGTTAAAAGTTGTTAAAAACTGCTTTGAATGTTCTTTTATAAATACTGGCCAGGCTTGTTTTACTTCGTTGGATTTACTTAACGAAATTTGTTGGTTATGTTTTAAGTGTTCCCCGTTCTCAAATGTTTTGAAAAGTTTTAAATTTGAGCACTAAACCGCTCGTTGAATTATTTTATTTGCATGCTGAGTGAGGACCTAGGTTTAGGACCGTATTTCGGGTCGGGTCCTTACACGTGCCGTGTGAGTTGCTCCCGAGCTGAGCCCTGTTTGTTTTATTATTTTAGGCCTATTGATTGTAAAATGTGTTGTTGTTTGTTAGGTACCCGATAGCTACCCGATAGCTAGCTCGGGGTTCGTTTGCAGCTTAGGGCCTTAGTGTGTCATTGCCTTCCGACCAAGGTAAGGATTTCTTACCGGAGTTTTGTGGGCCCTGCGATATATTGTGTGATTGTTGTTTGTGTGCTTGTTTATGTTTATCAGCATGTTTAGTGGATAGGTGATCTGTTCTGAATTCCGACAGGCATGATTCTCGTGTTGTTTCTCATGTTAGTTCCATGATAGGTTGTTCTGTTCTGGCATGCTCGTTATCTGTTCTTGCTTCGTAGTATCATGCTAGGTTCATTGTCTCTGCTAAGCACGTGTTGGATTGTTTGTTGTATCTGTTTGTAGTTTAGAGTCATGATAGGCAGCATCATTCTGGCGAGGATGCATAACGTAACTTGCATCCGTGGCAGGGACGTACGAGGCAATACTTCGTCCCTGATCTGTCGTTAAGGTTTAGCTAACCCTAACGGCAGCCCTTTGCAATCTTGGGTAAGGGTAGCAGCTGTTAAATGCCCCAACGGTCAGGGGGATGACGAGCCATTGTCTGTCCCTGGAAGTCGGCACGTCCTCAGCGTGTCGGTAGTAGCCCTTGATTGCCACCTGATAAGGCAAGGACCGCTTCTTGTGTAAGCCTACCACGACCAGTTCCTTAGCCTCAGGTGCGGTGGTACAGGATGACCTAGTTTACGTGTTCTGGTCTCACACCCCTATGTTCAATGACATCGTGTAAGAACCCGACCCAAAACACGGTCCTAAACCTAGGTTCTCACTCAGCATGCAAATAAAATAATTCAACGAGCGGTTTAGTGCTCAAATTTAAAACTTTTCAAAACATTTGAGAACGGGGAACACTTAAAACATAACCAACAAATTTCGTTAAGTAAATCCAACGAAGTAAAACAAGCCTGGCCAGTATTTATAAAAGAACATTCAAAGCAGTTTTTAACAACTTTTAACATCATTCCCCTAGGACTCCTGTCCATCTACATTCTGAATAAATAATGCAAATAACAAATAACAGAGTGCCGGCAGCTCCCATGATCAAACAACTCCCTCCGCTAGCCATTCCGGTGCTGTCCCAAGTTACCTGGTGGAAAAACCACAGAAATAAGGGTGAGTATAAACATACTCAGTAAGAATCCCCAACCGGGGTACAATACGATACATCAATCATCTGGCACCCTAGTATACATGCAAACAGTTACCAACACAGATCATAGCTCAACGAGCTTACAAGGCAGAATCTGGAATCCTCGGAAGTCTCCTACTTCCGGCCTAATGATTGGCTCTCATAACCAATCGTGGGACATCTCCGAGGGTCTTTCTCCCTCGGCCAATTGATCAAGAAAACAGTAACAAAGTGCTCCTTTAGCTGCAGTGTCTCAGAACCTAACAGCCTATCAATTAATATAGCAAGCACACATTAGAATCCAGCTAACTAATCAAACGAACTAGGAACTAAAAGCAAAGGCTCGAGAAGCTACCCAACCAACAGGAACAGGTGCTCTTGGCCAAGCACTAGGGAGGTGACCAAAGAAGCTCTCGGCTGCAACACTTGAGCAAAATATTTCCGGCTAGGCAAATCTCCACTTTTGGCAATGCAAGATCTCGGCTAGGGCATCTCAACCACACAAAAAAACACACAACATATTAGCTCTCGGCCAAAGATCAAACAACAACTAACAGTACACTTTGGCTCACGGCTAGGCTAACAGGGACTCACCTCAGCTGCAAAGTCCTCTCGGCCAGCAAGGGTGTGCAAGGAGGAATGCAGCTCTCCCAGGGACTCAGCTTAGAGGAGCTTGCGGCAAGGTGGAGTGGTGGTGATGAAGTCTCGGCAGCAAAGCTGGTTGGTGCAAGGTAGTGCGGCTCAATGCAATTGGCTAGGGCTCTTGGATCTCAGCGTGATGGTGTAGAAGGGAAGGAGGTCTCGGCCAAGCTTCTTGGCTAGGGCTTGCGGAAACAAAAGAATTCGGTTAGGGCTTGCAAAACACACCTCGACTAGGCTCTTGTGCTAGGGTTGCGGCTAGGGCATGAACAAGATCATGATTAAGATCAAGATCAAGATTTGGGTGCTAGGGTGTTCGGCAGTCACAAGAAGGGAGAGGTAGAGTGCTCGGCTAGGGTGAAGAGGAGAAGAACTGTAAAGACCCGACCCGAATGGGGCTCTAAATGGGCCCTTACCTCAATGCATGCATACAAATCAACACTAGAATTTGCAATAGGTTTGTTTCGGATTCTAAGTAAAAACGAAAAACCGGCAAGAGTTCATTTAAAAAGTCAATACAAAATTCTTGAAACCTGTCCCTGTTTCCAAGCACCTGTTCCAAGACAAATACATTTCCAAAACTTACTCTGATCAGAGATTTATTAAAAACATACAAATTTACAACATTTACAACAATGCTAGAATCCGGAAATACATTCATAAAACAACCTAAGGCTCCGTGCCCAACTACATGCATTCAGAGGACATTTAAATCATAAACATAAATATAAGACTAAGAGTTGAACAACGGGTTTTCCATGATCACAGCTCCTCCTCCAGCCTTCCTCCCTCGCGCCATGGTTTCCTAAAAGATAAGTAAGGGTGAGTAACGAATTACTCAGTAAGAATTCCCAACCGGGGTACAATACGATATAATCAATCATCTAGTACCAAAACATGCAAGCAAACAGCTACCAACACAGATCATAGCTCAACGAGCTTACAAAGAAAGATCTGGAGTCATCGGAAGTCTCCTACTTCCGGACTAATGATTGGTTATCCTAACCAATCCTGGGACATCTCTGAGGGTCTTTCTCCCTCAACCAGTTGATCAGCTCAAAAACCGATCCCAAGGATGTCCTCAAGGGCCTCTTACCCTTGCTAATAGATCCGGACTATCGGGAGAGTACCAAGTCCGGCTCTAAAGCTGGAAGGAATGGTGTACTCACGAACATTAGCCCGGGGGAGCTCTCCGAACCGGCAACTAACGCGCAGTGTGCGCGACACCGCATTCTCTTCTCGCAACCGGCGTAAATGCGGGGCCTAAAGGCAAACTACGCGGGCGCACGCATGCCTAAGACTCGGAAGCGGTGTCACCGATCACGATGAGCGCGAGGACCTCGGCGCTCATCATGCGGCATGGTCCACCACCGAAGCTAAGAACCGCCGGCGAGAGCGAGCTTACACCGCTGGCGTGGTTCCTCTCTAGCGAGCTACAAACTAGGCATACGCCAATGAGGTAGCTAAGTCTCATTGGTGCTGTCGGGAGGGGGAGAAAAAGCAAGGTATGTTATGCTTTGCTCAATATCCGACCACCGGGGACAAAGTACGTTATGTCCGCTCTCAACCCCTGAAGCAATGCTTCGCTTTGCTCCCGACCGGTGGGGACAAGATACGTTATGTCCTCTCTCAGCCTCTAGATGATGACAAACCCTACAACTCTATCTAAGAGTACAGAGCAAAAAGCAATGATTCCTGGCTAGCAAGCAAAGACCGACATCAATCACACTACCTAGCATGATACTACGAGCTTAGCGGGAATCATAAGCATCTTTGTGAGAACAAACCTAGCATGGCACTAACATGTAATATCAAGCAAACATGCTAGCAGAAATCAATCAAAGCTGCTCTATTATTATCATGCTCATAACAGTCAGCAAACAAGCAAGGCATAATCATGACAATATCGCAGGGCCCACACAACTCCGGTAAGAAATCCTTACCTGGTCCGAAGGCAACAACACACAATAAAATTAACTGCGATCGAACCCGAGCAACCTATAACGAGCCAAGCAAACACATCAATAATCATAAAATAGCCCTAAATACTCTAAAATAAATAGGGCTCAGCTCGGGAGCAACTCACGAGGCACGGCTGACACTCGGATGGGCTTTTTGCCGCAGGCTAGGCGGTGATGGCGCGCGGCAGCGCGCGCGCTGGGCGCAGGTTGGTTGCGCGCGAGCCGCGCGCGAGGGGCGCTGGGTGCGCGACGACGGCACGCGAGCGACACGATGCGCGCGGCGCTAGCTTCGCACAGAGACGGGCGGATGCGCGGCGCGCGCGACGCGACACGACGCGGCGCGCGATCGGGCTGGGACGCGCGACTTCGAGCGCGAACGCGACACGCGACGGCACGGGCGACACGGACCAGAGCGAGCGAGCGGCGGCGACGGCATCAGGCGCGATCTCGGGTGACACGAGCCGGGCGGCGGGGGACCGGGCTCGAGTGGCGATGGCGCTCGGACGCCGGGCCGAGGCGACTTGGCCGAGCGAGGGGAGTAGCGCTTGGGGTGAGGCTAGCTCGGGCGAGCAGGGGCTCGGGCTGGACGATGGCTGGCTCGGGCTGGGCGAGGCTGGCTCGGGCTAGGGGCTGGGCGAGCCAAGGGCTAGGCTAGGTGGGGGGCTCGGGGAGAGAGAGAGAGAGAGAGAGAGAGAGAGAGAGAGAGAGAAAATTGATTTTGGGGAAAAAAATAAAAGAAAAAAAGGAAATAAAAAGGAAAATGGGAAATAAAAGGGAAAAATGGGATTTTAATTCCATTTTCCATCCTTATCCACTTAAAACCTCAAAATCCCATTTCCCGGCTTCCTCCTCCGATACCCGATCAAAAGAATCTTTTCCAATCAATCAAACTCACTTAAATCCAACTTCTAAAGCAACACTAAAGGCTCGGGCTCGAATCCCAAAAGAATCACACAACCAACCATCACTTTGCCAAAGCCCAAACCACAACCGAGCATCCAACCGACTAGCCCAAACACCACGGGACTCGCACCACCACCAACAAACAAGCCTCGACAAAGCGGGAGCTACCTCAAGCCACGAAGACCACAAATCTGCCGAAGAGCCAAAAGACCAAAATACCCCCAAGGGTCCAAACGGCTCTAAAACCCAACCAAACAACCGAAACTTGACCCGAAGGCACCTCGAAAACTGGAATAGGAAACTGGGCTGTTACAAGAACTATTCTCGGCTAGGCCTTGTTCATTGCTGGAACACAAGGCAGTCAATTAAACGAGAGCAAGGGGGAATGAAATTGCCAATGGAGATGGGGGTGCTCTCGGCAAGATTAGAAAAGAGAGAAGGATGTCCTCTCGGCCACACAAGGAGAAGAGAAAAGGAGAGGGGATCGATTGGGAGAGGAAAGAATTTATGATGGGAGAAGGATACAATCACTCTTGGCCTCGGGAAAAAGAATCGGACGAAGGAGTTTTTGCGTTATGAATGGAAGGAAAAAAAATGCGATTCCTAATCTTACTCTTTTAGGTTTTTACAATTCCAACTTCTGGGCATTCCCCCATCAAGTCCCAGCTGCAGCACCATTTTTCTTCTTAATTTATTCCCTTTAAAACAAGCCTTCAAACTCCCTTGCAGGTCACGGGTTCAAATCCTAGTAGCAACACTATTTATTTTCCTTAATTTGCTTTTCCAAAACAAATCTCCAAATGCCATACTAGGCATGGGTTCGAATCCCAGCAACAATACTTTTAAAATCCTAATTTTCCTTTCCAACTCAAGCTTCCAAAAGCCTAGCAGGTCACAGGTTCGAATTCCACCAGCAACACAAATTAATTCTTAATTAAACAACAACAAACTTCAACTCCTAGCCACCTGGGTTCAAGTCCTGGCTCGAACACTTTTCTTTTAAATTTTCCTTTTTCATTCCAATCCACCAAAACACAAGAATAGACTCCAATTCTAAGAACCTGAAACTGAATAAAATCTCCGAGCTTAGCAAAAGACTAAAACAGCCCTAATAGCCTAACCAAACAACCAAAATATTCACCAAACATACCTAGGGAACCGAAACAGAAATTTGGGTCGTTACAATACTCCCTCCTTTTAAAACTTTCGTCCCTGAAAGTCCTAAGACTAAAACAACTCTAGTAAAACTCCACTGAACTTTAACCAACTGAACTCCTGGTTAAAACTACACCAGTTCTCCCTCGAAACTCAAAACCCTCTTAGGTTCCCAAAGGCTCAAAGCCACAACGCCAACGAGTCTGCCACAAACTACCTCAACAAAAACTAGATATACATAGAGCTTCCGAAGAAAGAGACGTGACAGTACTAATCCGTAAGCCACATGCTCTGACTCGCTCCAACTTTCAAACTATCCTACAACCCTAGGGCTCACCTATCCCCGCTTACCCAACTCAGAACGCCTCACCACGGTGCTACTTTCGACAAACCTGCGGACTGATCACAAGTCTGAAACCCTTCACCGAGCACCGTCATAACTTCCCTGCATACTCACAGCTATTAACAAACCGCCTCAACCTTACACCACGTCGACAATCAACTATAACTCTCGGGTCCCGAAAACCAGTCGGCCTCCACTCGCTTCACAAGAGACCAGCAAAATCCAATGCTTGCCTACAAACCTCAATGGAACCAACTGAACCACCAGATCTAAAGGCAAACTTCACCACTAGTACTGGTCCAAAATAATTTAGCCACTAACTTAAAGAGAAAACACCTTACCAAGGCCAAGGGGCGCACTCTTAGTTCACCAGACGGCAAAAACCACTCAGCCGGCTCCTGCAGGCTCCTTCACAAGCTAACCACACACACTTGTTGAGACTTCAGCCACGGCCACACTAAACAACAAGATCAGGGCACAGGCCCAACACGGCCAAACCAACAACTTGGGGAATACGAACTCAGAGGTTTAACCAACCAAGGGCACTGAACAACTGTGCCAACCTACTCAACTCTGGCTCAGATTTAACACCAACTGCGAACGCGCAACAACTAGAAACAAGACCCGAGAAGGGCTTGCTCTGCTAAAACTCAAATCCAAGCTTACAACGGGGCGGGGCTCGCCTCAAAGGTGACACGTAACTCACAAGTCCAACTGATTACTCAAAAAAACTTCCTCCTTTTAACTTAGTGTAACAACCCAAGTTTTCCTTCCGATTCTCCAAGTCTGACAAGTTGTTCTTCCAGGGAGTTGTTGGGTTGTTAGGGCTTTTGTGCTTCTAGGGGTATTTTGTTCATTTTACCCTCCAGGTCTATTGTGGTCACTTTTGCCCTCCAGGTTGTTCTCACAGTTATTCAGGGTTTCAGGAATGTCTGTGTTGGTTTTGGACTTCAGTTTCCTCCGGTTTCGGTTTCCAGAGCAAGAGTTCCATTTTAGGAAAGTTTGGTGGTCTCTCGAGTAAAAGGAGTAAATTAAAATAATTTTAGTTTGAGCTAGGATTTGATCCTTGGTGTGTGGTTGTCGAAATTTGAAGCTTGTAGAGAGGAAAATAATTTGTTTTTAAAAAGTGCTTTTAGTGGGGCTCGAAGGGGGGATTTTTGGGGGATTTTAATTAATTAAAAATAGGAGAAAATGCTAGGGTTTCATCTCATTCTCCTCATTTCTCCCTTGGCCGAACCACCCCTCTCCCTCTCTTCCTCTTCTTGGCCGAGCTCTCCCATTCCCCCATAGCTCTCCAATCTCCAAGCTTTTGTGTGCATCTCTATAGCTTCTCTCCTTCATCCCTCTTCAAGGTAAGTGTTCGCAAATCCCTTCTTCCCTTTTCCTTGTCTTGGCCGAGATCTAACTCCAACTTAAAGGGGTTTCATTTTTCTCTTCTCCTTGTAGATCCGAATCTCCTTGCCTTGGGAGTGGAAGTTCTTGCTTGCTCTTGTTCTTGTTGTGAAAGATCCGAAGGGCCCTTTGTCTAGCTTGATTTGTCGACATCTCCAAGGGTAAGTGTTGTTGTGTTCTTGGTTGTATGCTTGTAGATCTAGCCGAGGACACCTTGGTTGAGTGGTTTGGATTCTAACACAAAGATCTTTTCTTGTTTGCCATTTAGCCCTAGCCGATTCTTCTCTTGGGAGTGCTTCACTTTGGCCGAGATTTCTTGGGTTTGGAGGCCTTGCCAAACCCTTCTAGGTGAGTAGCCGATAGTGCAGTGGAAAGAAGTGGAAGTTCTCTTGCGTGTGGTTTACCCTAGCTTGGTCGAGACTACCCTTGGAGGTTGAAGTCTTGCTCGAGTTTCGGGTAACTGTGTGGTGTTCCTCAACTTGTGGATTCATTCCAGGATTTGGGATTCTACTGTTGACAGGGAAGGGTTCCTTGCCAGGGTTGTGTGGGCCCTGCGCACCTCATTGATAACTCCTAGATGTGTGTTTGTAATGTACTGTTAGTGGATAGGTTTTCTGCAGGTTGTCTGGATTTATATAAACTGTTAGTGGATAGGTTTTCTACAGGTTGCCTGGATTTATATACACTGTTAGTGGATAGGTTTTCTGCAGGTTGTCTGGATTTATATAAACTGTTAGTGGATAGGCTTTTGCACAGGTTCCCTGAAGGAAGTATATGCTTGTAGATGCTTAGCTCTGTTTGTTCTCTATTGAATGTAAAATGGTATTGAATGTTGTTTATGTTCTGTGGTGATGTATGCTTTAGCATGTTGTAGCTAAGTTCTTACTGAATGGTTATTAGGATTGGCATGTAGAGAAATGTCATGTTTCCTGTTCCTATCTGTTCTTTGATTGCTTATCTGTCTATCTTATATTCCTGCATCCTGGACTTGTCATTTATTATGTTATGTGGACATAGGCTGTACAAATGTGTTAGAGTTCTTAGGGGGTCCCGAGTGTTAGTCGGGTTGTGTGCTGGCTCAGTTTTCTTAGGACTGCCCAGTGTGTTGCAGTCCAGGATTAGACCAGTGTGAGTTGTCCCTTGTTAGCCCAGGAAATGCTAACCAGTTGCTAGGATTGGCCCAGTGTGTTGCTAATCTCGGGTTAGCCCAGTGTGTTGCTACCCATGTTGCTCCAAGACTAGCCCAATTTGTGTTGTCCCTGTTAGCCCAGGGTGTTGCTAATCAGGTAGAGCAGAACTGTAATGACCCAGGTTTTCATCCTGGACTTCCAGGTATGTCCTAAGGGTATTATAGTAATTTGGTCGGGCCGTTAGGGTCGTTTCTATCTTTCTCTGCTGATATTATTCTTGGATGGTCAAATGTAGGGTTTGGATGCTTTGTGAATGTGTTTGGGCATGGGGAGATGCTAAAATAAAATAGAGGTTTTAAAGTGTTGTTGTTGGGTTTCGAACCCGGGTGGCCAGGGAGTCAGAGGTGTGGTCCTGCCAGTTGGGCCACTCGGTGCTTTTGTTGCTCACTCTGCGGTATGTCTTTTTTTTCTTTGGGTTTTTGGGATTTTGGTGTGTTTGATTAAAAGAAGAGAAAATAGGTTTTCATCTTTTTGTTTCTCCAAATCCCCATTGCCGCCCAACCACCATTCCCTCAAGCTTCTTGTCGTGCGCCTTCTCCCAAGCTCCGTCGTCTCGTTCATCCCGGGTAAGTGTTCTCGATCCCTTCTTCTCGTTCATCCCAGCAACGCCCCAGCGCCGTGCAGCCCGTCTGTCCGCGCGCCAGCCCAGTGCCGTGTGAGCTGCTCCCGAGCCAAGCCGTGTTTGTATTTTTATTTAAGACCTATAGGTTGTGATATTTGTTGTTGTTTGTTAGGTTCTCAATAGCTAGCTCGGGTTCATTTGCAGCATAGGATCTTTGTGTGTTGTTGCCTTCCGACCAAGGTAAGGATTTCTTATCGGAGTTGTGTGGGCCCGGCGGTATATTCAGTGATTGTTGTTTGTGTGCTTGTTTATGTTTATCAGCATGTTAGTGGATAGGTGCTCTATTCTGAATTCCGACTGGCATGATTCTCGTGTTGTTTCTCATGTTAGTTCCATGCTAGGTTGTTCTGTTCTGGCATGCTCGTTATCTGTTCCTGCTTCGTAGTATCATGCTAAGTTCATTGTCTCTGCTGAGCACGTATTGGATTGTTTGCTATTATCTGTTTATAGTTTAGAATTCTTATAGGTAGCATCATCCGGGTGAGGATGCATAACGTAACTTGCATCCGTGGCAGGGACGTGCGAGGCAGTACTCCGTCCCTGATCAGTCGTTAGGGTTTAGCTAATCCTAACAGCAGCCCAGTGCAATCTTGGGTGAGGGTGGCACACTGTTAAATGCCCCAACGGTCGGGGGAATGACGAGGCATTGCCTTGTCCCCGGCAGTCGACACGTCCTCAGCGTGTCGGCAGTAGCCCTTGATTGTCACCTGATAGGGCAAGGACCAGTTCCTGGTGTAAGCCTACCACGGCCGATTTCTTAGCCTCAGGTGCGGTGGTACAGGCTGACATAGTCATAGTGTCCTGGTCTCACACCACTATGTTCAGTGACACCGATCCAGAGATTTGTTAGGCATGCGTGATTGGAGCAGGCGAAAGATGCCCTAGACCCAAGACTCTCCTCGGTTTGCAGCAGCATGCGGTGCGCACACACGCTCATTACAGCGCCGACTGGAGAGCCCCTCGGGATCTTGAGTTCAGTGCACCTTTCGTATCAACAGTAGGAAGGTTGAGGCCGAGACTAGTTTCTCGTATAGTATCGTAAAGCGTTGTAGTTTTTCGGAGTAAGACCGTAAGATGGCATCTGAGGTTTATGTATGGATTAAAGTGATGTGCTCTCTCTTCTGTGTTTATATTCATAGCTTGCATACATTCTGCTAGATGACCAGTTATATCGTATTGTACCCCGGTTGGGGATTCTTACTGAGTAATTCGTTACTCACCCTTATTTTGTGGTTTTTCACAGGTAACCATGGCGCGAGACAGGATGGCTGAAGGAGGAGCTGTTGGTCATGGAAACCAGCTGTTTTAAACTCTGAGTCTTATGTTTATGCTTTATGTCTTTGTTGTCCTCTGAATGCATGTAGTTGGGCACGGGGCCCTTAGGATGTTTTCTCATTGTTTTTGGGATTCTGACACTATTGTAAACCGTTTGGAGTTTTTGAATGATTTGAATAAATCTCTTATCAGAGTATGTTTTGGAACTGTATTTGGCTTGGAACAGGTGCTTGGAAACAGGGACAGGTTTCAGGAAAAAAATTATATTTGACTTTTGAAATGGATGTTTTCATGTTTATAGTTTTCATTCAGAATCTGGCATACAATCTTGCATATTGTCTTTAAGTTTTAAAAGCATGCATTGAGGTAAAGACCTAGTTTAGAACCCCTTTCGAGTCGGGCCTTTACAAGAACTGCCCAGTGTGCTGCAGCCAGGACTAACCCAGTGTGTTGCTGTCCTTAGTTAGACCAGGGTGTGCTAATCTTGTTTACTGTGCTGTCATAGCTTGAGAATTACTTGAATTGTACTCCTGTTAGTTAGCCTAGTGTGTGCTAACCTTGTCTGGCTGTAAGCTTAGACCATGTTGATGATTATCCTGATGTACTGTTTAAGACTGCCATGTTATGTTCTATTGTTGGTATGCTAGGGTGTTAGGTGATTTGTTGTGTGTATTGTACCCTGGTTGGGGGATCCTTACTGAGTGCAATTTGTACTTACCCTTTCTGTGGTTTTCTCCACCAAGTAACTTGGCACAACATCGAGGTGGCTAGGGGAGGGAGGTGATGGATCATGGGCAGGCCGCTTCATAGTCTGAGTCTTTATAATGCATCTTGAAAGTGTTTTGGGAACTTTGTACTGTTAAACTTGGATTTATGTTTTGTTATTTGTATTGTTTTGTAAACTCTGGCCAGAGAGTGTTTATTGTTTTCCTTTGAAGAATTTCCAAATAGATTTTATGTTTCCATTATTTTAATTAAGATGTTCTTTCCAGCCCTTGAATGTTTTTCACTGAATTTTACATGTTGAGTAAGGGCCATTAGGGCTGTTTAGTGTCCGGTCCTTACACTTAGGCTTAGAGCACTTTCCATCTAGAAACTCCACACATGGGTCATCTCAACCGAAACAACACGGGTCCCAAAGAACACGAATAACAACAACAATAATGGCTGACGAATCACTAGCAACACGAACCAGCAAGGCTTCCTCAAAGGTCAAGACTCAAGGCTGGCAACCACGGTGCAACTCAATCACCACGAAAACTAGGGGTTTCCCAAACTCCAAAGATTCAACAACTTTACAGCAACAACACAACTCTTGAACTGGACTGACCACTGCCCTCGCGTGGTCGAACAACTTGCAGCTTGCTAGCAACACAACGCAGGAATCCTTTAACTGGGCTGACCACTGCCTTTCAACGGCCGAACAACTTTACATCTTGCTAGCACCACTCCAACCGACTCCACAACACAAGAGCTAACCTGACTTCTCCTATGCAGAAACGATTTCCTTACAAGCGAACTTCCGAAGAACAGCGGAATCCACACACGCTCGCTGTCTTGCCCAAACAAAAGAGACAACAACCAACTCTCTTGGAGGCAACAGTAGAGGGATTTCACAACAGATGAACCACCAACTCAGAACTAGTAGTACTCACCAAAACGTCGAAGGAAGGGTCAACTCCAGAAAATCCCCGAACAGGGGCAAGTCCTCAGGGCAACGCCTGCTTGCTCCAACTAAGCTAGCTCTTGAAACAACACGGAAACCACACCTTGGTCAACACCAAGCATGACTTTGCTAACTACTCCAAAACCAACGCGGAGGTTACTAACAACAACCCTAGCTTGTCAACCGACTACAAGCTTCCAGCAACTCAACCGAGGTACACTGCCTGGGTCTGACTGAGCTCTGGTGAGGCTTTCCACAGCTGAGGGTTCCTCCGACAACCCTCGGACACACACTGTCATCAAGCGGTCTAACAGTCAACTGACTACACGGGCAACAACTCCCTCCAGCATCTCAACTATGTTGGCCAGCTCCATCTCCTCGAAACAAAGAAGACCAGAAACGCTACAGAATATGTCATCCTCCTACTCAAAGCATCAGCCACATCGTAACTTCTACCCAGGGTAAGGATCCGAACAACACTTTTAGCAACGACGGTCAGAAACTGCATGGCTTCGCTACAACCGCTCTCTGTTCAGTACCATCTAAACTCCAACCATCAAGCAACAAGAATTTTCTCTAACTAGGTTGAGGTCCAACTAACGAAACTTGCTTTAAGCAACACCCCGGGTACGAGCACGATATCCTTACAGCCTAAGCTAGGGCACTTTGATATTGAACTGAAGCCCTAACACCTCAAGGACTGAGCACCTGCTCCTTAACACGAACCACACGTGGTCCCCAAACCTTACACCACGCAATGAGCTTCACAAAAGTACACCGGCGTGTACAGCTCCTCTTGTTTGCTTAAGATCCAAGTCCAACAAGTACTCTCACATAAGGGCAACATTCGCCTCCTAGTAGAACCAGAACTAACAAAAGAGCATCAAGAGTTCAAACTCCACACGATGTCAACTCACAACGAAATACAAAAATTGCCAACTTACTGTACAAGAGCATAACAACACTAAACTTACAAACCTCGTACCAATTCGTCTGCTAGATGTGCTCCGCACAAACCAACCAACTCATGGCTCCACTGCTGGATCAATCTTGCATCATCGATTCTAACTCTACTCGGACTAAGGTAACTCAAGGGTAGTTGAATCACACTACCAACAAACTGGCTCACAAGTCCACAACACAAGGGCGAGAACTCGGACGCGCTAGCCTTTATCAACCTTCAACATCCTTTGTACCACTTCCATTCCAGTTTAGAGCCAGACTTCGGGTACTCTCCCGTTAATCAAATATATATTAACCTTTAACGTCATATATTAAGAGATAATATATATCTATTTATTTTAATTTTTAAAATTCAAATATATTTAAATAAACATTTGATATAATAATAGTATAATTATTATAATTATATATTGATATATTAAAATAATAATATTATTATAAAAAAAATATATCAAACATAAAATAAGTAAATAAGTAAATATATATATATATATATATATATAAATATATGAAAAAAAATTTAATTTAAAAAAAAAAGAGGAGGGAGAAGATGAGATGAGATGAGATGAGATGAGGTGAAGAACACTGTAACAACCCAAGATTTTCCTTCCGGTTCTCCAGGTTTGTTGATTGTTTCTCCAGTGAGTTGGTTGGGTTGTTAGGGCTTTTGTGCTTCCAGGGGCATTTTGGTCATTTTGTCCTCCAAGGGTACTTTTGTCATTTTGCCTTCCCGAGACAGTTTTGCAGTAAGACAGGGTTTCAGGAATGTTTATGAGTTGGTGAACTTAAGTTTATCCTTCGGTTTCAAGTTTCGGGTCAAGAGTTCGATTTATGGTAAGTTTGGAGCCCTCCCGGTTAAAAGAAGAAAAATGAAAATAAAAGTGTTGGAGCAAGGATTCGAACCATGGTGGCTTGGGAGTTGAGTTTGAGCCTTGTGTAGAGGAAAAAATAAAAGAGTTTTTAAAAGTGCTCTCGGTGGGATTTGAAGGTGAGATTTTTAGAGGCATTTTATTAATTAAAAATAAGGGAAAATGCATTAGGGTTCCATCAGTTTCTCTTCTCCTTCCCTCTTGGCCGACCATCATCTTCTCCTTCCCTCTCCTTGGGCGAGACCTCAAGCTCCCATTTCTCTCCATTGATTCCAAGCTTGCCTTGCTCCATTCTCGAGATCTCCAAGTGTAGTTCAACCTCTCCATTGTTTCTTCAAGGTAAACCTTTGCAACTCTCTCTTTTCTCTTCCTCTTGTCATGGCCGAACCAAGCTTCACCTAAGGGAGTTGTGGTTTTCTTCTTCTCTTCTTGTAGATCCGAGAAGCTTGCTTGGGTGGAGGAGATCTTGTTTGTTCCCCTAGTTTGATTGAGATCCGAGAGCACTTCCCATTCCAACCTCCATTGCCGAGAGCTCCAAGGTAGGGTTGATGGTATTTTTGTTGTGTTTGACTTGTGGTTTGGATAGATCTAACTTGCTCTTTTCTTCCTTGTGCAAATCCAAGCCCTAGCCGAGATCCCTTGGCTGTGCACTCTCTTTGGCCGAGACCACCTAGTCCATTTGGGGATCATTGCCAAATCTTCATTGGCTGAGTTGGTAAGTGTGTGATTTTGGTTGCTTTTGTGTTGGTTTGGCCGAGAGCCCCAATGGGGGTGTGTGGCCGAGAGCTCCATGATAGCTGGGAGTGTGTTTTCTTGCTCCATGGACTTGGGATCTAACATTGTTTGTTGTGTGGTTTGCCCTAGCCAAGACACTTTGTTGCAAGTTGTAGCCGAGAGCTTTTAGGGTTCCATTTTGGGTGCTTGGCCGAGAACATTAGGGCAAGTAGGGGTAATCTCTTGGTTCCCTTACTTCTAGAATTAGTGCTTAGTTAAGTGTATAGCTAGTTAGATTGAATTTGTATGTTTATGCTTTTAGGTTATGAGACACTGCAGCTCAAGGAGCACTTTTCTGTTTATATTTCTGCTTGTTCTAGGTAAGGATCTCTTACCAGGGTTGTGTGGACCCTACGATATGTTTTGATTGCATCCTATATATATATGTTGTTTGTTACGAGCATGTAGTGGTTAGGACTGTTTCACTGTTTATCTCTGCTAGCATGTTTGCCCTGTTTCTACATGTTAGTGCCATGCTAGGTTTGTCCTTCTAGCATGTTCTGAGTTCCCTGTTTACATTCGTAGTATCATGCTAGGTTGTACTTGTATTCTTGTTAAGCATGTTCAGTTGTTAGGGATGTATATTATGTGACATTAGATAGTTAGCTAGACTTGTCTTCCAAAGGCTGAGAGTGGACATAACGTATCTTGTCCCCACAGGTTGGGATCAGTGAGAGGTATAACGTACTTTGTCTCCACCCCCGGCAGCCGGTGCGGATTTGCTCCCGCATCGGTACAAGCCTAGTTTGTAACCTGCTAGAGCGGAACCCGTCACAGGTGCAAGCCTGCCCAGAGACAATTCTTAGCTTCAGGTTGGTGAGTACAGTGCTCTACTGAGTCTTGAGGGCTCTGCACTACTGTAGATCAGTGACACCATTCTTATTCTTGTTAGAGCCTGACTCGGGTACACTCCCGTTGTCTTAGGGTTTAGCCTGGCTGGGGGTAAGAGGCCTCCGAGGACACCTATTCGGGATCAGCTTTTGAGTTGGTCAATTGGCCGAGGGAGAAAGACCCTCGAGGGTGTCTGACATCTATTTGGGATCAGCTTTTTAGTTGATCATCTGGCCGAGGGAGAAAGACCCTCGAGGATGTCTTTGGGATTGGTTAGGAGAACCAATCATTAGGCCAGAAGTAGGAAACTTCCGAGGTTCCCGGACTTGACTTGTTTAACTTGTTGAGCAAAGTTTATGTGCTGGTAACTGATTGCATGTATACTAGGATGCTAGATGATGGATGTATCGTATTGTACCCCGGTTGGGGATCCGTACTGAGTATGTTTATACTCACCCTTACTTATCTTTCAGGTAACTTGGGACAGCACCGGGATGGCTAGTGGAGGGAGCTGTGTGATCATGGGAGCTGCCGGCGAACTCTATGTCTTTATCTTTTGGAGTCTTTTATTATGTAGTAGCATGCTAGGAACTTTGTTTACTGTTTAGACTTGTTAAATTGTTTTGTTTGAAATATTGGTTGTACCTAACCAAGGTCATGATACGAACAGATTGAGCCTTTCCAATCTGGGAAAAAAAGTTCATTGAAGGTCTTCCCAATCACTTTTCTCAAAGGATTGGAGAAGGTCTTCGGGCTGAAGGTGGGGGAACCATTGACTGGGACTCCCTAACCTATGGAGACATAAGCTCCTTCGTAATCAAAGAAGGTATCAAGCTCTACAGAGAACATAAGCTCCGAAAGAAGATTGATAATCCAAGGGTAGGTAAAGCTATCCTAGGATCCTTCTGCAATCAATACGGTTGTAGAGGAATTGAGCAGCCCTCTACCTCAAGACGTAGGGGTCATAAGAAACATTTTAAATCTTCGCGTGTATCTCGGTATGATAACCAAGCCTATCAAAAGAGAAACTCTTATGATCAAAACCGCAGAAGAAATTCTTATGATCAAAACCAAAAGCCCCGCTATCAAAACCGATATCAGGGAAAAGGCAAATATATTCTCCATCGGCGAAAAGAAGTTTGTTTCAAATGCAAGCGCACGGGCAACTTCGCAAACAGGTGTCAAGTTCGTGGCAAGATCAATGAGTTTGACATTGATGAAGAGCTCAAAAATTAAATTCTAAATCTGTCCTGTCAGACTCTGAATCCGAAGGATCTGATAGCAGCGAGCAAGAAATCAGTCAGATCCTCGATGATCATGAGGATTCTGATGATACTTCAAGCGATGGTGATTCTGACAATCACGACGGCACAAGGGCGTGCGGTGGTTGTATCAACGTCCTTATAATTGATCAACGTGCTCTTTTCGAAATTGCTGAAAGAGTTAATGATCTAGAACTACAAAAGAAGATCATATCTGATCTTAAGGTCACTCTCGATGCTTCAAATCAAGCCCAAAAGACGAAGCACGACAAGAACAAGCAAAAAGAGTCGTATAAACCATACGACGTTAGTGACGTAATGCAACGGTTTCTAGTAACGAAAACCGTAACAACCAAGGACCTTCAGATCGAGGTTAAAAACCTCAAACCAAAGGTCCAACAGCTCAAGGTTAACATGGTCAACCATGTTTCAAAGGTTTGGGTCGAGGTAGCCACCCTCAGAAGCGCACCAATTGGAGATGCTTACCAAATAGGGGGAGGATCTTTACAACCTGTTGGAGATACTCACTATGCTCACCATGTGGCAATTGTCCCACATTGAAAAGGTGAGGAGTCTTCAACACATTTATAAGGGATATGAGTTACTCCCCTCATTACCAATTGGTTTTGAGGTGGAACCTCATATTCTCTAATATGTAGATATTGAGACTAGAAAGACTCTTTCTTTTTTCTCTGTATTCTAATGAGTAAATGAGAGGTTTCTTAAATAGAGACCTCAATGTACAAATAAGGCAAAAAAAAAAAGGAATAAATCCTATACAATAATATCATTCTAATTACACCCAATTTAGTGAATATGGAAGTAATTGATATGGGAAAATATGGAAATAATCAATATAATTCTACACTCCCCCTCAAGCTGGATTGTAAATACTGTACAAGCCAAGCTTGGAATTGAATTCTTCAAAAATTGCTCTTGGTAATGCTTTAGTGAGTATATCGGCAACTTGGCGACGAGATGGAACATAGTTCAATTCCACACTGTTATTGCTAACCTTCTCAAATATGAAATGTCGATCTATTTCTATGTGTTTTGTTCTATCATGCTGAACGAGATTCTTTGCAATACTTATGGCAGATTGACTATCACAAAACATTTTTGCTGAGTTTTGAGTTTCAACTTGCGATTCGATTAATGAGTTTTCGAATCCATATTCCTTCACACATTCCCAAGGCGAGAGCTCTATATTCAGCTTCAGCACTACTTCTTGATACAACGGTTTGTTTCTTACTTATCCATGTGACTAGATTACCCCAAACATATGAGCAATATCTTGTAGTGGACTTTCGATCAGTTAATTCGCCTGCCCAACTAGCATCACTGTAGAGTTCTACCGATCTGTTTGAGGACTTTTAAAATAATAATCCATGACCAGGGGTGCGTTTCAAATATCTCAAGATTCATTCACAAGACCGAGATGTTGTTCATTTGGGTTATTCATATATTGGTGATGATACTAACAGAGTACGCAATATCAGTGTCGGTATGTGACAAGTAGATTAACTTTCCAACCATCTTTGATACATGCCTTTTTCAAGCTGGAATGTCATCTTCCCCTTCTTTGAAAGACCAGATTTGGGTCCATAGGAGTCTCCGCAGGTCTACAACCAAGATTTCCCATCTCCTTTAATAAGTCCAAGATATATTTTCTCTGAGAAATTACAATCCCGTCATTGGATCGTGCCACTTCCATACCTAGAAAATATCTTAAGCTTCCCAACTCTTTGATTTCAAACTCAGTAGCAAGTATCATTTTCAGTGTGTGGATCTCTTCACTGTCATTCCCAGTAATGATGATATCATCAACATAAACAATTAAGATTGCAACTTTATTAGTTGAAGATTTTACAAACAAGGTATGGTCAGCTTGACATTGATAATAGCCACTTTTGATAAGAGTTTTAGAGAATCTGTCAAACCATGCACGAGGAGATTGTTTCAAACCATACAATGCTTTGTTTAGTTTACACACCATATTTCTATTGGAATCATCTTCCATTCCAGGAGGAACTTGCATATAGACTTCTTCTTCGAGATCACCATTGAGGAATGCATTTTTCACGTCAAGTTGGTGAACCGGCCAATCTAGGTTCACAGCTAGTGACAACAGAACACACACAATATTGGTTTTTGCGAGGGCAAACGTTTCTTAAGTAATCTATCCCGTAGGATTGTGTGAACCCTTTTGCAACCAGTCTTGCTTTGAATCGTTCCACACTCCCATCAGATTTGTATTTTACTGTGAAAATCCATTTGCAACCAACTGGACTCTTTCCTTTGGGAAGCCTTGTGAGCGTCCATGTCTTATTTTTTTCAAGCGCTCTGATTTCTTCATAAATAGCCTCTTTCCATTTTGGATCTTTGAGAGCATCTTGGATGCTATACGGAATGTGAGTGTTGTTCAACTGAGTCACAAAAGCTTTATAAGTAGGAAGTAATTTTCCATATGCAACATACTTTTCGATGGGATGGCTAGTACAACTCCTAACACCTTTTCTCTGAGCAATTGGTAATGTTAGATCATCAACAACGGGTGCCACAATAGTAGTATTCTCATTAGTGGAATTTACTAGCGATGGATCTGGTTCAGATGATTGGCATTCTTGGTTTTGCACGACAACCTCTTTTCTTCTAGTGTAGACAATAGGCATTCGAGGTTTAGGAACTTGAGGATGCTTGGTGAGAGAGACAGTTGCTCATTTTCAAGAATAATGGGAATATTGGGTTGAGGAACAGATGACTTTACTTGATGAATAATGAGAATAGGGGGCTCCACAACAAAGGGCTCAAATTCCATCGTATTCTCCCCCTGAATTTGAGATTTGGTGAAGAAATGTTGGTTTTCAAAGAAAGTGACATCCATGGATGTGTATATTTTCCTAGTGATTGGAGAAAAACATTTGTACCCCTTTGTAAAGACCCGACCCAAAAGGGGCTCTAAATGGGCCTTTACCCCAATGCATGTAGTGAAAATAAAAGACATTATGAAAAATACATTTGGATTCCAAGTAAAAACAGAAACATTCAACAACCAAAACATACATTTCTAAAAGCACACTCGATCGAGAGATTTATTTAAACCATTAAAACAATCCACAAGTACCAATATGTTGGAATCCATAAACGTAAGAAAACATCCCGGGGCTCTGTGCCCGTCTACATGCATTCAGGGAAATAACAAAAAGTGAAGAGTCATGATAATTAAAATAAAACAATCAGAGATGACAAAGAGATTCCATGATCACGGCTTCCCTTCACCATCCTGTCTCCCGCCTTGATTACTCGTGGAAAACCACAGAATAAGGGTGAGTAACGAATTACCCAAGAAGAATCCCCAACCGGGTACAATACGATATACATGATCATCTAGAAGAATGTATGCAAGCTATGAGTACAAACACAGAGCGGAGCACATAGCTAAGTCCACACTTGGACCTCGGATGCCATCTCGTGGTCTTAGTCGGAAAATACCACAACACACTAAACGCACTATACGGGAACAAGTCCGGCCACTCTCTCATCGTCGATACGAAAGGTGCATCGCTCAAGATCCCGAGGAGCTCTCCGGTCGGGCGCCGTAATGAGCGTAAGCGCGCACCGCATGCTACGCGCAAACTCGGGGAAGTGCGGGTCTAGTGGCAAGCCGCCCGAGTTCGGATCACCATGCCTAACTAAATCTCTCGGATCGGTGTCACCGACATAGGGTGTGAGACACGGACACGTGAACTATGTCGGCTGTACCACCGCACACCGAGGCTAAGGAACCGGTCGTGGTAGGCTTACACCAGAAGCGGTCCTTGCCCTAACAGTGGCAATCAAGGGCTACGGCCGAACACGCCGAGGGCGTGTCGATCGCTGGGGACGAGGCAATGCCAAGTCATCATCCCGACCGTTGGGGCATTTAACGATCGCCACCCTCACCCAAGATTGCAGGGGCCTACCGGTTGGGATAGCTAATCCCTCACGGGGTCCAAGGGCGGAGAACGTCTCGAACGTCCTTGCCATAGATGCAAGATACTTTATGCATCGGGCCGGATGATTCTATCTACCTCAATTCTAAACCTTAACAATAATAACGATTCAATCAATGCGGTCCAATACGTGCTCATCGGATACAAAGAACCTAGCATGATACTACGAAGCAAACGGATATCGAACATGCTAGAATAGAACAACCTAGCATGGGCTAACATGAGAAACAATACAAGAGTTCATGCCATCGAGAATTGAGCAGAGCACCTAGGCTAAACATGCTAGTAATCATACACAGCATACAAAACAACAATCACAAATATACCGTAGAGGTCCACACAACCCCGGTAAGAAATCCTTACCTTGGTGGAAGACTTTTACACACAAATCCTAAGTCTGCGGAACAATCCCGAGCTAGCGGAGGGAACCTAGCAAACCAACAATAATCAGCATCTAAAATATCTAAACAACAATAGAACGACAAGCTCGGCTCGGGGAACTCACGCGCGGCGGCGACGACGAGCTTGGGGTGCGCTTGGCAAGCCGGGGCACGCGGCAAGGACGCGCGTTGGCCGCTGCCGCTACCGTGCAAGCGGCACGCAAGCAGGGACGCGCGCGCGCGAGCGTCTGGGCGAATGGCGCGCGGAAGCGGCTGGCGCGCGCTGGCTGGCGCTGGCGTCGCGATGCGGACACGGCGAGCGGCTTCGGCAAAGACGCGTAGCGAAGGCGAACGTCTGGCGAAGGCCTTGTGGCGAGCGGCTTCGGCAAGCGGACACGGCGAGGGCGTCGAGCGATCGGCTGGACGAGCTGGCGCTGCGAAGACCTCTGGCGTGGCGAAGCGACGGCGGCTCGGCTGGCGGCGAAGCGAAGCTGCGCGCTGCTGGACGAGATCTGGGCGTCGCGGCGATCGGGCCGGACGAAGCGCGGCGACTGCTGCTTCTGGGCCGAGATCTGGCGTCGCGGCGGCGACGCACAGGGCTGCCGTTGACGGAGCCGGGCCGATGCGATGAGCTCGAGTCTTTGGACCTCCTCATTTGTTGCACAACGCACACACACACAAACCCCTTTTTCTTACATTCGGCCGGCCAAACACCCAAATGAGAAGATGAAGAAGACGAAGACTTACCGGAATGATGATGATCGAACCCAAGGAGATGCAAGGATGAAGAATCGGCAAGGCTATGGAGATGGAGAGCTTGGGCGGCCAAGAGGTGTTTGGAGAAGAAGATGGAATAACCTAATTCTATTTCATTTAACCAAATGCACCAAAACTCCAAAATCCAAGGTTAACTAAGATGTGATGCGAGAAAGAGCAACAAGAGCACCTAATGGCTCATTTGGCACACCTCTCTACAAGCTTCCCAGAGACCCGGGTTCAAACCCTACTGCAAAGACAATTTCCTTTATTTTTACTTTTGCATCAAACCTTGCTCAAACCAAACCTCAAACTCCTCCAAAACCTACATAAAACCATCCAATAATTTTAGTATTTGGAAAAGACACAAACGACCCGACGGCCCGACCAAATTACCAAATTACCCCTAGGGCATACGGAAGACCGGGAAGAAAACACTGGTCGTTACAATATTCCTCCTTTTTATGACTTTTGTCCTCGAAAGTCCTTAAAAGACAAAAAACTCGAGGGTAATGCAACCTCATCTCGTCTTCCCGCTCCCAAGTGGCTTCCTCGAGAACCCCGATTCTTCCACCGAACCTTTACTAAACGAATCTCGCGATTACGCAGCGTCTTGGTCTCAAAGGCAAGGATCCTCACTGGCTTCTCCTCAAAGTTCAAATCCTCATTCGGTGCAAAGGCTCAAAGTCCACAATGTGCGACGTGGTCCGGCACATCTTGCCTCAACATCGATACATGAAAAACACTATGCATGCACCGATAGTGACGGAGGTAGGGCTAACAGGTAGCAACAACTCGCCAATCCTCTCTAGGATCTCAAATGGACCAACAAAGCGGGGACTCAACTTCCCACGCTTACCAAACCTCGAACACCTCGCATCGGAGCAACCTTAAGGAACACATGCCGACCAACCTCAAACTCCAAATCTCGACGCCGAACATCGGTGTAACTCTTTCTGCTCGCTCTTTTGTCAACATACGAGCTCTAATCTTCTCCTGACCGCACCATTGGTCAATCGCAGTACTTTCGGGACCCAAAACACGTCTATCACCAACCTCTTCCCGAACACGGGGACCCGACAACGCTTACCATACAATGCCTCGAATGGAGCCATCTCAATCGTCGATCGTAATCGTTGTTGTAGGCAAACTCCATCAAGTATGAGCATCTTTGGTCCCAAGCGCACGGGAAATCCAACACACAAGCCCTCAACATATCCTCGAGAATCGATTCACTCTCTCGGTCGACCATCCGTCGAGGGTGAAAAAGTCATCTTTGGCGCACTCTGTGCCCAAACCCATACGGGCGCTCTCGAAGCGAGAAGTGAACCATGAGTCACGATCGGACACAATCCTCACCGGTACACCATGATAACGGATGATCTGCTCCAAAAAGCAATTTGCGCCCCTTTGTTCCACGGTATAAGTGTCTCTACAGGGAATGAAGTGTGCGCTCTTGGTCAAACGGTCGACTATCACCCAAATCGAGAGAACTTCCTGAGTCCTTGGCAAACCGGATATAAAGTCCATAGAGATCTCTTCCCATTTCCACTGGGTACACTCGGTGGTTGCAACAAACCGGTGGTCTGCACTGGGTGCCTTCACTTGGCGACAAGTGAGACACCTACCGACAAACTCTGCCACATCTCTCTTCATCCCCATCCACCGGAAGGTGCGCTTAAGGTCTCGATACATCTTGGTACCCCCGGTGCCAAGCAAAAGGGAAGGCTGTGGGCCTCAGAGCAACTCGGCTCGCAAACCCGCAATGTCCGGAACACACAACCGGCCTCTATAAGTCAACCCACCATGCTCGGTGAATACACAAAGTCAAAGTCACCGTCAAGATCGACTCTGTCAACCAATCTCTTAAGTGCGGGGTCACCCAACTGGGTCTATCTATAATCGGCTGCCGAATCGACGGTGAGCAGATCCAATCGAGCTACCACAGCGGTAACCTCTCCCAACAACAACATCGCAACCTCGGCCCGCTCGAACTCTCTCGCAAAGCGGGCTGGGAACTCAACAACGCCCGCAGAGTGCGACGTCTTTCTCGCTCAAAGCATCGGCCACTACATTGGCTTTACCGGATGGTACAAAATCTCGCAGATCATAATCCTTTACCAACTCTAACCATCTCCTCTCGCCTCATATTCAACTCCTTACGAGTAAGCAGATACTTGAGGCTCGGTGATCGGTAAACATCGAATCCGCTCACCATGCTGTAATGCCTCCAAATCTTGGTGAACACCATCTGCCGCCAACTCCATATCATGAGTCGGGTAGTTCTGCTCATACGGCTTGGTGACGGGAAGCATAGGCAATGACCTTCCGTCTTTGCATCAACACACAACCTAAACCAAACTTGGAAGCATCATCTGTAGACCACGAAACCACTGTCCCCTCCGGATTGCCAACAGTCGTTTGAAGTCAAACTACGCTTGAGCACGGCAAAGCTCTCATCACACCTTTGTCCCAAACAAACTCGACACCCTTCCTCGTCGGACGAGTGAGGGGCGAGGCTAAAGCGAGAAAAGTCCTTGACGAACCGACGGTAGTAACTCTGCCAAACCCGAGAAAGCTGCGAATCTAAGCAATCGAAGTCGGCTTGGCCCATGAACTCACGGCCTCAATCTTCGCGGGGTCCACGGCTATACCATCTCTCGAAACCACGTGGCCTAGGAAGGCCACCTGCTCCAACCAGAAATCACATTTGGAAAACTTCGCATAAAGTGGGTTTTCCTCAAAGCCGCCAATACTCGCCTCAAATGCTCTGCATGGTCTTCTTTAGACCTCGAATAAATCGGAATATCGTCAATGAACACGATGACGAAGTTGTCCAAAAATGATTTGAACACCCTATCCATCATGTCCATGAACGCGGTGGGGCATTGGTCAATCCAAACGACATAACCACAAACTCATAGTGACCATATCCGGACACGAAAAGTCGTCTTAGGAATGTCGGCATCCCCGATCCGCATGGCCGATGGTAACCGGATCAGATCTATCTTGGAGAACATGAAGCTCCTGAAGCCGATCGAACAAATCATCGATCACGGGGGCAGCGGATACTTATTCTTCTTTGTCACCTTATTAAGCTCGCGGTAATCAATACACAAGCGCATAGAACCATCCTTCTTTTTTTCACAAGCAGAATCGGTGCTCCCACGGGGACACACTTGGACGGATGAACCCTCGGTCTAACATCTCCCGCAATCGAATCTTGATTCCTTTAACTCACTGGCGCCATGCGTCACGGAGCCTTCGAGATAGGGAGGGTCCACGGCTCGAGTTCAATAATGAAGTCAACCTCTCTTTGGGGGCAACCCAGTAACTCCTCGGGAAACACATCCGCGAACTCCACGCACGACCGGCACTGATCAAGCAGCACAGCGAGGGGCGGCTCTTCCCGCACAACTTGGCTAGATAGCCCCAAGCTCCATGAGCTAGCAAGCGACGAGCTTTCACGGTGACACCATCGGCGGGCAAACTCCACCTTGGACTCCACGAAACTTAAAAGTGGGCCGACTGGCGGCTGAACACTACTTCTTTCCGGTGGCGGTCAATCAGCGCGTGGTTAGCGACTAACCACTCCATACCAAGAATCATCAAAAAACCGCTCATAGGCGAACTATGAGCGTAGCCACAAGCAACTCTCCGGATATCTCGATCCGGCCATCCTTAATCTTATCTCTAGCCAACATACTAACTCCGAAGGAGTTACCTTGAGATAACTCAAAACCTAGAGGCTCTAGACTCAACTTAGCATGCTCGGCCAAACAACACAGATACAAATGAATGCGTAGGCGAATCAAACAAGACAAATGCGCAGTTGATCTAAAACAAGAAGCGTACGCCTTACACGCGGCATCCGTGACGCTCGGCCTCTGACGGGTCGTAGCAAACACTCGACCGCTGCTGCTATGGCCGAGCCGCCATAGTTGGCCGATCACAAAAACGGGCCATGTGCCCCTCTCTACCACAACGGAAGCACAATCTAGGTCCGGTGACAAGCTCGGCGTGGACTTTCCCACAAGTAGCACAAGCGGAAAGCGCACGGGTCCTCCTGCTGCCGGGCTGAAACGGACCGAGCTCTCCGCCGATCTCTGCTTCGAATCGCCCTTGACGGCGGCCGCCGCCTCCCGAAAGTCAAACTTCTCTTCGCGCCCACACTGCTGGGACGGACGCCGAACAGAGCGGCAACAACCCGCTCGGCGAGGATACTTCCCATTATAGATCGTGGCTAAGCTGGACAGCCCTAGCATAAGTGTCGGGGGCACGAGCCACGACATCTCGGGAAACACCCCGCCTCAATCCGGATATGAACTTCCGAATCTTCACTCCGGGGTGGCAATCAATCGAGGAGCAAAATATCCATACTCACGAGAACTTGCGCTCATATTCCTCAATGGAATCGAGAACCCCCGCTTGAGTTCGGAAGAGCTCCACCATCTTCTCCCGAGCCTCATCAGCGATGAACTTTACCTTGAACTCGGCCTTGAAGAACTCCCAAGTAGCGGGTGGAGACCCGGTGGTCTCTCGCTCAAGGTGGACTCCCACCACCATCTCATTGTGCCTCGGCACATGAGCCGCACATCTCGGCCTCTGAATATCGGGGCACACCATGATCGGGAAGGTGTACTCCAAATGGGCAATCCACACAGGCTGCCGCTAACGCATCACCGGTGGCATCAAACTTCTCGAGCTTCCACTTCACAAAATCCTTGACCACCTACCCAATTCCTCGGCACCCTCGCCATATACGCCTCTGGGGCTACTTGCTCTGTGGAGTGGAGGTGCTCTTGAGCTCTCTTTGAACCAATCGAGTCATTTGCTCGATCTGGGCTCGGGACTCTTCTCGCCTTGCCGCGCCAACAAGGCACAGGTCTCTCGCCTCTGGTCACTCAACATGCGACCATAAAAGCCCTCATAGACTCGGCAAACTCTGCTCTCGAGAGAGCGATCTCACGGCGCTTCGATCGCCTCAACGCCCGCTCTAGGCGTAACACAGAGGAGCTCTTTGGTGGAATGCCATCGATGTCGGCTTGGGACGATGTCCTGCGATATCGATCCGATCACGATACCTCGACACGCTCTCGAACCTCCTCTCCCGAGACGGGTGGTAGCATTTGGCGATCTACATCCAAACCAACAACGAATCAAAACACGCTGTCACACCATTCCACAACACCAAACAAGGCATACACTAGATGATAGGTATTGTAAATTCTTAACCCTTTTCCTTTCTAAAACAATAAATCTAGGCGCACTGATGACTGCTTGAGTCTTGATGATCATGGAAAACGACCTACAACAAAAAAGGGTCTCCACAGAATCTATGACTCGAGCTCGATACCAACTATAAAGACCCGACCCAAAAGGGGCTCTAAATGGGCCTTTACCCCAATGCATGTAGTGAAAATAAAAGACATTATGAAAAATACATTTCGGATTCCAAGTAAAAACGAAACATTCAACAACCAAAACATACATTTCTAAAAGCACACTGATCAGAGATTTATTTAAACCATTAAAACAATCCACAAGTACCAATATCTTTGGAATCCATAAAACGTAAGAAAACATCCCGGGGCTCTGTGCCCGTCTACATGCATTCGGGGAAATAACAAAAAGTGAAGAGTCATGATAATTAAAATAAAACAATCAGAGATGATGTGTGAGGATTCCATGATCACGGCTTCCCCTTCACCATCCTGTCTCCCGCCTTGATTACCCGTGGAAAACCACACAGAATAAGGGGGTGAGTAACGAATTACCCAAGAAGAATCCCCAACCGGGTACAATACGATATACATGATCATCTAGAAGAATGTATGCAAGCTATGAGTACAAACACAGAGCGGAGCACATAGCTAAGTCCACACTTGGACCTCGGATGCCATCTCGTGGTCTTAGTCCGGAAAATACCACAACACACTAAACGCACTATACGGGAACAAGTCCCGGCCTCGGCTGTCTCTCATCGTCACGAAAGGTGCAGCGGCTCAAGATCCCGAGGAGCTCTCGATCGGCGCTGTAATGAGCGTAAGCGCGCACCGCATGCTACCGCAAACTCCGGGGTGTGCGGGTCTAGTGGCAAGCCGCCCGAGTTCGATCACCATGCCTAACTAAATCTCCGGATCGGTGTCACCGACATAGGGGTGTGAGACACGGACACGTGAACTATGTCACTGTACCACCGCACCGAGGCTAAGGAACCGGTCGTGGTAGGCTTACACCAGAAGCGGTCCTTGCCCTAACAGTGGCAATCAAGGGCTACGGCCGAACACGCCGAGGGCGTGTCGATCGCCGGGACGAGGCAATGCCAAGTCATCATCCCGACCGTTGGGGCATTTAACGATCCGCCACCCTCACCCAAGATTGCGGGGCCTACGGTTGGGATAGCTAATCCCTCACGGGGTCCAAGGGCGGAGAAGCTGTCTCGAACGTCCTTGCCATAGATGCAAGATACTTTATGCATCGGCCCGGATGATTCTATCTACCTCAATTCTAAACCTTAACAATAATAACGATTCAATCAATGCGGTCCAATACGTGCTCATCGGATACAAAGAACCTAGCATGATACTACGAAGCAAGAAGAACAGATATCGAACATGCTAGAATAGAACAACCTAGCATGGGCTAACATGAGAAACAATACAAGAGTTCATGCGATCAGAATTGAAACAGAGCACCTAGGCTAAACATGCTAGTAATAATCATACACAGGCACACAAAACAACAATCACAAATATACCGCAGGTCCACACAACCCCGGTAAGAAATCCTTACCTTGGTCGGAAGACTTTTACACACAAATCCTAAGGCTGCGGAACAATCCCGAGCTAGCGGCGGGAACCTAGCAAACCAACAATAATCAAGCATCTAAAATATCTAAACAACAATAGAAGCGACAAGCTCGGCTCAAAGGGAACTCACGCGCGCGACGACACGAGCTTGGGGCATTTTGGCAAGCCGGCAGCACGGCAAGGGGCGCATGGCCGCGCTGCCATTGGCACGCAAGGACGCGCTATTGCCGGCTGCACGTGGCGGCGGCAACTGACGCGCAAGGGCGTCTTGTAGCGGGCGGCAGCGCGCGGCAGCGTTCGCGGCGCGCGCGGCGCGAGGAAGCGAAGAAGGGCGGCGGCGCGCGCGGCGCGCGGGCGTATGGCGTCGCGATCGGCGAGCAGCAGCGGCGGCTTCAGCGAGCGCGCGCGCGCGCGTAACGTCTGGCGGCGCGCGGCGAGCGGCTCGGCAAGCGGACCGCGGCGACGGGCGTGCTAGCGATCGGCCGGACGAGCCGGCGCGCGGCGAAGACCTCTGGCGTGGCGCGGCGATCGGCGATCTCTTCTTTGGCGAACAGCGAGTATGGCTGGCTGGACAGATCTGGGCGCGTCTGGCGATCGGACGAGCGTAAGCGGCGAAGCTCTTGGACGAGAGTCTCGCGGCGCGGCGACGATTGTGGGCCGCGGTGCTGACGAGCGGGCCGATGCGATGAGCTCGGGTCTTTGGACCTCCTCATTGGTGCGCGCACAACGCACACACACACAAACCCCTTTTTCTTACATTCGGCCACCAAACACCCAAATGAGAAGATGAAGAAGACGAAGACTTACCCGGAATGATGATGATCGAACCCAAGGAGATGCAAGGATGAAGAATCGGCAAGGCTATGGAGATGGAGAGCTTGGGCGGCCAAGAGGTGTTTGGAGAAGAAGATGGAATAACCTAATTCTATTTCATTTAACCAAATGCACCAAAACTCCAAAATCCAAGGTTAACTAAGATGTGATGCAGAAAGAGCAACAAGAGCACCTAATGGCTCATTTGGCACACCTCTCTACAAGCTTCCCAGGAGACCCGGGTTCAAACCCCGGCTGCAGCACAATTTCCTTTATTTTTACTTTTGCATCAAACCTTGCTCAAACCAAACCTCAAACTCCTCCAAAAACCTACATAAAACCATCCAATAATTTTAGTAGCTGGAAAAGACACAAACGACCCTGACGGCCCGACCAAATTACCAAATTACCCCTAGGGCATACCTGGAAGACCGGGAAGAAAACCTGGGTCGTTACACCCTTGATGTGCGATGCATACCCTAGGAAAATACACTTAATTGCTTTTGAATCAAGTTTGGACTTTTGAGGAGAATGGTTATGGACAAACGAAGAGCAACCAAACACACGAAGAGGCAAGTTTGAAGAGAAGTTTTGGAATTGTGGATGAATTTGAATTAGAACATCGCGAGGGGATTTAAAAGTGAGGACATGACTAGGCAGACGATTTATGAGAAAGGTGGCAGTGAGGATAGCTTCCCCCCAAAAATGCTTCGGGACATTGGAGGAAAACATGAGAGAACGGGCTACCTCAAGGAGATGTCTGTTTTTCCTTTCAGCAATACCATTCTGTTGAGGAGTGTCCACACATGAACTAGTATGAACAATGCCATGAGATAAGAGGTATGGGCCAAGATTGGAATTGAAATAGTCTCGGCGTTTATGCATTTCTAAGGACTTGGATTTTACTCCCAAATTTATTAGACACCATTGCATGGAAGGAACGAAAGAGATTGGAAGTTTCAGATTTGTCTTTCATGAGCAAGGTCCAAGTCATTCTAGTATGGTCATCAATAAAGGTGAGGAACCATCGTGCTCCTGATATATTCTTCACCCGAGAAGGTCCCCATATGTCACTATGGATTAGAGAAAAAGGTGTAGAGGATTTATAAGGGATACTCGGATATATGCTTAGAGAGTTGACAAATTTCACACTGAAAAAGGTTTGATTTGGTATTAATAAATAAAGCAGGAAATATTTTTTCAAGGTACATGAAGTTTGGATGACCTAGGCGAAAATGCCATAACATAACTTGACTTTCAATTGATAACGACTCTGATTTGGAAACAAAACTGACAGACTTAGCACATAAATTAGGACTTGGACTGACGACCGAACGCGAATGCCATTTGTCTTGAAGAAGATAGAGGCCACCATGTTGCCTAGCACAACCAATCACCTTCCCCGAATCCACCTCCTGAAATTCACACATATTTGAATGAAAGTTAGATGTGCAGTTTGAGTCACTTGTAAGTTTACTAACAGACATCAAATTGAAGTTCAATTTAGGAACATAAAGCACATTCGAGAGATAGAGGTCATCAGTCAATTTTATAGACCTTGTTCCTATAACTTCGGAGAGAGAACCATCCGCGATACGAACTGATGAGTATCCAGGATGGGATTTGAAGTGCTGAAAAAGGGCGATGACCCCGGTCATGTGGTCAGATGCTCCAGAGTCCACGATCCAGGGTTTATGGTTGCCATGCTGCATAGATAGACAAGAAAAACTCGTACCTTGGTAAGCAAGATTGCTGGATGGTTTTCCGCCCGAGGATGAGGATGTAGAGGCTAAGAAAGAGAGGTGACCGATCATATTCTGTAATGCTTCCAGTTGCTCCTTTGAGAACACAGCGGAATATGAAGAATTATGTGGATTAGTAACAACATGAGCATGAACTTGATTGTCAACATTCACTTTCTTAGTAGGTTTCCAATCAGCAGGCTTGCCATGTATTTTCCAACAAGTTTCGCGTGTATGACCTGGTTTCTTACAGTGATCACACCAAGGACGATTTCCTCTCTTAGATCTGTTTTCTTGAGAAGAGCTGTGTGTTACCATGGCTGAAGCTTCTGGTCCTACAAATGACTCTGTCGCAGGCATCATTAACTCTTTTCTGCTCTCCTCCCTTCGGACTTCAGAAAAGGCTTCTCTGAGAGAAGGAAGAGTTTTTGTACCCATAATTCTTCCTCTAACATCGTCTAAGTCATTGTTGAGGCCCAAAAGAAATCTCAAAACTCTCTTTTTCTCAACAATATCTTTGTAAAGTTTCATGTCGTCTCCACACTTCCAAGTGTAAACTTCATACATATCTAACTGTTGCCAATTTCGAACATGAAGGTTGTAATATTGGGTGACATTTAATTCTCCTTGTCGCAAATTATATAACCGAGTTTCAATTGCCAAGAGAGCAGATGAGTTTTCAGAACTGGAATAGGTTTCACAAGCTGCATCCCATATTTCTTTTGCACTTTTGAACAGGAGAAAATTCTCGCCAACCTCGGGAGTCATGGAGTTTAAGAGCCAAGACATGACTAAATGATCATCAATTTTCCACGATCGATATTTCGGATCTTCCTCTTTAGGGACATTAGTATCATCAGTTAAATGACCATCCTTTCCACGACCACAAATATATATAAAGACTGATTGATTCCATTGGAGAAAATTGTGACCTTGAAGTTTGTGATTAGTCACAATATGAGAGGAGGAATCATGAAGTTGGATTTGAGATTGAGATTGAGGTTGAGATTGAGAGGAATTTTTAATAGTCACACTTCCTAGACCATGTTTTGCCATTCTTCTTTGAAGTAGAGTAAATTGGATTTACGAAGGAAATTGCAGTTTTTTTTTTTTTTTTTTTTTTTTTGGAATCTGGGCAGGTCAGGTCGGGTCTGATCTGATCTGGGCAGGTCGATTATGGGCTAGTTTGGTCTGGGTGGGTCAAATTTAGGGTTTAGGATGTATTAAAGTTGGATTTAGCAATGGAAAAGATTGACAAAATTCCATGGAAGAAAAAAAATTTGGTGCGATTTGGGAAACAACGCAAACGAAAAAAAAAATTCAGAGTAAGATCTGGAGAGAAAAACTTCTCTAAAACAATTTATGATGAACCTGGAAGAAGCCACGAATTTAAATATGGAGACCTTCGTAGAGAGAAACAACGCAGAAGATGGCGTTGATGAAAGAGTCGCCGATTGAAGCACGTTGTCGAAGGAGAACGTTGCTGGACGAGGCGCTCGTTGAAGTTGAAGGGCTCGCCGGAGGGGTAAGAGAGATTGTGGCTAGAGCTCTGATACCATGTAGATATTGAGACTAGAAAGACTCTTTCTTTTTTCTTTGTATTCTAATGAGTAAATGAGAGGTTTCTTAAATAGAGACCTCAATATACAAATAAGGCAAAAACAAATATGGAATAAATCCTATACAATAATATCATTCTAATTACACCCAATTGATTTAGTGAATATGGAAGTAATTGATATGGGAAAGTATGGAAATAATCAACATAATTCTACACAACCGAATCTCCAAAAACTCAAAGTGCTTTCTTTCTATCTTCAGAGTGAAGTAGAGAGCGGAAGACTTCGATGACTTTGAACTTACAAACTTGTAGTCTTTTATAGACTACGGACTTGAAATTAAATTTGAAATTGAAAAACTAAAAGATAAGAAGTGGGAGGCAAGACAAGATCCTTGCACTCGGAACCACTTTTGAAAAAGTAATAAAGGTAACTAAATTAATACAAACTGACGAAATTGAAAAAGAAAATAGGAAAAAGTAAACAGTAAAAGGAATCTAAATTATTACAAAATGACAAAATAAAAATTTTGAGATGTCAAGCCGACAGGTCGAATCTTCAAATCTACATTATTGAGCATACCCCCTTCCGCTTTGGATGCGTATCCGAAGCAGGCATCAAACGAATTCAAGATTTCCACATAAACTTTAGCCATATCCTACGCCGGCGACCAATGGACTCACTGCGCACTCTTCATTTTTAGCACCTTACTGCATGTGGTACTTCGCACCAGAACCTATAGTCTTAAGCCTTTGCTTTTGGAAATCCAATTCAGCAAGTATTTTCCAAGCCAGAAGTAGGATCTGGGTCTGCTAAACTCTGCAAGTTCTCGTCTCCGTCTTGAATGGCTTTTTTCTCACAAATTTACAAGAACATAGAATTAAAATTAATGTACAAAAGCAAATAAACATTTTTTTATTATTATTATTGGACCATTACAGCCCTTGAGTCATTTTTTAATTGGACCTATTGTGGTCCTTTGAAATTTTTATAATATTTTAGTCATCGTAGTTTAATGACAATTGCGGTCATTGATAGTTTAACGACGTTTCGGTCTAATGATAGATTAATGACTTTTCGGTCTATGAAGTATCTTAGTTTAACGACTTTTTGGTCATTTGAGTCTGTATAGTTTTAGAACTATTACGGTTCATTGAGATCTATGATATATTCTATATCTTCATCCTCTTCGGCAGATTCTTCATGTTCTAACTGATTGGCGAATCAAGCCTTTATGAATCTAATGTTTGAGTGGGAGGTGTTGAATTTATCCCACCATTTTATGCTCACGATCTTGACCAAACTCTTTGTGAGAGTGGATACACGCACCTCGAAATTCTAGGATAGGATCCATGGAATTTGAAAATACATGCAAAACATCATTGGAATCGGGAAACTAATTTTGAAGATATTCCTCGAAAAATAGTAGTATGATTCTTGAATTGGAACGGGAAGGATGTCGGTCGTAAGACCAAACATAGTCCACCATCTGATGAACCAAAAAGGGAAAGAAACCCTCTGTGCATTGGAGCGGAAATGAATAAACCAAGAGTGTTTGAAGTTTTGGTACAACAGTACGTTATACCAAGCCTGAACATAATCTCGGTAGAAGTATGTTTGAGGAATGAACCTCTTTGAAAAAGATTTTTTAGTATGGATACTCTGGTTCCATGCCGTTGGGTTTAAAACTTTGAATATTTTGAGTTTTGAAAAGGCGATCCGGCTTGGATCCTTTTTTATCGGCATTATGAATTATTTCAGCCGATTTGGTGTCGACTAATATGAATTCATAAAACCTCCGGGTTTTTTTATGAGTCTCCAGCATGAAGAAAAAGTCGGTTGGATAAATATTATAGACGATTTTTGAAATATTTGGATCGTCAAACTCAGGTTCAATGAAGAATTGTCCATAAGGTGTGTTCTTTTTGAAGTAACCCTTAATTTCGGGTTTTGGAATAAATCTGTCGAGAACGACAGCGTTGCAAAACGTCGTAGGGTTCGAAGAACTCGTCGACGTGTTTTGAATTGGCCTCACCGAAGGTGCAGGCGGTATCTGGGTTGATGACCCAGCTTTGGACTTGCCTTTCGACCTATTCACATGGGTGACATCAGAGTTGATGGAATATGAATCAGGTGTCATTTTGTCACCTGAAGATTGCTTTGAAGATGTAACAGCCCGGAATTTTATCCCGGTCGTCCCGGTTTTCCCCAGAGGCATTTTGGTAATTTGGTCGGGCCGACAGGGCCGGTTATGTCTTTTCTAATTGCTGGAAAAATTATGAGATGATTTGAATGGGATCGGGAAGCTTTGTGAAGATATTTGGGCTTGGTAGAATGCGAAAAGAAATAGGGAATTAAATAGCGCGTCGAGTGAGATTCGAACCAGGGCCGCTTGGGAAGCTAGACGAGTGGCTTTGCCACTCAAGCCACTAGGCATTTTTGTTATTCTAAACGCGCCATCTTATTCTTATGCGTGTTTTCTCCTGCCTTTGGTTTAAAAGCCAGCTCGCCCGAAGCCTTCTTCCTCATTTCTTCTTCTTCTCCTTCGCGAGTTTTCTTCACCGACCGAGCTCCCTCGCGATTCTTCCTCGCCAACCCACGATTCGACCGAGCTCGTCTTCCCCAATTCGAAGTCGACCCATTCCCGAGCAGCAGGTAAGCTTTTCTTCTTGTTCATGTTCTTCTCTCCTTCAATTCAATTCCCCTATTTCCGATTTCCATTTTTCGGCCGAGTCGAGGTGACTTGCTGGGTGGTTTTTGTGCAGCTTGTGTAGGGGAGTTCAACCAACAGCAAATCGCTCGTCAAAATTCGCCAAATCGCCCGAATTCGAGTTTCTTCTCCATCGCGCGCAGAAGCCGTGTCGCGTGCCCTGTCGCGACCCGCTCGCGAGCCGAGCCAAAGCGGCAGACGAACCGCGCCAAGCGCGCATCCTCATTCGGTAGCCGTGTCGCGTCGCGTTCTCGCTGTCGAGTGAGCCGCTAAGCCGAGCCGAGCTGAGCCGAGTCGAGTGAGAGCCGAGCCGAGCCTAATTATTTTATTTGATTTTATTTTATTTAGATAATGTGTGTAATTGTGTGGTGCTTGTTAGGTTCCCGGTAGCTAGTTCGAGATCGTTCGCAGCTTAGGTTTTCGTGTAATCGTCCACGACCAAGGTAAGGATTTCTTACCGGAGTTGTGTGGACCCTGCGATATTATATGTGATTGCTGATTGATTGCTTGTTTGTGTTTGTAGCTAAGTGCTCTAATCTGAATTCCCGATTAGCATGATTTTCCTGGTTAATTCTCATGTTAATCCATGCTAGGTTGTTCCTTTCTGGCATGCTCGTATCTGTTCTTGCTTCGTAGTATCATGCTAGGTTCGTTGTATTCTTATTGAGCACGTATTGGATTTTATTGACTTGTTTGCTGATTGGTAAGGCAGGTTAGAGTGGCAGGTAGATAGCATCATCCGGGCTGGGTGCATAACGAACCTTGCATCCATGACAGGGACGTATGAGATGGAGCTCCGCCCTGATCCCGTTAGGGATTAGCTAACCCTAACGGCTGGCCCTGCAATCTTGGGTGAGGGTGGCAGACTGTTAAATGCCCCAACGGTCGGGATGATGACTTGGCATTGCCTCGTCCCCAGCAGTCGGCACGTCCTCAGCGTGTTCGGTCGTAGCCCCTGATTGCCACCTGTTAAGGTACGGACGGCTTCCTGGTGTAAGCCTACCACGACCCGTTTCCTTAGCCTCAGGTGCGGTGGTTCAGGCTGACATAGTTTACGTGTCCAGGTCTCACACCCCTATGTCAGTGACACCGATCCAAAGATTTAGTTAGGCGTGGTGGCTGGACATGGGCAGCTTGCCTCTAGACCCAGCACCCTTCATAGTCTGCAGTAGCGCGCGGTGCATGCTTATGCTCATTACAGCGCCGACTGGAGAGCTCCTCGGGATCTTGAGCTAGTGTACCTTTCATCGATGTGAGAGCAGCCGAGGCCGGGACTTGTTTCTCGTATAGGGCGTATTGTGTGAAGGATTGTGTGGAGGATTATTCCGGAATAAGACCCTGAGTTGGCATCTGAGGTCCAAGTATGGACTCAAGCTATGTGCTCTATTCTGTGTTTATACTCATAGCTTGCATTCACTCATCTAGATGACCATGTATATCGTATTGTACCCCGGTTGGGGATTCTTACTGAGTAATTCGTTACTCACCCTTATTATTGTGGTTTTTCCACAGGTAACCGAGTTGCGTGATAGGATGGCTGAAGAAGGAGCTGTGATCATGGGGCCCAGTCATCAAACTCTGATTTTGTGTTATGACTCTTTACGCTTTATTTTCCCCTGAATGCATGTAGTCCGGCACGGAGCCCTAGGATGTTTTCTAAATGTTTTGTGGATTCCAGCATTGTTGTATCTGGACAGGTTTTGAATGATTTTAAGAAATCTCTGATCAAAGTAAACTTTGGAAATGTATTTATCTTGGAACAGGTGCTTGGAAACAGGGACAGGTTTCAGGAAAATTGTCAGGGCTTTGAACTGAATGTTGAATGTTTTGTTTTTAATTGGAATCCGAAATCATGTCTGTATAATGTCTTTTATTTTTGAATGCATGCATTGGGGTAAGGGCCCATTTAGCACCCCATTCGGGTCGGGTCCTTACAGAAGAGGCAGCAGAAGGCTGCTTTGAGGAGGAGGCATTTTTGCCTCTAGTGCTTCTTCTTTCTCTCATTAGGAGGGGGAGAGAGAGAAGATTGAGAGAGGAACTCTCTTGAGAGGTAATCAGCCAGGGCGTTTTCCGTCCCTTTTTGTAAAGACCCGACCCAAAGAAACGGTCTCTATCCTAAAGTCCTTACTTAGCATGCATGATTAGGAATGTAAAACGTCATTCAGAGTTTGAAATTTAAATCTTTGGAGTAAGCACATTCAAAACAAAGAAAATATAATTCCATTTAAAATAAACAGGTAGATGACTGATCAGTACTTTCTAAAAAAACAAATCAAGGGAAACGGTACGAGAAACATAAAATAGATTTTTGAGTGCTTTTCCTAGGGACCCAAGTCCCACTACATGCTAAATCATCAAAGAAAACATTAAAAGAACGTGAAACTCGTGAGTCACTATCCATGATCATCGAGCGCCTCCTCCTAGCCATCCGACCTCTGTCCCAAGTTACCCGGTGGAAAGCCACAGAAAATAAGGGTGAGCAACAAGTTACTCAAGAAGAATCCCCAATCGGGTACAATACGAAATCATCCGATTTAGCACACGGACATGCAACCATACAAAGACTTAGAGCGAAGCTTGATTGGTTTAGGCTATGGGCTACTTCTAGGGCGAGCCTATTCAAGGGCTTCCATCAACGGCCTCTCCTAGGTCCTACGCTTGGATGCCCTTCGGGCCTTACACAATCTAGGACTCAGTGATGCCCAGTGGGGCCTTACACACTTAGGACACAAAGTGATGCCCAGTGGGGCCTTACACACTTAGGATGCCCATCGGGCCTTACACCTTCGATGATCGGTGATGCCCGGTGGGCCTTACACACTTAGAATGCCCATAGGGCCTTACACCTCGTAATCGGTGATGCCCGGTGGGCCTTACACACCTAGGATGCCCATAGGGCCTTACACCTCGTAATCGGTGATGCCCGGTGGGCCTTACACACCTAGGATGCCCATAGGGCCTTACACCTCCGTAATCGGTGATGCCCAAAGTGGGCCTTACACACCTAGGATGCCCATAGGGCCTTACACCTCCGGATGTCCATCGGGTCTTGCCCGAGCGGGACCCCAAACTAGTTGCCTCTACGGTCCTCTATACTATACATCACACATCTAACAGTAACTTGGATCTAGCAAAGATACAAATGGCGGCATGGTTCTATCAAGATAGGAAAGCCTAACATGGAACTAACGGGATGTAAACATGTCACGAACATGAATCAAAAGAAAACATGTAACCTATCACTAGAAACTCATATAATTACATGAATCAGCGTGCTATCAACTATTCGCAGAGGTCCACACAACCCGGGTAAGAATCTTACACGGAAATAAGTGGAGGTTAACTATCCCGATTCAAATAACTACCCTCGAGCTTTTAAGCGAACCCGAGCAACCTAAGCAAGTAATAAAATATCCTAATTAATAAACAAAGCATCTAAAATCGGGAAGTCCAAAGGGTGGAGGCTCGTGAATTTACCAACCGAGAAGGCACACGTCTCGGCAGCAAGCAGCAAAAGACGGCGCGCGCTGGCAGCGGGCGGCGCTGGCGCTGGCTCGCCGCGCGCAGCAGGCGAGCCGACACGCTGGGCGGGCGCGCTATCAAAGCGTCTAGACGGCGGGCGCTGCGGCGGCGACTGGCTGGCCGCGAGGCCGGCGCGCGCGAACGAGCGACACGCCTGGACGGGCGCGGGCGAGCGAGCGACGCGGTCCGGGCGCTGGTGTCGCTGTGGCGGCGCGCTGGCGGGCTACGACGACCGTGCGCTGGGGCGAGAGCGGAGGCTAAGCAGCAGCCAGCGCGCGTCGGGCGGAGCAGGAGTGCGGCGGCTGGGCGAGCTGGCTGCTCGACGCGGTCTGGACTGGAGATGGCTTGGTGCGGTGCGCGATGGTGCAGCAGGCGAGGCGTCTTGGCGGTGTGGGCTGGGCCGGCAGCGGGCAGTGCGCGCGCGCAGTGGCGAGCGTCTTGGCGTGTGGCGCGGTGGGCTGGCCGGCAGTGGCTTGGTGCGGCGCGGCGCGGCAATGGCGAGCAGGGCGTGCGGCGTGGGTGTTGGGCGTGAGGGTTAGGGTTTTGCGAGAGAGAGAGAGTTTTTTTTTTCTTTTCTTCCTTCCTTAAGTTAATTAGACTTAGGAATCTCAAATGACCTTCCCAAGACTCCCCCTTCGAGCCCTGGCCAACGCATTTATTTTTCCCTTATTTAATTCCAACTCCTATTTCCCTTTTTTTTTTTTTTTTTTTTTTTTTTTTTAAACTATTTCCGTTTAATAAAACCGGCCGTTACAATACTCCCTCCTTAGAAGACTTCCGTCCCCTAAGTCGCATTCCTAAAACAACTCTGGGTAACTCCTCCTCATCTCCCCTTCCAACTCCCAAGTAGCTTCCTCAACTCCCTGATTCCGCCACTGCACTTTCACTAGGTCAATTGCCCGGTTCCTCAAAACCTTTTTCTCAAATGTCAGGATCTTTATGGGCTTCTCCTCAAAGCTCAGGTCATGGTTCAACTGCAAAGGCTCAAAATCTATGACGTGCGAAGGGTCTGTCACATACTGGCGGAGCATCGAAACGTGGAACACACTATGCACTGCAGCCAAGGACGGCGACAACACTAACCGATAGGCCACAGCCCCAACCCTCTCAAGGACCTCGAAAGGTCCAACAAACCTGGGGCTCAGTGTAAAGACCCGACCCAAAAGGGGCTCTAAATGGGCCTTTACCCCAATGCATGTATTCAAAATAAAAGACATTATGAAAAATAAGTTTCGGATCCCAAGTAAAAACAGAAACATTCAACAATCAAAACATACATTTCTAAAAGCATACTACGATCGAGATTTATTTAAACCATTTAAACATTCCACAAGTACAAATATCTTTGGAATCCATAAAACGTAAGAAAACATCCTAGGGCTCCGTGCCCGTCTACATGCATTCAGGGGAAATAACAAAAGTCAAGAGTCAAGATATAATAAAATGGTCAGAGATGACAGCAGGATTCCATGATCACAGCTCCTCCTTCAGCCATCCTGTCTCGCGCCTTGGTTACTTGTGGAAAACCACAGAATAAGGGTGAGTAACGAATTACTCAGTAAGAATCCCCAACCGGGGTACAATACGATATACATGATCATCTAGAAGAATGTATGCAAGCTATGAGTATAAACACAGAATAGAGCACATAGCTTAAGTCCACACTTGGACCTCGGATGCCAACTCAGGGTCTTAGTCCGGAAATAAATCCACCACACAATACGCCCTATACGAGAAACGAGTCCGGCCTCGGCGTCTCTCGCCGACATCTGAAAGGTGCACTACCTCAAGATCCCGAGGAGCTCTCGGTCGGCGCTGTAATGAGCATAAGCGCGCCTTTGCGTGCTATCTGCAGAACTATGGGGGTGTCGGGTCCAGTGGCAAGTCGCCCATGTCCATCCACCACGCCTAACTAAATCTACGGATCGGTGTCACCGACATAGGGGTGTGAGACACGACACGTGAACTATGTCGGCTGAACCACCGCACTTTGAGGCTAAGGAATCGGTCGTGGTAGGCTTACACCAGAAGCCGTCCTTGCCCTATCGGTGGCAATCAATGGCTACGGCCGAACACGCCGAGGACGCGTGTCGATTGCTGGGGATGAGGCAATGCCAAGTCATCATCCCGACCGTTGGGGCATTTAACGATCCGCCACCCTCACCCAAGATTGCGGGGGCCACCGTTAGGGTTAGCTAAACCCTAACGGGATCGGGAGACGAGTACCATCTCGCACGTCCCTGTCGGGGATGCAAGTTACGTTATGCATCCGGCCGGATGATGCTACCTACTACGAACTCTAAACCATAGCAATAATAACAATTCAATCAATGCGGTCCAATACGTGCTCAACAGATACAAGGAACCTAGCATGGTACTACGAAGCAAGAACAGATATGAGCATGCGTAAGCGGAACAACCTAGCATGGACTAACATGAGAGAACAACATACGAAGTCATGATAGTCGAGGAATTGAACAGAGCACCTAAACTATACATGCCGATAATCACAAACAAACATACAAACAACAATCACATAGAACATCGCAGGTCCACACAACTCGGTAAGAAATCCTTACAGCGGGGGCAACTACACACAAAACCTAAGCTGCGAACGAACCCGAGCTAGCTACCGAGAACCTAACAAAACAATGATAATCAAAATCCATAAGCCTAAATATAATAAAATAAACAAGGCTCGGCTCAAAGGAGCAACTCACGCGGCTCGGGTGACACGCGACGGGCAGCAAAGACGGCGGGGCGCTGGCTTGGCGCCGACGGCGCAGAAGGGGCTGATGGGCGCGAGGACCGCACATCGGGCGCCGACGAGGAGGAGGCGGCAGCGGCTGCTGCGCCGCGCGCGAAGCGACGGCTGGCCGGGCGCAGCGCAGCGCACGCGCGCGGCAAGCGGACGGGACGAGCGCGCTGGGCGCGAGGCGGCGGCGCGACGCGCGCGGCGACGGGCGCAGCGAGCGGAGCGGCGACGGGCGCGAGACGCGCGCGCGCGCGGCCGCTACCGGTGCGCGCGACGGGCTGGCGATCTGGGCGGCTGGTGCTTCTGCTGCGCGATCTGGGCGCACTGGGCTTCTTGCTAGGCGATCCGGGCGGCGGGGGCTTCTTCTTTGGCAGATCTGGGCATCTTTGGGGGCACTGCAACAAACACACACACACACAAGCTCTTCTCCTTACCTTCGCCAACAAGAACACCCAATCGAGAAGATGAAGAGGATGAAGACTTACCCGGAATGATGATTGAACCAAAGGGAGCTGCAAGGATGAAGAACTCGGCAAGGCAATGGAGAGAAAAGCTTGGGCGGCCACACACTTTGGAGAAGAAGATGAGACAAACCTAATTTCTATTTCATTTAACCAAATGCTCCAAAACTCCCAAAATGCAAGGCTAACCATAAAATGATGCGGGGAGAGCAACAAGAGCACCTAATGGCTCAATTGGTACACATCCCCACAAGCTTCCCAGAGACCGGGTTCAAACCCCAGTGCAAAGACAATTTCCTTTATTTTTACTTTTGCACCAAACCTTGCTCAAACCAAACCACAAATCCTTCCAAAAACCTACATAAATCCATCCAATAATTTTAGCAAGCTCGAAAAAGACATAAGCGGTCCGGACGGCCCGACCAAATTACTAAAATACCCCTAGGCATACGGAAGACCGGGATGAAAACACAGGTCGTTACACTCGATTTCCCCTTTTACCGAACCTCGTAACCCCACGATCGGAGCTACCTTGAGGAAAACATCTTTGGCCAACCTCAAACTCCGGCTCCCTACGCCTAACATCAGCGTAGCTCTTACGCTGCGCTACGGGCGGTCAAGATATCTGAGCTCTGATTTTACGGGGATGACCTCATTGGTGGTGAAGCAACTCGGGCCTAACACCGCCGGTCACCAACCTCTTCCTGAATCGCCGGGGACTGCGGCTAGCTACCATACAACGCCTTGCGCGGTGCCATTTGAATGGTCGATTGGAAAGCGTTGTTGTAGGCAAACTCCATCAAATACAAGTCATCGGGTCCCAACTACCGGGAAAATCCAACACACAAGCTCGCAACATATCCTCTAAGATCGATTAACCCGCTCGATCGCCATCGGTGCGGGGGTGGAAGGTCAGATCTTGTAGTTGCACACTCTGTCCCGATCCTGCTGAAGGGCTTTCCAAAATCGTGATGTAAAGCGGGAATCTCGGTCGGAGATAATTTTAAGCGGCACTCCGTGGTACCTAACTATCTCGCTCAAGGAACAAGCGTGCCCCTTTGCTCCACGGTATAGCTTATCTCTGCCGGGAATGAAGTGTGCACACTTGGTCAACTCACAACGATCACCCAACTGTGCATAACCTCTAGGAGTCTGGGCAACCCGAGATAAAATCCATGGTGATCTCCTCCCATTTCCCTTTGTGGCACCCCGAGCGGTTGCAACAAACTCGCTGGCAGCTCTCGCTGGGCGCCTTCACACTGACATGGTGAGACACCGACCGACGAACTAGGCAATCTCCTTTTCATCCCCATCCACCAAAAAGTCTGTTTAAGATCTTGGTACATCTTGTTCCCCCAGGTGCCAAGAAAAAGGCGAGGTGTGAGCCTCGGTCAATAACTCTCGTGCGATACTGGCATCGGTTGGAACACACACAACCGACCTTTATATCTCGGACCCCATCCGCAAGTATCACAAAGTCGAAGTCACCGTCGGCTGAACCTGTCATACAACCCTTTTAACTTAGGATCTTTCATTGGTTGTCGATAATCCTTTGCCTTATCGAAAGAAATTTGGATGGTCAATCGAGCTACCCAGCGGTAACATCCCCTAACAACATCGCTATTTCCGCCCTCTCGAGATCCTTCCGATGATACTCTTGGGGTTTGCCAATGTTGCGGATGCGAGGCCTTTCTACTTAGTGCATCGGCCACAACATTAGCTTTTCGAGGGTGATACAAGATCTCACGGTCGTAATCCTTCACGAGCTCCAACCACCTCCTCGCCTCATGTTCAGGTCCTACGAGTGAAGAAATACTTGAGGCTTTGGTGATCCGAGAAAATCTGAATCTTTTCCCCATACAAGTAGTGCCTCCAAATCTTAAGTGCAAAGACCCATTGCCAACTCCATATCATGAGTCGTGTAATTACGCGCTCGTGCGGTTTCAATCGCTCGAAGGCACACGCTATCACCTTACCGTGTTGCATCAAAACGCAACCCAAACCAAACTTTTTGGCATCATTTGTACACCACGAAACCCCAGTTCCCTCCGAATCGCCAACACCGAGGCAGACGTCAAAGCGCTCTTTAGCTTAGCAAAACTCTCATCGCACTTCCTATCCCAAACGAAATCAACACCCTTCCTCGTCAATCGAGTAAGCGGGCGGCTATGGCGCAGAAGTTACGAGCGAACGGCGGCGGTAATATCCGGCGGACCTAAAACTACGAATCTCCAACATTGTCGTCGGTCTGGCCCACGAACTAACGGCCTCTATCTTCGAAGGGTCCACAACCACTCCCTCCTTAGACACAACGTGTCCCAGAAAGGCTACCTCCTCAAGCCAAAAGTCACACTTTGAAAACTTTGCATAAAGCTGGTTCTCGCGCAAGGCTGTCAAAATCTGTCTCAGGTGCGAAGCATGGTCCTCCTTAGACTTAGAGTACACAAGAATGTCATCTATAAATACGATGACAAAACGGTCCAAGAAGGCCTTGAACACTCTGCCCATCATGTCCATAAATGCAGCTGGGGCGTTCGTCAGTCTGAAAGACATGACTACGAACTCATAATGACCATATCTCGACCTGAACGCTGTCTTGGGGATATCTGCATCCCGAATCCTTAACTGGTGGTAGCCCGACCTCAAATCAATTTTCGAAAACACACAAGCTCCCTGAAGCTGATCAAACAGATCATCGATGCGTGGTAGTGGATACTTGTTCTTGACGGTCACCTTGTTCAATTCCCTGTAATCGATGCATAGACGCATCGAGCCATCCTTTTTCTTGACAAATAGCACGGGTGCTCCCCACGAGGACACACTTGGCCTAATAAACCCTTTATCAAGCAACTCCTGCAGCTGATCCTTTAACTCCTTTAGTTCAGCTGGCGCCATACGATAAGGAGCCTTTGAAATAGGACGAGTCCCTGGCTCAAGCTCTATTGAGAAATCCACCTCCCGCTTTGGCGGCAGACCAGGCAACGCTTTAGGAAAAACATCTGCAAACTCACGCACAACGGGAACTTGCTCAACAGATACCCGATCAAGGTCCTCCCCGGCCAACTTAGCTAAGAAACCCCAAGCCCCTCGAGCTAGCAAAGCGGTGGCTTTAGGTTGCCGAAATCATCGGCGGACACACCCCACTCACTCGGGTGCCCGAAATCTAAAGCCGGGCTTGCCCGTGGTCTAAACACTACCTCCTTCCGGTGGCGGCCAATCAAAGCGTGGTTATCGCCTAACCAATCCATGTCGAGGATCACATCAAAACCACTCATAGCTAACACTATGAGTGTAACCTGCAGAGACTCGTCGGATACTTGTACTCGACCCTCCCTTACCTTCCGACTAGCCATCATACTAGCTCCCGAGGGAGTAGCGACAGAATAACTCAAATCCTAAGGGTTCTAAAATCATGCAAGCATGCTCGGCAAAACACAAAGAGAAATAAAAGAATGCGTGGAACCCGAATCAAATAATACAAAGGCAAGGTGGTCGAGGCTGGAAGTGTACACCGCCATCTGCGGCCCGGCTTTCTCGGCCTCTGGCGGGTCGTAGCATACACCCTCCCTTCTTCTTTGAATTGGTGTTTGAGCCACCACCGCCTTCTCAGGTTGCGCTGCCGGGCCCGATGCCCTTCCTTTCCACAGTTGAAACAAGCTCTAGGGTTACCACCACAAGGTCCCCAATCTTTGCTTCCCGCGCAGATCTACAATACGGTGGCGGCCTCTCCTACGCCCTATTGGCGAGGGTGATCACGATTCACGGTCTCTGTGATCGGTCTCGCCATGATAAGAACCCTAGGGGCGCCCGACCGCCCCGGACATTGCTCCTCGAGTCAAACTTGCGCTCGGCCCGAGTACACTGGGCCTTAGACACTACGGTACTAACAACTTTGCTCTCGGAGGATACTTCCGTCATAAATCGTTGCCAATCAGACGCCTTGGCAAAAGTTTCTAGGGCTGTGCCCTAACATCTCGAGACACTCCACTGTCTCAAACCCGCAATAAACTTCACGATCTTGATTCGGGTAGCAATCAATGTGTGGGCGCGAAGTATCCATACTCTGAGAACTTCTTCTCGTACACCTCGATCGAGTCGGACCCTGCTTAAGGTTTGAAAGCGACTCAATCATCTTTTCTTGGGCTTCTTGATAAATTTTGCCTTGAACTCACCTTGAAGAACCCGGTGGCAGTGGAGACCCAGTAGGTCTCTCACTTAAGGTGGAATCCCACCATCACTTAGTCATCTTAGGCTAACACGTGAAATTTGCACATCGAGCTCATTGCACCTCAGGACACTCCATTACCATAAACGTATATTCTAACTCTCCAATCCACGTGGTAGCTACCAGCGGTTCCCCGAGGGCACTAAACTCTCTCGGCTTCCATTTCACAAAATCCTTGACCACTTGCCTAGATCCTCGGCACCTTACGCCATAACGGCCTCATTCACAATTGGCTCTGCGAGGCTGGCGGTCTTTGGTGGCGCTAGCATCCTTTCTTTGAACCAACTCGGTCATTTCAGATCCAACGCGGGACTCCTCCTCTGCGCAGCTAACCAAGCTTGCGTTTTTCAGCTCTGCTCGGCCCTCCGGTCGGCTAGCAACCCAACCATAAGAGCCCTCATAGACTCCACAAAAGCGGCTCGGTGCAGTCTCTCGAGGCTCACTTGCCCCTACGCTCTCAGGGCAACAGGTTGAAGGCACGACGGTGGCCTAACATCGGCATCGGCTTGGGACGAGGTCCCCGGTGTCGAGAATCGACACGAATGCCCTGGGTGGTCGCCTCGAGCCTCCCCGCCTCTACGAGTGACTGGCATACCAGAAATCTACAGCCCAAACCAACAATGAGTCGAACCCTGTCTTCCTGCTCTACAACAACAAGTCATGTACATGCAAGGTGCAACCGGTATTGTAATTCTTAACCCTTAACTTTAAACTTACGGACATACCTGATGGCTGGCGGAGCGCTGATGATCATGGAAAACAACCTACAACTGCAGGTCAGTCTACAGAACCTATAACTCTGGGCTCTGATACCAACTGTAACGGCCCAACTCATCGCTAGCCAAGATATTGTCCGCTTTGGCCCACTGGCTTCACGGATTTGTTTCTCCCCCCCATGGGGAAAACGCGTCTTGCTAGGGAAAGGTGTCCACACCCTTTATAAGGAGTGCTTCGTTCCCCTTCCCAACCGATGTGGGATTCCCCTATGGGTTTTTCTTTTAAAAGGGGTGCAACACGAGGACTTCCCAAGTGGTCACCCAACTTAGTACTACTCTCGCCCAAGCACGCTTAACTGCGGAGTTACAGATGGTATCAGAGCCAGGCATCGGGCCAGTGTGCCGGGTCCATCGGGACGCTGGACCTCTAAGGGGAGGTGAAAACCCATAGGGGAATCCCACATCGGTTGGGAAGGGGAACGAAGCACTCCTTATAAAGGGTGTGGACACCTTTCCCTAGCAAGACGCGTTTTCCCCATGGGGGGGGGAGAAACAAATCCGTGAAGCCAGTGGGCCAAAGCGGACAATATCTTGGCTAGCGATGAGTTGGGCCGTTACACTTTTATAGGCAGAACCTCAAAGTTGAAACAGGATAAAATTGCTTGCCATCTGGCAAAAATTTGCTTTGAAACCAGATTTTTGACATCTTTTTCAAAAATGAATTTAGATGCCCTGGAATCAGTTTTGATTAAAAATCTTTTGTTTATCAGATCTCCTTGAAATTTCTATACACACACTACTATTGCAAGGATTTCTTTTTTTACCGTTGAGTAATTTTTTTGGGCGTCATGCCATAGTGGAATCGCACTATGGATTCCTTCTTATCTATACACTATTTTAGGATTCCACCGTATCCGATGTCGGATGCGTCAGTCTCCACTATGAGGTTTGCTTTGTCATTAAGCAAACTCAAACAGGGTATTGATTTGACTAAAGCCTTGATTTTTTGGACGGCAGCAGTATGCTTGTCGGTCTAAGGCTTCAGATTCTTTTTTAGTCTCTTAAAAAGAGGTTTGCAAATGGGCCTGATATCCTGTAGGAATTCGGCCACATAATTGAGGCAACCTAAAAACCTTTGTAATTGGGTTTTGCCTGTAATTTGGTCCGGGAAGTTTGAAGCAAACTCTATGGACCTATGGATGGGCGTTATGAGGCCCAAATTGATATCAAATCCGAGAAAGCGGATTTGGGTTTGAAATAGTTTAATTTTCTTGGTCGATACAACAAGGTCATTTCTCTTGATAACATTGTAAAATGTTTGGAGGTGTTTGAAATGTTGATCAATGTTTTGTGAAAAAATCAAAACATCGTCGATGTAAACAATTGAAAATTCTTGAAAACCATTGAAAATATCATTCATGATTTTTTGAAACTCGGGTGGAGCGTTTTTTAAGCCAAATGGCATGACGTTCCATTCGTATTGTCCAAAGGGGACACTGAAAGTAGTTTTGTACCGATCCTTTTCTGCAATTTGGATTTGCCAAAATCTAGATTTAAGATCGAATTTTGAAAACACTTTCGCAGTTGAAATGCATTTGATTAAATTCATTTTGTTGGGAATCGGATACCGAATCCACTCTAAAACTTTGTTTAAGGGTTTGTAATTGATTACCAGCCTGGGGACACCATGTTCCTTCTCGGCTTGGTTGTTGACATAGAATGTTGCACAAGACCATGGGCTCTTGGAAGGCCTGATAAGCTTCTTCTGCAACAATTCATCAATTTCCTTCTTGAAGATAGCAAGAAGATTAGCATTCATTTGAATAGGTCTAGACTTTGTCGGAATTGCTTCTTCCTTAAAGTCTTTTGTATAGGGGAGAGAAACGGCATGACGTTTTCTTTCCCAAAATGCATTTGGAAAGTCTGAACAGACATCCTGTTCAAGCTTCTTTTGGAATTGATCAATCCTAATCTTAATTCTTGGATTGAGCAACTGATCTTCAATTTTCTTATAAGTTATTTATTCTTTAAGAAAATTGATTTGGTTTTCTTTGATTTCAACTACATCAACAACGTGAGTCTTCATGGGTTGAGTGAATTCAAAAATGATTTTAGAATCAAGGATGCTTGATTCTAGTCCTTTTTTCAGTAATTTGAAATGAGTATAATTGAGTCAAGAATGGTGTTCCTAATATGATTTCCATATTAAGATCCTTGACTAGCATGAATATATTTACGAAGCAAATACCATCTTTGCAAATAAGAGCGTTTGATAATTTGTAATCAATTTCGAGCTGTCCGCTATTAGCGCTTTTTAGCTCAACTTGAGTCTTCTCAAAGTATCTCGAGGGTATTCTACCTTCTCGAATACAGTTTTGATCTGCGCCTGAATAAAGAAGGGCGACCAGGTCTGTTTTGAAGTCGCCTACTTTTAGGGTAACAAGGGTGTACCGCTTTTAATTTCTTCCTCTTTTTAAAAAAAAAAAAAAAAAAAAAAAAAAAAAAAAAAAAAAACTTTTCCTCAAATCTCTAAAAAAAAAAATCTCATCTTAAAACCTAGAAAAAATAAATCATCTTCTCAAAACGTTTTCTCTTCCCCTCCTAAACTTCTTCTTCACAATCTTCTTTGTTTTTTATTTTAACAAAAAAAAAAAACAAAATCACCACTATATTTTGTGTTTTTTCTTCTAAATTTTTCTCCAAAACCTTCTTCTTTCCCTTCAAATTCTTTAAGAATTTCTTCGTTCAAACCTTCAAACCTTTATGTTCTCATTTTATAAAACCCTAGAAAATCCAAAATCTCATTACCAATATTCTACCCTCTTTTAAAATAAAAAAAAACTACACTATTCTTCAAAAGAATTTTTTTTCTCACATCATCTGTAACAGCCCAAGATTTCCTTCCGATTTTCCAGGTTTATTCGGTTGTTCCTCCAGTGAGTTGGTTGGGTTGTTAGGGCTTTTTGTGCTTCTAGGGGCATTTTGGTCATTTTATCCTCTAGGGGTATTTTGGTCATTTTGCCTTCCCAAGACAGTGTTGCAGTAAGACAGGGCTTCAAGAATGTTTATGAGTTGGTGGACTCAAGTTTATTCTTTGGTTTCAAGTTTCAGGTCAAGAGTTCCATTTATGGAAAGTTTGGAGGCTTTCCCGGGTAAAGAAGAAAAATGCAAATAAAAGTGTTGGAGCTAGGATTCGAACCATGGTGGCTTGGGAGTTGAGTTTGAGCCTTGTGTAGAGAAAAATAAAAGAGTTTTTAAAAGTGCTCTTGGAGGGATTTGAAGGTGAGATTTTTAGAGGCATTTTATTAATTAAAAATAAGGGAAAATGCATTAGGGTTTCATCCTTTCTCCTTCCCTCTCCCCTTGGTCGACCATCATCCTCTCATTTCCTTCCTTTTGGCCGAAACTTCAAGCTCCATTTCTCTCCATCTCCATTGTTTGCAACCTCAAGATTCCCAAGTGTAGTTCATGTAAGGACCCAACCCAAACTAGGGTATAAACCTAAGTCCCTAATTCTAAATGCATGAAAACAACGTTCGACACTTAGGGCATGTATAATTAAATTTGGTAAAACAATGTTATTGAAATCCACTAATGAACAAGTTTACAAAAACCACAAAATTCGATCAAAGGGTCATTGGGTACCCAACAGTCAAAACATAAAAGCTTGAGTAAATATGTACAACTTATCATGCCCCTAAATAGTTCATGCAGAAGGAATGAATTAAAAGACTCTACACAAAGTTATGCAGCAAGTCCCATGGTCATCTCCAACTCCGTCGATCTTCTATCTCGGTACAGTCTAGTAGTACCTGTGGGAATTCCACAGTGGAAAGGGTGAGTTTTTGCAAACTCAGTAAGGCTTCCCCAGCTCGGGGACAGACATGCACAAGAATACAAACATCAGCAAACAAGTATGATCAGCAACATAATCGAAGGGTGTACATAACCCAAGCTCCTGGATGCTAAGTCAAGAAACCTCGTCCTTGACGAGCACCTCGCAGAGCAGTCTAGAGGTCGTAGACCCCAAGACCAAAAGCTCACAAGAGTCCTCTGACTCGAGAGCAATCTGGCATCCTACTCCGGAGGGGAAGGTGAGTCGAGCAACCTATTGGCCCTAGGCCTCGTACTCACGGCGAGAGGTGGTGCCACACCACTCACCAAGGAACCATATCAGGCCCATACCACCTACCTGGAGAGAGCCTAGGCTACTAGTAGAAACCATCCAGGGCCGTGAGCCTGGCCGACCGACCATCCACGGAAGTCCTGCGGAGCGAGAGAATATCACCTCAAGCTAGGGTGTGCGCCCGAATCTCTTCGTCCACACCCACCTACTAGTCTCCTCTATCCGATCTTTATGACTCGTTTGGGTCCAAACAAGGCATAAAGTCGTGCATCAAACATCATGCAAGTCCATATCAGGACAATCATGCAACCATGTGCAACTCGACCATATCAGGCATACGTACATGATTCATGCATCACTAGTCATACAACAGATAAACATGAAATGTATATGCTCTCGATGCAATCAAATGCAACATACAATACACATGGTCATGCCACAATCAGACAAATCAACTAATGCAAGTAAACCAGCACATGTATTAACCACAGGTCCTCGAGAAGGGGTAAAGGGTCCCTTACCTTGGCTAATCCATTACAGCTCCCCAAGAATACACTTAGAAGCTTCAAACAGCCAAACACAACTCCGAGCCCTCGAAAAACGTGTCTCGGCGACATCCAAAGGCTACACATGCCACACAACCTCGGCTCGATGAACGAAGAACAAATTGGGTCAAAACTGGTCAACAGAAAGTCAATGGGTCAATTACTTGTCATTTAACCCACAATCCAAACATCCATCAACCCACACTTAAAAGTATTTAAAAACCTCAAACCAAACACCTTTAAACCATTACTTGAATGATTTTAAAGCACTAGCCAAACAAGCATAAATCACTACTTGAATGGTTTTAAGCCATAAACCAAACAAGCATAAACCACACTTTAACTAACTTTAAACTAGTGGCCAAACACATTAATCCATTTCTTGAATATTCATAACCCAAGAAACAAACAGCTTTAAATCACCACTTGAATAGTCATAAACTTGCAAACAAACAGCCCATAAACCATAATTGAATGACCATAATCCAACAAACAAACATGCCCAATCCTTCATTTAAATATCTCAACATTAATAACCAAACAGTCCTTATTCCTCATTTAAATGAGTTTAAACCAAAACCCAAACACACCTCTTCTTCAACCTTGAGACAACACCTTAACAAAAACCATCTAAAAGAGAAAACCCACCTGCTGCTTCGACGAGCTACTTCGACGGCGACGACGCACCTTGCGGTGGTGGCGACGAACGCACCTCGTCCCGAAAAGCACGAGCTCGCGATGACGAAGCTCCCACGGCAGCAGCGCTGCTCCCTCTTCAGGCGACGGACTCGAAGTAGATGATGACACTTAACCTTGCTACGACGGAATCGAACCCACAACAACACTCTAGCAACGAGCTCCTCTGCACGAACACAGATGGCAGCGACGAGTAGACCTGCGGCGACGACACCCTCCCGACCAGCAACGACAACGATGCACGACGCGTAACTCAGTTTCATGCTGCAAACACAACACTCACGCAAGCAACGACGAACCCGCACCCTTGCGACGGCGAAGACAAAGACCGGAGAGCCAAGATGGTCGAAAAAGCAGGGGAAGGATGCGCAAGGATGAAGATGAACAGTGCACCCTCAGACCTAGGGATCCACAATTTGACTTAAATACCAAGGTCAAAAGACCCAACTGCCCCTCTTCTTTAGCTAAACCACAAAAATGCCCCTCCTTAATTTATTAACCAAAACAGCCATTTAACTAGTGAAATTTTGGGTTATTACAATATTCCCCCCTTAGAAAACTTTCGTCCTCGAAAGTTGACTAAGGCTCAAACTACCCAGAATAACAAGAGTGTATAACCACTTCCCCAACACTTTAACTTGAGCAACTCACTAATCCTCCAATCTTTACGATCTTGATCCAAAATTGAACAAGCTTCTCTGATAGGATAAATCTTCAATTAACTGCAAATGCTCATGCTCGACATGGAACAAGCCTGAGACATACTAACGAAGCATCAAATATGAAACACGAAGCGCTGAACACAACAACAAAAGCATAGCTAACAACATGCTACTGCACCAACTCACTCGAGAATCACAAACGAGCAAACAACTCAGACTTAGCTTTTCCTTGCTCTAAATCTCTGTAATCCCCAAATTGATGCCACTTCAAGAAACACATGACTGCTAACCTCAAATTCTATCTCTGTGGTGATCATATGCACAACTTTTCTAACGACCCTGAGCTGAAAACATTCCAACACGGACCTCCTAAATTGCCTCATAACGCAACTAGGACAACTCAGAACTTACAACTCCTCTCTCGAACCTCGTCCCAATGGACAAGTGATCTACAATTTTTCCATACGATGACCCAAATGGTGTCAACTGAGAAATGAGCCCGATAATCGATACCAAGCAACTCCTCTGAGATACATCCACTGTCTCAACCACAAAGAGAGCAAACTCACAGAACTTAACATATCCTCCAAGATCTAAGCGATTCTCTAGGTGTGACCATTTGTCTATGGATGAAAAGTGAAGTGAACCTATAGGTAGTTCCATCGCCTTTACAGAAACTCTTCTAGAAGTGCAAAGTGGACTGAATGTCTCTATCTACAACGATACTCACGGGAATCCCATGCTACTGAAAATCTCTTCCAAGTACAATCTGCGCTCACTTCTCCATAGAACAATCCGGATCCCCTAGAGTAAAGTGAGTGCCTTTGGGTAAGTCGATCCACAATCACCAATATCATGGTGAAATCTCTTGGTATCCTAGGGAGTCTTCAAACGCGCATCGATAGAGACCTCATCCCACTTCCACTCTAGAACATTTAACTAATGCAATAACAATGCAAACTCACCAATTCACTTTGTCCAACCAAGATCGGCAATGCAAAGCAATCTCATTGCTCGATACTTCGTAGTCACATAATCCTTAGGTCTTCATACATCTTGGTACCCTCATAATTTCAAGCAAACAACGAACTGTACATCTCTAACACGAACTTGGGTCTGATTGTAACATCAACAAACACATAGAGTCTCTATTTGAACTACTACTCGCAAACCGACCCAACAACTATTGCCACCCTACCGCTTACTACAAATCTCGACCAATAACAACGGCGGAAATCGTGCCTAATCGAGCTAAAGCCTTTCAATCAACACAACCCTGCTCGATCGAACTAAGGCTACAACAAAATAGAGAAGCAATAAATACCACTGAAAATGAACTTCTCTACTCGAGGCTTGAATATCCAAAAAAAAAAACGTTACCACTGTGGTAAGGAATCTTGCAACCATAATCTTTACCAGCTCCAACCATCTGCGTTATCTCAACTTTTTACTTTTCTGGTGAAGAAACTTTTGACTCTTATTTTCCATGAACAACAACAACCTCTCTTCGAATAAGCGACGCCTCTAGGATCTCCAAGCACACCATAAACCCTTTCAAAATCATCACTACAAGCCACCAAGCTAACTGACCTCTTAGGTACTAACCAAACGATGCCAAAATCAAACTTCTTCCTGAATTACTGAATCGATCTTATACCAAATTGATCACCCAACACCTGACCTCTCTATAGGAAACTGTGTCATCGCTCCTCAATAACTCATGCTGATCTAATTCAACTGCTCACTGCATCGGTCCTAGCAAAATCCACAGAAGTTCCTTGACGAGAAACCACATAACCTGAAATAGGTTATTGATTCCAATCATAACTCACATTTGGAAACTTGAATGCCACTGAATTTCTCAAAGTATTCCCAAAACTTTTCTCAAGTTCCCAACATGATCTAATGCTAACTTTGAACAAGCTCATAACGCAACTATGAATACGATCATAAACCCGATCAGAAAGTCCCGGGGACCTTCTGATCGTCAAACCCACAATGCTATGGTGCCTCTGCCAACATTAGCAACCAGAAAACAAATTGGCATTCAGAACATCACTACTTTTTAAAGCTCCTCGGATAAGCCATTAATCTTAAGCAACAAACATCTGACTTAACTGCTAGCTTAAAGAACTTTTAGAAACTAACACATATTCCATATAGCAGAGCATTCTTAATAACAACCACACCCAAGCGCTACACAAGGACACACTAACGAATCGATCCATGGTCGAACAACTCCCTGCAACTTAACCTCAAGTTCCTTTAACTCCATCGGGGTTACCATAAATAGAAACCTTGAGATGAGGTCATTCCCAGCTTGAACTTGCCCAGAAAGAACACTACTCGGGGTGGAGGCAACCACTGGTGGATCCTCATGAACCACAACAACAACCTTGCTCACTCATGGCCCGAGCAGACACCCCCACAAAATTTTCTACTCTTGAATCACTGGGGCTAGACAACTCACCCTCCTTTAGCTAACGACTTCCTCACGTTCAAAAATTTGAAACCAACACGAGGCTGTCTTACGCTTCTTGCCTCTAAACTAGAGGTTTGACTTTCCAAGACGCTTGAAACACCCACTTACAACTATCTTCAATCACAACATGGTTCTTCAACAACCACTCCAACCCAAGAATCAAATCTGATCCACTCGCAGGCCACCAGGGGAGACATCTGGTGATTCCCCAAACACAACCTACTAACTTGACTTGACCTTAAACTTATCGCGTCCTTAACCATGCTGCTGACTCCTAGACCCAGACAATCTGGTAGTCCCAAACTTTCTCTTTTGCAACCCATATTGATCGAATCTTTGGCACACCTCAAAAGTTCAAACCATATCTCATAACTGACATTGCGCCATTCCTCTATCCAAGTAAGGGAACTGGACTAACACCCTCTGCTTATCAACATTTGGCAAGCCAACGGATAAACCACTCTCTAAGATCACTAAACTTTGAAACGGTCGAACCCTTTAGGTCAAAATCAGCATAGACCATCACGGATCTTTTCCTCAATCTCTCAAGTGAAACATCACGTTGAATCTTACGCCTTTCTATGCAACTTGGTGGTTGAAGATCATCTTGAATAGTAACAACCACTCCTCAACTACTAAGGAGATTTTAGATAATCCAACAAAGTGGTACAGATCCCACTTCCTAAACTCTTCTAAGATCTTTGAAAATTCTACAATTCCCATCACTGCGCCTAACCTGAGCATCTGTAACTGGCGTAGACACCTAAGAAACATCTTGCCCGATCTGAAGAACATCCTTCAACTGCTACTTAGCATGCAAATCCGCCAATAACTCAGCTTCCGGCCCAATTCTTGCAACTGCAACAGTTCTCAACAACTCTGGATGTCTCTATTGCTCCAACTCTAAAATTTGCACCTAAGGATCGGTGCACCTCCCGAGCTTAAAGCTCACTCTGCTCAACAGATCTTGCACTTTTAACATCACTTCTACTAACTCTACTAGGTATCTCCACACTGCATAAACAGCCGTGGACATCTCGATCTCGTCCACAAACTCCATGCTAGCAAGTAAGTGACATAATGCAATAAAAATGCAATGCAATACAACATAGCTGATCATACTAAACATGCTACAAAACCTTAACCTCCCTACTAGAATACCTGATGTCGATCGGCAGCTGAAGACCATGGGGACCAAAACAACAGCTTACGATGTAAGCTAGTCTACAGAATCTATGACTCTGAGCTCTGATACCAACTGTAAGGACCCAACCCAAACTAGGGTATAAACCTAAGTCCCTAATTCTAAATGCATGAAAACAACGTTCGACACTTAGGGCATGTATAATTAAATTTGGTAAAACAATGTTATTGAAATCCACTAATGAACAAGTTTACAAAAACCACAAAATTCGATCAAAGGGTCATTGGGTACCCAACAGTCAAAACATAAAAGCTTGAGTAAATATGTACAACTTATCATGCCCCTAAATAGTTCATGCAGAAGGAATGAATTAAAAGACTCTACACAAAGTTATGCGGCAAGTCCCATGGTCATCTCCAACTCAGTCGATCTTCTATCTCAAGTGCAGTCTAGTAGTACTGTGGGAATTCCACGATGGAAAGGGTGAGTTTTTGCAAACTCGATAAGGCTTCCCCGGCTCTGGGACAGACATGCACAAGAATACAAACATCAAGCAAACAAGTATGATCAAGCAACATAATCGAAGGGTGTACATAACCCAAGCTCACGGATGCTAAGTCAAGAAACCTCGTCCTTGGCGAGCACCTCGCAGAGAAGCGATCTAGAGGTCGTAGACCCCAAGACCAAAAGCTCACAAGAGTCCTCGACTCGAGAGCAATCTGGCATCCTACTCCGAGGAGGAGGCGGTGAGTCGAGCAACCTATTGGCCCCTAGGCCTCGTACTCACGGCGAGAGGTGGTGCCACACCACTCACCAAGGAACCATATCAGGCCCATACCACCCACCACGGAGAGAGCCTAGGCTACTAGTAGAAACCATCTAGGGCCGTGAGCACGGCGGCCGACCATCCACGGAAGTCTGCGCGAGCGAGAGAATATCACCTCAAGCTAGGGGTGTGCGCCGAATCTCTTCGTCCACACCCACCTACTAGTCTCCTCTACCCGATCTTTATGACTCGTTTGGGTCCAAACAAGGCATAAAGTCGTGCATCAAACATCATGCAAGTCCATATCAGGACAATCATGCAACCATGTGCAACTCGACCATATCAGGCATACGTACATGATTCATGCATCACTAGTCATACAACAGATAAACATGAAATGTATATGCTCTCGATGCAATCAAATGCAACATACAATACACATGGTCATGCCACAATCGAGACAAATCAACTAATGCAAGTAAACCCGGCACATGTATTAACCACAGGTCCTCGAGAAGGGGTCAAGGGTCCCTTACCTTGGCTAATCCATTACAGCTCCCCAAGAATACACTTAGAAGCTTCAAACAGCCAAACACAACTCCGAGCCCTCGAAAAACGTGTCTCGGCGACATCCAAAGGCTACACATGCCACACAACCTCGGCTCGATGAACGAAGAACAAATTGGGTCAAAACTGGTCAACAGAAAGTCAATGGGTCAATTACTTGTCATTTAACCCACAATCCAAACATCCATCAACCCACACTTAAAAGTATTTAAAAACCTCAAACCAAACACCTTTAAACCATTACTTGAATGATTTTAAAGCACTAGCCAAACAAGCATAAATCACTACTTGAATGGTTTTAAGCCATAAACCAAACAAGCATAAACCACACTTTAACTAACTTTAAACTAGTGGCCAAACACATTAATCCATTTCTTGAATATTCATAACCCAAGAAACAAACAGCTTTAAATCACCACTTGAATAGTCATAAACTTGCAAACAAACAGCCCATAAACCATAATTGAATTACCATAATCCAACAAACAAACATGCCTAATCCTTCATTTAAATATCTCAACATTAATAACCAAACAGTCCTTATTCCTCATTTAAATGAGTTTAAACCAAAACCCAAACACACCTCTTCTTCAACCTTGAGACAACACCTTAACAAAAACCATCTAAAAGAGAAAACCCACCTGCTGCTTCGACGAGCTACTTCGACGGCGACGACGCACCTTGCGGTGGTGGCGACGAACGCACCTCGCCCCGAAAAGCACGAGCTCGCGATGACGAAGCTCCACGGCGCAGTTAGCAATACGCTCCCTCTTCAGGCGACGGACTCGAAGTAGACGATGACACTTAACCTTGCTACGACGGAATCGAACCCACAACAACACTCTAGCAACGAGCTCCTCTGCACGAACACAGATGGCAGCGACGAGCAGACCTGCGGCGACGACACCCTCCCGACCAGCAACGACAACGATGCACAGCGTAGAACTCGGTTTCATGTCGCAAACACAACACTCACGCAAGCAACGACGAACCCGCACCCTTGCGATTTAGCGAAGACAAAGACCGGTAGAGAGCCAAGATGGTGAAAAAGCAGGGGAAGGATGCGCAAGGATGAAGATGAAGCGAGTGCACCCTCGGACCTAGGGATCCACAATTTGACTTAAATACCAAGGTCAAAAGACCCAACTGCCCCTCTTCTTTAGCTAAACCACAAAAATTCCCCTCCTTAATTTATTAACCAAAACAGCCATTTAACTAGTGAAATTTTGGGTTATTACAGTTCATCTTCTCCATTGTTTTCCAAGGTAAGCAATTGCAAAATCCAAGTTCCTCTTCTTCTCTTGCCATGGCCGAACCTATCTTCTAACCAAGAGAAGGTATTGTTCTTCTTCTTTTCTCATTGTAGATTCGAGAAGCCCTTGCCTTAAGAAGGGTTGGTCTTGCTTGCTTTTGCTCTTGCTTGGGAAATCCGAACTCATCTTCCCTTTCCAACCTCCATTGCCGAGAGCTCCAAGGTAGGGTTGATGGTGTTTTTGTTGTGATTGACTTGTGGTTTGGATAGATCTAACTTGCTCTTTTCTTCCTTGTGCAAATCCAAGCCCTAGCCGAGATCCCTTTGGTTGTGCACTCTCCTTGGCCGAGACCACCTAGTTCCATTGGAGGTCCCTGCCGAATCCTCTTGGTGAGTTGGTAAGTGTTGTGTTGCTATGCTTGTGTGTTGGTTTGGCCGAGAGCCTCTCTTGGTGTGTCTGGCCGAGAGGTTCATGAAATGGTTGGGAGTGTTGGCTTGCTTCATGGGCAAGAGATCTAACTTATGTTGGTGTTTGTTGTGTTTCCCTAGCCAAGACCAAGTGTTGAAGGGGTTGTGGCCGAGAGCTTCTAGGGTTTCTCCAAGTGCTTGGCCGAGAGCACTTGTTGCTTGTTGTTGGGGTCGTTTCTTATTCCCTTACCTTGGTTTGGTGTTTGGTTAGGTAATTAGCTAGCTAGGTTTATTGATTGGTTATATGTTTTTAGGTTGTTAGACACTGCAGCTCAAGGAGCACTTTATTGTTTGTATTTCTGCTTGTTCAAGGTAAGGATCTCTTACCAGGGTTGTGTGGACCCTGCGATATGTTTTGATTGCATCTTTTATATATATGTTATTTGTTATGAGCATGTAGTGGTTAGGACTGTTTTCACTGTTTATCTCTGCTAGCATGTTTGCCCTGTTTCTACATGTTAGTGCCATGCTAAGTTTGTCCTTCCAGCATGTTCTGAGTTCCTTGTTTACATTCGTAGTATCATGCTAGGTTGTACTTGTATTCTTGTTAACCATGTTCAGTTGTTAGGGATGTATATTATGTGACATTAGATAGTTAGCTAGAATTGTCTTCCAGAGGCTGAGAGTGAACATAACGTATGTTGTCCCCACAGGTCGGGATCAGTGAGAGGCATAACGTACTTTGTCTCCGCCTCCGGTAGCCGATGCGGATTAGCTCCCGCATCGGTACATGCCTAGTTTGTAACCTGCTAGAGTGGAACCCGTCATGGGTGCAAGCCTGCCCGGAGACAGTTCTTAGCTTCAGGTTGGTGGTACAGGCTGCTACATCTGAGTGTCGAGGGCTCTGCACTACTGTAGATCAGTGACACCATTCTTATTCTCGTTTAGAGCCTAACCTCGGGTACACTCCCGTTGTCTTAGGGTTTAGCCTGGCCGGGGGTAAGAGGACCCCGAGGACATCTATTCGAGATCAGCTTTTGAGTTGGTCAATTGGCCGAGGGAGAAAGACCCTCGAGGGTGTCTGACATCTATTTGGGATCAGCTTTTGAGTTGATCATTTGGCCGAGGGAGAAAGACCCTCGAGGATGTCTTTGGGATTGGTTAGGAGAACCAATCATTAGGCCAGAAGTAGGAAACTTCCGAGGTTCCCGGACTTGACTTGATTAGCTTGTTGAGCAAAGTTTTTGTGCTGGTAACTGATTGCATGTATACTTGGATGCTAGATGATGGATGTATCGTATTGTACCCCAGTTGGGGATTCTTACTGAGTATGTTTATACTCACCCTTACTTATCTTTCAGGTAACTTGGGACAACACCGGGATGGCTAGTGGAGGGAGCTGTATGATCATGGGAGCTGCCGGCGAACTCTGTGTCTTTATCATTTGGAGTCTTTTATTATGTAGTAGCATGCTGGGAACTTTGTTTACTGTTGAGACTTGTTAAACTGTTTTTGTTTGAAACACTGGCCAGGATTGTTTTAAGGATGTTTATAAAACGATTGTTCTATTATGAAGTCTAAATGAGTTTTATCTTTTAGTTGTTTCCATAATGTTTTAAAAGTTTTAAATTGTAAGCATGCTAGTAAGAACCGGGTTTAGGACCATTTTGGGTCGGGTTCTTACATAATCTCCTTTCCCAGTCGGCCCTGGCATCTCCTTTCCTACTGACTCGATTCCTGAATTGGCCCTAACCAGTATTCCCAAATTGCCCCTGACCAGTATTCCCAAATTGACCCTGGCAGCACTCATCCAATCGGCCCTGACAGCACTCATCCAATCGGTCCTAACAACAATCATGACAATTGGCGCATCATCATCACAATGACCAACTCTGATAAATTTAACTCCAAGCTTGGCTTGTATTCCATATACAATCCAACTTGAGGGGAGTGTTGGTTTATTTTAAATTTAGTAAAATTGTATTTTCATATTTTTAATTATTATTCCTTTTAGGATTAAATAAATATTATTTTCTATCTTTACCTTTTATAACTAGGTAGAATATTTTCCTTTTATGATTAAGTTATTTTTTCCTTTTTATGATTAGATATTATATTTTCCTTTTATAATTAGGTCATTTCTTGTCCTCTATTTAAACTCATTGTTGGTTTCATTATTAAATGAAGAATTTAGAGAATTTGAATTTCCATCTTTCAACACTTTGGTTTAGAGAGCGATATTTCTTTAGGCTCAAAGATGTTCTTCTCGAAGAACCATCGAAGAGTGACAACAAGCACCTATGAGTGCGTACTAAAGGCTTAGCCGTTCTTTCTTCAGACACTGAGGCACGACCGTTGGGCTCGAGGGAGAGCAACATGAATGGAGCCATTTTAGGGTTGTTTGGGGAGTTTGGTGATTTTCAGTTGGAGCATGCAAAACTGTTAGGAAGGTCTCTTGACTCAAGAAACCTCTTTCATCTTTGGGGGAAGGAGTATGTTTCGAAGGGTTATCTTCCGATGTCTGGTTTCAGACTATGGTATTTAAAAAAGACTTACTAGGTGCTTATCTGCTGGTCGAAGTCTCTAGGGGTGGCTTCTTCCTAGGGGAGAAGGGAGGAGAGGGTCTGAAGAACCTTCCCTTTTGATAGAGGAAGAGCGTTGTACAACCGGGGGAAGTTAGGTAGAAAGGAAAATAAGCGAAGCTTAAAGCAAATCTACTGAAGAGGCCGAAGAGGAAGTAGAAAATACTCCTACTCTGTTGAAGCCTGCATCAAAAATCTCAAAACCGTGCACAACAGAGGTTCTGATGGGCCTTTATTCATCGTCTACACCATATTAGAGCCTCATACATCTTAGATGTTGTCACTCCCACTTGTGGCGTTTGACCACTGTATGGTTGCAATGGGATTCTAGGATGTATTGTTGATTTGGTTTTGTTTCAAAAAGAAAAAAAACCTAAGACTACCACGATTTCTAAACAACTTTTACCCAATCATGATAGTCTAACTTGGTATAGTTAATATTTATGTACCCAATTAAAAGGTGAGAAGTTTCAATTGAATCATTGAATTTATGACCTCTCGATTATAGGTACATTTATACCGATTGTGTTACTACTCGTATTGTCGGTTAGAGGTTCCAATCGGAACTTTAAATTGCAATACTCATTAGAATCCGTTCGTCCAAATGGGTACAGAGTAAATCAACACGCCTAATCCAAATGAAATGGCCATCGTGAGGGCGGCATAAACATAGGCTCTCCAAGGCTGCTCACTCAGCCTCATAGCATTGAACTCTGCAATGAAGGTCGACACCGTACTCAAACAACCCAACAGCCCCAACTGCAACCCACTCACCACCGTCTCCATTGTCTCCGTTTTCACTGCTTCCTTCATTGTCGCCAGAGCCGCCATCACACACGCCGCCGAAACATTTGCCACCAAAGTCCCTATTGGCACCCATTTCCACCGCCCCACTCCTTGCCCGTTCAGCCTCGCCAAGAACCAACGCACCCATACCCCCACTGGCCCCACCAGGCAACCCAACCACAGCTCCGCTACATCGCTGCTGAAATCTTTCCCCAGAAAACTCCCACTGAGGCTCCACAGTAGAATTAGCATCAGTGAAAACCCCACCATGGCTGCTAGGTGGCGCTTGTAGCTGTTCACTTTCCAGCACCAGCTGCAGCTTATGTTTCTTCTTCTCAAAATCCATCGGAACCCCTTTGCTGTTTCTATTCCGAAGATTATGGAATAGGCCACCAGAAACAAGCCTGCTGAAGAATTAGCACAGATTTAGAATGTGTGATTTTGGAGTTTTGATGTCTTAAATCATTAGATCACAACCAGAGCAATAATTCTATCCACAACCAAAAGATCATGAGTTCGAACCCAAACCTCAATTATATTTGAACTAAAAAAAATAAGATTATTGGATCACCTATGAGAAAACCGAGGACTGCGAAGAGCAAGTGGCCATTGACACTTAGATCCAGCATTTTCTGATTCCATCCACTGAATGTTGTTAGGCTTCCCAAGTAGCCGGTTGTCAATCCAATGGCTAGACAATCTGAAATTTCTGAAATATCTCCTTTGAAAACAACACCCAACCATCCCATCAAGAATGATCCAGCCTATCAAATTAATATAACAACAACTTTGTTTACTTTCATAAAGATGCTGCATATAAAAGGATGATAAAGTGAGTTTCTGAAAACAGAACTTTTAATTGAAAGCAACACTTGCAGATAAAAATAAAACACAATCTTCAAAAGTAGCAATAATTATGTACTTTTCCTGGAAGCATTCAAGTGTTCATGGGATTTTTTAATCGCTTTTAATTATTTTTAGCAGTGCTTTCTATCTACTCCAACAAGCACTCCTATATCAAACTCAATTTAATTATAATAAACGTTTTGGAAGCTTCTCACCCTTCACCCTTTCTTGTAAAGTGCCCTTTCAAAGTAGTTGTAGCCCTTCTCTATTCATTCACAGAAAATCGAGATACTTACTAGGTGACCCAAATAATTCATACCAAAGCTTTTTACCACAAGAAAAGTTGAACCACGTTGAATAATAAGCTTCACTTTTACCCTTTCTGGATCATGAGTGTTCATGCCACCTTATATGCATCCCAACTATTTTAACAATACAAACTACCTAATGATGCAATATTCACAAATTAATTCCTAAGTATGTGAACAACGAATCAATTGGTTCATTAAGACAGTCTTGACCACTAGGTCAACTCATTAGGTATTCGTATTTTAAGGTTGACAAAAGGAAGATCAGAAACAAATGAGCTTATGAAAGAAGAAAATGAGAGCAAGACCATATTGGAGGGAAGATCGGGATACAGAATCGTCTCATTGCTTGTCACGTCAGCATTCTCTGGACCAAACAACTTCTGTAGTCCATACCTTGACAAGACCTGCACAACAACTCAAAAAGGCTTGAGTGGCGGGTCCAAAAGAGGAAGCTATTTAAACAGAAAAGGTTTCAATTATCTCAATCTTAAAGTTCGAACTGCAGCCACTAAAATCATAAAGTCCTTCAAAAAGATGACAGTAAAGAGCAGAAATCTAAGCTGTAAACTTTGCGTTACCCCAAGAATTCCAAAAACAGCAAGATGAACAAGGCAGTTCACGTACTCCATTAGCTTAGAAAGCTCCCTCTTGCTTTCCTGTTCAAAAAACCAAACAAACGGCATAGATGGAAAACATTCATTCAATTCAGCAGTGATGGAAAAGATGTGAAGACAAAACGCACTTGAGTTGTTTCTTCAGAATGAAGTATGGGGCAGGTTGCAAGAGGGGACGATGACACAACTTCCTCTGCCTGTGGTGGGACATAGAAAACAGCAGTATTAACCATTGCAGATTCACGACCTCCTCGAAATTCATAGGATTGCAAGTGAGTGTTCTCTGGAATTGGGGCAATTGCACCATTCTCTAATGCACGATCAAGATTGAAGCTAAAGCGCTCACTGTCACTGAATCTGTTGCTGTTGCTGTGAAGAGCACGATCCCCTATGTCTCCTGCTTCTGAAACGCTCTCACTTTGAGCATCATGATCAGGTAGAGGGGGCTGATCGGACGAAGAGTGAAAAGAGTTTCTTGTAAATGAAGAGCCTGAACTTCTTGCTTGATTCTGTGAAACTCCTTGTCTAAGGACCGGGTTGCTACCCACATAATCCATTATCCTTTTTTGGAAGAAATTATCAAAGAATCAGTTACGAAGACTGGTAGTGATTGAAAAAGCATAACAAAAAAGAGCATAGCAATGAAGGGTGATAGTGTGCAATGGCTTTTGTAACTAGCTCGCCCACGAATGTATGAATGATCGATATACAAATGCTAATTTCCAAAACAGTAATTCAAGAAAAAAAACAAAAAAGTAGAGGCGAGTGGGGTTTAAAAAAATGAGAGAAACCAAAACCTTGTGTGTGATAAAAATAAAGAAGGCAGAAGCAGAGGAATGTTTCCCTCAAACACAGGTTAGGTTAGGAACGAAGAAGGAGAAGATATGCTGTTTTTCATCAACAGAACACGGCCAAATCGTATAATTAATTAAGTTCAAGAACAAACCACATGCACATAGAAGAAACGGACAGAGATAGAGGAATACGTAATGCTAAATTTAGACCGCCGTTGCAAGATCGAGATTAATGGTGGGCTGAATCTGAAAGTGGACGAGCCTATGGCTGATGAACACCGCCCCGACGGCGACTTGCGAATCGCGATTCGGTTCGGGAATTAGTGATGGGGGTTTGTTTTCAGGTGAATTGCAGGGGAGGGTGGTGGATTTAGAGGGTTGGATGGATGAGGCAAATAGTGGAGGCGGAACTGAATGGTGCGGCGGTTGGGAAGTGGCGGAAGAGAGAGGGGCCGGTTGCGTGTTGCGTTGACTTCTTCTCTTCAGATTTCACTTTGGGGCTGTTTGCACGTGAGATGAGAGGATGAAATATTGATAGCAGAAAATTTTGTTTGAATTGAGATGAGATGATAGAAAAATATTGTTTGAGGCAGTGAGAGATGAGATGTTAAGATATGTTTTTTTTAAATGTGTTCTTATATTTTTTTTAACAATAAAATTTTTTTTTTCTTTTTTTTTTTAAATAATTATTCTCAAATATTAAACTATTAATATAATAAATATATAAATATAACTACTATCATAAATAAAAGATAAGTAATATAAATTTAATATTAAGCACCATTTGAGTGTGTTTGGGGGAAGGGGGAATGGTAATGATTAAGGGAGAATGGTAATGAGGAGGAGAATGATTATGAGGTAATGGTTATTTGTGTTTGGGGTAAAGGTAATGATTATGGGGAGAATGATTATTTTTGTTTGACATAAAGCTAATGATTATGAAAAATATAAAATAATAAAACTGATGTGAGTGTAAAATAGTGATGTGATGTATCAAAGTTGTTGGAGGGAGAATAAAAAGTAGTTACGGATAGCATAAAAAAGTGATTTTTGGAAAGCATGATTATGGAAGGAATGATTCCCGGTGGCCCAACCACAGAGAACCATTCTCATTCTCATTTCCATTCTCATTCTCTCTCTTATTCTTTGTGGTCCAAACACCCCCTTAATCATATTAATGTTTTTATTAAAAAAAACATAGTTTCAATGATATTATGTACGACATAATAATCATGAGGTTAAAAGTTTCTAATCTTTCATACTTAAATATAGTTTAATTAAAAAAACAATTATGAGAAAAAAAAATTTCACACCACCAAAATAAAGTTTGACTAATCTAAAATATTTGTACATCGTTAATAAATTTTTTTAAAAGATTTGTTAGACTTAAATAATTAAAAAATACAAAGATTCTATTTATTAAAAAATAAAAATAAAACCATTTGGTTAAACTAGTCATTATAAAATCTTTATATCAATTTTTATTTTATTTAAATTTTTTTTTTTATACCTTTTATACATTCATATTCATATTCATAGTTACCGAATGTCAAAGAATTTTTAATAAAATACACTAATTAATAGGTAATAATAAATTAAATATATTTATCTTTTAAGTCATTGATACTTCTAAAATCATAGACATCCCTAAAAAATTTTATTTATTGTTTTTTTGTAGTTAAAAGAGAACTCGGTCACATTTTGATAATAATTATTACATGAAGTAATAAAATATCCCTCAAATTTTGGAATTTATTATTATTTTTATTAGGTATAATAGATCTCAATCCCTATGACTCATACAAATCTTGAAATTTATAGTTGTTTTTTGTATATACAATCAAGACTCTCAAAATTATTTAAATTAATTTATCCTTTCAAAAAAAAATATATCCACTCTTACGATTATTTGAAAGTGTAACGCTGAATACAAGAGTATAAAATTTGAATCTCATTATTTTAACAAACAAAATAAGTTTAATATTTTTAAATTTATTGAAAATAAGTTCATACTTTTAACTACGATAAAAATTCAAGGGGCTTTTGCATGTATATTACAAAATGGATAAAATATTACATGAATAGTACAATAATGAAAATATTTGCACATATAGCAAAAATTGTAAATTGATAGACTCATATTGATATATTCTATCGATAAAGAGTGATAGAATCAATTACTAATAAATAAAGTAAATTGATAGACTTCCATCAGATTCTATCAAGAGTCTATCAATAAGAACCAATAGAATCAATCACTAATAAAATTGATAGACTTCCATCACTAGAGAATGATAGTGTAAAGACCCGACCCAAAAAGGGGATCTAAATGGGCCTTTACCCCAATGCATGCATTCAAAGTGAAGGACAATATGCAAATATGATTTCGGATTCCAATTAAAAACTTAAAACATTCAACATTCAAAAGAAATCATTACGATTTCGCTGAAACCCTGTTCTGTCTCCAAGCACCTATTTCAGGACAAATACATTTCCAAAGTTTACTCTGATCAGAGATTTATTAAAATCATTCAAAACCTTCCTGATACAACAATGCTCGAATCCACAAAACATTTAGAAAACATCCTAGGGCTCCGTGCCCGGCTACTTGTATTCAGGGGAAAATAAAAGTCAAGAGTCATAATATAAAAAGTCAGAGACGACAGCAGGATTCCCATGATCACAGCTCCTCCTTCAGCCATCTTGTCTCGCACCTTGGTTACCTGTGGAAAACCACAAAATAAGGGTGAGTAACGAATTACCCAGTAAGAATCCCCAACCGGGGTACAATACGATATACATGGTCATCTAGATGAATGTATGCAAGCTATGAATATAAACACAGAATGGAGCACATAGTTTAAATCCACATAATCTTCGGATGCCAACTCAGGGTCTTAGTCCGTAATAATCCACACAACACAATACGCCCTATACGAGAAACAAGTCTCGACCTCAGCCTGTCTACTGTCGATACGAAAGATGTACTAGCTCAAGATCCTGAGGAGCTCTCCGGTCGGCGCTGTAATGAGCGTAAGCGTACACCGCATGCTCTCTGCGAGACCATGGGAGGTGCCGGTCTAGTGGCAAGTCGCCCATGTCCGATCACCATGCCTAACTAAATCTCCGGATCGGTGTCACCGACATAGGGGTGTGAGACTCGGACACGTGAACTATGTCACTGAACCCACCGCTTTGAGGCTAAGGAATCGGTTGTGGTAGGCTTACACCAGAAGTCGTCCTTGCCCTAACAGTGGCAATCGGGGCTACCGCGAACACGCCGAGGGCGTGCCGTAACGCGACCTGTGTTTTTCTTCCGGTCTTCGGTATGCCCTAGGGGTAATTTGGTAATTTGGTCGGGCCGTCGAGTCGTTTGTGTCTTTTCCGATTACTAAAATTATTGGATGGGTTTTGTAGGGTTTTGGAGGGGTTTGTGGTTTGGTTTGAGCAAGGTTTGTTGCAAAAGTAAAATTAAAGGGATTTGTCTTTGCAATGGTTTGAACCCGAGTCTCTGGGAAGCTTGTAGAGATGTGTGCCAATTGAGCCATTAGGTGCTCTTGTTGCTCTTTCGCATCACATCTTAGTTAACCTTGGATTTTGGAGCTTTGGTGCATTTGGTTAAATGAAATAGAATTAGGTTTATTCCATCTTCTTCTCCAAATCCCCTCTTGGCCGCACAAGCTCTCCCTCTCCATTGCCTTGCCGAATTCTTCTTCCCTTGCATCTCCTTGGGTTCGATCATCATCATTAGGGTAAGTCTTCATCCTCTTCATCTCCTCATTTGGTTTTTGATCTTTGGCCGAAGGTAAGATGTAGAGTGTGTGTGTGTTTGTGTTGGTTGCGGCCCCGAGAGGAGCGACCATCATCATCGCCGCCACCGACGCCCAGATCTGTCGAAGCGACCTGCCAGACGCCGAGATCCGCCTAGCGACCTTTGTCGTTCGTCCAAAGAAGACAGATCGCCCACTGCCGTCGCACGCCCACCGGCCCGATCGCGACGCCGGATCGCGCCAAAGAACGGCGGCCAGATCGTTTTTCGTCCTCGCCCGATCGCTTCGACGCGCCAGAGGTCTCGCCAGCCGCCCAGCGTCGGCCGCGTCTGCGTCGCCCATCGTGACGCCCTCGCCTGGTGTCGCTTGCCGGCCCCTTTCGCCCGCCGCGCCAGCCGCGTCGGCGTCGCCGCCGTCGCGACGCGTGCGCCGCGCGCCGCCACGCTTCGCCAGACGTTCGCGCGTTCGCGTCCTGCAGGCCCTCGCGAGCCGCTCGCCCGTGCTCGCGCCGATCGCCGCGACGCCGCCGCCGCCTTGCGGCTTCGCCCGACGCGCGCGTGTCCTCACTGCCGTGCAGTGTGCGTGCGGTAGCGGACAGTAGCGTGTCCACTGTCCTCGCTGTGCGCGGTAGGGCCCGGTAGCAGCGTCCCTGCCGTCTTGCGTGCGGTAGCGCAGCCAGCGCCCTTCACCTGCCGCCGGTACGGCGGCTTGTTGCAGCCTCAAGCTCGTGTCGTGCGTGCCGCGTGAGTTCCCTGAGCCGAGCTTCTTCGTTTCTATTGTTGTTTAGACATTTTAGATGCCGATTATTGTTGGTTTGCTAGGTTCCCGCTCGCTAGCTCGGGATTGTTCATGACTTAGGATTTGTGTGTAGAAGCCTCCCAGACCAAGGTAAGGATTTCTTACAGGGGTTGTGTGGACCTATGGTATATTTGTGATTGTTGTTTTGTATGCCGTGTATGATTACTAGCATGTTTAGCCCTAGGTGCTCATTCAATTCTCGATGGCATGAACTCTTGTATTGTTTCTCATGTTAGCCCATGCTAGGTTGTTCTATTCTAGCATGTTCGATATCTGTTCTTGCTTCGTAGTATCATGCTAGGTTATTTGTATCCGATGAGCACGTATTGATTCGCATTGATTGAATCGTTATTATTGTTAAGGTTTAGAATTCGGGTAGATAGCATCATCGGGCCCGATGCATAAAGTATCTTGCATCTATGGCAAGGACGTTCGAGACAGTTCTCCGTCCTTGACCCCGTGAGGGATTAGCTATCCCAACCGGTAGGCCCCGCAATCTTGGGTGAGGGTGGCAAAGCGTTAATTGCCCCAATGGTCGGGATGATGACTTGGCATTGCCTCGTCCGGCGATCGGCACGTCCTCGCGTGTTCGGCCAGTAGCCCTTGATTGCCACTGTTAGGGCAAGGACCGCTTCTCGGTGTAAGCCTACCACGACGGTTCCTTAGCCTCAAAGTGCGGTGGTACAGGTGACATAGTTCACGTGTCCGTGTCTCACACCCCTATGTCGGTGACACCGATCCGAGAGATTTAGTTAGGCATGGTGGATCGAACACGGGCAACTTGCCACTAGACCCGCACCCCGAGTTTGCGGAGCATGCGGTGCGCGCTTACGCTCATTACTGGCGATCGAGAGCTCCTCGGGATCTTGAGCGAGTGCACCTTTCGTGTCGACGATAAAGCGATACCCGAGGCCGGGACTTGTTCCCGTATAGCGCGTTTAGTGTGTTGTGGTATTTCCGGACTAAGACCACGAGTTGGCATCCGAGGTCCAAGTGTGGACTTAGCTATGTGCTCCGCTCTCGTGTTTGTACTCATAGCTTGCATACATTCTTCTAGATGATCATGTATATCGTATTGTACCCGGTTGCCAGATTCTTACTGGGTAATTCGTTACTCACCCTTATTACGTGGTTTTCCACGCTGTAATCAAAGCGGGAGACAGGATGGTGAAGGGGAAGGCTGTGATCATGGAATCCTCTTTGTCATCTCGATTATTTTATTTTATTTATCATGACTCTTGACTTTTGTTATTTCCCCTGAATGCATGTAGACGGGCACAGAGCCCCAGGATGTTTTCTTACGTTTTATGGATTCCAGCATATTTGTACTTGTGGATTGTTTTAATGGTTTAAATAAATCTACGATCAGTATGCTTTTAGAAATGTATGTTTTGGTTGTTGAATGTTTCTGTTTTTACTTGGGATCCGAAATGTATTTTTCATAATGTCTTTTATTTTCACTACATGCATTGGGGTAAAGGCCCATTTAGAGCCCCTTTTGGGTCGGGTCTTTACATGCCGGCTGCAGGGGACGAGGCAATGCCAAGTCATCATCCCGACTGTTGGGGCATTTAACAGTCTGCCACCCTCACCCAAGATTGCAGGGCCTACCGGTCGGGTTAGCTAAACCCTAACGGGGTCCAGGGACGGAGTACTACCTCGTACGTCCCTGCCAAGAATGCAAGATACTTTATGCATCGGGCCCGGATGATGCTACCTACCCACACTCTAACCTATCATATCAATAACAAACAATCCAAAACGTGCTCAACAGATACAACGAGCCTAGCATGGTACTACGAAGCAAGAACAGATATGAGTATGCCAGAACGGAACAACCTAGCATGGACTAACATGAGAAATAACATAAGAAATCGTGCCAGTCGGAAATTCAGAACAGAGCACCTATCACTATACATGCTGATAATCACAAACAAGCATACAAACAGCAATCACATGCAATATCGCAGGGCCCACACAACACCGGTAAGAAATCCTTACCTTGGTCGGGAGGCTTCTACACACAAATCCTAAGCTGTGAACAATCCCGAGCTAGCTAACGAAACCTAGCAAACACAATAATAATCAACATCTATAAGCCTAAAAATAATAAAATAGCAGGCTCGGCTCGGGAGCACTCACACGGCACGGCAACACGAGGCTAGCGGCGCCGCCGGGCAGCTGGTGCGGCTTGGTCGGGCGCCGGCCGCGTTGGTGCGTGGCCGGGCGAGCGCTTAGGCCGGGCGCGCGAGGTGGCGCGCTGGGCACGGTGACGGGCGAGGACGCTGGGCATGCGACGCGGACGAGCGACACGGCACGGGCGAGGATGCGCGGGCGCTGGGCGTGCGATGCGGACGCGGACGAGCTGCTCGGGCGAGGACGCGCAGAGCGATCTGGTGTGCTGGCCTGCGAGCGAACTTGGCGACCTGCTGCGACGGCGAGCTGGCGATCCGGCGACTTCGATTTGGGGCTGGGCGTGGCGCATGTGGCCGCGACGACGATGGAGCTGGGATCGGGCTGGGCGGCGAGCGGCAAGGCGATCTGGGCGCGATCTCGCCGGGCGATGGAGCTGGCTGGTGCGACTAGCTCATTCTTTGGGCTGGGATTCCTCTAGGTCGGGCCGCACCAAACACACACACACACACAACCCCTTTTACATTCGGCGGACCACTAATCCATAACGGAGAAGACGAAGAGACGAAGGACTTACCCGGAATGATGATTGAACCTTGGGGCTGCAAAGGGAATGAAAAATCGGCAAGGGGGCTAGGGAGAGCTTGGCTTGTGCGGCAAAGAGGATGATGGAGGAGAATGACAAAAGACCTAATTTCTTTTTCATTTAACCAAATGCACCAAAACTCCAAGATCCAAGGATAACCATAATATGTCGCAGAAAGAGCAACAAGAGCTTTCCATAGCTCAACTAGCACGCATCCCCACAGGCTTTCTCGAAGATCCGGGTTCAAATCCCAGCTGCTACACAAATTCCTTTATTTTTACTTTTACAACTATCCATGCTCAAACCCATCCACAAAGCCTAAAAAACTTACATCAATCCATCCAATAATTTTATCGACTGGAAAAAGACATAAACGGCCCTGACGACCCGACCAAATTACCAAAATACCCCTAGGGCATAACTGGAAGATCGCGATGAACACCTGGGCCGTTACAATATTCCCTCCTTTTTATGACTTTCGTCCTCGAAAGTCCTTAAGACTGGAACAGCTCAGGATAGTGCAATCTCATCTCGTCTTCCCGCTCCCAAGTGGCTTCCTCAGAACTTTGACTCCTCCACTGAACCTTGACCAAACGAATCTCACGATTACGCAACGTCTTTGTCTCAAAGGCAAGGATCCCCACTGGCTTCTCCTCGAAGCTCAAATCCTCATTCAGCTGCAAGGGCTCAAAGTCCACAATATGTGACGGGTCCGGCACATACTGCCTCAACATCAAAACATGAAACACACTGTGCACCGCTGACAATGACGGAGGTAGAGCCAACCGATAAGCAACTCTGCCAATCCTCTCCAGAATCTCAAACGGACCAACAAAACGGGGACTCAACTTCCCACGCTTGCCAAACCTCAAAACACCTCGCATCGGAGCAACCTTTAGGAACACATGCTGACCAACCTCAAACTCCAAATCTCAACGCCGAACATCGGCGTAACTTTTTCTCGCTCGCTCGCCTCGAGTGTCAACATACGAGCTCTAATCTTCGGCACTGCTCCTTTAGTCAACTGCAACAACTCGGGACCCAAAACCTGCCTATCACCAACCTCTTCCCAGAACATAGGGGACCGACAACGCTTCCCATACAAAGCCTCGAATGGAGCCATCAGATCGCTTCATCGTAATCGTTGTTATATGCAAACTCCATCGACATGACATGGTCCCCACTTGCCGGAAATCCAACACACAAGCCCTCAACATATCCTCGAGAACTGGTTCACCCTCTCGATCCGCCCATCCATCTCGAGGGTGAAAAGTCATCTTTTAAATCGCACTCGGTGCCTAAACCTTTTCGGAGTGCTCTCCAGAAACGAGAAGTGAACCGCGAGTCACGGTTAGATACAATCCTCACAAGCACACCATGATAACGGATGGTTTGCTCCAAAAACAACTGCTCCCACTGTTCCACGGTATAAGTGTCTCTACCGGGAATGAAGTGTGCGCTCTTAGTCAAACGGTCGACTATCACCCAGATCTGAGAGAACTTCCTCGGAGTCCTCGACAAACCGTAAATAAAGTCCATGGAGATCTCTTCCCAATTCCATCGAGGCACACTCGGTGGCTGTGCAACAAACCGGCGCGCCCTCTGCTGGGTGCCTTCACTTGGCGACAAGTGAGACACCGATCGACAAACTCCGCAACATCTCTCTTCATACCCATCCACCGTAATGTCTCGCTAAGGTCTCGATACATCTTGGTACCCCGGGGTGCCAAGCAAACGAGAAGCTGTGGGCCTCGAGAGCAACTCGCTCGCAATCCCGCAACATCCGGAACACACAACCGCCTCTATAAGTCAACCCACCGTCTCGTGAATATACGAAATCAAAATCTCGTCAAGACTAACTCTGTCAAACAATCTCTTAAGTGCGGGTCACTCACCGCTGGCTATCAATAATCCATTGTCGATCGACGATCGAACTAACAATCGAGCTACTACTCTGGCGGTAACCTCACCCAACAACATCGCAACCTCGCCCGCTCGAACTCTCTCTCCGCAACTGGTGGGAACTCAACAACGCCGCACGGAGTGCGACATCTTCCTACTCAAAGCATCGGCCACTACATTGGCTTTACCGGATGGTACAAAATCTCATGATCATAATCCTTTACCAACTCTAACCATCTCCTCGCCTCATATTCAACTCCTTCTCGAGTAAACAGATACTTGAGGCTCGTGATCGGTAAACATCCAATCCGCTCACCATACTGTAATGCCTCCAAATCTTGATTGCAAACACCACTCATCGCCAACTCCATATCATGAGTCGGGTAATTCTCGCTCATACGGCTTTAGTCAAGCGGAAGCATAGGCAATGACCTTCCCGTCTTTGCATCAACACACAACCTAACCCAAACTTGGAAGCATCGCTGTAGACCACGAAACCACCTGTCCCCTTCGGGACTACCAACACTGGTGTTGAAGTCAAATTGCGCTTGAGCTTGGCAAAGCTCTCATAACACTTACTGTCCCAAACAAACTCGACACCCTTCCTCGTCAGACGAGTGAGGGGCGAGGCTATGGCGGAAAAGTCCTTAACGAACCGACGGTAGTAACTCGCCAATCCTGAGAAAAGTCGCCTATCTCGGCAACTGAAGTCGGCTTGGCCCACGAACTCATGGCCTCGATCTTTGCGGGGTCCATGGCTATACCATATCTCGAAACTACGTGACCTAGGAAGGCCACCTACTCCAACCAGAACTCACACTTGGAAAACTTCGCATAAAGCTTATTTTCCCTCAAGGCTGCCAATACTCGCCTCAAATGCTCTGCATGGTCCTCCTTAGACCTCGAATAGATCGAATATCGCCAATGAACACGATGACGAAGTCGTTGCCCAAAAATGATTTGAACACCCTATCCATCATGTCCATAAACGGTGGGGCATTAGTCAATCCAAACGACATGACCACAAACTCGTAGTGACCATATCTAGACACGAAAGTCGTCTTAGGAATGTCCGCATCCCCGATCCGCAAATCGATGGTAACCGGATCTCTCGATCTATCTTGGAGAACACGGAGGCTCCTGAAGCCGATCGAACAAATCATCAATACGGGAAACATATACTTATTCTTCACGACCACCTTATTAAGCTCGCGATAATCAATACATAAGCGCATCGAACCATCCTTCTTCTTCACAAACAGTAATCGGTGCTCCCCACACGGACACACTCTGGACGGATGAACCTCGGTCTAACATCTCCCGCAATCGAACCTTCGCCTTTAACTCGGTGGCGCCATACGATCACGGAGCCTTCGAGATAGGGAGGGTCCCTAGCTCGAGCTCAATTGTGAAGTCAACCTCTCTCTTGGGGGCAACCGGTAACTCCCTCAGAAACACATCCGCAAACTCCCGCACAACTGGCACTGATCAACAGATGCAGAGAGGGGCGCTCTCCCTGCACAACTTGGCTAGATAGCCCCAAGCTCCATGAGCTAGCAAGCGACGAGCTTTCACTACCGACACCATCGGCGGGCAAACTCCACACCGAACTCCACGAAACTTAAAGTGGGCACGACTGGCGGCTCGATCACTACTTCTTTCCGGTGGCGATCAATCAATCAGCGTGGTTAGCGACTAACCACTCCATACCAAGAATCACATCAAAACCGCTCATAGGCGTAACTATAAGCGTAGCCACAAGCAACTCTCCGGATATCTCGATCCGGCCATCCTTAATCCTATCTCTAGCTAACATATCAACTCCCGAAGGAGTTGCAACAGACAACTCAAAACCTAGAGGCTCTAATCTCAACTTACCATGCTTAGCAAACAACACAGATACAAATGAATGCGTAGAACCGTAATCAAACAAGACAAATGCGCAGGTGATCTAAAACAAGAAGCGCACTCGCCACAGCGGCATCCGTCTGTTGGGCCTCCCCTGACGGTCGTAGCAAACACCCGACCTTGCTGCTGCGCTGGCTGAGCTGCCATAGCTGGCTGAGTACAAAAACGAACCACATGCCCCTCCTTACCACAGCGAAAACACACCCTGGGCCCTGGCTGACAAGCTTCAGTGTGGGCTCTCCCACAAGAAGCACAAGCGGGAACCTGCCTGGGACCGCCCTGCTGGCGAGGCTGGAAACGGATCGTGGCTCTATATGCCGATCCTCGCTCAGAATCGACCGACGCCGGCGCCGCCTCCTCGGAAATCAAACTTCCTCTTCTACCCCACTACAGCTGGGACAAGACGCTGAATCGGAGTGGCAACAATCCGCTCAACAGGATACTTTCCATTATAAATGGTGGCTAACTGAACAGCTCTAGCATAAGTGTCAGGGGCCTGAGCCCTGACATCCTGGGAAACCCCCTGCCTCAAACCAGAAATGAACTTCCGAATCTTCAACTTTTGGGTGGCTATCAACTGCGGAGCAAAATATCCAAACTCTGAGAACTTTCTCTCATACTCCTCGATAGAATCAGAACCCTGCTTCAGGTTCTGGAAAAGCTCCACCATCTTCTCTTGAGCCTCATCACTGATGTACTTGACCTTGAACTTCGACTTGAAGAACTCCCAAGTAACAGGTGGAGACCCAGCTGGCCTCTCACTCAAGGTGGACTCCCACCACCATCTCGTTGTGCCTCCTAGCACATGAGCCGCACACCTCGGCCTCTGAACATCGGGGCACACCATAATCAGGAAGGTGTACTCCAAATGGGCAATCCATCTGGCTGCCTCTAAAGCATCTCCTGTGGCATCAAACTTCTCAGGCTTCCACTTCACGAAGTCCTTCAACCATCTACCCAACTCCTCGGCACCCTCTGCCATATCTACCTCTGGGGCTACTTGCTCCTGTGGAGTGGAAGTCTTCTTTGCGCCCTCTTTGAAACATGCGGGTCAATCGCTCAATTTGAGCTCGGGACTCTTCCACTTGGCGCCAACAAGGCACAGGTCTCGACCTCTGGTCACTCAACAGGCTGACCATCATAACCCTCATAGAATCAACAAAATCTGCTCCAGGCGCAATAGGGGGAGCTACTGGTGGAATGCCATCAGTCTCAGCTTGGGACGATGTCCCTGCAGTATCAGATGCAATCCTGATACCTCGACCTGCTCTCGAACCTCCTCTTCCGGTGCAGGTGACTGGCATGCTGGCGATCTACACCCAAACCAACAACGAGTTAGAACCTGCTCGTCTTCGCACTACAACACTAAACAAGGCATACACTAGATGAAAGGTATTGTAAATTCTTAACCCTTTTCTAAAACAGTAAACTTAGGCGTACCTAATGACTGTCGGAGTGCTGGTGATCATGGGAAAAATGACCTACAACAAAAGGTCAGTCTACAGAATCTATGACTCGAAGTTCGATACCAATCAGAAAGACCCGACCCAAAAAGGGGCTCTAAATGGGCCTTTACCCCAATGCATGCATTCAAAGTGAAGGACAATATGCAAATATGATTTCGGATTCCAATTAAAAACTTAAAACATTCAACATTCAAACAGAAATCATTACAGTTTGCTGAAACTAGTTCCTGTCTCCAAGCACCTGTTTCAGGACAAATACATTTCCAAAGTTTACTCTGATAAGAGATTTATTAAAATCATTCAAAACCTTCCAGATACAACAATGCTGGAATCCACAAAACATTTAGAAAACATCCTAGGGCTCCGTGCCCGGCTACATGTATTCAGGGGAAAATAAAAGTCAAGAGTCATAATATAAAAAGTCAGAGACGACAGCAGGATTCCCATGATCACAGCTCCTCCTTCAGCCATACTGTCTCGCACCTTGGTTACCTGTGGAAAACCACAAAATAAGGGTGAGTAACGAATTACCCAGTAAGAATCCCCAACCGGGGTACAATACGATATACATGGTCATCTAGATGAATGTATACAAGCTATGAATATAAACACAGAATGGAGCACATAGCTTAAATCCACATAATCTTCGGATGCCAACTCAGGGTCTTAGTCCGAAATAATCCACACCACACAATACGCCCTATACGAGAAACAAGTCTCGGCCTCAGCCTGTCTACTGTCGATACGAAAGATGTACTAGCTCAAGATCCCGAGGAGCTCTTCGGTCGGCGCTGTAATGAGCGTAAGCGTACACCGCATGCTACTGCAGACCATGGGAGGTGTCGGGTCTAGTGGCAAGCTGTCCATGTCCAGTCACCATGCCTAACTAAATCTCTGGATCGGTGTCACTAACATAGGGGTGTGAGACCTGGACACGTGAACTATGTCGGCCTGAACCACCGCACCTGAGGCTAAGGAATCGGTCGTGGTAGGCTTACACCAGGAAGCCGTCCTTGCCCTAACAGGTGGCAATCTGGGCTACTGCCGAACACGCTGAGGACGTGCCGGCTGTAGGGGACTAGGCAATGCCAAGTCATCATCCCGACCGTTGGGGCATTTAACAGTCTGCCACCCTCACCCAAGATTGCAGGGCCTACCGGTCGGGTTAGCTAAACCCTAACGGGGTCCAGGGATGGAGTACTACCACGTACGTCCCTGCCAAGAATGCAAGATACTTTATGCATCGGGCCCGGATGATGCTACCTACCCACACTCTAACCTATCATATCAATAACAAACAATCCAAAACATGCTCAACAGATACAACGAGCCTAGCATGGTACTACGAAGCAAGAACAGATATGAGTATGCCAGAACGGAACAACCTAGCATCGACTAACATGAGAAACAACATAAGAAATCGTGCCAGTCGGAAATTTAGAACAGAGCACCTATCACTATACATGCTGATAATCACAAACAAGCATACAAACAGCAATCACATGCAATATCGCAGGGCCCACACAACACATGCGGAAGAAATCCTTACCTTGGTCGGGAGGCTTCTACACACAAATCCTAAGCTGTGAACAATCCCGAGCTAGCTAACGGATCCTAGCAAACACAATAATAATCAACATCTATAAGCCTAAAAATAATAAAATAGCAGGCTCGGCTCGGGAGCACTCACACGGCACGACGACACGAGGCTAGGCGCTGCTGGCAGGCTGGTGCGACTTGGCTGGGCGCTGGCTGCGCGTTGGTTGCGCGCTGGGGCGAGCGCTTGGGGCTGGCTGCGCGCGAGGCAGGCGCTGGGGCACGGCACGGGCAAGGACGTTGGGCGTGCGACGCGGACGAGCGACACGGCACAGGCGAGGACGCGCGGGCGCTGGGCGTGCGATGCAGACGTGGACGAGTTGCTCGGGCGAGGACGCGCGGGGCGATCTGACGTGGCGGCCTGCGAGCGAACTGGGCGACCTGCTGCGATGGCGAGCTGGCTATCCGGGCGACTCGGCTGCTGGGCATGCAACGGGCGATCTAGGTGCGACAGGGCTGCCGACGATGGAGCTGACTGGGCTACTGGGCGAGCGGCAGGGCGATCTGGGTGCGATCTGGCCCGGCGATGGAGCTGGCTGGTGCGACGCGCTCAGCTACTGGGCTTCCCTCGGCTGGCTGCACCAAACACACACTTACACACAACCCCTTTTTACATTCGACCAGCCAGAATCCATAACGGAGAAGACGAAGAGACGAAGGACTTACCTGGAATGATGATTGAACCTTGGGGCTGCAAAGGGAATGAAAAATCGGCAAGGGGGCTAGGGAGAGCTTGGCTTGTGTGGCAAAGAGGATGATGGAGGAGAATGACAAAAGACCTAATTTCTTTTTCATTTAACCAAATGCACCAAAACTCCAAGATCCAAGGATAACCATAATATGACGCAGAAAGAGCAATAAGAGCTCTCCATAGCTCAACTGTCACGCATCCCCACAAGCTTTCCCGAAGACCTGGGTTCAAATCCCAGCTGCTACACAAATTCCTTTATTTTTACTTTTACAACTATCCATGCTCAAACCCATCCACAAAGCCTCAAAAACTTACATCAATCCATCCAATAATTTTATCGACTGGAAAAAGACATAAACGGCCCTGACGGCCCGACCAAATTACCAAAATACCTCTAGGGCATAACTGGAAGACCGGGATGAACACCTGCGCCGTTACAGATAGATTCTATCAAAGTCTTCTATAAAAAAGGTAAATAATTTTTTTTTAAAATGTGATATAATTGTAAACTGTGTTAAAAAAGTTGCTATACAGCACAAATTCCCAAAATTCAATGTGTATAAATTATTTAAATTTAATTTTTATTTTAATAATAAATTGATATATTTATTGTGTAATATTAAAAATAAACACATAACTTTTAATTATTAATTTTTAAATATGATATTTATAGTCTATCTCTAAACAATTGAAATTCTATAATTTGTTTTGTTAATAAAGACGATTACAATATGAATAAAAATATGAAAATTTAACGTCATATATTAAGAGATAATATATATCTATTTATTTTAATTTTTAAAATTCAAATATATTTAAATAAACATTTGATATCATAATAGTATAATTATTATAATTATATATTGATATATTTAAATAATAATATTATTATAAAAATATATATCAAACATAAAATAAGTAAATAAGTAAATATATATATAAATAAAAAGATGAAAAAAATTTAAATTTAAAAAAAAAAAGAGGAGAGAGAAGATGAGATGAGATGAGATGAGATGAGGTGAAGAACACCTTGGGCCAAACAAGATGTTGGGCTTCAACACCTCACCTCATCTCACCTCCTCTTAAAACAAACACCCCCAAAAGGAAAATATTCTAACTAGTTATAAAAGGAAAAGATAGAAAATAATATTTAATTTAATCCTAAAAGGAATAAATAATTAAAATGATGAAAATACAATTTTACTAAAATTAAAATAAACCAACAGAAAGAAAGACAGAGAATATCATCTTTTCTAAGTTCGTGGTAGTGCTATTATTTTTTTTTTTTTGAAACCAAAACCTTCGTTAAATTTAAAGAGAAACCTTATGACACCACTCTAGAGAAAGCGAGGCCAAACATGACATAAAGCTCTTGATCAACACTTCGATCCCGATAAAATAGAGACCAACCATTCCTTGAAAACCCACTGATAAAGATCTTTAATAGGACAATATATGCCTGATGAAATGCAACCTGAGAGCCCAATATGCCATTATCAATAACCATTAAAATTATTGAAGTATATGAATTCACCAAAATAAGATTGGATCTATTCATCACAACAAAGTTCTTTTATCAACCAGTACAAAAACAAACCACAATAAGGTAGAGAGAGAAGCTATCGCTTATGAGTGTCGGGAGGGAAATCCTCAAGTCGGGGTAGTTTTCCCTCAGCTTTTGGAGCCATTAGTCCTCAGATTTGGGAAGGTCTTGTAACGGCCCAGTTTTCTATTTCGATTTCCCAGGTGCTTCTGATTCAATATTCGGTTGTTCGGTTGGGCCGTTAAAGCTATTTTAACCCTTAGGGGTATTTTGGTCATTTTGCTCCTAGGTCAGGGTTTGTGGATTTTCAGGATTCCAGGGTCTTTTCTGCCCTTTATTGAGGCTTGACTGTTGTTGGTTGCAAGACCCAAGAAGTTTGTGCTAGTTGTTCAGAAGCTTGGAGGTCGTTTGGTTATTAGCAAAATTTATGTAAATTAAAGTGCCTCCATTGGGATTTGAACCCTTGACCTAAAGGTGATTTGGAAGCATGGTTTAAATGAGTAAAATAAGATGCGTTAGCTGGGACTCTGTAAAGACCCGACCCGAATGGGGTCCTAAACTAGGCCTTTACCTCAATGCATGCTTTAAAAACTTAGAAACAATATGCAGGATTGTATTCCAGATTCTGAATGAAAACTAAAAACATATAAACATCCATTTTAAAAGTCAAACATTTAATTCCTGAAACCTGTCCCTGTTTCCAAGCACCTGTTCCAAGCCAAATACATTTCCAAAACATGCTCTGATCAGAGACTTATTCAAATCATTCAAAACTTCAAACGGTTTACAACAGTGTCAGAATCCAGAAAACAATCATAAAACACCCTAAGGACTCCGTGCCCAACTACATGCATTCAGAGGATAATACAAACATAAGAAAACATAAACATAAGACTCAGAGTAAAACAACTGGTTTCCATGATCAGCAGCTCCTCCTTCGGCCATCCTGTCTCGCACCATGGTTACCTGTGGAAAACCACATAATAAGGGTGAGTAACGAATTACTCAGTAAGAATCCCCAACCGGGGTACAATACGATATAACTGGTCATCTAGCAGGAATGTATGCAAGCCATGAATATAAACACAGAAGAGAGCACTTTACTTTAATCCACACATAAACCTCGGATGCCATCTCAGGGTCTTACTCCGGAAAATATACCACGCGATACGATTCTATACGAGAAACTAGTCTCGGCCTCAGCCTTCCTACTGTCGATACGAAAGGTGCACTGAACTCAAGATCCCGAGAAGCTCTCCATTCGGCGCTGTAATGAGCGTGTGCGCGCACCGCATGCTGCTGCAAACCAGGGGGTGCTGGGTCTAAGGCAAGCTGCCCTGGTCCAGTACTCATGCCTAACAAATCTCTGAATCAGTGTCACTGAACATAGGGGTGTGAGACCAGGACACGTAAACTATGTCAGCTTGTACCACCACACCTGAGGCTAAGGAACCGGTCGTGGTAGGCTTACACCAGGAAGCGGTCCTTGCCCTATCAAGTGGCAATCAAGGGCTACGGCTGACACGCTCAGGACGTGTCGACTGTCGGGGACAAGGCAATGCCTCGTCATTCCCCCGACCGTTGGGGCATTTAACAGTCTGCCACCCTCACCCAAGATTGCACTAGGCTGCCGTTAGGGTTTGAATCCCAACAACTACGCCTTTAAATCTCTAATTTACTTTTGCATCTCACCATGCCCAAACACATCCACAAAGCATCAAAACTCTACATAAGACCATCCAATAATTTTAACAGCTGAAAAAGATAGAAACGACCCTGACTGCCCGACCAAATTACCAAAATACCCCTAGGGTCGTTACAGACTCGAAGGAGGAAAGCCCTGGGAAGGGGCTTTGGGTCGCCAAAACCTAATTATATTAGGAAAAGGGAAAAAGGAAACAAAAGAATTCGTATTCTCCTTTGGTCTTGCCGATTTCTCTCTCTCTCTCTCTCTCTCAACTCTCTCTCTCTCTTGCCAAATTCTTGCTCCACCTCCCCCATCTCCTCAATCATGTAAGTTCCTCTTCTCCTTCTTCTCCTCAAAACCGAATTGTTTCCCTTTGGTGTGTGGCCAATCCCTAACCGAGGAGTTGGTGTTTTCCTTGTGGCTGAGACCCTCTTTGGTGTTTCTTGGAGTTGTCGAGCCTTGAGTTCCCTTTCTTGGAGAGTGCCGAATTGCCTTCTTGATTCCTCTCTTGATGTAGCCCAAACCAATTCAAGAACCAAGGCCGAGAGGTGAGTTTTCCTTTCTTTTCTCTTCTTCTCCTTGCCGAAATCTCTTCCCTTGTTGATTGCACAAGCCCTAACCAAGCAAGAACTCTTTGCCCTAGCTTGTAGCCGAGAGGTTGGAGAGGTTTGGGGTTGCCGAAGTTGGTGATTCATCTTGCAAAGAGCCGAGCCTTCATCCTTGTTCATCCCCATTGTTGCCGAATCAATTCCCTAGCTTTCCTTGCAACCAAAACATCTTGTGGTATGTTTTTCCTTTCCTTGGCCGAGAAACTTTGGTTGCTGGTTGTTGGTTTTCTAAGTGCTTCTCCTTTGATTTGCAAGCTTCGATCGAAGCCAGAAGAGTTCCCGCTTCTAACCCTAGAAGCCGTGAGCAGTAGCCAAGCAAAACACAATCCCGAGGTAAAAATCCCCATCCTAGCCGAGAGCTTGATGGTATGTTTAGGGGTGTGTTGTTTGTTTTCTCGGTTATCTAACTTGTGTTCTTTCTTGTTGAGGTGTAGCCGAGCAAGTTTCGGGGAAGTTGTTGTTTGTGAAGGCCAAAAGCCAAGCTTGGCCGAGAGCTTGTGGGACTAGCTAGGTAGTTTCCCGGCTCTTGTTTCTCTTGGTTTGTAGATAGGGTTAGCTAGTTTAGATGTTAATGTATATTGGTTGTTTTCTAGGTTGTGTGTTCCTGCAGCTCAAGGAGCATTATAGTTATTTTCTGCTTGTTTCCAGGTAAGGATCCCTTACCGGGGTTGTGTGGACCCTGCGATGTTCTCTTGATTGTGCCTTGTATGCCTGTTTACTTTTATGAGCATGTAAGTGGATAGGACAGCTTGTGTTTGATTTCCTGCTAGTATGTTTGCCTTTTGTACATGTTAGTGCCATGCTAGGTTTGTTCTTTCAGCATGCTTATGATTCCTGCTTTAAGTTCGTAGTATCATGCTAGGTTATGTGTGATTGATGTTGTATATGTATGTTTAGTCAGGAATCAATTATTCTGTACTCGTAGTTAGAACAATAGGGTTTGTCATCATCTAGAGGTTGAGAGTGGACATAACGTATGTTGTCCCCACGGGTCGAGAGTTAGAGCGAAGCATAACGTACATTGCTTCCCCCGACAGCTGATGTGGATTTAGCTACCACATCGGCATAAGCCTAGTTTGTATCCTGCTAGAGTAGAACCCTGCCAATGGTGCAAGCCTACCTTGGCCGGTTCTTAGCTTCAGGTCGGTGGTACAAGCTGTTACAGATGAGTGTCGAGGGCCTCGCACTACTGTGTTCAATGACACCACTTCCGATTCTTTAGGCATGCGTACCTGGCCCGCGTAGTTTGTACCTAGGCCCCCACATTTACACCGGATGCAGCAGCATGCGGTGTGCGCGCACACGCGTTAGTCACTGGTACGGAGAGCTCCCCCGGGCTAATGTTCGTGAGTACACCAGTTTAGTTCCAGTTTAGAACCCGACCAAAAACACGGTCCTAAACCTAGGTTCTCACTCAGCATGCAAGTTAAATACTTCATCAAGTGGTTTAGTGCTCATATTTAAAACCTTTCAAAACATTTGAGAACGGGGAACACTTAAAACATAAACAACAATCTTCATTTAAGCAAAACCAACAAAGTAAAACAAGCCTGGCCAGTGTTTATAAAAACATACAAAACAGTTTAAACAACTTTTAAAAACGTCCCCCTAGGACTCCTGTTCGTCTACATGCTGAACAAATTATGCAAACAATAAATGCCAGTCTGGCGGCTCCCATGATCAATCGACTCCCTCCGCTTAGCCGTCCTGTCTTTGTCCCAAGTTACCTGGTGGTAAAACCACATAAATAAGGGTGATTATAAACATACTCATAAGAATCCCCAACCGGGGTACAATACGATACATCAGTCATCTAGCACCCTAGTATACATGCAAACAGTTACCAACACAGATCATAGCTCAACGAGCTTACAAGGCAGAATCTGGAATCCTCGGAAGTCTCCTACTTCTGGCTTAATGATTGGTTATCATAACCAATCCCGGGACATCTTCGAGTGTCTTTCCCCTTCGGCCAACTGATCAGCTCAAAAACCGATCCCAAAAGATGTCCGCACCCTCGAGGCTCTTCCTCCCTCGACCAAATAATCAGCTCAAAAGCCAATCCCAATGGGTGTCCTCAAGGGCCTCTTACCCTCGCTAATAAATCAGGACTATCGGGAGAGTACCCAAGTCCGCTCTAAAATCGAAGGAACTGGTGTACTCACGAACATTAGCCCGGGAGCTCTCGAACCGGTGACTAACGTGTGTGTGCGCAACACCGCATCTTCGCCGCAACCGACGTAAATGTGGGGCCTAGGTACAAACTACGCGGGCTGTGCACGCATGCCTAAAGACTCGGAGCGGTGTCACCGAACACGCAGTGAGTGCGAGGCCCTCGGCACTCATCATGCAGCACTGTACCACCGACACGAAGCTAAGAACCGCCAAGGCGAGCTTGCACCGCTGGCGTGGTTCCACTCTAGCAGCTACAAACTAGGCTTATGCCGATGTGGTAGCTAAATCCACATCGCCGCCGGGGAAGCAATGTACGTTATGCTTCGCTCTACTCCCGACCAGTGGGGACAAAGTACGTTATGTCCGCTCTCAGCCTCTGGATGATGACAAACCCTACTATACTAGCTAAGAGTACAAAATAACTGTAACAGCCCAGTTTCCTATTCCATTTTTCGAGGTGCCTTCTGGTTAAGATTCAGTTGTTTGGTTGGGTTTTAGAGCCGTTTGGCCCCTTGGGGGTATTTTGGTCGTTTGGCTCTCCGGGCAGGATTTGTGGTTTTCTGGGCTTCGAGGTAGCTCCTACCTTTGTCGAGGCTTGTTTGTTGGTGGCTGCGAGTCCCGTGGTGTTTGGGCTAGTGGGTTGGATGCTCGGTTGTGGTTTGGGCTTTGGTAAAGTGTTGGTTGGTTGTGTGTTTCCTTTGGGATTCGAGCCCGGGACCTTAGTGTTGCTTTGGGAGTAGGATTTAAGTGAGATTTGTTTGATTGGATAAGGTTGCTTCGGTCGGGTCTCGAAGGAGGAAGCCGGGAAATGGGATTTTGAGGTTTTAAGTGGATAAGGATGGAAAAATGAGATAAAAATCCCATTTTTCCCTTTTTTCCCATTTTCCTTTTTATTTTCCTTTTTATTTTATTTTTTTCCCCAAAAATCAATTTTTTTTCTCTCTCTCTCTCTCTCTCTCCCCGACCTAGCCCCTAGCCCAGCCCCTTGGCTCGCTTGACCCTAGCCCGAGCGCCCCTAGCTCGCCTAAGCCCACTCGAGCCAGCCCCGCCCACTACCGCCGCCGTGCGTGCCGGCCCCGCGCGCCTAGCCCTCGCAAGCCCAGCTCGCGGCGAAGCCCGCCCTCGCGCGCCCTCGCCCAGTCGTTGTGTCGCCCGGCCCGAGCTCGCCCTACCAGTTCGTCGCCCACTCGTGGTCGCCCGAGCCCCGCTCGTCCGTGTCGCCGGTGGTGCGCCAAGATCAGGCCGAGCGCGCCGCGACTGCGCGTCGCGTCGCCCGTGTCGTCCGCGCTCGAGTCGCACGCCCCCGCGTCGTGTCACTCGCGGCGCGCTGGCCCCTCCACATGCCAAGCCTCGCGCTGCTGCCGTTGCCCACCGAGAGCAGCGCCGCGCTCGCGCGCCATTGTCGCCCAGCGCTTGTCCGCGCAGCTCATGCCGAGCAGCGCCCCCGCGCGCCAGCAAAGCCCCTTTGGTCGCCTAGCCCGTCTGGCCGGCTCGCTGTTCGCGTGTCACCGCGCCGTGAGTTGTTGCTTTAGTGAGCCCTATTTATTTTAGTGTATTTATGGCTATTTTATGATTATTGATGTGTTTGTTTGGCTCGATATAGGTTGCTCGGGTTCGATCGCAGTTATTTTTATTGTGTTTTGTTGCCTTCAGACCAGGTAAGGATTTCTTACCGGAGTTGTGTGGGCCCTGCGATATTTTCATGATTATGCCTTGCTTGTTTGCTGACTGTTATGAGCATGATAATAATAGAGTAGCTTTGATTGATTTCTGCTAGCATGTTTGCTTGATATTACATGTTAGTGCCATGCTAGGTTTGTTCTCCCAACATGCTTGTGATTCCTGCTTAAGCTCGTAGTATCATGCTAGGTAGTGTGATTGATGTCGGTCTTTGCTTGCTAGCCAGGAATCATTGTTTTTTTCTCAGTACTCTTAGATAGAGTTGTAGGGTTTGTCATCATCCGCAGGCCGAGCGGACATAACGTACTTTGTCCCCGAGAGTCGTGGGAGTAAAGTATGCGCAAAGATAACGTATCTTGCTACCCCACCGACCGCCGGTTAGGACTTAGCTACCCACTTCGGCATAGCCTAGTTTGTAGCTCGCTAGAGCGGAACCCCCGCCATCGGTGTAAGCCCGCTGGCCGGTTCTTAGCTTCAGGTCGGTGGATCATGCTGCACAGATGAGCGTCGAGGGCCTCACGCTACTGTGATCAGTGACACCGCTTCCGAGTCATAGGCATGTGCACCTGGCCCGCGTAGTTTGCCCTTAGGCCCCCGCATTTAAGCCGGTTGCAGAGGAGCATGTGGTGTGCGCGCACACGCATTAGTTGCTTGGTTCGGAGAGCTCCCAAAGCTAATGTCGTGAGTACACCATTCCTTTCGTTAGAGCGACTTGGGTACTCTCCGTAAGTTCAGATTAGTGCAAGGGCAAGGAGGCCCTTGAGGACATTCTAGGGATCGGTGTATTCCCCGAGTGATGAGATACCTCGGTGATGTCCAGATTGGTCGGTGTGTCCAATCCCGGCTAGGCGTAAGAAAGAGACTTCCGATGACTCCAAATCTTGTTTTATGAGCTCGTTGAGCTATGATCTGTGTTGGTAGCTGTTTGCTTGCATGCTTTGGTACTAGATGACTAATTATATCGTATTGTACCCCGGTTGGGGATTCTTACTGAGTAATTCGTTACTCACCCTTATTTCTGTGGTTTTTCCACAGGTAACCATGGTGCGAGACAAGATGGCTGGAGGAGGAGCTGTGATCATGGAAACCCGTTGTTCAACTCTGAGTCTTATGTTTATGTTGATGTTTTAAATGTTCTCTGAATGCATGTAGTTGGGCACGGAGCCCTAGGGTGTTTTCTGAATGTATTTCCGGATTCTAGCATTGTTGTGAAGTTTGTATGTTTTAAATAAATCTCTGATCAGAGTAAGTTTTGGAAATGTATTTGCCTTGAAACAGGTGCTTGGAAACAGGGACGGGTTTCAGGAATTTATGTTGATTTTTAAATGGATGTTTTTATGTTTTAGTTTTTACTTAGAATCCAAACACCGTATTGCAAATTTTCTGTAGATTTGAATGCATGCATTGAGGTAACGGCCTATTTTATGCCCCTTTCGGGTCGGGTCGTTACAATAACTAATTCCTGGCTAAACATACATATCAACATCAATCACACATAACCTAGCATGATACTACGAACTTAAAACAGGAATCATAAGCATGCTGGAAGAACAAACCTTGCATGGCACTAACATGAACAAACAGGCAAACATGCTAGCAAGAATTCAATCACAAGCTGTCTTATCCACTAACATGCTCATAAAAGCAAACATACATACAAGGCACATCATGATAATATCGCAGGGTCCACACAACCACGGTAAGAAATCCTTACCTGGAAACAAGCATAACTAACTACCACAACCAACAAGCAACCCTCGAGCTTCTAAATGAACCCGAGCAACCTAAGCAAACAATAAAAATCATCCTAATTAAGCAAACAACAACTAACATCTTAAGGTCTAAAAGAGTGAAGGCACGGGAATTACCAACCGAGAAGGCACTAGGTCTCGGTCCCATCTATCTCTGCAAAACAGGCTCTCGGCGGTATGTGGGCAGACGGGGACGTACCGGGGGAGTAGATCTGGCGCTGGGCGCTGGGCGGGCAAGTGGACGGGCGCTGGCACGGTGACACGGCCGTCGGCGTGGCAGGGGACGGGAGTGCAGACGCGACGCGCAGCAGAAGCGCCGCTGTGCGCTAGTGATGGGTTGTGCGACTTCATTCTTTGGGTGTCTGACGTCTGGGTGACAGTGCCGGCCGCGCGACAGCGTCCTGGCCGCTCGGCTAGGCGGCGAGTGATGTTTGGGTTGGTTGCTGGCGCGATGGCGTGGCGGGCGACGCAGTCTCGGGCGACAGCGGTCATTGCTGCGAGGTGGTGGCTCGGTGCAGCCCCATAGTTCGTCGGCGTCCCCCACCGAGCAAAGAAATTTCAGTAGTAGCAAGCTTGCCAGCGCCTAGCGGCCAGCCGCGAGACGCCAACGCGCCCCAGATCGCGGCCTCAGCCGCCCAGATCGCTTCAGATCGCCTGTGACGCCCTATCGCGACGCCCAACCCTCGCCGCGACGCTGCGGTGTCTGTCGTAGCCGCCAGATCGCCTTCGCGCGCCGCCCGATCTCCGTCGCGGAAATTGCCGCGACGCGCAGATCGCTGAGCTCGCCCACGCTACGCTGGCGCGCGATCATCGCGTCGCTTCGCTCGCGTGCTCGCCTCGGCGCCATCGCGTGCGCAGCGCGCCCAGTGCTTGTCCATGCGCGCAGCAGCTTTCGCCCTCGCCACGCGCTTTGCCCCGTCGCGACCTCTGCGCCCACCGCCCAACAAGAGCCTCGCCTTCGCTTGCGCCGTCCAGCGTCACAGCCGCCGCGCCGTGAGTTGCTCCCGAGCCGAGGCTTGTTTATTTTATTATATTTAGGCCTATGGATTGTGATTATTATTGTGTTTGTTAGGTTCTCGGTAGCTAGCTTGAGTTCGATCGCAGCTTAGGATTTTATGTGTAGTTGCCTCCCGGCCAGGTAAGGATTTCTTACCGGAGTTGTGTGGGCCCTGCGATATATTATGTGATGTTGTTTGTATGCTTGCTTGTGTTTATCAGCATGTTTAGTGATAGGTGCTCTGTTCTGAATTTCCAACTGGCATGATTTCTTATGTTGTTCTTCATGTTAGTCCATGATAGGTTATTCTGTTCTGACATGCTCGTTATCTATTCTTGCTTCGTAGTATCATGCTAGGTTCGTTGTATCTGTTGAGCACGTATTGGATTGTATTGGATTGTTTGTTGTTCATATGATAGGTTAGAGTTCAGGTAGATAGCATCATCCGGGCCAGTATGCATAAAGTATCTTGCATCCATGGCAGGGACGCACGAGGTAATACTCCGTCCCTGGACTCTGTTAGGGTTTTGCTAACCCTACCGGTAGGCCCTGCAATCTTGGGTGAGGGTGGCAGTCTATGCGATGCCCCAACGATCGGGATGATGACTTGGCAATGCCTAGTCCCCGGCAGCCGGCACGTCCTCAGCGTGTTCGGCAGTAGCCCTTGATTGCCACCTGTTAGGGCAAGGGCGCTTTCCGGTGTAAGCCTACCACGACCGATTCCTTAGCCTCAGGTGCGGTGGTTCAAGCTGACATAGTTCACGTGTCCAGGTCTCACACCCCTATGTCAGTGACACCGATCTAGAGACTTAGTTAGGCATGGTGACTGGACCTGGGCAGCTTGCCACTAGACCCGGCACCCCCAGAGTCTGCAGTAGCATGCGGTGAACACCTCGGGATCGTGAGCCAGTGCACCTTTCTTATCGACTGTAGACAGGCTGAGGCCGAGACTTGTTTCTCGTATAGGGCGTATTGTGTGGTGGATTATTCGGACTAAGACCCTGAGTTGGCATCCGAGGATTATGTATGGATTTAAGCTATGTGCTCTATTCTGTGTTTATATTCATATCTTGCATACATTCATCTAGATGACCATGTATATCGTATTGTACCCCGGTTGGGGATTCATACTGAGTAATTCGTTACTCACCCTTATTTTGTGGTTTTCCACATGTAACCAAGGTGCGAGACAGGATGGCTGAAGGAGGAGCTGTGATCATGGGAACCTGTTGTCATCTCTGACTTTTTTTATATTATGACTTTTGTCTTTTTATTTCCCCTGAATGCATGTAGTCGGGCACGGAGCCCTAGGATGTTTTCTCAATGTTTTGTGGATTCCAGCATTGTTGCATCTGAGAAGGTTTTGAGTGATTTTATTAAATCTCTAATCAGAGTAAACTTTTGGAAATGTATTTGGATTGAAACAGGTGCTTGGAGACAGGGACAGGTTTCAGTAAACTGTATTGATTTCTGATTGAATGTTGAATGTCTTAATTTTAATTGGAATCCGAAATAATATTTGTATATTGTCCTTACTTTGAATGCATGCATTGGGGTAAAGGCCCATTTAGAGCCGTTTTTGGGTCGGGTCTTTACAGTTGGTATCAGAGCTCAGAGTCATAGATTCTCGTAGGATCGACCTTTGTTGTAGGTCATTTTCCCCATGATCACGGCAAAGACTGGCGAGTACCATCAGTACGCCTAAGTTTACTGTTTTTAGAAAAGGGTTAAGAATTTACAATACTTTTCATCTAGTGTATGCCTTGTTTATGTTGTGGAGTGAGAGAAAGCGTGTTTCGACTCATTGTTGGTTTGGGTCCCGAGCACCATCATGCCAACTTCCCGCAGATGTAAGATGTATGTTTGCGACTTGTCGTCGGGTATCCAGATAGATTCAGATACCGGCGGGACACCGCCCGAGAGAGAGGCAGATTAGACTCCGTGAGGCCCCTGCGGTGTGACCCACTGTTAATTTCCCTAGTGAGAGGGTGGAGGTGTTTTTGCCTGGAGTACCACTCCGGGAGAGGAGTTAGCTTTGGCTTTTGCTCATGTTGATGCTTGTGGAGCAGGTCCCAGAGTGGGCTAGCCTGGGTAGTTCAGGTGTGGATCTTGAACCTTAGCAGATTGTTTGATTGCCCAATGAGTAGCTGCAGAGTTAGTAGCCTTCGAGGAGGTTGTTGAGACATCTTTGTTCTCTTGTAAAGTGTTGTTGTTTTGCAGCCAGTAAGTCGGAACCCTGTGGTTAAGGGTGCAGCGAGTAGTGTACCCATCGGACGTGTTCCGTTGGTGGTTTCCCCAGTTGTCTGGTAGAGTTGAGCACTCTTCTTATGGTGAGCTCCTAGAGTAGAGCTAGCTGTTGTATGTTGAGAGATCCGGCCAGGGTTTTGTTGAGCATCATGTGGAGATGCAAGAGTAGGCCGTGAGACTTCAGTAAGATGAGATGCCATAGGCAGGGTTGTTTGAGTTTTGAGCCCTTGTATGCCTAGCCATAGTTTTTGTCACTTGAGGTTGTGACCTTGCGGGCCCCATTTGTAGTAAGATGTGGATTTGGTAGTAGTGGCACTTGAGGTGCATTGGTTGGTATGCCGCTTTGGCACTAAGTCTGGTTAAGGCCTGAGTTTGGCATGGGTATAGCAGATGGTTCTATGACCCGTCCGGAGTTCAGCACACTCCTTTAGCCTTTGGATCCGTTTGTGGCAGTTGCACCTATTTAGGTCGTGCAAGAGAGCTAGTTTAGTGGTAGTCGCAGGGCTACAAGCGAGAGGATGTTCGAGAGGAGCCGGAGCCTCTTCCTGGTGTTAGCAGGGGATGAGGTTGCCAGCAGGTTGAAGGTTGATCAGTGTTAGTGTGCATGAGTCTCACGCTAGTGTTAAGGCCAAGAGATCTTTGTGGTTGGTACTGCAGTCAACTACCTTGGAGTGCCTAAATCTGAGGAGTGTTGAGCATCGTAGATGCGAGTTGGCCCAACTGAGGGGCCGTGAGTTGGATGCTTATGAGATGAGTTGGATGCCTATGAGATGAGTTGGATGCCTATGAGATGAGTTGGATGCCTATGAGATGAGTTGGATGCCTTATGAGATGAGTTGGTCGCCTTATGTGTAAGCACACTTGGTAGAGACTTGGTATAAAGTAAGTTTGGTTTGGCATCGTTATGTTTTAGCAGAGTAGGGTTGCCACTGCTTCGTGTATCGTGTGGAGATGGAACTTTTGGTGTTCCTTTGGTTGATGGTATCTCTGCCAGAAGTTAGTGTTGCCTTTTTGGGAAGCACCTGTTAGTCTTGCATCTCTGAAGGAAGCTTGAGAGTAGTGCGCACAAGTGTGTTTTGTGTAGTTCGTTCTGGTGGCGAGAGTTTCAGAACCATGTAGGGTTTGCACTGGAGAGCTGGTGCTCAGTTCTTGGAGGAGTTGGACTCCAGATGGATGTTGTAAGGCTTTAGTGGAGGTTGTAAGGATACCATGCTCACAGTTGGGTTGTTGCTTAGGCAAGTTGGTTAGGTTGGACCTAAGCTTGGTTGGTGGAACCTCTTGTGGTTCATGGTTGAAGTTCAGATGGTACTGAACAAATGGTGGTTGTAGTGAAGCCGCACAGTTCCTGACCGTAGTTGCTAAGAGTGTTGCTCGGAATCCTTACCCTGGGTGGAAGCTATGATGTGGCTGATGCTTTGAGTAGGAGGATGACACATTCTGAAGCGTTTCTGGTCTTTTTGGTTTCGAGTTTTGGGGCGAGCCAAAGCATGGTTGTGATCTTTGGAAAAAGAAGTTGTTGGTTGAGCGGTTGGTCATTAGGACCGTTAGCGGCAGTGTGTGTCGAGGGTTTCGAAGAACCCTAGTTGTGGAGAGCCTCACCAGAGCTCGGCCAGGACCAGAGTGAGTGTCGGTTGGTAAGCTTGAGTTGTGTAGTTTGTAGACCTCGGGTGAGTTCTTTGGCGATTTGGTAGGCTAGCAAGCTAAAGTTTGTTTGGAGTAGAGTCCGGATTGGTTCCGGTGTGGTGGCAAGTTGGTGCTTGGTGTTGACCAAGGTGTGGTTTTTGAGTTGCTAGAAGTTAGCCTTGCTCGTGGGGCAAGTGATTTTGCCCTGGCAGATGTCTGTCCTGTTTCCAGAGTTTGAGAGTTGCCCCTATTTGGTGTTTAGGGGTGAGTATTCTCTTGCCCGTGGTTGGCCGTCCAGTCGGTGGTGGACCCCTTGTTGTTGCCTCTGGGAGAGTTGGATGTTGTGCTTAGCTGAGCAAGACAGCGAGCGGTTGTGAAGCTCTCTGTCCTTCGGATGTCCGCTTGTAAGGATCTGTTTCTCCTTGGGAGTTGTCAGGTTATTCCTTGGTCTTGGAATTGGTGGTAGTGGTGCTAGTAGGAGGAAAAGTTTGTTGGCTGCTTGGAAGCAGTTGTTTGTCCAAGTTAAGCAGACTTTTGAGTGGTGTTCTGGAAGTTGCGGTAAGGGTTGTTCTGCCTTCTATGAGTGTTTGGCCTAGTTGGTTAAGGTTTTTGTGTGTTGGCATGGAAGCTGTTGCACCTTTGTAGTTGAAGAACCCCTTTGTATCGGTTGTGGGTTGAGGTTGCATCATTGTGGGTTTGGATTAGGGTCTTGACCTATTGAGGATCCTTCTTTGGTTAGTGTAGCTTGTGCTGCCCGCCACCATTGTTGGTATTCTTGTTCTTGGTAGTTGGTGTTGACCGAGTAGTGGAGTCCCATTTGTGAAGTATTCGGTGGAAGGTGCATTAAGCCTAAGCTAGAGGGTTAAGCCTGTATGTGTTATCGTTTGGACTTGTGAGATGTGTTTCATATTTGAGGCAAGCTTCGTTCCGTTGCTTGCATGGAGGTAAGTTTGGTGGAGGGAGCCCTCTGGGGCCCGGTTGTTGGCAGGCTGACTTGTCCAGCCAGTGATTTGAGTCGAGCTAGAGTTGAGTGGATTGGCATAGCTATGCAGTTTGTAGTTGTTTGGGCTTCCGAGTTCGTAGCACTCAAGTTGTTGGTTTGTAGGAGTTTGTGTGGAAGCTGGCAGTTGGTTAAGGTTGTTGTGTGAGTTCGGATTTTTGGTGGAGTGGTTGCAGTGGTTAGAGCTCGCACCTCGCCCAGGTGAAGATGTCATTACTGTGGAGTAGTGGCATGGCAGTTTCAGGTTAGAGTTGTTGGCCCCAGGGTGTGGCAACAAAGGTTATTCTAGGCAGTGCGTTGATGAACTGTGGTTCTGGAGAGCGTTTCGAGGCTGGTGAGCCGAGTGTAGTTCTAGTAGTGTTTTCACCCTCTGACCGATGATTTTGGGAGGAGTGATCCAGAACCTTTGGAGCTTGTTGCGAGTTGGTGTTTTCGTGGTTTTATGAGGTTGCCTTGGGTTGCAGTTCTCAGCAGTCAGTTCTTGTGGTTCCATTGAGGCATTGTATGGTAAGTATTGCAGGATTCCAGTGTTCTGGGAAAAGGTTGGTGGCCATCAGTTTTGTTTTGGGCCCTGAGTTGCTGCATTTGACCAGGGGTGTGACGACCCGACCCGAAAGGGTTCTAAAATAGGTAGCTACCTCAATGCATGCATACAAATCTATAGAAAATTTGCAAAATGGTGTTCGGATTCTAAGTAAAAACTAAAACATAAAACATCCATTTAAAAAGTTAACATAATTTCCTGAAACCTGTCCCTGTTTCCAAGCACCTGTTACAAGACAAATACAATTACAAAACTTACTCTGATCAGAGATTTATTTAAAACATACAAGCTTTACAATAATGCTAGAATCCGGAAATACATTCAGAAAACACCCTAGGGCTCCGTGCCCAACTACATGCATTCAGAGTACATTTAAAACATCAACATAAACATAAGACTCAGAGTTGAACAACGGGTTTTCCATGATCAAAGCTCCTCCTCCAGCCATCATGTCTCGCACCATGGTTACCTGTGGAAAAACCACAAAAATAAGGGTGAGTAACGAATTACTCAGTAAGAATCCCCAACCGGGGTACAATACGATATAATCAGGCATCTAGTACCAAAGCATGCAAGCAAACAGCTACCAACACAGATCATAGCTCAACGAGCTTACAAGGCAAGATCTGGAATCATCGGAAGTCTCCTACTTCCGTCCTACTGATTGGTTATCCTGACCAATCCTGGGACATCACCGAGGTATCTTTCACTCGGGGGATTGTTCAGCTCAAAAACTGATCCCAAAGATGTCCTCAAGGGCCTCCTTGCCCTTGCTAATCTGGACTTACGGGAGAGTACCCGAAGTCTGATTCTAACGGAAGGAATGGTGTACTCACGACATTAGCCCGGGGGAGCTCTCCGAACTGGCAACTAACGCGTGTGCGCGCACACCGCATGCTGCTGCAACCGACGTAAATGTGGGGGCCCAAGGACAAACTACGCAGGCCAGGTACGCATGCCTAAGACTCGGAAGCGGTGTCACCGATCACAGAGCGCGAGGCCCCTGCGGCCATCTCATGCGGCAAAGATGATCCACCGACCTGAAGCTAAGAACCGGCCAGGGCAGGCTTACACCGAAGGCAGGGTTCCGCTCTAGCAGGCTACAAACTAGGCATATGCCGAAGTGGGTAGCTAAATCCACAACCGATGATCGGGGGGGCAAGCAAGATACTTTATGCTGCGCACACTTTACTCCCGACCAGTGGGGACAAAGTACGTTATGTCCGCTCTCAGCCTCTAGATGATGACAAACCCTACAACTCTATCTAAGAGTACAAAGCAAATAAATGATCCCTTTACCTAGCATGATACTACGAGCTTAAGCAGGCATCAATCACATTTACCTAGCATGATACTACGAGCTTAAGCAGGAATCATAAGCATGCTGGCAGAACAAACCTAGCATGGCACTAACATGTAAAATCAGGCAAACATGCTAGCAAGAAATCAATCAAAGCTGCTCTATTACTATCATGCTCATAACATCAGCAAACATACAAGGCATATCATGAAAATATCGCAGGGGCCACACAACTCCGGTAAGAAATCCTTACCTGGTCGGAAGGCAACAACACACAATAAAATTAACTGCGATCGAACCCGAGCAACCTATAGCGAGCCAAACAAACACATCAATAATCATAAAAGTAGGCCTAAATACAATAAAATAAATAGGGCTCACCTCGGGAGCAACTCACGAGGCGCGGCTGACACGCGAACGAGCTGGCTGCACGGGCGAGGCAGCTAAAGGGGCTGGCTGGGCGCTGGCTCGGGCGCTGGGATGCGCGCGGACGGGCGCGGAGCGACACAGGGGCGCATGAGCGCTAGCTCGGCTGGGCGACGACGCGTGGCGAGGCTAGGCACAGGGACAGCGCGCGGGCGCGAGCGACACGACGCCACGGGCTACAGGATGCGCTTACGGGACCGGCTTCGGCAAGCTACGAGTGGCGCCGCGAGGCCGGGCACGGCGAGCTACAGAGACGAGGGCGCGCGACACGGCCTGATCTGCGTGGCGACGGACGACGCGGTAGCGGGCGGCGTGGGCGAGGCGACACTTGCGGCGACGCGGCCTGATCGAGCTGGGGCTCAGGTTGGGGCTTGGCTCGGTTGACGCTGGCACTGCGCGGGCTAGGGGCTCGTTCTGGCGACCTGGGCGACAAGAGCAGGGGCTAAACTAGCTCGGGCTGGGGCTTGGGCGAGCGGGATGGGTGACCAAAGGGGCTGGCTCGGGCTAGATGGGAGCTAGCTCGGGGAGAGAGAGAAAGAGAGAGAGAGAGAGAGAGAGAGAGAGAGAGAGAGAGAGAGAGAGAGAGAGAGAGAGAGAGAGAGAGAGAGAGAGAGAGAGAGGGGATTTTGAAAAGAAAAGGGAAAATGGGAAAATAAAAGGAAAATAGGGATTTTAATCCTAATTTCCATCCTTATCCATTTTATCCAAATTCTAAAAATCCTTAAAATCCTTAAATCCCATTTCCCGGCTTCCTCCTTCGAGACCCGACTGAAGCAACCTTTTCCAATCAATAACCTCACTTAAATCCAACTCCCAAAGCAACACTAAGGGCCCGGGCTCGAATCCCAAAGGAAGCACACAACCAACCATCACTTTGCCAAAGCCCAAACCACAATCGAGCTTCCAACCGACTAGCCCAAACACCTCGGGACTCGCAACCCACAACAAACAAGCCTCGACAAAGGCAGGAGCTACCTCGAAGCCCTGAAAATCCACAAATCCTACCCGGGGAGCCAAAAGACCAAAATATCCCCAAGGGTCAAAATAGCTCTAATGACCCAACCAAATAACTGAATCTTGACCCGAAGGCACCTCGAAAACTGGAATAGGAAACTGGGCTGTTACAAGGGGTGATGTGCAGGAGTTTCGAGCTAGTGTTGTCATCTCAGAGCAGGCAGAAAAGTTACGCCAATGTTCGGCGTCGAGTTTTAGAGTTGAGGTTGGACAGTGCGTGTTTTTAAGGTTGCATCGATGTGAGGTGTGTTGAGGTTTGGTAAGCGAGGGAAGTGGAGTCCCTGTTTGTTGGATCATTTGAGATTCTCGAGAGGATTGGCAGAGTTGCATAGTGGTTAGCCTTTCCTCCGTTGATGTCAGCTGTGCACAGTGTTTTCATGTATCGATGTTGAGGCAGTATGTGTCGGGCCCATCGCTCATTGTGGACTTTGAGCCTTTGCAGCTGATTGAGGATGTGGGCTTTGGAGGGAAGCTTGTAAGTGTTCTGGTCTTTGAGACGAAGACGTTGCGTAATCGTGAGGTCCGTTTGGTAAAAGTTCAGTGGAAGAGTTAGAGTTCAGAGGAGGTCGCTCGTGAACGGGGAAGACGGGATGAGATTGCAGTATCCTGTGTTGTTTCAGTCTTAAGGACTTTCGAGGATGAAAGTCATAAAAAGGAGGGAATATTGTAACGGCCAAGGTTTTCATCCCGGTCTTCCAGGTATGCCCTAGGGGTATTTTGGTAATTTGGTCGGGCCGTTAGGGCCGTTTATGTCTTTTTCCAGTTGCTAAAATTATTGGATGGGTTTATGTAGGTTTTTAAGGCTTTGTGGATGGGTTTGAGCTTGGATAGATGCAATAGTAAAAATAGAGGAAATTGTGTTGCAGCTGGGATTCGAACCCGGGTCTTCGGGAAAGCTTGTTGGGTTGTGTGCCAGTTGAGCTATTGGGAGCTCTTGTTACTCTTTCCGCGACATATCTTGGTTAGCCTTGGATCTTTGGAGTTTTGTGCATTTGATTAAAAGAAGAGAAAATAGGGTTTTGGGTCTTCTTCTCCAAATGCTCCTTGGCCGCCCAAGCATTTCTCCCTAGCTCCCAAGCCGAGCTCCTTCTCCCCTTGCAGCCCCGTAGTTCGTGCGTCGTCCCACCGAGCAAAGAAACCAGTGAGCGCCAGAAAGAGCCGCCCAAACGCCGCCAGAGACGACCCAAGATCGCAGCCCAGGCCGCCCAGATCGCCCCGACGGCCACTCGCCGACGCCCAAACCCTATCGTGACGCTGCAGATTTGCTGTCGCAGCCGCCCAGATCGCTCGTCGCGCGGTATCGCGCGCTTACTCGTGATCGCATTGCTCGCCGCAGCCGTGCGCGCCGCTGCGACGTCTTGGCTCTGCGTCGCGCCGCGCGCGCTGCTCAAAGATCGTCCGCGTGCAGCCCGCGCCCCAGCGCCTGTCCATGCGCGATGCGAGCCCAGCGCACCGTCAACGTCGACCTCTGCGCCCACGCCGCCAAAGAATAGCCTTCGTGGTTGCCGCCGCGTCCGCGCGTCGTCGGCCGCGCCCGCGTGAGTTGCTCCTGAGCCGAGCCTTGTTTATTTTATTATATTTAGGCCTATGGATTGTGATTATTATTGTGTTTGTTAGGTTCTCGATAGCTAGCTCGGGTTCGATCGTAGCTTAGGATTTTGTGTGTAGTTGCCTCCCGGCCAGGTAAGGATTTCTTACCGGAGTTGTGTGGGCCCTACGATATATTATGTGATGCTGTTTGTATGCTTGCTTGTGTTTATCAGCATGTTTAGTGATAGGTGCTCTGTTGTGAATTCCCGACTGGCATGATTTCTTATGTTGTTCTTCATGTTAGTCCATGCTAGGTTGTTCTGTTCTGGCATGCTCGTTATCTGTTCTTGCTTCGTAGTATCATGCTAGGTTCGTTGTATCTGTTGAGCACGTATTGGATTGTATTGGATTGTTTGCTATTGATATGATAGGTTAGAGTTCAGGTAGATAGCATCATCAGGGCTAGTATGCATAAAGTATCTTGCATCCATGGCAGGGACGCACGAGGTAATACTCCGTCCCTGGACCCCGTTAGGGTTTAGCTAACCCTACCGGTAGGCCCTGCAATCTTGGGTGAGGGTGGCAGTCTGTGCGATGCCCCAACGGTCGGGATGATGACTTGGCAATGCCTAGTCCTCAACAGCCGGCACGCCCTCAGCGTGTTCGGTAGTAGCCCTTGATTGCCACCTGTTAGGGCAAGGAAGGCATCCTGGTGTAAGCCTACCACGACCGATTCCTTAGCCTCAGGTGCGGTGGTTCAGGCTGACATAGTTCACGTGTCCGAGTCTCACACCCTATGTCGGTGACACCGATCCGTAGATTTAGTTAGGCATGGTGATTGGACCTGGGCAGCTTGCCACTAGACCCGGCACCCCCCAGGGTCTGCAGTAGCATGCGGTGCGTGCCTACGCTCATTATAGCGCCGACTGGAGAGCTCCTCGGGATCGTGAGCCAGTGTACCTTTCGTATCGACAGTAGACAGGCTGTGGCCGAGACTTGTTTCTCGTATAGGGCGTATTGTGTGGTGGATTATCCGGACTAAGACCCTGAGTTGGCATCCGAGGATTATATGTGGATTTAAGCTATGTGCTCTATTCTGTGTTTATATTCATAGCTTGCATACATTCATCTAGATGACCATGTATATCGTATTGTACCCCGGTTGGGGATTCTTACTGAGTAATTTGTTACTCATCCTTATTTTGTGGTTTTCCACATGTAACCAAGGTGCGAGACAGGGTGGCTGAAGGAGGAGCTGTGATCATGGGAACTTGCTGTCATCTCTGACTTTTTTTATATTATGGCTCTTGTCTTTTTATTTCCCCTGAATGCATGTAGTCGGGCACGGAGCCCTAGGATGTTTTCTCAATGTTTTGTGGATTCCAGCATTGTTGTATTTGAGAAGGTTTTGAATGATTTTAATAAATCTCTGATCAGAGTAAACTTTTGGAAATGTATTTGTATTGAAACAGGTGCTTGGAGACTGGGACAGGTTTCAGTAAACTGTATTGATTTCTGATTGAATGCTGAATGTTTTAATTTTAATTGGAATCTGAAATCATATTTGTATATTGTCCTTACTTTGAATGCATGCATTGGGGTAAAGGCCTATTTAGAGCCCCTTTTGGGTCGGGTCTTTACAGAGAGAGAGAGAGAGAGAGAGAGAGAGAGAGAAAGAGTGGTAAAACAAGGGAATGAGATTTTCTTGATTTTCTTTCCTTTTCCTAATTTAAATAGGTCTTGGTGACCTAAATCCCTTCCCCGGCCTTCCTCCTTCGAGTCCTGGCTGAAGCAACCTTTTCTCCTTATTAAAACTCATTTAAACCAAGCTTCCAAATCACCATCTAGGGCAAGGGTTCAAATCCCAATGGAAGCACTTAAATTAACAATAATTTTGCTAATTACCAAATCACCTCCAAACTTCCAAACAACTAGCCCGAACTTCTTGGGTCCTGCAACCAACAACATTCAAGCCTCGACAAAGGCAGGAGTGACACTGGGGTCCTGAAAATCCACAAAACCCTGACCGGGGGCAAAAAGACCAAAATGCCCATAAGGGTTAAAATAGCACTAACGGCCTATCCGAACATCCGAATAATGAACCGGAAACACCTGGGAAACCGAAATAGAAAACTGGGCCGTTACAATACTCCCTCATTTTAAGACTTTCGTCCTCGAAAGTCCTAAGAAGAAAACAACTCTAGGGAAACTCCACTGATCCTTAACCAACGAACTCCTAGTCAAGACAACACTAAACCTTCTTCGAAAACCAAACCCCCTTGGGTTCCCAAAGGCTCAAAGCCACAAAGCCATCCAGTTTGCCACAAACTATCTCAACCAAGACTAGGCATACACTGAACTCCGAAGAAATAGATGCGATAGTGCTAAACGGTAAGCCACATCCTCAAACTCGCGCTAGCTCTCAAACGGTCTTAAAATCTTGGGGCTCACTTAACCTTGCTAACCCAACTCGAAACGTCTCTCTACGGCGCTACTCTCAGCAAACTCGTGGACGGGTCACAAGCTCTATAACTCTACGCCACGCACCGGCGTAACTTCTCTGAATGCTCACAGCTGTTATCAAACAGCCTCGACCCTACACCATGCTGACCAAACAACTGAACCTCCTAGGTTTCAGAAACTAAACGGCCTATTCTTACTTCACAAGAGACCAGCGAACCCCAATGTTTGCCTACAATCCTTAACGAAATCCAAATCGAACCACCAACTAGTGACTGATCCTAGAGGCAAACTTCTCCAACTAGCACGCGTCCACAACACTTAAGCAACCATCTTACGAGAAATCGAAATACCAAAGCCAAGGGGCACTATCCTGGTTTACCAAACGGCTACCACCAACACACCAGCTGAAACTTCAGCTACGGCCACCTTCAAAAGACAAGGTCCAGGCACAGGCTCCACTCGGCCAAACCAACAAACTGGAGCCCCTCACCGGCCGACAGCAAACTTTTCAATGCAAACCTACTAGCAACTGGCCTAAGAGAACATCGCCAGACAGGAAAACAAACAATATTCCTCTCACAGAAATCTCTAGCTGCAGGGAATAAAATGACACGCGGCTACTAGCAACACAACACCTCGAGGATAACAACTCAAAGGTTTTCCCAACCAGAGCCAGGGCACCTCTGTGCCAACCCACTCGACTGTGGCTCAGCTAAACGCAAACTGCCAACGCACCACAACTAGGAACAAAGCCCGAGAAGGGCTTGCTCTGTAGAAACTCAACCCAAGCATATAACGAGCAAGGCTCGCCTCCAAGCTGCCACTCAACTCTTAAGCCCATCTGGCTACTCAAAGGACTTCCTCCTTTAGCTTAGACCTAACTCCTCTTCCAACCAGAAACTCCACACCGAAACATCCCGAAGAATAACGATAACGACAACCACAAAGCTTGCGGATCATGAGCAACACCAATCTAGCAAGACTACCGCAAAAGTTAATACTCGAAACTGGCATCCACGGTGCAACTCAACGATCACAGAAACTAGGGGTTCTTCAAAACCCAAAGATCCATCAAATGATCAGCAACAACTTAACCACTTAGTCTGGCTAACCACCGACCTCACGAGGTCGAACAACTTGCCGCTTGCTACTAACACTACATAGGAATTCCCCTGGCTGGACTGACCGCTGCTCCACTCTGCTTAACTTCACAACTCAGGAGCTACGGTGACTCCTTCTAAACGGGGATGATTCCTTAGCAAACGGACTTCCGATGGATAGCGAACTACACACATGCTCGCTGTCTTGCTCAAACTCAAAGGCATCAACAACCAACTCTCTCAGAAGCAACACTAGAGGGAGTCCACAACCGATTGGACCACCTACCCAGAACTAACAGTACTTACTTTACCACTGGGGGAGGGGTCAACTCCCGAAACCTCCTGACTAAGAACAAGTTCTCTGAGCAACGCCCGCTTGCTCGAACCGAGCTAGCTCACGAAACAACATGGGAACCAAACCTTGGTCAACACCAAGCACCACCTTGCTAAGACTTCCGAAAACCAACGTGGAGGTTACTAAGAACAACTCTAGCTTGTTAACCGACAACAAACATCCAGCAACTCAATCCGTGGAACACTGCCTGGTCTGACTTAGCTCCGGTGAAGCTCTCCACAATCTAGGGTTCCTCCGATCACCCTTCGACACATATTGTCGTCAACGGACTAACAGACATCTAGCTACAGGAGCACATCTCCCTCCAGTATCTCAACTGTGCTGGCCAAAAGCTCATCCTTGCCACATCTGTAGCTTCTATCCAGGGTAAGGATCCGAACAACACTCTTAGCCATGGCGGCCAGAAACTCCGCGATTTTGCTACCATCGCCCTTGATCAGTTCCAACTGAACTCCAACCATCGATCAACAAGAAATGCCTCTACCCAGGTCAAGGGCAACTAGCATAACTTGCCTACGCAACAACCCGACTACCGGCACGGTAACTTCTCAACCAAAGTTAGGGCACTTGCCAAGAACTAAAGCCCTAACTCCTCAGAACTGAGCACTGGTTTCTCAACCCGAATCTTTTCGTTGATCCCCAAACATACATCACGAAATGAGCTATGCAAAAGTACACCGAAGTGTACAGCTCCAACTAGATTCCTTAAGATCCAACAAGAACTCTCACACAAGGCATCTTTTGCCTCCAAACAGAGCCACAACTAGCAAGGGAGCAACAAGAGTTCAAACCCTCTCGGGGTCAACTCACCACGAAACGACACATTGGTCAACTCACTCAGCAAGAGCATAGCCTCACCAAGCTAACTTACCTCATACCAATGGTCCACTAAACGTGCTCCGATCAACCATCCAACTCATGGCTCTAACACTAGATCAACCACGCATCATCGATGCCAACTCTACTCATATTAGGGTAACTCCAGGGTAGTTGAATCACACTACCATCCATCTGGCTCACAAACCCACCACACAGGCACGAGAACTCGGACGCGCTAGCCCTTAACAACCAACAGCATCCTTTGTACTCAACTCTCGGTGACCCTAAAAGGCTCCTACTTATCCCTCGAACAACCTCACACTTGTAGTTCTCTGACTACCAGCGAGCTAGATCTCTTATGCAGCCCAAACAGGTGCAATCTCAGGAAATGGGTACAAGACTAGTGGGGATGCTAAACTCCGGGCGGGTCCTGGAACCACCTGCACAAAAAGTGCCAACTGACCTGAATCTAGGCCTCCTCTCAAAGCTTGGTGCCAACAGGCACTACATCCTTTACAACACTAACATCCCTTTACGGGCTTTAAGCCCCTCTGAGGGAAGGGAAGGTCACACTCCAGGTGACAGGGCAATGGCACTCAACACAAGAGTCTCAACACTCGAGTAGTCTACTCTCTGACATCACGTCTAACAGACAAGCCACGGCCCATTCCTGCATCCCACTCGATGCTCAACAATTACTCAGGCCAACCCTCGGGTGGCAGCACCTGGCTCCACTCTTGGAACATGCTAACACAAGGTGCTTCTCTCTACTAGCCAACTAGAATCCACGGATGGGTTAAGTCCTGACAAGCAAACTCCACACTACACCCTGGCTACGAGGGTACTAAAAGAACTCGGTGCAAACGATTGCAGCTTGCAGGAGGACAAGATGTCTCTACATCTTCCTCAAAAGCTACTAACTTGGCAGCTTGCCAATCGACCAGGTGGCTGGTGGAGACTCAGCTGGTCTGCCTCTCACAGGGGACTTCCACCACCACACTGCTGCATCAAACAACACAAGAACGACATGCCTCGGCCTCTGAACACCAGGTCATTCCAACACTCAGATGATAAACTCGATTCTGGCCAACCACCTCGCTGCTAGCAGTAGGTCTAAAAAACATCCAGCTCTACAGGCTTCCACTTGCCAAACTTGGCGGCTCAATCGACGCCAACTAACTTATCAGCATAAACCTGCTAATCAAGCCCTCCCAAGAACCTCTGGGGCTACTGGAGCTACTAGGGGGGGTGTCCTAAATAAACTCTGCCAGCTGGGCTATCTGTGCTGGACTCCTCACTACGTGCTACAATCTGCGCCTGGGTCTCTGCTCTCTGATAGCCAAAAGACCTGCCATCAATTCTCTCATGGATGGAGCACACTCTGCTCAAGGAGTCTCACTCTGAGGCGTGCTAGCCTCTCCCCCTTCTCTTGGCAACTCATTTGCCAGGGCCAAATGTGGCCTACGGGTCTAGACAACCCTGGACGTGGTCTCATCATCAACATGGGCAGTCCAACTCCTCGGTTGGAAATACCAAACGTCCCTGCTCCTCTATGTACAATCAACATACTGGCAACCTACACAAAGCATAAAAACTAGCCCACGCTGGGGCTCTCACTGCCCAACAAGGGTAACACATGTATACTAGATGCAGTATTGTAAAATAAAACCCTTAGCTTAATGAACTCAGACAAACCTGACGGCCGCGGAGTGCTGAAGATCATGGGAACAACAACCTACAAAGCAAGTTAGTCTACAAAATCTATGACTCTGTGCTCTGATACCAACTGTAAGAACCCGACCCAAAACACGGTCCTAAACCTAGGTTCTCACTCAGCATGCAAGTTAAATACTTCATCAAGCGGTTTCGTGCTCATATTTAAAACCTTTCAAAACATTTGATAACGGGGAACACTAAAAACATAAACAACAATCTTCATTTAAGCAAAACCAACAAAGTAAAACAAGCCTGGCCAGTGTTTATAAAAACATACAAAACAGTTTAAACAACTTTTAAAAACGTCCCCCTCGGACTCCTGTCCGTCTACATGCTGAACAAATTATGCAAACAATAAATGATGAGTGCCGTGCGGCTCCCATGATCAATCGGCTCCTCTCGCTAGCCGTCCGGTCTTGTCCCAAGTTACAGTGGTAAAACCACGAAATAAGGGTGAGTATAAACATTCTCAAGAAGAATCCCCAACCGGGTACAATACGATACATCAGTCATCTAGCACCCTAGTATACATGCAAACAGTTACCAACACAGATCATAGCTCAACGAGCTTACAAGGCAGAATCTGGAATCCTCGAAAGTCTCCTACTTCTGGCCTAATGATTGGTTCTCATAACCAATCCAGGGACATCTCCGAGGGTCTTTCTCCCTCGGCCAACTGAACAGCTCAAAAACCGATCCCAAAAGATGTCTGACACCCTCGAGGGTCTTCCTCCCTCGACCAAATAATCAGCTCAAAAGCCAATCCCAATGGGTGTTCTCAAGGGCCTCTTACCCTCGTTAATAAATCTGGACTATCGGGAGAGTACCCGAAGTCTGGCTCTAAACTGGAAGGAACTGGTGTATTCACGAACATTAGCCCAGGGCAGCTCTCCGAACCGGCGACTAACGCGTGTGCGCGCCCACCGCATGCTGCTGCAACCGGCATAAATGTGGGGGCCTAGGTACAAACTATGCGGCCCAGGTACACATGTCTAAAGACTCAGAAGCGGTGTCACTGAACACAGTAGTGCGAGGCCCTCGGCACTCATCTGTGCAGCCTGTACCACCGACCTGAAGCTAAGAACCGGCCAAGGCAGCCTTGCACCGTTGGCAGGGTTCCGCTCTAGCAGGCTACAAACTAGGCTTATGCCGATGTGGTAGCTAAATCCACATCGGATGCCGGGGGGAAGCAATGTACGTTATGCTTCGCTCTACTCCCGACCGGTGGGGACAAAGTACGTTATGTCCGCTCTCAGCCTCTGGATGATGACAAACCCTACTATACTAGCTAAGAGTACCAAATAACTGATTCCTGGCTAAACATACATATTAACATCAATCACACATAACCTAGCATGATACTATGAACTTAAAGCAGGAATCATAAGCAAGCTGGAAGAACAAACCTAGCATGGCACTAACATGTACAAGTAGGCAAACATGCTAGCAAGAATTCAATCACAAGCTGTCCTATCCACTGACATGCTCATAAAAGCAAACATACATACAAGGCACATCATGATAATATTGCAGAGTCCACACAACCACGGTAAGAAATCCTTACCTGGAAACAAGCAGAACTAACTACCACAACCAACAAGCAACCCTCGAGCTTCTAAATGAACCCGAGCAACCTAAGAAAACAATAAAAATCATCCTAATTAAGCAAACAACAACTAACATCTTAAGGTCCAAAAGAGTGGAGGCTCGGGAATTACCAACCGAGAAGGTACTAGGTCTTGGTCCCATCTATCTCGGCAAAATAGGCTCTAGCGGCGGTGGCAAGCGTGCAGGCGTACCGGGCGAAAGCGGATCGGCGCCGGCTGGCGACCGACGCAGCAGGGGACCGGCGCTGGCGTGGCAGGGGACGGGCGCACTGGCGCGCAGATGCAGATGGAGACGCCCGACGCGGGCGCGCTGGCGCTCGCGACGGGCTGTGCGACGCGCTGCTAGGCGTCTGGCGTCTAGGCGACGGGTTGCCGGCCGCGGCACAGCGTCTGAAATTTTGCTTTACCGGGCGACATGGCTGATGTATTGGGGCGGCCCTGGCGCGATGGTAGGGTGGGGGCGACAGTGAAAGGTTCTTGCTGGGGTGTAGCTCGGTGCGGCTCAATTGGGTTTCTTGGTGAGGTCGGTAAGGAGAGAGAGAGAGAAAGAGAGAGAGAGAGAGAGAGAGAGAGAGAGAGAGAGAGAGAGAGAGAGAGAGAGAGAGAGAGAGAAAGAAAGAGTGGTAAAACAAGGGAATGGGATTTTCTTGATTTTCTTTCCTTTTCCTAATTTAAATAGGTCTTGGTGACCTAAATCCCTTCCCCGGGCTTCCTCCTACGAGTCTCGACTGAAGCAACCTTTTCTCCTTATTAAAACTCATTTAAACCAAGCTTCCAAATCACCATCTAGGGCAAGGGTTCAAATCCCAATGGAAGCACTTAAATTAACAATAATTTTGCTAATTACCAAATCACCTCCAAACTTCCAAACAACTAGCCCGAACTTCTTGGGTCCTGCAACCAACAACAATCAAGCCTCGACAAAGGCAGGAGTGACCCTGGGGTCCTGAAAATCTACAAAACCCTGACTGGGGGAAAAAAGACGAAAATGCCCCTAAGGGTTAAAATAGCACTAACGGCCCATCCGAACATCCGAATAATGAACTGGAAACACCTGGGAAACCAAAATAGAAAACTGGGCCATTACAGCTAAACCCTGGATCAACTCAAACCTGGAAGATCGTAGACTGCACGCAACTGGGCAAGTCTGGAACTTACCGAGCTAGCACGCAACTCGACTGACACTCAGGAAATGAACCAGCACGTAACTCCACTAACACTCGTGAACGAGCCAGCATGCAACTCGACTGACACTCGTGACTCCCTAAAAAACTCTAGCACTCATGGCAGCCTAGAGCTAACATGGTCCAGTAATCCACAAAGTCTATAAACAACAGATTAATCGTAGACATATGGAACAGTACTAGACAGGGGAGTACAACGAAGATTCGCAACAAGCTATATGCCAAGCCCTATCAACATAATGTGCATAAAACAGTAATTAGGAAACAGGTGTTAAAAATGGCCTAGACTTTAATTAGGATTCCATTTTAATTAAACATCACTAAATATATCACGAATAATTATTAATACATAGTTAATAAATTAACCAATTTTGTTTAAGTGGTGAAAACAAACTTGAGAATTAGTTTAGTGTGGCCACTTTCATTTAATCCATGTACACCCATTTATTCATTATAAATAGATTGACATGCATCCATATTTCATTCAAACATCTTTTAAATAAAGAGTTTGACATGAAAGATTTAGGACAAGCAAAAAGAATATTAGGAATGAATATTATTAGAGATAGAAAAGTAAACAAGTTGATATTGTCTCAACATGATTACATAACTAGGCTAGTCAAAAAGTTAAACATGCATGAAAGTAGAAATGTACAAACACCATTTGCAAAACATTTTAAACTTTCTAGTGTTGATTCACCTAAGACACCTAGTGATATTAAGGAAATGGTTAATGTTCCCTATTCATCAACGGTAGGTAGTCTTATGTAGGCTGTGGTTTGTACTAGGCCCGATCTTGCACATCCACTTAGTGTTGTTAGTAGATTTCTTGCTAATCTAGGTAAACAACATTGGAATGCTGTAAAGTGGATTTTAAGATACCTTGCATGTCACACTACTTTATGCCTAGGTTATGGTAGAGACAATAAAATTAATAATGAGGCTATAGATATTGTTGGTTATGTGGATGCGGGTTATGCCACCGATATTGATAAACGTAGATCTTTGACTGGTTTCGTGTTTAAACTATTTGATTGTACTATTTGTTGGAAATCAAATTTACAATCTATAGTTGCTTTATCTACAACTGAGTCTGAGTATATTGCTTTAACTGAGGCGGTAAAAGAAGCTATTTGGCTTAAGGGAATAGTTTCTGAATTAAGTTGTAGAGATGATGTGAATATCGTTGTTCATTGTGATAGTCAAAGTGCTCTACATTTATCTAAAAACCATTCTCATCATGAAAGAACTAAACATATAGATGTTAGATATCATTTTGTTAGAGATGTTATCAATGATGGTTTAGTTCAAGTTAAAAAGGTTAGCACATATTTAAATGCAGCTGATATGTTTACAAAAGCTTTCCCTTTTGACAAATTTGATCTTTGCATGAGAATGTTGAATATGAGTGATGGGTAGTTTTTATTTTCTATGTATTGCTTGATGTATGTTTGGTGTTGTTATGCTTGCCTAGTTAAAGTATATGCCAAGGTGGAAATTGCTTGCCTAGACTTTAATTAGGATTCCATTTTAATTAAACATCACTAAATATATCAAGAATAATTATTAATACATAGTTAATAAATTAACCAATTTTGTTTAAGTGGTTAAAACAAACTTGAGAATTAGTTTAGTGTGGCCACTTTCATTTAATCCATGTACACCTATTTATTCATTATAAATAGATTGGCATGCATCCATATTTCATTCAAGCATCTAGAGTCTAAGTTCTACATTTCGAGAGGCATTTTATCAATTGATTTGCATTTGATAAAATTGAGAGAAAAACAAATAGGTGTAAAAGGTTGTTTTGAGAAAAAGGAAGAGAGGGGCAATTTAGGAAGTTTAAAGAAAAGAGAGAGAGAAAGAAGAGAGAGTGCTCTCTCTCTCTCTCTCTCTCTCTCCCTTTAGTTTTCACGCACAGAAGAGAACCCCCCCACAGTGGGGGTTCTGGTTTTTCCGGCGGCCAAATCGACTACCCAGGCAGGGCAGTCTCATTTTCTTTCATCGGCGTCCATAGATCCTGCGAGGAGCGCAGAATCTCTTCCTCTGTTTTTCGACCGCACGCAGCGGCGCTGCCCAGCCGGGGCACGTCTTCCTCTTTGTCTTCAATGCTCGAAATCACCGGCGAGGAGCGCCGGCGTTTAGGTAAGGTGTACCTCAGGTCGATTTCGGTCGAGGAGGTTCAAACTCAGGCTTGGAGGTTCGTTTATGGGTTCGATTGTATCTTGCGGGTTCTTCGATAAACAGTGACGTCGAAGGTGAATCTTGGAGTACTTGTATTTGGGGTTTCTTTGTTCTTCAAGGTTGTAACATCTCTTTTCCCTTCACACCTAGACTATTTGTTTTTCTATGTGTTAGATCTCTCATGGATATGTAATAGTTGTAAATCTTGTTTGCTATTGTAATATTGAAACATTGGATCTTGAATCTCTAATAATATTGTCTGGCTCAAGCGACTATCGCTCTGGAACAGTGGAGTAGGGCTTACGTACCGAACCACTATACATTGTTGTGTATTTTTCTCTATTCTCTACCTTTTACTCACTTTCTTGAATGTTTGTTCATGGCTGGAAAATTTTTCCAGCCACTTTAAATATTTGATTCTTCATTCTTTAAGTCCCGAATTCAAGGAAAAACCATTGTATGCTTAGGATAGGTCCTCAGTGAACACTAGTTCGAATAGTAACACAAGGCATACAAGTCAGGCATATAAAACAGATCATCGCATTCAGTCAACCTGCATAAACCTATCCACTTACTATTTATAAATCACACAGAGCAAACAACTAGGAGTTTATCAAAGCCGTGCATAGGGTCCACACAACCCTGGCAGGGAACCCTTACCTGATCAGTGGATATAACTGACAAACGAGAAGTGATCTAGAGCTGTATGAACACACGAATGACCCAAAATCGAAGGCACAAGCTAGGCAGCTAGGCTCGGTGGCAAGGCAGCGAGCAATAGCGTGCGGCTGGGTGCATGCAAGGACTGCAGCGTGGGGCAGCAGGCTTCGCTGGGCAAAGCGGATCTGCAGCGACCATGAGGTTTGCGGATCCGCGGGTGTGGCGTGGGCGATGCGAGCGGGGTGGACGCAGCGTCGCGGCTATTCGGCCAGTGAAGCTTCAGTGCGTGGTGAGAACGGGCGGATGCGAGGGGTGCTGGCCGTGTTTAGTCTTTGTCGGGTCGCTCGGTGTGTGAACCCGACCCAAAACATGGTCCTAAACCGGGGTTCTCACTCAGCATGCAAGTTAAATATGATAACAAGCGGTTTAGTGCTCATATTTAAAAACCATTCAAAACATATGAGAAGGGGGAACCCTTAAAACATAAACCACAGTTTTCATTTAAACCATCCAACGAAGTAAAACCACACGCCAAAGATTTATAAAATCATACAATACAATTTAAACAACTTTTTAAACAATGTTCCCTAGGACTCTGTCCATCTACATCTTTGAATAAACAATGCAACAATAAAAGACAGAGTGCTGGCGGCTCCCCATGATCAATCGGCTCCTCCGCTAGCCATCCCGGTGTTGTCCCAAGTTACTGAAAGATAAATAAGGGTGAGTATAAAGATACTCGTAAGAATCCCCAACCAGGGTACAATACGATACATCCGTCATCTAGCACCTCAACATGCAAGCAAACGACCATCAACACATTATAGCTCAACGAGCTCATAAGGAAAGATCTGGAACCATCGGAAGTCTCCTACTTAGGAATCATCGGAAGTCTCCTACTTAGGCCTAATGATTGGTTCTCATAACCAATCCGGGACATCTCCGAGGGTCTTTCTCCTCGGCCAATTGATCATCTCAAAACCGATCCCAAGATGTCCGACACCCTCGAGGGTCTTTCTCCTCGACCAATTGATTAGCTCAAAAGTCAATCCCAATGGGTGTCCTCAAGGGCCTCTGTAAAGACCCGACCTGAAAGCGGTGCTAAACCTAGATCTTTACTCGGCATGCAAGTGAAAAGCATAAAATGACCCAGCTAGGGTCGGTTTGTAAAACTTTTCAAATATAAGAGTGGAAAACATTAATAACAAAGTAAACATTCATTAGGCAAAAACGAACCATTCAAATTAAAAACGATGGATCGATCGGTACTTTCCTTAAAAACATAAAATAGTTCAAATCATAGTTTTCCCTACGGACCCAAGTCCAACTACATCTTTGAAATCAAAAAGCGGTAAAATAAGACACATGAGTGTCGTGACATCCATGATCCCCGACTCCCTCCGCTAGCCGCCTCGGTGTTGTCCCAAGTTACTGTGGAAGAAACCACAATAAGGGTGAGTATAAACATACTCGAGAAGAATCCCGACCGAGTGCGATACGATGCAATCAATCATCTAGCAACCTAGTACACATGCCACAAATATCAACACGGATCTTAGCTCAACGAGCTCACAAGGCAAATCTGGAATCCTCGAAGTCTCCTACTTAGGCCTAATGATTGGCTCTCAAAACCAATCTCAGGACATCTCCGAGGGTCTTTCTCCCTCGGCCAATTGATCACTCAAAAACCGATCCCAAGGATGTCCGACACCCTTGAGGGTCTTTCTCCTCGACCAATTGATTAACTCTAAAGTCAATCCCAATGGGTGTCCTCAAGGGCCTCTTACCCTCGCTTATAAATCCGGACTATCGGGAGTACCGAAGTCCGGCTCTAAAGCTGGAAGGAATTGGTGTACTCACGAGCAGTGGCCGGGAGCTCTCCAAACCGACAACTAAAGCGTGTGCAGTGCGCGCACACCGCATGCCGCGCAACCGGCGTAAATGTGGGGCCTAAGTACAAACTACGCGGGCCGTGCACGCATGCCTAAGACTCGGAAAGCGGTGTCATTGAACACGGTGAGTGCGAGGCCCTCGACACTCATCTGTGCAGCCTGTACCACCGACCTGAAGCTAAGAACCGGCCAAGGCAGGCTTGCACCGTTGGCAGGGTTCCGCTCTAGCAGGCTACAAACTAGGCTTATGCCAATGAGGTAGCTAATCCTCACTGGCTGCCGGGGGGAAACAATGTACGTTATGCTTCGCTCTACTCCCGATTGGTGGGGACAAGGTACGTTATGTCCGCTCTCAGCCTCTAGATGATGACAACCCTACTACACTAGCTAGAGTATAGAGTAAACGAATTCCTGGCTAAACATACATAATCATCATCCATCATATATAACCTAGCATGATGCTACGAACTTAAAGCAGGAATCTCAAGCATGCTGGAAGAACGATCCTAGCATGGCACTAACATGTACAAACAATCAAACATGCTAGCAGGAATGCAATCACAAGCTGTCCTATCCACTAATCATGTTCATAAAAGCAAACATGCACATAAGGCACAATCAAGAAAGCATCGCAGGGTCCACACAACCACGGTAAGAAATCCTTACCTGGAAATAAGTGGAAAAATGCTAACACGAGTCAAGCAAGACCCTCGAACTTTAAAACGAACTCGAGCAACCTAGGCATATTAAAAGCATCCTAAATAAATATACAGAATCAAAGCGACTTAAAAATCAAAAGGGAAAAGGCTCGAGAATTACCAGTCGAGAGGACACGGGATCTCGGCAGCAAGGGGCAGGTATGGGCGCTGCTGGTGCGGCTAGGCACTGGGCGCTGGGTTCGGGCTCGCGGTAAGGCGAACGGAAGCACAGGAGCAGGCGCGCGGCACGACATCTAGACGGCAGGGCAGCGCGCGGGCGATCGGCTGCGAAGGCGATGCGCGAGCGAGCGGGCTCGCTGGGTTAGCGCGCGGGCGAGCATCTGGATCGCTTGGGCGTGATGAGCTGCTGCAGCGACGGGGCTGGCGTCGTGGACGGCGTTAGGCGGTGATGGCTGCGGCGGTGGGGCTTCGGTTGCAGAGCGCGGCGGTGGGCGGCAGGGCCGAGCGATGCAGGCGGGCGGCCTGGGCGGTGTGGTCTGGTGCGGCGCAGGGGCTGGCTGTGCGGGCAGATGTGGTGCGATGTGGCTGGGGTGGCTCGGCTGGGTGGTGCTTGGCTCGATTTAGGAGAGAGATAGAGAGAGAGAGAGAGAGAGAGAGAGAGAGAGAGAGAGAGAATGCGGCTATGAGGGGAAAATTAGGGGTTTTCTTGATTTTCCTTCTTTTCCTTATTTTTAAATAGGTTAGGAGACCTAAATTCCCTTCCCAAGGCTTTTCTCTTATGGGTCCAGCTAAAGCAACCTTCTTTTTTTTTTTCTTTTTAATTAAGACTCTTTTCTTAAAACTCCAAATTCACCATTTAGGGCAAGGTTCAAATCCCAAAAGATTCAATTAATTTTCCAATTAATTTTGCTATTAATCGGGATGGAAGGCTGGGCCGTTACAATACTCCCCCCTTAGAAGACTTTCGTCCCCGAAAGTCCTAAGACTGGAACAACTCCGTGTAATGCGTCCTCATCTCCTTCTCTAGCTCCCACGTCACTTCCTCTGCCCTCTGATGCCCCCAAAGAACCTTTACTAAACTTATCTCCCGGTTGCGCAATACCTTGCGCTCATAAGCCAAAATCTGCACGGGCTTCTCCTCGAAGGATAAATCTTTACTCAACTCTAAGGGCTCATGCTCTAGTACATGCGACGGGTCTGCCACGCACTTTCTCAACATCGAAACGTGGAACACATTATGCACCGCTGCTAAGGACGGGGTAAAGCTAAACCCAGAGGCCACTGCTCCGATCCGCTCAAGGATCTCAAAAGGCCCTACAAACTTGGGGCTCAACTTGCCTCGCTTTCCAAACCTTAACACCCCACGCATAGGTGCTACCTTCAGGAAAACATGTTGACCCACCTCAAACTCCAAATCTCTACGCCTCACATCGGCGACTTTTTCGCCTACTTTGTCTTTGTCAACATGCGAGCCCTTATCTTCTCGTGACTGCGTCGTTCGTCATCCGAAGTAACTCGGGTCCAGGGAACTCGTCATCACCAACCTCCTCCCAAAACACGGGGATCTGCAACGCTTACCATACAACGCCTCGAATGGGGCCATGCGAATAGTCGCCGATATTTGTTGTTGTAAGCGAACTCCATCAAATACAGTCATGGTCCCAAGCGCACAGGAAGTCCAAAACGCAGGCTCTCAACATATCTTCCAGAATCTGATTCACCCTCTCCGTCTGACCATCGGTTTGCGGGTGGAAGGCAGTGCTGAAGCTGCACTCAGTTCCTAAACCCTTTTGGAGCGCTCTCCAGAAGCGAGATGTGAACCGAGAATCCCGATCTGACACTATCTTTGCGGGTACCCCGTGGTACCGCACAATCTGCTCAAGGAACAATCGCGCCCCTTGCTCCCACGGTATAACTAATCCTCCCGGGAATAAAGTGTGCACTCTTGGTCAGCCGGTCCACTACTACCCAGATCTGCGTAAACCCTTTCGGTGTCCTCGGCAACCCAGAGATATAATCCATCGAATTCTCATCCCATTTCCACTGTGGAACACTTAATGGCTGCAATAAACTCCGCAGGTTTTCATGCGGGAGCCTTCACTTATTGACAAGTGAGACACCGGCTAACAAACTCCGCTATATCTCGCTTCATGCCCATCCACCAGAACGTCTGCTTGAGATCCTGATACATCTTGGTACCTCCTGGGTGCCAAGTGAATGGGGAACTATGTGCCTCGACGAGCAACTCTGCTCGAATCTCTGCTTCGTCCGGGACGCACAACCGACCTCTGTACCTCATGCCTCCGTCTGGTGCCACAACAAAGTCGAAATCACCATCAGCCTCAACTCTCTCGAGCAATCTCCTCAACTTGGGATCACTCGGCCGATCGGCCGATGATCCTCTCGCTAAGCGACGGCTGAAGCGGAGATTTGGGCTACCTCGGCGGTAACCTCTCCCAACAAGGCGCAATACCAGTTCGCTCAAACTCTTTCCGCAATTCAACTTGGGAGCTCGGCCAAAGCTGGCTGAATGCGACGTCTTTCTACTCGGCGCAGATCAGCCACAACATTGGCTTTTCCGGGATGATACAAAATCTCACAATCGTAGTCCTTTACTAACTCGAGCCACCTCCTCTCGCCTCATGTTCAACTCCTTACGAGTGAAGAAATATTTGAGGCTCGGTGGTCCGTGAACAATCTGAATCCTCTCACCATATGAGTAATGCCTCCAAATCTTTAGAGCAAAAACAATCTGCAGCCAACTCCATATCATGAGTTGGATAGTTCTTCTCATAAGGCTTCAATCACGGGAAGCATAAGCTATCACCTTCCCATGTTGCATCAACACACAGCCTAAACCATACTTGGAAGCATCACTATAAACTACGAAACCTCCTGTTCCTTCCGAATCGCCAACACACAGTCTTTGTCGTCAAACCGAGCTTAAGTGGGCAAAACTTCCCTCACATCTAGCATCCCAAACAAAGTCAACACCCTTCTTGGTCAGACGGGTTAGGGTGTCTTTGCCTTAGTGGAAAAGTCTTTCACTAAACGCCGGTAATAACTCGCCGGACCCAAAAGTCTGCAGATCTCGGCGACCGTCGTCGGTCTGGCCCATGAGCTAATCGCCTCTATCTTTGCGGGGTCCATCTGCTATACCATCTCGGCTGACACACGATATGTCCAAGGAAGGCTACTCTCTCTAGCCAAAATTTGCACTTAGAGAACTTTGCGAACAACAGATTCTCACGCAATGCTGCCAAAACTTGCCTCAAATGCGAAGCATGGTCCTCCTTGGTCTTGGAATAAATCAAAATGTCGTCTATGAATACGATGACAAAGTTATCCAAGAATGCCTTGAACACTCTGTCCATCATGTCCATAAACGCTGCGGGGGCGTTCGTGAGTCCGAAAGACATGACCACGAACTCATAATGACCATACCTCGATCTCGAACGCGGTCTTGGGATATCTCGCATCTCGAATCCTCAACCGATGGTACCACGACCTCAAATCAATCTTAGAAAACACCGAGGCTCACGAAGGTGATCAAACAGATCATCTATACGCGGCAGGGGATACTTATTCTTCACCGTGACTTTATTCAGCTCTCTATAGTCTATACACAAACGCATGGATCCATCCTTCTTCTTAACAAACAGGACAGGTGCTCCCCACGGGGACACACTCGGATGGATGAAACCTCGATCCAGCATCTCTTGCAAATCGCACTTTGAGCTCTTTTAACTCGGATGGCGCCATACGATCACGGGGCTTTAGAAATGGGAAGAGTCCCAGGTCCGGCTCAATAGTGAAGTCTAACTCCCGCTTCGGGGTAAACCCAGCAACTCTTCGGGAAAGACATCGCAAACTCTTGCACCACAGGACCATGTCAACGAACCAACGCAGTACTACTATCTCTCGACAGCTTTGCCAAGAAGCCCCAAGCTCCTCGAGCCAACAATCTATGGGCTTTTTGCTTTGAGATCAATGGCGGGCAAGTTCCGCCCCGACACCATGAAACTTGAAGCTCGGCTTCGAGCGGCCTAAACACCACTTCTTTCCGGCGGCGGTCTATCAATGCATGGTTCTCTCGCCAACCAATCCATGCCAAGGATCACATCGAAACCGCTCATAGACGGCACTATGAGGGTAGCCTCTAAAATCTCATCGAGATATCTCAGATCCGCCATGCTTAACTCTCTACTGCTAGCTAACATACTCACACCCGAAGGAGTGGCAACACACATGACTCAAACCCTAGAGGTTCGAATTCCACACAAGCTTGTCTAACGAATGCATCGAAACAAAGGAATGGGTCGAACCCGAATCAAACAATACAAATGCATAGTGTTGTAAGACAAGCGGCGCACTGCAAGAATCGCATCATCGATGACGCTCCGCCTCCCGGCGAGTAGTGGCAAACACCCGCCCTCTTGTTTGGCCGTCCATTCTTGCTAAATCCACGAGTGCGAGAACCGGCCAAGTGCCCTTCCTTGCCACATCCGTAGCAAGCACGGGCGATGCTCCACACAAACCAAAGTGTGCCTTTCCACACTTGTTGCAATGAGTGCTCGCTCGCCCCGCCTTGGCGATCTGGCTCTCTCCCGTGCCAGTGGCGCCGATCTCGACCTCTAGATCGCCTCGACGGGCGAGTCTGCTGACCGGTGAGCGAAAACCACTAGAAGTCATAGATTTCTCTCTCGCCGGAATAATCTGAGCAGCCGAATCGACCGAGCTGGTGCAATGAGAATCAGACCTTTGGCGGATACTTCGGATTATAAATCGTGGCCAACTCTATCGCTCGATCATAACTCTCGGGAGCGAGTGCTCGAACATCTGAGCAACCTCCTTCCTCAGCCCACAAATGAACTTCTTAATCTTGAGCTCCTCGGTGGCAATGAGCTCCGCGCGAAATAGCTATACTCAGAGAACTTCTTTTCATAGGCGCAATACTATCTCGATCCTGCTTTCAGATTCGAGAAGGCCTCTGCCATCTCCTGTTGAGCCTCGTCATTAACATACTTAGCTCTGAACTTCGTTCTAAAGAACTCCTGTGTGGTGGTGGAGAAGACCCAGTGGTCTAGCTCTATCTGTGGACTCCCACCACCACTCGGTGTGTCGAGAGAACATGGGCCGCACATCTCGGCCTCTGTACATCTGGGCATCCCATAACTCTAAAGATGTACTCCATTCTTGCCAACCACCGATCGCCACAAGTGGGTTCTCTCAAGCATCAAATTCCTTGGCTTCCACTTGGTGAAATCTTTCAACCACTTGCCAAACTCAGCGGCTCCCTCTGCACTATCAAGTGAGTCCGAGTGGTCTCGATGACCCCGCCCCCGATTGAGCTACCGGGCTACTAGAGCTGTTGGGGGTGCTCTTTGCATGAGTTTGTGTCAACTAGGCTATCTGTGCCCTAGACTCCTCTCTCTCACACGCTAGCTGCGCTGAGTCTCGATTTCTCTCGCTCGGCCATTAGGCCCATCATCATGTCTCTCATAGCAGAAATATCTCCTCCTGGAGCTGTACCTTGAGGCATAGCAGCCTCCACCCCTTCTGTAACAGCCCGGTTTTCAGCTAAATGTAAAATAAGGTTTCCTTTTATATTTTTAAGTTTGGGAGGAGCTGTTGGAAGGACTCGAACCCTTGGCCTAAAAGGGGTTGGGAAGCTTGGGTTTAAATAAGGAAAATAAACGCGTCGTAGGGGCTCGAAGGGGAATCTTGGGAGGTCATAAGAGATTCCCAAGTCTATTTAAGTTAAGGAAGGGAATTATATTTAAAGGAAAAGAAAAGAGAAAACAAGGAAAAAGAAAGAACCCCAAAACCCTAGACTTTCTCCTTCACCCTCGCCCAAGCCGCCCCACACCGCCGCTGCACCTCGCCAAGCCGCCCCACACCGCCGCCGTACCTCGCCCACGCCGCGCCAACGCCCGCTGCGCCGCCCCACGACATCGCACGCCTGCGACCATCTGCGCACCGCGACCGAACCATCGCCGGCCCAGATCGCGTCGAGCGGCCAGCCGCGCCACCGCCGCCAAGCAGCCCATCCTCCACTCCGCACGAGTCGCCCGCCCGCAGACGGGCCGTAGCCCGCCTCGCGCGCGCACGATAGCACACAGCGCCCAAACCGCGTCGCTCCACTCGTTCGCGCGCGCCGGCCTCGCAGCCAGTCGTCGCCTGCCGCGCCGCGTCGACGCGCCTTGACAGCATACGGCCCCCCAGTGTCGCTCGTTCGGCGCCGGCCCGCGGCCAGTCGCGCGCAGACGCTGCCGCCGCCCAGACGCTTTGACAGCAGCGCGCCCGCCAGCGTGTCGGTCGCCGCCGCGCGCGCGCTCGAGCAGCGCCCTGCTGCATCCAAAGAAGTGCCCGTCCCTTGTCGCTAGCTGCCGAGACGTGTGCCTTCTCGGTTGGTAAATTCCCGAGCCTCCACCCTTTGGACTTTCTGCTTTTAGATGTTGTCTATTAATTAGGATATTTTATTACTTGTTTAGGTTGCTCGAGTTCACTTAAAAGCTCGAGGATCGTTATTCGATTCGGGATAATCAACCTCCACTTATTTCCAGGTAAGGATTCTTACCCGGGGTTGTGTGGACCCTGCGAATAGTTGATAGCACGTTGATTATTGTAATTATATGAGTTTCTAGTGATAGGTTTCATGTTTTTCTTTTGATTCATGTTCGTGACATGTTTACATCCCGTTAGTTCCATGCTAGGCTTTCCTATCTTGATAGAACCATGCTGCCTATTGTATGCTGCTAGATCCAAGTTACGGTTAGACGTGTGATGTATAGTTTAGAGGGCCGTAGAGGTAACTAGTTTGGGGTCCCGCAGGGCAACCCGGATGGACATCCGGAGGTGTAAGGCCCTATGGGCATCCTAGGTGTGTAAGGCCCTTTGGGCATCACCGATTCGGAGGTGTAAGGCCCTATGGGCATCCTAGGTGTGTGTAAGGCCCTTTGGGCATCACCGATTACGGAGGTGTAAGGCCCTATGGGCATCCTAGGTGTGTAAGGCCCTTTGGGCATCACCGATCATCGAAGGTGTAGGCCCGATGGGCATCCTAAGTGTGTAAGGCCCCACTGGGCATCTTTGAGTCCTAGATTGTGTAAGGCCGAAGGGCATCCAAGCGTAGGACCTAGGAGTGATGTTGATGGGAGCCCTTGAACAGCTCGCCCTAGAAATAGCCCATAGCCTAACCAACTGTTTACTGCTCTAAGTCTTTGTATGATTGCTTGTCCATGTGCTAAATGAGATGATTTTCGTATTGTACCCCGATTGGGGATTCTTCTTGAGTAACTTGTTGCTCACCCTTATTTTCTCGTGGCTTTCCACGGGTAACTTGGGACAGAGGTTTGGATGGCTAGGAGGAGCGGCTCGATGATCATGGATAGCCGACTACGGGTCACGCGTTTCTTTAAATGTTTTCCTTAATGATTTAGCATGTAGTGGGACTTGGGTCCCTAGGAAAAAGTACTCAAACTATTTTATGTTATCGCACCGTTTTCCTTTGAATTGTTTTAAGAAAGTCTTGATCGATCAATTACATTTATTTTAATTGAAATCATGATTTTGTTTTAAAAGTGTTTATCGCAAAGTTTTAAACTTCCGACTCTGAATGATGTTTATATTCTTATTCATGCATGTTAAGTATGGACCTTAGGTTAGAGACCGTTTCTTGGGTCGGGTCCTTACAGTTGGTATCAGAGCCCAGAGTTATAGGTTCTGTGGATCGACTGCAGATTGTAGGTTGTTTTCCATGATCATCAGCGCTCCGCCAGCCATCAGGTATGTCCATAAGTTTAAAGTTAAGGGTTAAGAAATTACAATACCGGTTGCACCTTGCATGTACATGACTTGTTGTTGTAGAGCAGGAAAGACAGGTTCTGACCCATTGTTGGTTTGGTGCAGATTTTCGGTATGCGATCACTCGTAGAGGGCAGGGAGGCTCGAGGCCGACCACCCAGGGCATTCGTATCGATTCTGACACGGGGGGGACCTCGTCCCAAGTTGATGCTGAGGTTAGGCCACCATCAGGCCCTTCAACTGTGTTGCCCGGAGAGGGTGTAGGGGCAAGCGAGTCTCGAGAGGCTGCGGGAGCCGCTTTTGTGGAGTCTATGAGGGCTCTTGTGGTTGGGTTGCTAGCCGACCTGAGGGCCGAGAGCAGAGCTGAAACGCAAGCTTTGTTAGGCTGCAGAGGAGGAGTCCCGCGTTCAGATCTGGCGGTGGCCGAGATGGTTCAGCAGAGGGGCTGCAGTGCCACCAAGACCGCTGACTCCACAGAGCCAATAGTGAATGAGGCCGTTACGCGAGAAGGTGCCGAGGATCTAGGCAAGTGGTCGAGGGATTTTGTGAAATGGAAGCCGGAGAAGTTTAGCGCCCACGGGAACCATTGGTAGCCGCCACGTGGATTCTTTGAGTTAGAATATACGTTTATGGTAATGGAGTGTCACGAGGTGCGTGAGCTCGATGTGCGACTCACGTATTGGTGAAGTGCTGACTAAGTGGTGGTGGGATTCCACCTTAAGTGAGAGACCGCCGGATCCCCACCGCCACCGGGAGTTCTTCAAGAAAGTGAGTTCAAGGCAAAATTTATCGTGAAGAAGCCCAAGAGAAGATGATTGAGGTGTTTTCAAACCTTAAGCGTGGGTCGACTCGATCGAGGGTGTACGAGAAGAAGTTCTCGAGTATGGGTACTTCGCGCCATTGTTGATTTCTAAACCGCCCGAAGATCAGGAAGTTTATTGCGGGATTGAGACAGGGAGTGTCTCAGGATGTTAGGGCACAGGCCCCAGAAACTTTTGCCAAGGCAGTACAGCTGGCAACGATTTATGATGGGAAGTATCCTCCGGAGCAGGTTGTTAGTACCGTAGTGTCTAAGGCCCCAGTGTACTCGGGCCAGAAGCGCAAGTTTGACTCAGGGAGCAATGTCCGGGGGGGCGGCCATCGCCCCCAGGGTTCTTATCATGGCAGAGACCAGTACCGAGACCGTAACCGTGATCAGCCCCGCCAACAGGGCGTAGGGAGGCCGCCACCGTATTGTAGATCCTGCGGGAAGCAGCATTGGGGACCCTGTGGTGTTAACCCCAGAGAGCTTGTTTCAACTGTGGAAAGGAAGGGCATCGGGCCCGGCAGCACCTGCAGCAAGGCAGTGGTGGCACAGTCAGCTCAGCAGCAGGGAAGAGTATATGCTACGACTCGCCAGGAGGCTGAGAGAGCCGGACCCGCAGTGGCAGGTACACTCCTAGTTCTTGATCACCTCGCCTTTGTGTTGTTTGATTCGGGTTCCACCCATTCGTTTGTTTCTGCTGTTTTTGCTGAGCTTGCTTGCATGAATCTAGAGCCTCTAGGTTTTGAGTTGTCTGTCGCTACTCCCTCGGGAACTAGTATGCTGGCTAGCCAAAAGGTAAGGGACGGTCGGGTACAGATATCCGACCAGACCCTGCAGGTTACCCTCATTGTGCTAGCTATGAGCGGTTTTGATGTGATCCTCGGCATGGATTGGTTAGCTGATAACCACGCTATGATTGACTGTCGTTGTAAGGAGGTGGTGTTCAGGCCGCTAGGTAGGCCTACCTTTAAATTTCGAGGCACCCAGAGTGGGGTGTGTCCGCCGGTGATTTCGGCAGTTAAAGCTCACCGTTTGTTAGCTCGAGGAGCTTGGGGTTTCTTAGCTAAGTTGACTGGGGAGAACCGTGACCCACTATCTGTCGAGCAGGTGCCCATAGTGCAAGATTTTGTAGATGTTTTTCCCGAAGAGTTGCCTGGCCTGCCGCCGAAGAGGGAGGTGGACTTCTCAATAGAGCTTGAGCCGGGGACTCGCCCTATCTCGAAAGCTCCTTATCGCATGGCGCCAGCAGAGCTGAAAGAGTTAAAAGAACAGCTGCGGGAGATGCTTGACAGAGGATTTATTAGGCCGAGTGTGTCCTCGTGGGGAGCACCCGTGCTGTTTGTTAAGAAAAATGATGGCTCGATGAGTCTATGCATCGATTATAGGGAACTGAACAAGGTAACCATTAAGAACAAGTACCCGCTGCCTCGTATCGATGACCTGTTTGACCAGCTCCAGGGAGCTCGTGTGTTTTCAAAGATTGACTTGAGGTCGAGTTACCACCAGTTGAGGATTCGGGATGCAGATATTCCCAAGACAGCGTTCAGGTCAAGGTATGGGCATTATGAGTTCGTAGTCATGTCTTTCGGACTGACAAACGCCCCATTTGCATTCATGGACATGATGGACAGAGTGTTCAAGGCGTTTGGACCGCTTTGTCATCGTGTTCATAGATGACATTCTTGTGTACTCTAAGTCTAAGGAGGACCATGCCTCGCACCTAAAGCGATTTTGGCGGCCTTGGCGCGAGAACAAGCTCTAACGCGAAGTTCTCAAAGTGTGACTTTTGGCTCGAGGAGGTAGCATTTCTGGGACACGTTGTGTCTAAGGAGGGAGTGGCCGTAGACCCTTCGAAGGTAGAGGCCGTTAGTTCGTGGGCCAGACCGACGACTGTGACGGAGATTCGTAGCTTCCGGGGTCTGGCCGGATATTACCGATGCTTCGTTCAGAACTTTTCAGCTATAGCCGCCCCGCTTACTCGATTGACGAGGAAGGGTGTTGATTTCGTTTGGGATAGGAAGTGCGATGAGAGTTTTGCTAAGCTAAAGAGCAGTTTGACGTCTGCCCCGGTGTTGGCGGTCCTGGAGGGAGGCTGGGGTTTCGTGGTGTCTGATGATGCAGCAAGTTTGGTTTGGGATGCTCGATGCAACACGGTAAGGTGATAGCATACGCTTCGAGCGATTGAAACCCGCAGGCGAATTACCCGACTCATGATATGGAGTTGGCAGCGGTCGTCTTTGCACTTAAGATTTGGAGGCACTACTTGTATGGGGAGAAGATTCAGATTTTCTCGGATCACCAAAGCCTCAAGTATTTCTTCACTCAGAAGGACCTGAACATGAGGCAGAGGAGGTGGTTGGAGCTCGTGAAGGATTACGACTGTGAGATCTTGTATCACCCTGGAAAAGAAAATGTTGTGGCTGATGCACTAAGTAGAAAGGCCTCACATCTGGCAACATTGGCAAACCCCAAGAGTATCATCAGGAAGGATCTCGAGAGGGCGGAAATAGCAGTGTTGTTAGGGGATGTTACCGCCAGGGTAGCTCAGTTAACCATCCAGCCTTCGATAAGGCAAAGGATTATCGACAGCCAGCTGAAAGATCCTAAGTTAAAAAGTTTGTATGAGAGGGTTCAGGCTGATGGTGACTTCGATTTCGTAATACTTGCAGATGGGGGTCTGAGATATAAAGGCCGGCTGTGTGTCCCAGCCGATGCCGGTGTTCGCACAGAGTTATTGACCGAGGCTCACACCTCGCCTTTTTCTTGGCACCCAGGGGGTAACAAGATGTACCAAGATCTTAAACAGACTTTTTGGTGGATGGGGATGAAGAGGGAGATTGCCCAGTTCGTTAGTCGGTGTCTCACTTGTCAACAGGTGAAGGCGCCCAGGCAGAAGCCAGCAGGTTTGTTGCAACCGCTCGGGGTGCCACAGTGGAAGTGGGAGGAGATCACCATGGATTTTATCTCGGGTTTGCCCAGGACTCCTAGAGGATATGCACAGATTTGGGTGGTCGTTGACAGGTTGACTAAGTGTGCCCATTTCATTCCGGCGGGATAAACTACACCGTGGAGCAGTGGGCACAACTGTTCCTTGAGCAGATAGTGAGGTACCACGGAGTGCCAGTTAAAATTATCTCCGACCGGGATTCCCGTTTTACATCACGGTTTTGGAAGGCCCTTCAGGCAGGTTTGGGCACAGAGTGCAGCTACAGCACAGCCTTCCACCCACAGACCGATGGCCAGACTGAGCGGGTAAATCAGATCTTAGAGGATATGTTGCGAGCCTGCGTGTTGGATTTCCCTGGTAGTTGGGACCAGTACTTGTACTTGATGGAGTTTGCCTACAATAACAGTTTTCAGTCGACCATTCAGATGGCGCCGTTTGAGGCGTTGTATGGTAAGCGCTGCAGATCCCCGGCCTTCTGGGAAGAAGTTGGTGACCGGCAGGTGTTAGGCCCGGAGTTGCTCCAGCTGACCAATGAGGCCGTCCAGAAAATCAAAGCTCGTATGCTGACCGCCCAAAGCAGGCAGAAGAGCTACGCCGATGTTAGGCGTAGGGAGTTGGAGTTTGAGGTTGGCCAGCATGTTTTCCTCAAGGTAGCTCCGATGCGAGGGGTCCTGAGGTTCGGTAAAAAGGGCAAACTGAGCCCCAGGTTTGTTGGACCTTTCGAGGTCCTTGAGAGGATTGGGATTGTGGCCTATCGGTTAGCACTGCCGCCGTCCTTAGCCGCAGTGCATAGTGTGTTCCACGTTTCGATGCTCCGCCAGTATGTGGCAGATCCTTCGCACGTGTAACGGCCCAGTTTTCTATTTCGGTTACCCAGGTGATTTCGGGTCATTATTCGGATGTTCGGATGGGCCGTTAGAGCTATTTTAACCCTTAGGGGCATTTTGGTCTTTTGCCCTGGGTCGTGGTTTTGTGGATTTTCGAGATTCCGTGGTCATTCCTGCTTTTTCAAGCTTAATGGTTGTTGGTTGCAAGACCCGAGAGGTTTGGGCAAGTTGTTTGGAAGTTTGGAGGTGTTTTAGAAAATGGCAAAATTAATTGTAATTTTGGTGCTTCCATTGGGTTTTGAGCCCTTGCCCTAAATGGTCTTAGGGAGTTTGTAGGAAAAGTGAGTCTTATTTTTAAATAAGTTTGTTTGGGCCGGGACTTGAAGGAGGAAGCCGGGGAAGGGATTTAGGTCACCAAGACCTATTTAAATTAGGAAAAGGAAAGAAAATCAAGAAAATCCAATTCCCTTGTTTTACCACTTTTCTCTCTCTCTCTCTCTCTCTCTCTTCCTCTCTCTCTCCTGGCCGACCTCACCAAGAAACCCAACCGAGCCTCACCGAGCCGTCCCGCCAGCCAAGCAACCCAATGAGCGCCAGCCGAGCAATTTCACCAGATCGCACCAAAGAAAGCCCCATCGTCGCAGTGAGACCCCAGCTCAAAGAAATAGATCGGTCGCAGCCTAAGCAGCCAGCGCCAGACGCAGCAGCCAGCCGCCGCGCCGCCGCGCCCGTCCTGCCGTCGCGCACCTGACGCTCATCGCCTTAATCGATTCGCGCCAGCGCGCGCGCGGGCAGCGCCCGTGTCACTGGCCTTCGTCCCTGCCGCACCGCGCGCCTAGGCCAGCAGCGCCAGCTGGCGCAGAATACGCCAAAGCCAGCGGCGCCAGCGCGCGCCGCGCCCTGCTGCGCGCACCAGCACGTCCCGCCTGCCCACTTGCGCCGAGTGCCTGTTTTGCCGAGATAGATGGGACCGAGATCTAGTGCCTTCTCGGTTGGTAAATTCCCGAGCCTCCACTCTTTCGGACCCTAAGTTGTTTGTTTGTTGTTATTTAATTAGGATATTTTTATTAAATGCTTAGGTTGCTCGGGTTCACTTAGAAGCTCGGGAGTCGTTTGGTTGGCTTATGGTAGTTATTTTTTCGCTTGTTTCGTGTAAGGATTTCTTACCGTGGTTGTGTGGACCCTGCGATGCTATCATGATTGTGCTTTGTATGCTTGGTTGTTGTTATGAGTATGTTAGCTATTGAACAGCTTGTGTTTGAAATCTTGCTAGCATGCTGCTTGTTGTTCATGTTAGTTCCATGCTAGGTTGTTCTTCGGCATGCCATGTCTTGTGATTGTATGAAAATTTCCAAAGTGGATAGGTTACATGTTTTCTCTTGCTTCCATATCGTGTTGCTCTTGTGTCCCCTGATATATTCTGTTAGTTCCATGCAAGGGGTTTAATTATCTTGGCATACCTTGTTCTATTTTATCCTGTTAGTTCCATGCCAGGCATGGGCAGGTAATTTATAGTGTAGAAGACTGTAGGGGTAACTAGTTTAGGTCCCGCTCGGGTAGGACCCCGATGGACATCTGGAGGTGTAAGACCCGATGGGCATCCTAGGTGTGTAAGTCCCGATGGGCATCACCGAGTTGGAGGTGTAAGACCCGATGGGCATCCTAGGTGTGTAAGTCCCGATGGGCATCACCGAGTTGGAGGTGTAAGACCACGATGGGCATCCTAGGTGTGTAAGACCCGATGGGCATCCTTTGAGTTGGAGGTGTAAGACCCCGATGGGCATCCTAGGTGTGTAAGTCCCCGATGGGCATCACTGAGTTGGAGGTGTAAGACCCTGATGGGCATCCTAGGTGTGTAAGACCCCGATGGGCATCACTGAGTTGGAGGTGTAAGACCCTGATGGGCATCCTAGGTGTGTAAGTCCCCGATGGGCATCACTGAGTTGGAGGTGTAAGTCCCCGACTGGACAGCACCGAGTCCTAGGTTGTGTAAGGCCCGAAGGGCATCCAAGTGTAAAACCTAGGATAGGGAGTAGATGAAAGCCCTTGAATAGGCTCGCTCTAGAAGTAGCTCATAGCCTAACTCAACCGTTTTGCTCTAAGTCATTGTTTTATTTGCATGTATACTAGGGTGCTAGATGACTGATGTATCGTATTGTACCCGGTTGGGGATTCTTCTGAGTATGTTTATACTCACCCTTATTTCTCGTGGTTTTTCCACGGGTAACTTGGGACATCGGCGGGATGGCTAGGAGGAGGCGGCTGGATGATCATGGAAAAAGTCGACTCTGGGATGCATGTTCTTTTATTGTTTTCTTTATGATTTAGCATGTAGTGGGACTTGAGTCCCTAGGGAAAACACTCAAACTATTTTATGGTTCTCGTACCGTACTCTTGTTTTGTTTTTAAGAAAAGCATCGATCAGTCAATTACTCTTGATTTTTACATTGGCTTCGTGGTTTGTTTAAAGTTCTCATTAATTGCAAAAGTTTTAAACTGTAGAATGGATGGTGTTTTACATTCCTAGGCATGCATGCTAAGTAAGGATCTAGGTTAGAGACCGCTTCTTTTGGTCGGGTCTTTACTGATTGGTATCAGAGCTCGAGTTATAGGTCCTGTAGACTGACCTGCAGTTGTAGGTTGTTTTCCATGATCATCAGCGCTCCGCTTGACCATCAGTGTATGTCCGTAAGTTTAAAGTTAAGGGTTAAGAATTACAACATCGCATCTAGTATACATGTGTTACCCTTGTTGGGCGAGAGAGCCAGCGTGGGCTAGTTTTTATGTTTTGTGTAGACCGCCGATTGTTGATTACACATTGAGGAGCGAGGACGTTTGGTATCTCCAACCGAGGAGTTGGACCGTTCATGTTGATGATGAGACCTCGTCCAGGGTCGTTTAGACCCGTAGGCCACCTTTGGCCCTGGCAGATGAGTTGCCAAGAGTAAGGGGTAGAGTCTAGCACGCCTCGAGTGAGACTCCTTGAGCAGAGTGTGCTCGACCATGCGAGAATTGATGGCAGGTCTTTTAGCTAACAGAGAGCGGAGACCCAGGCGCAATTTGTAGCGCGTAATGGGAAGTCTTGGGCGCAGATAGCCCAGCTGGCAGAGTTTATTTAGGAGACACCCCTCCTTGTAGCTCCAGTTGCCCCGGAGGCTCCCGGGAGGGATCGATCAACGAGTTATCTTGATAAGTTAGTTGGCGTTGATCGAGCCGCCGAGTTTGGCTAGTGGAACCTGTAGAGTGGATGTTTTGAGACCCTCTGCTTTGGCGGCGAGGTAGTTGTCGGGATCGAGTTTATCATCCGGTGTTGGGATGACTCGTGTGTTGAGGCCGATGACCGATGTTCAGAGGTCGAAGCGTGCCGCTCTGGTCTTTGTTTGATGCACAGAGTGTGGTGGTGGAAGTCCCCTATGAGAGGCGGACCAGCAGAGTCTCCACCACCACCCGGTCGATTGGCAAGGCGCTAAGTTAGTAGCTTTTGAGGAAGATGTAGAGACATCTTGTCCTCCCGCAAGCCTGCAGGTCGTTTTGTAGCCACTTCCGTTAGTACCCTCGTAGCCAGGGGGTAGTGTGGAGTTTACTTGTCAAGACTTAATCCGTCCGTGGTTTTTGGTGGCTATTAGAGAGAAGCACCTTCTGTTAGCATGTTCCAAGAGTGGAGCAGTCTTTGCCACCCTAGGGTTGGCTGAGTATTTGTTGAGCATCGAGTGGGATGCAGGAGTGGGCCGTGGCTTGTGCTGTTAGTCGTGATGTCGGAGAATAATCTACTCGAGTGTTGAGACCCTTGTGTTGAGTGCCATTGCCTGTCACTGGAGTGTGACCTTCCCTTCCCTTAGAGGGACTTAAAGCCCGTAAAGAGATGTTTGTGTTGTTAAGGATGTAGTGCCTGTTGGCACCAAGCTTTGAGAGGAGGCCTAGAGTCAGGCCAGTTGGTACTTTGGTGCAGATGGTTCCAAGACCCGCCTGAAGTTTGGCATCCCCACTAGTCTTGTACCCACTTCACGAGATTGCACTGTTTGGGTTGCATAAGAGATCTAGCTCGGTGGTAGTAAGAGAACTACAAGAGTGAGGTTGTTCGAGGATAAGTAGGAGCCTTTCAGGAGTCCAGAGCTAGGTACAAAGGATGTGTTGGTTGTTAAGGGCTAAGCGTCCGAGTTCTCGCGCCTGTGTTGTGGGGGCTTGTGAGCCAGTTGGATGGTAGTGTGACTCGACTACCCTGGAGTTACCCTAATATGAGTAGGGTTGGCATCGATGATGCGTGGTTGATCCAGTGTTAGAGCCATGAGTTGGAAGGTTGATCGGAGCACGTTTAGTGGACCATTGGTATGAGGTAAGTTAGCTTGGTGTGGCTATGCTCTTGTAAGAGTAAGTGGACCAATGTGGCGTTAAAGTGGTGAGTTGACCACGAGTGGGTTGAACTCTTGTTGCTCCTTTGCCAGTTGTGGCTCTATTGGGAGGCAAAAGTTGCCTTGTGTGAGTGTACTTATTGGTTTGGATCTTAAGGAATCAAGTTGGAGTTGTACACGTCGGTGTACTTTTGTGTAGCTCGTTCCGTGGTGTATGTTTTGGGAACCACGAAAGGTTCGTGTTGAGGAACCGGAGCTCAGTCAGACCCAAGCAGTGTCCCTCGGTTGAGTTGTTGGATGCTTGTAGTCTTTTGGCAAGCTAGAGTTGTTCTTAGTAGCCTCTGCGTTGGTTTTCAGAATTCTTAGCAAGGTGGTGCTTGGCGTTGACCAAGGTTTGGTTCCCATGTGGTTTCTAGAGCTAGCTAACCGTTCGAGCAAGCTGGAGTTGCCCTGAGGACTTGTTCCTAGTCAGGAAGTTTTGGGAGTTGACCCCTCCCTCGGAGGTTGAGTAAGTACTGCTAGTTCTAAGTTGGTGGTTCAAGCGATTGTGGAATCCCTCGATTGTTGCTTTCAAGGGAATTGGTTGTTGTTGCCTTTGATGAGTAGGACAACTAGCGTGTGTGAAGTTCACTGTCCTTCGGAAGTCCGCTTGCTGGGAAATCGTCCACGAAGAGGAGGAGTCAGCTTAGCTCCTGAGTTGTGTAGTTGATTTGAGTGGCGTAGCCGTCAGCCCAGCGAGAGTGTCCCTGCGTTGGCTTGTTAGCAAGCGGAAAGTTGTTGTCCCCGCGAGGGCGGAGGCCAGCCAGTTCAAGGGTTTGAGTTGTTGTTGGAAGGTTGTTGGGTCTTTGGAGTTTGTAGAACCCCTAGTTCCTTGGTCGTTGAGTTGCACCGTGGATGCCAGTTTCGAGTATTAACTTTTGAGGTAGTCTTGCGACCCGAGTTGCTCATGATCCGCAAGCTTGTGGTCGTCGCTATCCTTATTCCTCGCGATGTTTCGTGGGTGGAAGTTTCTGGATCGGAAGGAGAGCTAGGTCTAGCTATAAGGAGGAAGTCCTTAGAGCGGCGGATGGACTTAAGGGTTGAGTGGCGGCTTGGAGGGGAGCCGCTCGTTGTAAGACTTGGTTTGAGTTTCTGCAGAGTCGGCCCCTTCTCGGGCTCTGTTCCTAGTTGGTGTGCGTTCGCAGTTGGCGTTATAGCTGAGCCACAGTTGAGTGGGTTGGCACAGAGGTGCCGTGGAAATGGTTGGTAAAACCTTTGAGTCGTTATCCTCGAGGTGTTGTGTTGCAAGTAGCCGCGTGTTGTTTTATTCCTTCTTCGCTCGAGATTTTTAGAAAGGTATGTTGTTTGTTTCCTTATTTGGCGATATTCTCTTAGGCGGTGGTGGTCGGATTGCATTGGAAAGTTGTTGTCGGCCGAAGAGGGCTCCAGTTTATTAGTTTGGTTGAGTGGAGCCTGTTCCTGGACCTTGTCGTTCATGGGTGGCCGTAGCTGAAGTTTCAGCTAGTGTGAGTGGCGTTAGCCGTCTGGTGAACCAGGTATGTGCCCCTGGCTTCAATGCGTCGGTGCTCTTCAAGATGGTTGTTTAAGTGTTGTGGTCGTGTTCTAGTGAGTCAAGTTTGCCTTTGGGATCCGTCGCGATTGGTGATTCGATTGGATTTCGCTAAAAATTTGCGAGCAGCAAGCCTTGTGGTTCGTTGATCTCATGTGAAGTAAGAGTAGGCCTTGTAGTTTTACGAATCCCGGGAGGTTCGGTTGTTTGGTCGACATGGTGTAGAGTTGAGGTTTTGTTTGGTAACATTTGTGAGCCCAGAGAAGTTTCGCCAGGTCTTGCGGAGAGTTTTAGAACACGTGACCAATCCACAAGTTTCTTTGTGAGTAGCGCCGTAGAGAGGCGTTCCGAAAGTTGGGTTAGCGAGGGCTAAGTGAGCCCTAAGATTTTAAGACCGTTGAGAGTTCGTGCGAGTCGGAGGGTGTGACTCACCGACTAGCTATCGCATGATTTCTTCAAGCTCGGTGTTAGTTGATTTTGGTTGAGATAGTTTGTATGGGACTCGGTGTCTTTTGGGCTTGGAGCCTTTGGGAAACCAAGAGGGTTCGGTTTGAAGAAGGATTTGTGTTGTCTTAACCGGGAGCTTGGTTGGTTAAGAATCGGTGGAGTTTTCCTAGAGTTTGTGTCGTCTTAGGACTTTCGAGGACGAAAGTCTTAAAAGGAGGAGTATTATAACGCCCGATTTTCTATTTCTGTTACCAGGTGATTTCGGGTCATTATTCGGATGTTCGGATGGGCCGTTAGAGCTATTTTAACCCTTAGGGGCATTTTGGTCTTTTGCCCCGGTCAGTGGTTTTGTGGATTTTCAGGATTCCGGGGTCATTCTGCCTTTTGAAGCTTAATGGTTGTTGGTTGCAAGACCCGAGAGGTTTGGGCAAGTTGTTTGGAAGTTTGGAGGTGTTTTAGAAAATGGCAAAATTAATTGTAATTTTGGTGCTTCCATTGGGTTTTGAGCCCTTGCCTAAATGGTCTTAGGGAGTTTGTAGGAAAAGTGAGTCTTATTTTTAAATAAGTTTGTTTGGGTAGGGACTCGAAGGAGGAAGCTTGGGGAAGGGATTTAGGTCACCAAGACCTATTTAAATTAGGAAAAGGAAAGAAAATCAAGAAAATCCAATTCCCTTGTTTTACCTTTTCTCTCTCTCTCTCTCTCTCTCTTCCTCTCTCTCTCTGGCCGACCTCACCAAGAAACCCAACCCGAGCCTCACCGAGCCGTCCGGGCCGACCAAGCAACCCACCGAGCGGCCGGTCGAGCAGCCAGCACCAGATCGCACCAAGTGACCCCATCGTCGCCGCAAGAAGAGACCCCAGCAAAGAAAGGTCGGTCGCGGCCAGCAGCCAGCAGCGCCCAGACGCCAGCAGCGCCGCCCGCCGCGTTGCCCGTCCCGTCGCGCGCTCGTCGCGCACACGCAGACGCCATCGCTTAATCGATTCCGCGCGCAGCGCGCGCCGCGCCAGCGCCCCCGTGTCACTGGGCCTTCGTCCCTGCCGCACAGACTACAAGCGCCAGCAGCGCCAGCGCGCCAGCGCCAGCGCCAGCTAAAGAAGCGCAATGCCGCCGCCGCGCCAGCTGCTCGCCCAGCTTGCACGTACCCACGCCCCGCCTGCCCACTTGCCGCCGAGTGCCTGTTTTTGCCGAGATAGATGGGACCGAGATCTAGTGCCTTCTCGGTTGGTAAATTCCCGAGCCTCCACTCTTTCGGACCCTAAGTTGTTTTTGGTTTGTTGTTATTTAATTAGGATATTTTTATTAAATGCTTAGGTTGCTCGGGTTCACTTAGAAGCTCGGGAGTCGTTTGGTTGGCTTATGGTAGTTATTTTATGCTTGTTTCCAGGTAAGGATTTCTTACCGTGGTTGTGTGGACCTGCGATGCTATCATGATTGTGCTTTGTATGCTTGGTTGTTGTTATGAGTATGTTAGCTATTGAACAGCTTGTGTTTGAAATCTTGCTAGCATGCTGCTTGTTGTTCATGTTAGTTCCATGCTAGGTTGTTCTTCCAGCATGCCATGTCTTGTGATTGTATGAAATTTCCAGTGGATAGGTTACATGTTTTCTCTTGCTTCCATATCGTGTTGCTCTTGTGTCCCCTGATATATTCTGTTAGTTCCATGCAAGGGGTTTAATTATCTTGGCATACCTTGTTCTATTTTATCCTGTTAGTTCCATGCCAGGCATGGGCAGGTAATTTATAGTGTAGAAGACTGTAGGGGTAACTAGTTTAGGTCCCGCTCGGGTAGGACCCCGATGGACATCTGGAGGTGTAAGACCCCGATGGGCATCCTAGGTGTGTAAGTCCCCGATGGGCATCACTGAGTTGGAGGTGTAAGACCCTGATGGGCATCCTAGGTGTGTAAGTCCCCGATGGGCATCACTGAGTTGGAGGTGTAAGACCCCGATGGGCATCCTAGGTGTGTAAGACCCCGATGGGCATCACTGAGTTGGAGGTGTAAGACCCCGATGGGCATCCTAGGTGTGTAAGTCCCCGATGGGCATCACTGAGTTGGAGGTGTAAGACCCTGATGGGCATCCTAGGTGTGTAAGACCCGATGGGCATCACTGAGTTGGAGGTGTAAGACCCCGATGGGCATCCTAGGTGTGTAAGTCCCCGATGGGCATCACTGAGTTGGAGGTGTAAGTCCCCGACTGGACAGCACCGAGTCCTAGGTTGTGTAAGGCCCGAAGGGCATCCAAGTGTAAAACCTAGGATAGGGAGTAGATGAAAGCCCTTGAATAGGCTCGCTCTAGAAGTAGCTCATAGCCTAACTCAACCGTTTTGCTCTAAGTCATTGTTTTATTTGCATGTATACTAGGGTGCTAGATGACTGATGTATCGTATTGTACCCGGTTGGGATTCTTACTTGAGTATGTTTATACTCACCCTTATTTCTCGTGGTTTTTCCACGGGTAACTTGGGACATCGGCGGGATGGCTAGGAGGAGGCTACTGGATGATCATGGAAAGTCGACTGGGATGCATGTTCTTTTATTGTTTTCTTTATGATTTAGCATGTAGTGGGACTTGAGTCCCTAGGGAAAACACTCAAACTATTTTATGGTTCTCTCATCTGTACTCTTGTTTTGTTTTTAAGAAAAAGCAATGATCAGTCAATTACTCTTGATTTTTACATTGGCTTTCGTGGTTTGTTTAAAGTTCTATTAATTGCAAAAGTTTTAAACCTGTAGAATGGATGGTGTTTTACATTCCTAGGCATGCATGCTAAGTAAGGATCTAGGTTAGAGACCGCTTCTTTTGGGTCGGGTCTTTACAGCACGTCATAGATTTTGAGCCTTTACAATTGAACCATGACCTGAGCTTTGAGGAGAAACCCATAAGGGTCCTGGCATTTGAGAAAAAGGTTTTGAGGAACCGGACCATTGACCTAGTGAAAGTGCAGTGGCAGAATCAGGGAGTTGAGGAAGCTACTTGGGAGTTGGAAGGGGAGATGAGGAGGAGTTACCCAGAGTTGTTTTAGGAGCAGCGACTTCCGGGGACGGAAGTCTTCTAAGGAGGGAGTATTGTAACAGCCCGGTTTTCAGCTAAATGTAAAATAAGGTTTCCTTTTATATTTTTAAGTTTGGGAGGAGCTGTTGGAAGGACTCGAACCCTTGGCCTAAAAAGGGGTTGGGAAGCTTGGGTTTAAATAAGGAAAATAAACGCGTCAGCCGGGGCTCGAAGGGGAATCTTGGGGAGGTCATAAGAGATTCCCAAGTCTATTTAAGTTAAGGAAGGGAATTATATTTAAAGAAAAAGAAAAGAGAAAACAAGGAAAAAAGAAAGAACCCCAAAACCCTAGACTTTCTCCTTCACCCTCGCCCAAGCCGCCCCACACCGCCGCCGTACCTCGCCCAAGCCGCCCCACACCGCCGCCGTACCTCGCCCAACGCCCTGCTGCTTCGCCCCACGACATCGCACGCCCTGCTGACCACTGCCGCACCGCACCGAACCATCGCCAGCCCAGATCGCGTCGAGCAGCCAGCTCGCCCACCGCCGCAACAGCCCATCCTCCACTCCGCACCAGGTCGCCCAGCGCACCGGCCGTGTAGCCGCCTCCCGCACGACAGCACCCCAGCGCCCAAACCGCGTCGCTCCACTCGTTCGCGCGCCAGCCTCGCAGCCCAGGTCGTCCGCACGCTGCCGCCGTCCAGACGCCTTGACAGCGCGCCCGTCCCAGCGTGTCGCTCGTTCGCGCGCCAGCCTCGCAGCCAAGTCGCCGCGCCTTGCGCGCCGTCGACGCCTTGACAGCGCGCCGCCCAGCGTGTCGGCTTCGCCTGCCGCGCGCGCTCGAGCAGCGCCCTGGCCCAGAAGTGCCCGTCCCTTGCGCTTGCTGCCGAGGCGTGTGCCTTCTCGGTTGGTAAATTCCCGAGCCTCCACCCTTTGGACTTTCGCTTTTAGATCTTTGTCTATTAATTAGGATATTTTATTACTTGTTTAGGTTGCTCGAGTTCACTTAAAAGCTCGAGGGTCGTTATTCGATTCGGGATAATCAACCTCCACTTATTTCCGTAAGGATTCTTACCGGGGTTGTGTGGACCTGCGAATAATTGATAGCACGTTGATTATTGTAATTATATGAGTTTCTAGTGATAGGTTTCATGTTTTTCTTTTGATTCATGTTCGTGACATGTTTACATCCCGTTAGTTCCATGCTAGGCTTTCCTATCTTGATAGAACCATGCTGCCTATTGTATGCTGCTAGATCCAAGTTACGGTTAGACGTGTGATGTATAGTTTAGAGGGCCGTAGAGGTAACTAGTTTGGGGTCCCGCTCGGGCAAGACCCGATGGACATCTGGAGGTGTAAGGCCCTATGGGCATCCTAGGTGTGTAAGGCCCACTGGGCATCACCGATCTCGGAGGTGTAAGGCCCTATGGGCATCCTAGGTGTGTAAGGCCCACTTTGGGCATCACCGATTACGGAGGTGTAAGGCCCTATGGGCATCCTAGGTGTGTAAGGCCCCTTTGGGCATCACCGACATCTTGAAGGTGTAAGGCCCGATGGGCATCCTAAGTGTGTAAGGCCCCACTGGGCATCACTGTGTCCTAAGTGTGTAAGGCCCCACTGGGCATCACTGAGTCCTAGATTGTGTAAGGCCGAAGGGCATCCAAGCGTAGGACCTAGGAGTGACTGTTGATGGGAGCCCTTGAACAGGCTCGCCCTAGAAATAGCCCATAGCCTAACCAACCGTTTCTGCTCTAAGTCTTTGTATGATTGCTTGTCCATGTGCTAAATGAGATGATTTCGTATTGTACCCCGATTGGGGATTCTTACTGAGTAACTTGTTGCTCACCCTTATTTTCTGTGGCTTTCCACCGGGTAACTTGGGACAGAGGTGGATGGCTAGGAGGAGCGGCTCGATGATCATGGATAGTGACGACTGGTCGCACGTTTCTTTAAATGTTTTCGTTAATGATTTAGCATGTAGTGGGACTTGGGTCCCTAGGAAAAAGTACTCAAACTATTTTATGTTATCGTACCGTTTTCCTTTGAATTGTTTTAAGAAATCTTGATCGAGTCAATTACTGTTTATTTTAATTGAAATCATGATTTTGTTTTAAAAGTGTTTATCGCAAAGTTTTAAACTTCCGACTCTGAATGATGTTTATATTCTTATTCATGCATGTTTAGTATGGACCTTAGGTTAGAGACCGTTTCTTGGGTCGGGTCCTTACACCTTCTCTGGGCAAGTTAGCCTCTGGTGCCACGGGCGCCTCTGAGCTGATATATACTCTCGGCCGCAGCTCTGCAGCATCTCTATTTGCAGTTCCAGACGAACCTGCTCCACTGCGTGTAACCGGCATACTGGTGTAAAGACCCGACCCAAAAGGGGCTCTAAATGGGCCTTTACCCCAATGCATGTAGTGAAAATAAAAGACATTATGAAAAATACATTTCGGATCCCAAGTAAAAACAGAAACATTCAACAACCAAAACATACATTTCTAAAAGCGTACTCTGATCAGAGATTTATTTAAACCATTAAAACAATCCACAAGTACAAATATGCTTTAATCCATAAAACGTAAGAAAACATCCTGGGGCTCTGTGCCCGTCTACATGCATTCAGGGGAAATAACAAAAGTCAAGAGTCATGATAAAATAAAAATAGTCAGAGATGACAGCAGGATTCCATGATCACAGCTTCCCCTTCAGCCATCCTGTCTCCCGCCTTGATTACCTGTGGAAAACCACAGAATAAGGGTGAGTAACGAATTACCCAGTAAGAATCCCCAACCGGGGTACAATACGATATACATGATCATCTAGAAGAATGTATGCAAGCTATGAGTACGAACACAGAGCGGAGCACATAGCTAAGTCCACACTTGGACCTCGGATGCCAACTCAGGGTCTTAGTCCGGAAATACCACAACACACTATACGCGCTATACGGGAACAAGTCCCGGCCTCAGCCTGTCTACTGACGATACGAAAGGTGCACTAGCTCAAGATCCCGAGGAGCTCTCCGGTCGACGCTGTAATGAGCGTAAGCATGCACCGCGTGCTTCTACAGACTATGGGGGGTGCCGGGTCTAGTGGCAAGCTGCCCATATCCGGATACCACGCCTAACTAAATCTCTAGATCGGTGTCACTGACATAGGGGTGTGAGACCTGGACACGTGAACTATGTCGGCTGTACCACACTTTTTGAGGCTAAGGAGGCGGGTCATGGTAGGCTTACACCAGGAAGCCGTCCTTACCTTAACAGTGGCAATCAGGGCTACCGCCGAACACGCCGAGGACGCGTGCGTTTGTGGGGACTAGGCATTGCCAAGTCATCATCCCGACCGTTGGGGTATCGCTTAGACTACCACCCTCACCCAAGATTACAGGGCCTACCGGTTGGGATAGCTAATCCCTCACGGGGTCCAAGGACGGAGAACTGTCTCGAACGTCCTTGCCATAGATGCAAGATACTTTATGCATCGGGCCCGGATGATGCTATCTACCTAAATTCTAACCTGCCTTAACAATCAGCAAACAATCCAATACGTGCTCGAAAGAATACAATGAGACCTAGCATGGTACTACTGAACAAGAATGAATATGAGCATGCGAGAGCGGAACAACCTAGCATGGACTAACATGAAAGAACAACATACGAAGTCATGCGATCAGAATTCAGAGCAGAGCACCTAAACTATACATGCTGATAATCACAAATGCGGACATACAACATCAATCACATAGAACATCGCGGGGTCCACACAACCCGGTAAGAAATCCTTACCTTGGTCGGAAGACTTCTACACACAAATTCCTAAAGTGCGAACACACCAGAGCTAGCTATCGAGAACCTACAAACATGGTAACAATCATAACCATATCCCTAAAAATATAATAAAGCAAGAGGCTCGGCTGGGAGCACTCACACGGCACCGCGACACGAAGCAAAAGCGGCTGGCTGCGGCCTGCCTGGGCCGAAGCTGGCGCTGCCGCTGCTGCCTGCACTGGGCGCTGGCGCGCGCTCTGCGCGGATGGATGGGCGCTGGGCGCGGCTGTATTCGCGACGACAGACAGACGGGACTCGGCGGCAGCGGCAGCGGCACGCGCACGAGCGCACGGCGCTGGCGCGCGATGCGGACACGGCGAGTTACTCGGCGAGGACGCGCGCCGCGCGCGAGCAACGTCTTGGCGTGCGGCGCGCCCAATGGTTCGGCAAGCGGACACGGCGAGGGCGCGCGACACACAGCGAGGGCGTCGCGATGGGGGCTGCGTGCAATGGGCGAACTCGGGTGGGCGTGCGGCGGCGGCGACTTCGGCGATGGCTTCCTCGGCTGCGACACGGGCGTCGCGACAATAAGTGGTGCGACGGCGACAGATCCGGGCGACGGACTGGGGCGTGCGACAGGCGATCTGCTGCGATCCTCGGCGGATCTCGTGCGTATGGCTGGTCGGTCGGCGTCTGGCGGCAAGCGCGGGGCTGCGACAGCGATCTGCGATCCTCGGCGGATCTGTGTGCATTCTTTGGTCGAATCGAGCGTCTGGCTCGAGAGGTAAGGCGCAGACACTGGACTGACTGCAACAACACACACACACACAAGCTCTCCTTCTTACCTTCGGCCAGCAAGAACACCCAAACGAGAAGATGAAGAGGATGAAAACTTACCGGAATGATGATGGAGTCTCGAGTGCAAAGGGGATGAAGAAATCGGCAAGGAGAGCTTGGGAGAAAGCTTGGGCGGCCACAACTCTTTTGGAGAAGAAAACACAACAAACCTAATTCCTTTTCATTTAATCAAATGCACCAAACACCAAAGATCCAAGGTTAACTAAGATGTGATGCAGAAAGAGCAACAAGAGCAACTAATGGCTCAATTGGTACACATCTCCACAAGCTTCCCAGAGACCGGGTTCAAACCCTAGGCTGCAAAGACAATTCCCTTCTATTTTTACTTTTGCATCAAACCTTGCTCAAACCAAACCACAAACCCCTCCAAAAACCTACAAAAACCATCCAATAATTTTAGTAACTGGAAAAGACACAAACGACCCTGACGGCCCGACCAAATTACCAAATTACCCCTAGGGCATACGGAAGACCGGAAGAAAAACACTGGTCGTTACAATATTCCCTCCTTTTATGACTTTCGTCCTCGAAAGTCCTTAAGACAGAAACACTCAGGGTAATGCAATCTCATCTCGTCTTCCGCTCCCAAGTGGCTTCCTCAGAACCCCGATTCTTCCATCGAACCTTTACCAAACGAATCTCGCGACACGCAACGTCTTGGTCTCAAAGGCAAGGATCCCCACCGGCTTCTCCTCGAAGTTCAAATCCTCATTCGGTGCAAAGGCTCAAAGTCCACAATGTGCGACGGGTCAGAGACAAATATTGCCTCAACATCGATACATGGAAAACACTATGCACCGCTGATAGTGACGGAGGTAGGGCTAACCGGTAAGCAACTCGCCAATCCTCTCTAGGATCTCAAACGGACCAACAAAGCGGGGACTCAACTTCCCACGCTTGCAAACCTCAGAACACCTCGCATCGGAGCAACCTTAAGGAACACATGTTGACCAACCTCAAACTCCAAATCTCGGCGCCGAACATCGGCGTAACTCTCTCGCTGCTCTGAAGTGTCAACATACGAGCTCTAATCTTCGTGACCGCACCATTGGTCAAGCTGCAGTAACTCGGGACCCAAAACCTGTCTATCACCAACCTCTTCCCGAGAACACGGGGACCGACTAACGCTTACCATACAAAGCCTCGAATGGAGCCATCTCGAATCGCCGATCGTAATCGTTGTTATAGGCAAACTCCATCAAATCTGAGATCATTGGTCCCAATTTGCGGGAAATCCAACACACAAGCCCTCAACATATCCTCGAGAATCGATTCACTCTCTCGGTCGACCATCCGTCTCGAGGGTGAAAAAGTCATCTGAAATCGCACTGTGCCCAAAACCTTCTCGGAGCGCTCTCGAAACGAGAAGTGAACCGCGAGTCACGATCGGACACAATCCTCACCGGCACACCATGATAACGGATGATCTCGCTCCCAAAAACAATCTGCGCCCACAGTTCCACGGTATAAGTGTCTCTCACAGGGAATGAAGTGTGCGCTCTTGGTCAAACGGTCGACTATCACCCAAATCTGAGAGAACTTCCTCTGAGTCCTTGGCAAACCAGAGATAAAGTCCATGGAGATCTCTTCCCATTTCCATTTGGGCACACTCGGTGCATTGCAACAAACCAGTGGCCTCTGTCTAGGTGCCTTCACTTGGCGACAAGTGAGACAGGGTGACAAACTCGCCACATCTCTCTTCATTCCCATCCACCGAGAAGGTCCGCTTAAGGTCTCGATACATCTTGGTACCCCGGGGTGCCAAGCAAAAGGGGGCTGTCAGGCCTCGAGAGCAACTCGCTGCAGAACTCGCAATGTCCGGAACACACAACGGCCTCTATAAGTCAACCCACCATGCGGTGAATATACAAAGTCAAAGTCACCGTCAAGACTAACTCTGTCAACCAATCTCTTAAGTGCGGGTCACCCTAACTGGCCGTCTATCAATAATCCATTTGCCTAATCGACGAGTGAGCAGGACAAATGAGCTACCACTCGGGCGGTAACCTCACCCAACAACATCGCAACCTCGCCCGCTCGACTCTCTCCGCAAACTGGCTGGGAACTCAACAACGCCGCAGAGTGCGACGTCTTTCTACTCAAAGCATCGGCCACTACGTTGGCTTTACCGGATGGTACAAAATCTCGCAGATCATAATCCTTTACCAACTCTAACCACCTTCTCTCGCCTCATATTCAACTCCTTACGAGTAAAGCAGATACTTGAGGCTCGGTGATCGGTAAACATCTCGAATCCGCTCACCATACGGTAATGCCTCCAAATCTTCGGTGCAAACACCATCTTTGCCAACTCCATATCATGAGTCGGGTAGTTACGCTCATACGGCTTGGTGACGGGAAGCATAGGCAATGACCTTCCCGTCTTTGCATCAACACACAACCTAATCCAAACTTGGAAGCATCATCTGTAGACCACGAAACCACTGTCCCCTCCGGATTGCCAACATCAGTCTTTGAAGTCAAACTACGCTTGAGCCTGGCAAAGCTCTCATCACACTCTTTGTCCCAAACAAACTCGACACCCTTCCTCGCCGACGAGTGAGTGAGGCGAGGCTAAAGCCGAAAAGTCCTTGACGAACCGACGCTAGTAACCCGCCAAACCTGAGAAAGCTGCGAATCTCGAAGCTGAAGTCGGCTTGGCCCATGAACTCACGGCCTCAATCTTCGCGGGGTCCACGGCTATACCATCTCTCGAAACCACGTGGCCTAGGAAGGCCACCTGCTCCAACCAGAATCACATTTGGAAAACTTCGCATAAAGTCGGGTTTCCCTCAAAGCCGCCAATACTCGCCTCGGATGCTCTGCATGGTCTTCTTTAGACCTCGAATAAATCGAATATCGTCAATGAACACAATGACGAAGGTTGTCCAAAAATGATTTGAACAACCTATCCATCATGTCCATGAACGCGGTGGGGCATTGGTCAATCCAAACGACATAACCACAAACTCATAGTGACCATATCCGGACACAGAAAATTGTCTTAGGCATGTCGGCATCCCCGATCCAGAATCGATGGTAACCGGATCTCGATCTATCTTGGAGAACACGAAGCTCCTGAAGCCGATCGAACAAATCATCGTCACGGGAAACAGATACTTATTCTTCTTTGTCACCTTATTAAGCTCGCGGTAATCAATACATAAGCGCATAGAACCATCCTTCTTTTTAACAAACAGAATCGGTGCTCCCCACGGGGACACACTCGGACGGATGAACCCTCGGTCTAACATCTCCTGCAATCGAATCTTGATTCCTTTAACTCACTGGCGCCATGCGATATGGAGCCTTCGAGATAGGAGGGTCCTGGCTCGAGCTCAATAATGAAGTCAACCTCTCTCTTTGGGGCAACCCCGTAACTCCTCTCAGAAACACATCCGCGAACTCCCGCACGACCGGCACTGATCGCGATCAAGAAGAGACGGCTCTCCACTGCACAACTTGGCTAGGTAACCCCAAGCTCCATGAGCTAGCAAACGACGAGCTTTCACAGCTGACACCATCGGCGGGCAGACTCCACCTTGGACTCCACGAAACTTAAAACTAGGCCGACTAGGTGGCACGAACACCACTTCTTTCCGGTGGCGGTCAATCAACGCGTGGTTAGCGACTAACCACTCCATACCAAGAATCACATCAAAACCGCTCATAGGCGAGAACTATGAGCGTAGCTACAAGCAACTCTCCGGATATCTCGATCCGGCCATCCTTAATCTTATCTCTAGCTAACATACTAACTCCCGAAGGAGTTGCAGCAGATAACTCAAAACCTAGAGGCTCTAGTCTCAACTTAGCATGCTCGATGAAACAACACGAGATACAAATGAATGCGTAGAAGCGAGAATCAAACAAGACAAATGCGCAGTGATCTAAAACAAGAAGCGTACCTCGCCACGGCGGCATCCGTGCGCTCGGCCTCCTAACGGTCGTAGCAAACACCCGACCTGCTCGCTACGCTATTGGTGAGGACAGAAACGGATCATATGTCCTCTTTACCACAACGAAAACACACTCGGGCCCCATGCCGCAAGCTCCAGTGTGGGTTCTCTCGCAAGAAGCACAAGCGGGAACTCGCTCGGGACCGCCCGCTTTGGCGAGGTGAAACGGATCGGGGCCCTATCGCGATCCCGGTTTTGGAGGCGCCCTTGGCGACGCTGGCCGCCACCCCTAAACTCAAACTTTCTCTTACCTTGCCCCACCGCACTGGAGCAGACGCCGAGCAGAGCGGCAACCACCCGCTCAGCAGATACTTCCCATTATAGATCGTGGCCAAGCTGGGGCGGCCCTAGCATAAGTGTCGGGGGCACGAGCCCCGACATCACGGGAAACACCGCCTCAATCCAGATATGAACTTCCGAATCTTGACTCGGGGTGGCAATCAACCGAGGAGCAAAATATCCATACTCACGAGAACTTGCGCTCATAATCCTCAATGGAATCGAACCTCGCGCCAGGTTCGGAAGAGCTCCACCATCTTCTCTTGAGCCTCATCAGCGATGAACTTTACCTTGAACTCGGCCTTGAAGAACTCCCAAGTAGCGGGTGGAGACCAGGTGGTCTCTCGCTCAAGGTGGACTCCTACCACCATCTCGCTGTGCCTCCTAGCACATGAGCCGCACACCTCGGCCTCTGAATATCGGGGCACACCATGATCGGGAAGGTGTACTCCAAATGGGCAATCCACTGGGCGCCGCTAACGCATCACCGGTGGCATCAAACTTCTCAGAGCTTCCACTTCACAAAATCCTTCACCACCTACCCAATTCCTCGGCACCCTCCGCCATATCGCCTCTGGAGCTACTTGCTCCTCGAGGAGCTGGAGGTGCTACCGAGCTCTCTTGAACCAATCGAGTCACCGCTCGATCCGGGCTCGGGACTCTTCCCGCTGCGCGCCAACAAGGCCTGGATCTCGCCCTCTGGTCACTCAACATGCTGACCATAAAGCCCTCATAGACTCGGCAAACTCTGCTCCGAGGAGCGATCTCTCACGGCGCTTCGATCGCCTCAACGCCCGCTCTAGGCGTAACGGGAGAGGATTTCGCTGGTGGAATGCCATCGATCTCGGCTTGGGACGATGTCCTGCGAGATCGATCCGATCCCCGATACCTCGACCGCTCTCGAACCTCCTCTCCCGATGACGGTGATAGCATCTTGGCGATCTACATCCAAACCAACAACGAATCAAAACACCGCTGTCACCACTCCACAACACCAAACAAGGCATACACTAGATGATAGGTATTGTAAATTCTTAACCCTTTTTCAACAACAAATAGTAAACTTAGCGTGCACTGATGACCGTGAGTCTTGATGATCATGGAAAAACGACCTACAACAAAAGGTCAGTCTACAGAATCTATGACTCGAGCTCGATACCAATCAGAAAGACCCGACCCAAAAGGGGCTCTAAATGGGCCTTTACCCCAATGCATGTAGTGAAAATAAAAGACATTATGAAAAATACATTTCGGATCCCAAGTAAAATGCAGAAACATTCAACAACCAAAACATACATTTCTAAAAGCGTACTCGATCAGAGATTTATTTAAACCATTAAAACAATCCACAAGTACAAATATCTTTGGAATCCATAAAACGTAAGAAAACATCACGGGGCTCTGTGCCCGTCTACATGCATTCAGGGAAATAACAAAAGTCAAGAGTCATGATAAAATAAAAATAGTCGAGATGACAAAGAGATTCCATGATCACGCCTTCCCTTTGACCATCCTGTCTCGCGCTTGATTACCCGTGGAAAACCACAGAATAAGGGTGAGTAACGAATTACCCAAAGAAGAATCCCCAACCGGTACAATACGATATACATGATCATCTAGAAGAATGTATGCAAGCTATGAGTACGAACACAGAGCGGAGCACATAGCTAAGTCCACACTTGGACCTCGGATGCCAACTCGTGGTCTTAGTCCGGAAATACCACAACACACTATACGCGCTATACGGGAACAAGTCCCGGCCTCGGCGTCTCTCGACGATACGAAAGGTGCACTAGCTCAAGATCCCGAGGAGCTCTCCCGGCCGTATTTGTAATGAGCGTAAGCATGCACCGCGTGCTTCTACAGCACTATGGGGTGCCGGGTCTAGTGGCAAGTCGCCCATATCCGGATACCACGCCTAACTAAATCTCGGATCGGTGTCACCGACATAGGGGTGTGAGACACTGGACACGTGAACTATGTCACCTGTACCACCGCACTTTGAGGCTAAGGAACGGGTCATGGTAGGCTTACACCAGGAAGCCGTCCTTACCTTAACAGTGGCAATCAGGGCTACCTGCCGGACACGGCGAGGACGTGCGCATTTGCCGGGACTAGGCATTGCCAAGTCATCATCCCGACCGTTGGGGTATCGCTTAGACTACCACCCTCACCCAAGATTGCGAGGGCCTACCGGTTGGGATAGCTAATCCCTCACGGGGTCCAAGGATGGAGAATCGTCTCGAACGTCCTTGCCATAGATGCAAGATACTTTATGCATCGGGCCGGATGATGCTATCTACCGAATTCTAACTCGCCTTAACAATCGCAAACAATCCAATACGTGCTCGAAAGAATACTGCAGACCTAGCATGGTACTACTGAACAAGAATGAATATGAGCATGCAGAGCGGAACAACCTAGCATGGACTAACATGAAAGAACAACATACGAAGTCATGCCATCAGGAATTGAACAGAGCACCTAAACTATACATGCGCGATAATCACAAACGGACATACAACATCAATCACATAGAACATCGCAGGTCCACACAACCCGGTAAGAAATCCTTACCTTGGTGGGAAGACTTCTACACACAAATTCCTAGGCTGCGAACACTTCCGAGCTAGCTATCGAGAACCTATAAACATGGTAACAATCATAACCATATCCCTAAAAATATAATAAAACAGCAAGCTCGGCTCGGGAGCACTCACACGGCACCGCGACACGAAGCAAGGGCGCCTTTGGCAGCCGGGCACGGCCATGGAGCTGGCGCTGGCTGCGCGCTGCAGCACCTGGCTGGGCGCTCTCGCTGCGCGGATGAATGGCGCTGGGCGCGGTGTGGCGCACATGACGAGACGGGACTCGGTAGGCGAGCGGCACGGCACGGGCGCACGGGCGCTGGCGTGCGATGCGGACACGGCGAGTTGCTCGGCAGGGACGCGCACGCGGGCGAACGTCTTGGCGTGCGGGCCAGCGGTTCGGCAAGCGGACACGGAGAGGGCGCGCGGACACGGCGAGGGCGTGCGATGGGGCGACTGCGTGCAATGGGCGAACTCGGCTGGGCATGCGACGGGCGAGCGACTCGGTGATGGCTTCCCTCGGCTGGGACCTGGCGTGCGACAAGCTGGTGCGACGGCGACAGATCTGGGCGACGGACCTGGGGCGTGCGACAGGCGATCTGCTGATCCTCGGCCGGATCTGGTGCAGCTGCTGGTCGAGGGCGTCTGCGGCGGCAAGGCAGGGCTGCGACAGGCGATCTGCTGATCCTCGGCCGGATCTGGTGCAGCTGCTGGTCGAATCTGAGCGTCTGGCTCGGCAGCTGGGCAGACCTGGACAGCCTGCAACAACACACACACACACAAGCTCTCCTTCTTACCTTCGGCCAGCAAGAACACCCAAACGAGAAGATGAAGAGGATGAAAACTTACCCGGAATGATGATGGAGTCTCGAGCTGCAAAGGGGATGAAGAAATCGGCAAGGAGAGCTTGGGAGAAAGCTTGGGCGGCCACAACTCTTTTGGAGAAGAAAACACAACAAACCTAATTCCTTTTCATTTAATCAAATGCACCAAACACCAAAGATCCAAGGTTAACTAAGATGTGATGCAGAAAGAGCAACAAGAGCAACTAATGGCTCAATTGGTACACATCTCCACAAGCTTCCCAGGAGACCCGGGTTCAAACCCCAGCTGCAGCACAATTCCCGTCTATTTTTACTTTTGCATCAAACCTTGCTCAAACCAAACCACAAACCCCTCCAAAAACCTACAAAAAACCATCCAATAATTTTAGTAACTGGAAAAGACACAAACGACCCTGACGGCCTGACCAAATTACCAAATTACCCCTAGGGCATACCTGGAAGACCGGGAAGAAAAACCTGGGTCGTTACAACTGGCGATCTACACGGAAACCACAACGGGTTAGTCCACGCTCGGACTTTCTCTGCAAACAAAGATAACACATGTGTACTGCATATAGTATCATAAACAAAACCCTTAGCTTATTGAACTTAGACAAACCTGGCGGCCTTGGAGTGCTGGAGATCATGGGAACACAACCTACAAACAGGTTAGTCTACAGAATCTATGACTCTGTGCTCTGATACCAACTGTAAAGACCCGACCTGAAAACGGTGCTAAACCTAGATCTTTACTCAGCATGCAAGTGAAAAGCATAAAATGACCCAGCTAGGGTCGGTTTGTAAAACTTTTCAAATATAAGAGTGGAAAACACTAAAAACAAAGTAAACATTCATTAGGCAAAAACGAACCATTCAAATTAAAAACAGTGACTGATCAGTACTTTCCTTAAAAACATAAAATAGTTCAAATCATAGTTTTCCCTACGGACCCAAGTCCAACTACATGCTGAAATAAAAAAAACAGTAAAATAAGACACGACAAAGTGTCAGCAGCATCCATGATCCCCCAGCTCCCTCCGCTAGCCGCCTCGGTGTTGTCCAAAAGATCGCGCGCCCTCGCATCGTGTCGCTCACGTCCGCGCGCCGTCGCCCAGCCGAGCTAGCGCCCGCGCCCGCGCGCCCTGTGTCGCTCGCGTGCCGTCCGCGCGCAGCCCAGTGCCCCTCCGCGCGCAGCTCGCGCCCAGCCAGCGCGCCTGTCTGCGCCCATCAGTTGCCTAGCCCGTGCAGCCAGCCCGTTCGAGTGTCATCTGTGCCTTGTGAGTTGCTCCCGAGCCGAGCCCTGTTTATTTTATTATATTTAGGGCTATTTTATGATTATTGATGTGTTTGCTTGGCTCGTTATAGGTTGCTCGGGTTCGATCGCAGTTAATTTTATTGTGTGTTGTTGCCTTTCGACTGTGTAAGGATTTCTTACCGAGTTGTGTGGGCCCCTGCGATATTGTCATGATTTTGCCTTGCTTGTTTCTTCGATTGTTATGAGCATGATAATAATAGAGCGACTTTGATAAATTTTCGCTAGCATGTTTGCTTGATATTATATGTTAGTGCCATGCTAGGTTTGTTCTCACAAAGATGCTTGTGATTCCTGCTTAAGCTCGTAGTATCATGCTAGGTAGTGTGATTGATGTCGGTCTTTGTTTGCTAGCCAGGAATCATTGCTTTTTGCTCTGTACTCTTAGATAGAGTTGTAGGGTTTGTCATCATCCAGAGGCTGTGCGGACATAACGTACTTTGTCCCCACTGATCGGGAGTAGTGTGCAAAGCATAACGTATCTTGCTTCCCCCCCCGGTCACTAAGGTGGATTTAGCTCAGGTCGGGAATAAAGTGTGCGCAACATAACGTATCTTGCTACCCTCCCCGACCAGCCGGTTGTGGAATTAGCTACCCACTTCGGCATAGCCTAGTTTGTAGCCTGCTAGAGCGGAACCTTGCCATCGGTGTAAGCCTGCCCTGGCCGGTTCTTAGCTTCAGGTCGGTGGACCATGCTGCACAGATGAGCGCCGAGGGCCTCGTGCTACTGTGATCAGTGACACCGCTTCCGAGTCTTAGGCATGCGTACCTGGCCCACGTAGTTTGCCCTTAGGCCCCCGCATTTACACCGGTTGCAGAAGAGCATGCGGTGTGCGCGCACACGCGTTAGTTGCCGGTTCGGAGAGCTCCCCCGGGCTAATGTTCGTGAGTACACCATTCCTTCGAGTTTAGAGCCAGACTTCGGGTACTCTCCCGATAGTCCAGATCTATTAGCAAGGGTAAGAGGCCCTTGAGGACATCCTTGGGATCGGTTTTTCAGCTGATCAACTGGCTGAGGGAGAAAGACCCTCAGAGATGTCCCAGGATTGGTTAGGATAACCAATCATTAGGCCGGAAGTAGGAGACTTCCGATGACTCCATATCTTTCTTTGTAAGCTCGTTGAGCTATGATCCGTGTTGGTAGTTGTTTGCTTGCATCTTTGTGGTACTAGATGATTGATTATATCGTATTGTACCCCGGTTGGGGATTCTTACTGAGTAATTCGTTGCTCACCCTTACTTATCTTTCAGGAAACCATGGCGCGAGGCAGGATGGCTGGAGGAGGATCTGTGATCATGGAAAACCCGTTGTTCAACTCTGAGTCTTGTATGTATGTTTTAAATGTCCTCTGAATGCATGTAGTTGGGCACGGAGCCCTAGGTTGTTTTATGAATGTATTTCCGGATTCTAGCATTGTTGTAAATGTTGTAAAGTTGTATGTTTTTAATAAATCTCTGATCAGAGTAAGTTTTGGAAATGTATTTGTCTTGGAACAGGTGCTTGGAAATAGGGACAGGTTTCAAGAATTTTGTATTGACTTTTTAAATGAACTCTTGCCGGTTTTTGGTTTTTACTTAGAATTCGAAACAACCCTATTGCAAATTCTAGTGTTGATTTGTATGCATGCATTGAGGTAAGGGCCCATTTAGAGCCCCATTCGGGTCGGGTCTTTACAGGCCGAGACCTGGTACCCTCTCGTTTGGTAATTCCCGAGCCTCCACTCTTTTGGACCCTAAGCTGTTGGTTGCCGTTTATTTAATTAGGTTGTTTTTATTAAAATGCTTAGGTTGCTCGGTTTTGCTTTAAAGCTCGAGGGTCACTATTTGATTGTGAAAGTTATTTCTGCTCGTTTCCAGGTAAGGATTTCTTACCGTGGTTGTGTGGACCCTGCAATGCTATCATGATTGTGCCTTGTATGCTTGGTTGTTGTTATGAGTATGTTAGCTATTGAACATCTTGTGTTTGAAATCTTGCTAGCATGTTGCTTGTTGTTCATGTTAGTGCCATGCTAGGTTTGTTCTTCCAGCATGCCATGTCTTGTGATTGTATGAAATTTCCAGTGGGTAGGTTACATGTTTTCTCTTGCTTCCAGATCGTGTTGCTCTTGTGTCCCCTGATAGATTCTGTTAGTTCCATGCAAGGGGTTTAATTATCTTGGCATACCTTGTTCTATTTTATCCTGTTAGTTCCGTGCCAGGCATAGGCGGGTGATGTATAGTGTAGAAGACTGTAGGGGTAACTAGTTTAGGTCCCGCTCGGGTAAGACCTCGATGGACATCCGAGTGTAAGACCACGATGGGCATCCTAGGTGTGTAAGTCCTCGATGGGCATCACCGAGTTGAAGGTGTAAGACCACGATGGGCATCCTAGGTGTGTAAGTCCTCGATGGGCATCACCGAGTTGGAGGTGTAAGACACGATGGGCATCCTAGGTGTGTAAGTCCTGAAGGGCATCACCGAGTTGGAGGTGTAAGACACGATGGGCATCCTAGGTGTGTAAGTCCTCGATGGGCATCACCGAGTTGGAGGTGTAAGACCGATGGGCATCCTAGGTGTGTAAGTCCCGATGGGCATCACTGAGTTGGAGGTATAAGACCCTGATGGGCATCCTAGGTGTGTAAGTCCCCGATGGGCATCACTGAGTTGGAGGTGTAAGACCCTAATGGGCATCCTAGGTGTGTAAGGCCCCGATGGGCATCACTGAGTTGGAGGTGTAAGACCCGGATGGGCTTCCTAGGTGTGTAAGTCCCCGATGGGCATCACTGAGTCCTAGGTTGTGTAAGACCCCGAAGGGCATCCAAGTGTAGAACCTAGGATAGGCTGTCGATGTAAGCCCTTGAATAGGCTCGCTTTAGGAGTAGCTCATAGCCTAATTCAACCGTTTTGCTCTAAGTCATTGTTCTATTTGCATGTATACTAGGGTGCTAGATGACTGATGTATCGTATTGTACCCCGGTTGGGGATTCTTACTGAGTATGTTTATACTCACCCTTATTTCTGTGGTTTTCCACCAGGTAACTCGGGACAAAGACCGGGACGCTAGCGGAGGGAGCTGATTGATCATGGGAGCTGCCGGCACTCTGTCTTTATTGTTTGCATATTTGTTCAGCATGTAGATGGACAGGAGTCCTAGGGGAAACATTATAAAAAGTTGTTTGAGCTGTTTTGAATGTTTTTATATACTGGCCAGGTTTGTTTTACTTCGTTGGTTTTTCTTAAACAAAATTGTTGATTATGTTTTAAGTGTTCCCCGTTTCCAAATGTTTTGAAAAAGTTTTAAATATGAGCACTGAACCGCTTGTTGAAATATTTAACTTGCATGCTGAGTGAGGACCTAGGTTTAGGACCGTATTCCAGGTCGGGTCCTTACATCTTCCCTGTAGCTAGCTCGGGTTCGGTTGCAGCTTAGTATCTTTCTTGTGTGTGTTTGCCTTCTGACCCAGGTAATGTGGGCCCTGCGATATTTTCTGTGATTGTTGATTGTATGTATGTTTATGTTTATCAGCATGTTAGTGGATAGGTGTTGTAACGGCCCAGGTTTTCATCCCGGTCTTCCAGGTTTGTCCTAAGGGTATTTTGGTAATTTGGTCGGGCTGTTAGGGCCGTTTCAGTCTTCCTCAGTTGCTAATATTCTTGGATGGTCAAATGTAGGGTTTGGTTGCCTTTTTGGATGTGTTTGGGCATGGAGAGATGCTAAAGTAAAATTGTTGTTTAATTGTGTAGCTGTTGGGTTTCGAACCCGGGATGCCAGGGAGTTAGAGGAGTGGTGTTACCGGTTTTGCCACAAGATGTTTTTGTTGCTCATTCCGTGGTATGTCTTGGTTAGCTATGGGTTTTTGGGATTTTGGTGTGTTTGATTAAATGAAGGGAAAATAGGTTTTCCATCTCTTTTGTTCCTCCAAATCCCCCTAGCCGCCCAACCCATTCTCTCTAGCTTTTGCCGTGCGTTTTCTCCCAAGCATCCTCGCCGTCGTCATTTTCTTCCCTGGTAAGTGTTCTCGATCTCTTGCTCCTTCGTTTTGGGTGTTGTTCTTGCTGGCCGAGATAGGGAGAGGCTGAGTTTTGGTTTGTTGCAGCTAGCTTAGCTGTAAGGACCCGACCCGAAGAACGGTCTCTAACCTAGATCCTCACTTTGCATGCATGATTAAGAATATAAAATCAACATTCAGAGAACCAATTTAAGACTTTTCAATCAACACAATTAAAACAAATCCTTAAATTCATTAAGTAAAACCAACAAGTAAAGTGACTGATCAGTACTTTCTAAAAAAACCAAACAAAACGGTTCGAGAACTCTTAAACAAGTTTTTGAATGAATGATTTCCTAAGGACTCAAGTCCAACTACATGCTAAACCAAAATCAAAGAAAAGATAAAAGTGTGTCTCAGAGTTTGGCCATCCATGATCATCTAGCAGCCTACTCCTAGGCATCCAGCCTCTGTCCCAAGTTACCTGATGGAAAAACTACAGAAAATAAGGGTGAGCAATGAATCAGTCAGTAAGAATCCCCAACCGGGGTACAATACGAAAACATCTCATTTAGCACACCGACATGGAACCATACAATGACTTAGAGCAAAACAGTTGGTTTAGGCTATACGCCACTCCTAGAGCTTGCCTATTCAAGGACTTACAACTACAACTTATCCTAGGTTCTACACCTTGATGCCCATCGGGGTCTTACACAACCTAGGACACAATGATGCCCATCGGGGACTTACACATAAGGATGCCCATCAGGGTCTTCCTCTTGCGAAACTCAGTGATGCCCATCGGGGACTTACACACAAGGATGCCCATCGTGGTCTTACACCACAGTCAATGATGCCCATCGGGGTCTTACACATACGGATGCCCATCGGGGTCTTACTCCACAAATAATGATGCCCATCGGGGTCTTACACATACGGATGCCCATCGGGGTCTTACTCCACAAATCAATGCTGCCCATCGGGGTCTTACACACAAGGATGCCCATCGGGGTCTTACTCCACAATCAATGCTGCCCAACTGGGTCTTACACATCTAGGATGCCCATCGGAGTCTTACTCCAGCTAGGATCACAAAGATGCCCATCGGGGTCTTACACTCCCTAGCAACTTTATGATGCCCATCGGGGACTTACACATAAAGTCAGCAGTGTAGTGCCCATTGGGGACTTACATACACTAGCAAAGCACTGGTGCCCATCAGGGACTTACCCAAGCGGAACCTAACTAATAACCCCTATAGTCTCCTACCTTATTCATTACCTGTCTATCCCTAGCATGAACTAACAGAAACGAACAGGAAACATGGATATGCTAGAATAAGAAAACCCTAGCATGGAACTAACCGAATACGAACATGAAACATGGATATGCCAGAATAAGAAAACCCTAGCATGGAACTAACAGAATACGAATAGAACACAAACATGCCATCAAGAGGAAACATGAATCCTATTCACAAGGAATCTCATACAGTTACAAGGTATGATATGCTAACAAGTATTCGTAGGGTCCACACAACCCCGGTAAGAAACCCTTACCTAGAAATAAGTAGAAACTAACTACCACAACCAACAAGCGACCCTCAATAAAATCAACCTAATTGAACAAACAGCAGCTAACATCTTAGGGTCCAAAAGAATAAAGGCTCCGGAATTACCAACCGAGAGGGCACTAGGTTTTGGCCCAACTCTTGGAAAAGCAGGCTCTCGGCGGCAAGTGGGCAGGCAGGGCGTGCGGAACGATAGGCTTCTGCACATGCGGACGAGCGCTGGCGCGGGCGCTGGGGCTACGCAGCTGGGCGTGTTGGTGCGGCAGGGGGCTACCCGCGCGCGGACGGCTTGCACTAGAGCTGGGCAAGGCGACACTGGCGCAGATGCAGACGAGCTCGCGCCAGGATGGCACTCGGACTGGGAGCGCTGGCTGTGCGCGGACGATGCGTTGCTGGGGCTGCTCGGCTGCGATCGGCAAAGGGCTGGTGCATGGGCGAGCGGCCGGGTCCGATGCGCTGGTGTAGCTCAGCGGTGCGACGGCGTGTGGGCGACACGGCAAGGCTCTGGCGGGTGTTCGCTGGGCGTGTCGACGGCCTGCTGCTGGTCTCGGCTGGGGCAGAAACACACACACACACACACACAAAATTCTCGGCTGTCAAAGCTCGGCCAAGGACAATTGCCAAATGAAGAGGAAAAGGAAAAGGGAAGAAGAAGCAAACCTACCTCTTGGTTCTTGATTCTTGGAGAGACGGTAAAGAAAGCTGGAGAAATCGACAAGGAGGGGGTGCTTGAGCGTGCAGCAAAGGAAAAGAGAAGGAAAAATATGGTTCTTTCCTATTTAAAATAGGATTAGGTTTGGCAATTCCCTTCCCTGGGCTTTCCCCCTTCGAGTCCCAGCGGGAGCAACCTTTTTCTCCTAAAATAACTCATTTAAATCCATGCCTCCAAACTCTTTTAGGTCAAGGGTTCGAATCCCCCTAGGAGCACCTTTTAAAATTCCTATTTTGCACTTGACCAATAAACCTCCAAAAACCCTAATAAATCCAACTGCTCCTGGAAACACTTTTAAAAACCTTATTCTACAATTAACAGAAACCCGGGCCTTTACACGAGCAGACCAGTAGCTGATCGCCCACCGTCGCACGCCCAGACGCCCATCGCCCAGCACCTGCAGCTCCATCGATCCAAGGCCGATTTCCACCTGATAGGGCAAGGACCGGTTCTTGGTGTAAGCCTACCAAGGTCGATTTCTTAACCTCAGGTGCGGTGGTACAGGCTGACATAGTCATAGTGTCCTAGTCTCACACCATTATGTTCAGTGACACCGATCCAAAGATTTGTTAGGCATGCGTTGTAACGGCCAAGGTTTTCATCCCGATTTTCCAGGTATGCCCTAGGGGTATTTTGGTAATTAGGTCGGGCCGTCAGGGCCGTTTCTGTCTTTTTAAGGTGTTAAAATTATGGGATGGTCTTTTGTAGGGTTTTGTTGCCTTGTGGATGTGTTTGGGCATGGCGAGATGTAAAAATACGTCGGTCCCGGTACGCATGCCTAAAGACTCAGAAGCGGTGTCACTGATCTACAGTAGTGCGAGGCCCTCCACACTCAATTGTAGCAGCCTGTACCACCGACTTGAAGCTAAAAATTATCCCTGGGCAGGCTTGCACCCGTGACAGGTTTGTATCGATACGGGAGCCAATCCGCACCTGCTGTCGAGGCTCACTGATCTCGACCTATGGGGACAAGATACGTTATGCCCACTCTTAGCCTCTAGATGAAGACAATCTAACTAAACTATCTAATATCACAGAGTAAACAATTCCTAATAGTTCGAACATGCTCAACAAGCATATAAATGTAGCCTAGCATGATACTACGAAGTTAAAGCAGGAATCACATAACATGCTGGAAGAACAAACCTAGCATGACACTAACATGTAGTGTAAGAACCCGACCCAAAATACGGTCCTAAACCTAGGCTCTCACTCAGCATGCAAGTTAAATACTTCATCAAGCGGTTTAGTGCTCATACTTAAAACCTTTCAAAACATTTAAAAGCGGGGAACACTTAAAACATAAACAACAACCTTCATTTAAGCAAAACCAGCAAAGTAAAACAAGCCTGACCAGTGTTTATAAAAACATACAATACAATTTAAACAACTTTTAAAAACGTCCCACTAGGACTCCTGTCCGTCTACATGCTGAAGAAATTATGCAATCAATAAAAGACAGAGTGTCGGCGGCTCCCATGATCAATCAGCTCCCTCCGCTAGCCATCCGGTCTTTGTCCCAAGTTACGGTGGAAAAACCACAGAAATAAGGGTGAGTATAAACATACTCGTGAAGAATCCCCAACGGGGTACAATACGATACATCAATCATCTAGCACCCTAGTATACATGAAAGCGATTACCAACACGGATCATAGCTCAACGAGCTTACAAGGCAGATTCGGAATCCTCGGAAGTCTCCTACTTCCGGCCTAATGATTGGTTCTGATAACCAATCACGGGACATCTCCGAGGGTATTTCTCCCTCAGCCAATTGATCAGCTCAAAAAAAGATCCCAAGGATGTCCGACACCCTCGAGGGTCTTCCTCCCTCGATCAAATAATCAGCTCAAAAGCCAATCCCAATGGGTGTCCTCAAGGGCCTCTACCCTCGCTCATAAATCTGGATTATCGGGAGAGTACCCGAAGTCTGGCTCTAAACTGGAAGGAACTGGTGTACTCACGAACATTAGCCCTGGGGAGCACTCCGAACCGGCGCCTAACGCGTGTGCGCGCACACCGCATGCTGCTGCAACCGGCATAAATGTGGGGGCCTAAGTACAAACTACGCGGGCCAGGTACGCATGCCTAAGACTCGGAAGCGGTGTCACTGAACACAGTAGTGCGAGGCCCTCAACACTCATCTGTGCCGCCTGTACCACAGACCTGAAGCTAAGAACTGGCCAAGTCAGCCTTGCACCAGTGGCAGGGTTCCGCTCTAGCAGGCTACAAACTTGGCTTATGCCGACGTGGTAGCTAAATCGACATCGGCTGCCGGGGGGAAGCAATGTACGTTATGCTTCGCTCTACTCTCGACCGGTGGGGACAAAGTACGTTATGTCCGCTCTCAGCCTCTGGATGATGACAAACCCTACTATACTAGCTAAGAGTACAAAATAACTGATTCCTGGCTAAACATACATATCAACATCAATCACACATAACCTAGCGTGATACTATGAACTTAAAGCAGGAATCATAAGCATGCTGGAAGAGATCAAACATAGCTGTCCTATCACTATCATGCTCATAACAGTCAACAAGCATACAAAGCACAGCATGATAATATCGCAGGGTCCACACAACCAGGGTAAGAAATCCTTACCTGGAAACAAGCAGAATTAGCTATCATATAACAACCAAGCACCCTCGAGCTTATAAGCGAACCCGGGCAACCTAAGCATTTAATAAAAACACCTAAGTAAATAAAACAGTAGCGAACAGCTTAGGGCCCAACGGAGAAAAGACTCGAGAATTACCGACCGAGAAGACACAAGGCCTCGGCCCAACCCACATGGCAAGGCAGGCTGATCGGCAACAAGGAGGCAGGCAGGGCGTGTTGGCGCTAACGAGCGGCGCGTGCGACACACAGGTTGCATACAGCGAGCGAAGCCTTGGCTGGAAACGGCGCGCGGCGCTCTGACGGGCGAGCGTCGGGTGCGAGGACGGCGGCCGAGCGGAGCGGTGCGCGAGGCGCTTGCTGGCGGCGGCGCGGCGGCACGGCACAGGGCGGCCTGGTGCGGGGTGGTGCCGCGCGTCTGGGCGTGGTGGTGGTTCGATGCGGTGCGGCGCTGGGAGACGGTGGGCAGCACTGGCTGGGCGATGCAGGGCTGAGCGACTGGGCGTCATGGTGCGGGGCGGCTGGGCAGGGGCTGTTTTCTTTCCTTTTCCTAATTAAAATGGGCCTAAAATCCCTTCCCAAGGCTTCCTCTTTCTAAACCCGGCCGAAGCAAACTTCCTTTTTAATAAACTCATTTAATCCAAGCTTCCACTTCACCATCCAGGGCAAGGGTTCAAAACCCAAAGGAAACACTCAAATAACAATTAATTTTGCCAAAATCTAAATTACCTCCAAACTTCCAAACAACTTGCCCAAACTTCTTGGGTCTTGCAACCAACAACCACCAAGCTTCCGACAAAGCGCAGAATGGCCTGAAATCACGAAAATCCACAAAACCACGACCGAGGGCAAAAAGACCAAAATACCCCTAAGGGTTAAAATAGCTCTAACGGCCCATCCGAACATCCGCATAATGTTCCGAAAACACCTGGGAAACCGAAATAGAAAACTGGGCCGTTTCATGTAGAAACGAAGGTAAACATGCTAGCAGAGATAAACAACAAGGCAATCCTATCCACTAACATGCTCATAACAATCAACATATATAAAGAATGCAATCAGGACATCCACACAACCCTGGTAAGAGATCCTTACCTGAAAAGCAAGCATATAAACAACAACAACAAAATGCTCCTTGAGTTGTAGTGTCTCACAACCTAATAAAATCATAACACATACAAGTTAAACCTAGCTAGCTAACAACCGAATTAGGAACTAGAAGTAAGGGATTCAAGAACCTACCCCTACTAGCAACACTAGTGCTCTCGACCAGCACTAAGGAGGAACCCTAGGAGCTCTCGACATCCTCTTGCAAAATGGTCTCGACTAGGCCATCACCACAGCAACAAACAAGTAAGCTTTCGATCAAGGAGAGAAATCAACACCAACTTAGCTACCATGTAGCTCTCTGCCAAGGGATGAACAGCATCAACACTAGCTCACCTCGATGATTTCTGTAAGGACTCCAAGAATGCAATGAGATCTCGGCCAAGGAAGAGATGCAAGCATGATGGATTTGGCTAGGCTTGTAGATCTCGGCAATGGAACAATGATGGTCTCGGCTAGGGCTAGGCTTGCATAAAAGATAAGAGCTTCGATTAGATCTAAATGCCCAACAAACAAAACATGACTAAAACACAACCAAACTCACCTTGAAGCTCTCTGCAATGAAGGCTAGAGGAGGAGTGTGTTCTCGGATCCAAACCAACATGGAGAAGATGAGTTTAGCAAAGATCCAACCTTGGAGCAATCCTCAAGAGCTTGAAGCAAGAAGGCGATGAAGAGCTATGGAGGAGTGGGATTTCGACCAAGAGAAAAGAACAAAACCCTATTTGTTTTTCTTATTTTTAAAAGATAAAATGCCTAAAAAATCCTACCTTCAAATCCTAGCTTGAACACTTTTAAAATCCTTTTTAATTTTCCTTCATTTGCCTTAACTCCACCCTCCAAACCACCATGGTTCGAATCCCAACACTAACAAAATTAAAATTCAATTTTCTTTTTTAAACCGAACAACCTCCAAACCTCACAAAAAGCCATTCTTGCCTTGGAACCTGAAACCGAAGAATAACTGACGTCAAAAAATGACAGAAACAGCCTTGAAACCCTGGTTAACTGTAAAACTGGCCTAGAGGGCAAAATGACCAAAATGCCCCAAAAGGCTCAAATGCCCTAACGGCCCAACCAAACAACCGAAAAACTAATCGAACATACCTGGGGTACCGAAAATGAAATTTGGGCCATTACTGTAACAGCCCAGATTTCAGTTAAATGTACAATAAGGTTTTAAAAGGTGTTATTTGGAGGACTCGAACCCTTGGCCTCAAAATGGGTTTGGAAGCTTGGATTTAATTAAGGAAAATAAACGCGTCAGCTAGAACTCGAAGGGGGAAAGCCCAGGGAAGGGAATTTCCAAACCTAATCCTATTTTAAATAGGAAAGAAATGTTTTTTCCATCCCTTTTTCCCTTGCCGCACGCTCAAACTCCCTTCCTTGCCGAATTCTCCAGCTTTCTTGTCCGTCTCTCCAAGAATCAAGAACCGAGAGCCAAGAATAGCAGCAGGCCGGTAACACGCCTAACAAACGCCCTCCCGAGCCTTGCCATGTCGCCCACACGCCGTGCACCAGCCCTTTGCTAATCGCAGTCGAGCAGCCCCAGCAACACACAGCCCGCGCACACAGCCAGCACTCCCAGCCCGCGCGCCGTCCCAGCGCGAGTTCGTCAGCATCTACGCGTCAGCTCGGCCACGTCGCCGTCGTCATCCGCGCACATCCAGCACCCTTGCCTCACGCCCACGCCCCAGCGCTGTCCGAATCTGCACGCCCGCTCCCCAGCGCTGTCCGCGTCTGCATGCCTGCGCCCCAGCGCCGTCCACGTTTGAACGCCCGTCCGCCCAGCCGCACGTCCTGCTTGCCCTTGCCGCCGAGAGCCGCTCGCCTCACCCTTGCACCCGCGCGCCCGTGCCTAGTCCCAGCGCACAGCAGCACCGCCGTCCCTGCCGTTTGATGGAGCCTGTCAGCCGCTCATTGCCGCACGCAGCCTTGCCGTGAGCCTGCCTTGCCGAGATAGCTTAGTGCCAAGCCCTAATGCTCTCTCGGTTGGTAATTCCCGAGCCTTTATTCTTTTGGACCTTAAGATGCTAGTTGCTGATTGGTTAATTAGGATGATTTATTTTATTGATTGCTTAGGTTGCTCGGGTTCACTTAGAAGCTCGAGGGTCGCTTGTTGGTTGTGGTCCTTATTTTCTGCTTACTTCCAGGTAAGGATTTCTTACCAAGGGTTGTGTAGACCCTGCGAATACTTGATAGCATGTCGTATCTTGTAACTGTATGAAACTTCTAGTGGACAGGATTCATGTTTTCTCTTGATTTCAGATTTGTGTTATGCTTGTATTTTGTTAGTTCCATGCTAGGTTTTTCCTATCCTGGCATATCCATGTTTCCTGTTGTATTCTATTAGTTCCAAGCTAGCGATAGACAGGTGATGTATAGTGTAGGAGATTGTAGGGGTTCTAGTTTAGGTCCCGCTTGGGTAAGTCCCTGATGGGCACCAATGCGGTGCCAGTGTAGGTAAGTTCCCGATGGGCACTACAATGTTTCCTTATGTGTAAGACCCTGATGGGCATCATTGATTGAGGTGTAAGACCCCGATGGGCATCCTTGTGTGTAAGTCCCCGATGGGCATCACTGAGTCTAGCTGGAGTAAGACCCCGATGGGCATCCTAGATGTGTAAGACCCCGTTGGGCAGCATTGATAGCTAGAGGTGTAAGACCCCGATGGGCATCCGTATGTGTAAGACCCTGATGGGCATCATTGATTGAGGTGTAAGACTCCGATGGGCATCCTTGTGTGTAAGTCCTCGATGGGCATCACTGAGTTAGCAGGAGTAAGACCCCGATGGGCATCCTTATGTGTAAATTCCCAATGGGCATCATTGTGTCCTAGGTTGTGTAAGACCCCGAAGGTCATCCAGGTGTAGAACCTAGGATAGGTTGTAGTTGAAAGTCCTTGAATAGGCAAGCTGTAGAAGTGGCGTATAGCCTAAACCAACTGTTTTGCTCTAAGTCATTGTATGGTTGCATGTCGGTGTGCTAAATGAGATGTTTTCGTATTGTACCCGGGTTGGGGATTCTTACTGAGTGATTCGTTGCGCACCCTTACTTTTTGTGGTTTTTCCATCAGGTAACTTGGGACAGAGGCAGGATGGCTAGGAGGAGGCTGCTGGATGATCATGGATGGCCGAACTCTGAGACAGTTTTATCTTTATTTGATTTTGGTTTAGCATGTAGTTGGACTTGAGTCCTTAGGTTATCATTCATTCAAAAACTTGTTTAAAATTTCTCGAATCGTTTCCTTTGATTTTAAGAAAGTACTGATCAGTCACTTTACTTGTTGGTTTTGCTTAATGAATTTATGGTTTGATTGAAAAGTTTTTAATTGGTACTCTGAATGTTGATTTCATATTTTTAATTATGCATGCTAAGTAAGGATCTAGGTTAGAGACCATTTTTCGGGACGGGTCCTTACAGTTGGTATCAGAGCTCAGAGTCATAAGTTCTGTAGACTGACCTGCAGTTGTAGGTTGTTTTCCATGATCATCAGCGCTCCGACAGCCATCAGGTATGTCCGTAAGTTTAAGGTTCAGGGTTAAGAATTACAATACCGTTTGCACTTTGCATGTACATGACTTGTTGTTGAAGAGCAGGAAAACAGGTTCTGACTCATTGTTGGTTTGGGTGTAGATTGCCAGCATGCCAGTTACTTGTAGAGGGCAGGGAGGCTCGAGGCCGACCACCCATTGCATTCGTATTGATTTTGACACTGGAGGGACGTCGTCCCAAGGTGATGCTGATGTTAGGCCACCTGCAGGCCCTTCTGCTGTGTTGCCCGGAGAGGGCATGGAGGCATCTGAGCCCCGAGAGGCTGCACCGGGAGTAGCTTTTGTGGAGTCCATGAAGGCTCTTATGGTTGGGTTACTAGCTGACCAGAGGGCTGAGAAGAGAGCTGAGACACAAGCTTTGTTAGCCGCACAGATGGAAGAGTCCCGAATTCAGAAAGACCAGTTGACCGAGATGGTTCAACAGAGGACGGTAGTGCCACCAGCACCGTCAGTTCCGTAGGAGCCGAATGTGAATGAGGCAGTTGTGGCAGAAGGTGCTGAGGATCTAGGCAAGTGGCTGAAGGATTTTGTCAAGTGGAAGCCCGAGAAATTTAGTGCCCCTGGAGAACCGTTAGTGGCAGCCAGATGGATTGCTGAGCTAGAATACACATTCATGGTGATGGCTTGTCCTGAGGTGCAGCGAGCTCGTTGTGCAGCTCATGTGTTAGCTGGTACAGGTAAGTGGTGGTGGGATTCCACTTTGAGAGACTGGCTGGGTCTCCACCTGCCACCTGGGATTTCTTCAAGGCTGAGTTCAAGGCAAAATTTATCAGTGAAGAAGCCCAAGAAAAGATGATTGAGCTATTTTCAAACCTTAAGCAGGGGTCTGGTTCGATCGAGGTTTATGAGAAAAAGTTTTTGGAGTATGGATACTTCGCGCCGCAGTTGATTGCTACCCCTGAGCTGAAAATCAAGAAGTTCATTGCGGGATTGAGACAGGGAGTGTCTCAGGATGTTAGGGCACAGGCCCGAGAGACTTTTTCCAGGGCAGTGGAGTTGGCAACGATTTATGATGGGAAGTATCCTCTAGAGCAGGTTGCTAGTGCTGCTGTGCAGAAGGCCGCAGTATACTCGGGCAAGAAGCGTAAGTTTGACTGTAACAGCCCGGTCTTCAGCTAAATGTAAAATAAGGTTCTTATATATTTTATTTTTTTTCTATGAAAGGTGTTGTTGGGAGGACTCAAACCCTTGGCCTAAAAACGGGTTTGGAAGCTTGGTTTTAAATAAAGGAAATAAACGCGTCAGCTTGGGCTCCAAGGGGGGAAGCCTTGGGAAGGGAATTTGAGATTCCCAAGGCCTATTTAATTTAGGAAAGAAGGAAAAAAAAAGAAAAGAAAAGAGCTCCACTCGCAAAACCCTCACCCTCTCCCCACACCCTCGCCGCCGCCGCCGCCACCGCCTGTCGCCGCCCATCGCCCTGCCTCGCCGCGCACAGCCGCCAGCCCAAACCGCACCTAGCAGCCTTGCAGCCAGCCAGCCCGTCGCCTGCACTGCGCGCCCCAGAGCACCGGTCGCGTCGCTTGTCCGTCCGCACCTCAGAGTCGCCGCACACCTGATCCAGCGAGCTCGCTCGCCTGCGCCATCTCGCGTCGCGACGCGACGCCCCTTCGGCACCAGCTTTGTTCGCGCGCGCACGGTAGCGTCGCTGCGTCGTGTCGCGACGCCCGTCCGCCCGCGCTCGTCTCGCTGCCGTGCTTAGCGCCCAGCGCCCTGCTGCACCAGCCACCCAACAGCTCCGCGCCAGCGCTCGACCACACGTGCAGCAGCCTATCGCTCTGCACTCCCTGCCTGCTCGCCTGCCTTGCCGAGTCTGGTGCCTTCTCGGTTGCTCGGGTTCGCTTAGAAGCTTGAGGGTCATCTGTTGATTGTTGGTTTTGCTTCCTTCCAGGTAAGGATTTCTTACCCGGGGTTGTGTGGACCCTGCGAATACTTGATAGCATGTGGTTTATTGTAACTGTATGAGTTTCTACTGGATAGGATTTATTCTTACTTTGATTCCTTGTTCGTGTTATGTTTGCATCCCGTTAGTTCCATGCCAAGTTCTCCCATCCCGACATATCCATGTTTTCCGTTGTATGTTGTTAAATCCATGTTAGAGATAGACAAGTGACGTAGAGTGTAGAACGTTGTATGAGATCTAGTTTAGGTCCAGCTTGGGTAAGTCCCCGATGGGCACTACATTGTTCCCTTGTGTGTAAGTCCCCGATGGGCATTATAAGGTTGCTAGGGAGTGTAAGACCCTGATGGGTGTCTCCGTGTTGCTAGCTGGTGTAAGTCCCCGATGGGCATCCTAGGTGTGTAAGTTCCTGTTGGGCAGCATTGATAGCTAGAGGTGTAAGACCCTGATGGGCATCCGTAACTGTAAGACCCCGATGGGCATCCATGTGTGTAAGACCCCGATGGGCATCACTGATTGAGGTGTAAGACCCCGATGGGCATCACTGATTGAGGTGTAAGACCCCGATGGGCATCCATGTGTGTAAGACCCCGATGGGCATCATTGAGTCCTAGGTTGTGTAAGACCCCGAGGGGCATCCCGAGGTAGAACCTAGGGAAGGCCTTAGTTGTATGCCTTTGAACAGGCAAGCTCTAGGAGTGGTGTATGGATTAACCCAACTATTGCTCTAAGTCATTGTATGGTTGCATGTCCTTGTGCTAAATGAGATGTTTTCGTATTGTACCCCGGTTGGGGATTCTTACTGAGTAACTCGCTGCCCATCCTTATTTTCTGTGGTTTTGCACAAGGTAACTTGGGACAGAGGCTGGATGGCTAGGAGGAGGATACTGGATGATCATGGATAGCTGACTCTGAGATACACGTTCTTTCACTGCTTTTATGTTTTAGCATGTAGTGGGACTTGAGTCCCTAGGAAGGCACTTAAAACTATTTTATGATTCTTTGGTTTGTTTTAAGAAAGTACTGATCAGTCATTTACTTTTACATTTATTTATTGGAATTTACGGTTGTTTTAAAAAGTGTTGGTTGCTAAGATTTTTATCTGGTATTCTGGTTGGTGTTTTACATTCTTAATCATGCATGCTTAGTAAGGATCTAGGTTAGAGACTGTTTCTCGGGTCGGGTCTTTACATTGACTCCGAAGGCAAAAGCCGTGTGGGCGGTCAGCGCCGTCAGGGTTCATATCAGGGCAGAGACCAGCATCGGAACCGAAACCATGATCAGCCTTGCCAGCAGGACGTAGGGAGGTTGCCCCAGTATTGTAAACCTTGTGGGAAGCCGCATTGGGGTCCTTGTGGAGGTAACCTTAGGGCTTGTTATAACTGTGGTAAGGAAGGGCATCAGGCCCGGTATTGCAACCAGAAAGTAGTGTTAGCACACACCCATTTCAAAGAGCGAGGGGCGAGTGTATGCTACGACTGTCGGGAAATTTGAGAAAGTGGGCCCTTGATGATGGCGAGTGCGCTCCTAGTTCTTGATCACCTTGCCTTTGTGTTGTTTGATTCGGGTTCCACTCATTCTTTTGTGTCTGCTATTTTTGCTGAGCATGGTTGCATGATTTTAGAACCTTTAGGTTTGAGTTATCTGTTACAACTCCTTCGGGAGCTAGTATGTTGGCTAGACAGAAAGTAAGGGACGGTTAGATACAGGTATCCGACGAGTCATTGCAGGTTACGCTCATAGTACTGGCTATGAGTGGTTTTGATGTGATCCTCGGCATGGTTTGGTTAGCTGATAACCACGCGATGATTGACTGCTGCCGGAAGGAGGTAGTGTTCAGCCTGTCGAGCAGGCCTAGCTTTTAAATTCAGTGGCATCTAGAGCGGGGTGTGTCCGCCAGCGATTTCGGCAGTTAAAGCCCACTGTTTGCAAGCTCGAGGAACTTGGGGCATTATAGCTAAGTTGACCGAAGTGAGCCGCAAGCAGTTATCTGTTGAGCAAGTGCCCATTGTGCAAGAGTTTGCAGATGTATTTCCTGAGGAGTTGCCTGGTCTGCCGCCAAAGAGGGAGGTTGATTTCTCAATAGAGCTTGAGCCAGGAACTCGTCCTATCTCGAAAGCTTCATATCGTATGGCGCCAGCTGAATTGAAAGAGTTAAAGGAGCAGTTGAAAAAGTTGCTTGACAGAGGGTTTATTAGACCAAGTGTGTCCTCGTGGGGAGCACCCGTGCTGTTTGTTAAGAAAAAGGATGGCTCGATGCGTCTATGCATCGATTACAGGGAACTGAATAAGGTAACCATCAAGAACAAGTATCCACTGCCACGTATTGATGACCTGTTTGACCAGCTCCAGGGAGCTTGTGTGTTTTCAAAGATCGACTTGAGGTCGGGCTACCACCAGTTAAGGATCCGGGAAGCAGATATCCCTAAGATAACTTTTAGTTCGAGATATGGTGATTATGAGTTCATGGTCATGTCTTTCGGACTGACGAACGCCCCAGCTGCGTTCATGGACATGATGGACAGGCTGTTCAAGGCGTTCTTGGACCATTTTGTCATCGTGTTCATAGATGACATTCTTGTGTACTCTATGTCTAAGGAGGACCATGCTTCGCACATAAGTCAGATTTTGACAGCCTTGCGCGAGAACCAGCTTTATGCGAAGTTTTCTAACTGTGACTTTTGGCTTGAGGAGGTAGCTTTTCTGGGACAAGTTGTGTCTAAGAAGGGAGTGGCTGTGGAGCCTTCGAACTGACTGCCTCTTCGTTGTGCCTCCTCGTTCAGAATTTTTCTGCTATAGCTTCACCGCTTACTCGATTGACAAGGAAGGGCGTCGATTTCGTTTGGGATGAGAAGTGCGACGAGAGTTTCACTAAGCTGAAGAGCAGTTTGACGTCCGCGCCAGTGTTGGCAGTTCTAGAAGTAACAGGGGGTTTTGTGGTGTACAGTGATGCCAGCAAGTTTGGCTTGGGTTGCGTTCTGATGCAGCAGGGTAAGGTAATAGCGTAAACCTCGAGGCAGTTGAAGCCGCATGAGCAGAATTATCCGACCCATGATATGGAGTTGGCAGCTGTCGTCTTTGCTCTTAAGATCTGGAGGCATTACCTGTATGGGGAGAAGATTCAAATTTGCTCGGACCACCAGAGCCTCAAGTATTTCTTCACCCAGAAAGACCTGAACATGAGATAGAGGAGGTGGTTGGAGCTTGTAAAGGATTATGACTGTGAAATCCTGTATCACCCTGGGAAGGCTAATGTTGTAGCAGATGCACTAAGTAGAAAGACCTCGCATTTAGCAACGCTGACAAATCCCAAAAGTATTATAAGGAAAGACCTTGAGAGAGCAGGAATAGCAGTGTTGTTAGGAGAAATTCTGCGCGGTGGTAGCTCGATTGACCATCCAGCCTTCGATAAGGCAAAGGATTATCGACGGCCAGTTGAATGACCCTAAGTTAAAGAGTTTGTACGAGAGAGTTCAGGCCAATGGTGACTTCGATTTTGTAGTATCTGCAGATGGTGGATTGAGATATAAGGGTCGGCTATGTGTCCCAACCGATTCCAGTTTACGAACAGAGTTGTTGACCGAGGCTCACACCTCGCCTTTTGCATGACACCCAGGGGGTAACAAAATGTACCAAGATCTTAAGCAGACTTTGTGGTGGATGGGGATGAAGAGAGAGATTGCCCAGTTTGTCAGCCGGTGTCTCACTTGTCAGCAAGTGAAGGCGCCCAGGCAGAAACCAGTTGGTTTGATGCAGCCGCTTGGGGTGCCACAATGGAAGTGGGAGGAGATTACCATGGACTTTATTTCGGGTTTGCCCAGGACTCCCAGAAGTTATGAACAAATCTGGGTGATCGTTGACAGGTTGACCAAGTGTGCGCACTTCATTCCCAGCAGGATAAATTATACCGTGGAGCAGTGGGCACAGTTATTCCTTGAGCAGATAGTTAGGTACCACGGAGTGCCAGTTAAGATTATCTTTGACCGAGATTCCCATTTTACATCACTGTTTTGGAAAGCCCTTAAGGCAGGTTTGGGCATAGAGTGCAGCTACAGTACAGCCTTCCATCCACAGACCGATGGTCAAACAGAGCAGGTGAATCAGATCTTAGAGGATATGTTGCGAGCCTGTGTGTTAGATTTTCCGGGCAGTTGGGATTAGTACTTATATTTAATGGAGTTTGCCTACAACAACAATTATCAGTCAACTATTCAGATGGCACCGTTTGAGGCGTTGTATGGTAAGCGTTGTAGATCCCCGATATTTTGGGAAGAGGTTGGAGACAGGCAGGTTTTGGGTCCTGAGTTGCTCCAGTTGACCAATGAAGTGGTCTACAAGATCAAGGCTCGTATGTTGACTGCCCAGAGCAGGCAGAAAAGCTACGCCGACGTCAGGCGTAGAGAGTTAGAGTTTGAAGTGGGCCAGCATGTCTTCCTTAAGGTAGCCTCGATGCGTGGAGTTATGAGGTTTGGTAAGAAGGGGAAGTTGAGCCCATAGTTTGTTGGACCTTTCGAGATCCTTGAGAGGATTGGGGCTGTAGCTTATCGGTTAGCATTGTCGCCGTCCTTGGCTGCAGTGCATAGTGTGTTCCACATTTCGATGCTCCTCCAGTATGTGGCAAACCCTTCGCACATCATAGATTTTGAGCCTTTGCAGCTGAATAGTGACTTGAGCTTTGAGGAAAAACCTATAAAGATCTTAGCTTTTGAGAAAAGGGTTTTGAGGAATCGAGCCATTGATTTAGTGAAGGTGCAGTGGCAGAATCAGGGAGTTGAGGAAGCTACTTGGGAGCTGGAAGGGGAGATGAGGAGAAACTACCCAGAGTTATTTTAGTACAGTGACTTCCGAGGGAGTATTGTAACAGCCCAGATTTCAGTTAAATGTAAAATAAGGTTTTAAAAGGTGTTATTTGGAGGACTCGAACCCTTGGCCTCAAAAAGGGTTTGGAAGCTTGGATTTAATTAAGGAAAATAAACGTGTCAGCTAGGACTCGAAGGGGGAAAGCCCAGGGAAGGGAATTGCCAAACCTAATCCTATTTTAAATAGGAAAGAAATGTTTTTTCCAACCCTTTTTCCCTTGCCGCACGCTCAAACTCCCTTCCTTGCCAAATTCTCCAGCTTTCTTGTCCGTCTCTCCAAGAATCAAGAACCGAGAGCCGAGACCAGCAGCACGCCGTCAACACGCCCTACGGACACCCACCTGAGCCTTGCCATGTCGCCCACACGCCGTGCACCAGGCCTTCACTAATCGCAGTCGAGCAGCCCCAGCAACGCACATCCCGCGCGCACAGCACGAGCGCACAGCCAGTGCGCCCAACCCACGCGCCGTCCCTGCGCGAGTTCGTCCGCATCCACGCGTTAGCTCGCCCACGTCGCCGTCGCCGTCCACGCTCAGCCATCACCTATGCCGCACGCTCGCGGCCCAGCGCCGTCCGCGTCTGCACGCCTATCGGCCCAGCCTCACGTCCTGCTTGCCCTTGCCACCGAGAGCCGCTCGCCTCACCCTTGCACGGCGCTCCCTTGCCTAGCGCCAACTCACAGCAGCCCCGCCATCCATGCCGCTTGCTGCAGCCTGCCAGCCGCTCATTGCCGCACATAGCCGTGCCGTGAGCCTGCCTTGCCGAGATAGCTTGGTGCCAAGCCCTAGTGCTCTCTCGGTTGGTAATTCCCGAGCCTTTATTCTTTTGGACCTTAAGATGCTAGCTTCTGATTGGTTAATTAAGATGATTTATTTTATTGATTGCTTAGGTTGCTCGGGTTCACTTAGAAGCTCGAGGGTCGCTTGTTGGTTGTGGTCCTTATTTTTTGCTTACTTCCAGGTAAGGATTTCTTACTAGGGGTTGTGTGGACCCTGCGAATACTTGATAGCATGTCGTATCTTGTAACTGTATAAAACTTCTAGTGGATAGGATTCATGTTTTCTCTTGATTTCAGATTTGTGTTATGCTTGTATTCTGTTAGTTCCATGCTAGGTTTTTCCTATCCTGGCATATCCATGTTTCCTGTTGTATTCTGTTAGTTCCAAGCTAGGGATAGACAGGTGATGTATAGTGTAGGAGATTGTAGGGGTTCTAGTTTAGGTCCCGCTTGGGTAAGTCCCTGATGGGCACCAATGCGGTGCCAGTGTTGGTAAGTCCCCGATGGGCACTGCACTGTTTCCTTATGCGTAAGACCCCGATGGGCATCATTGATTGAGGTGCAAGACCCCGATGGGCATCCTTGTGTATAAGTCCCCGATGGGCATCACTGAGTCTAGCTGGAGTAAGACCTCGATGGGCATCCTAGATGTGTAAGACCCCGTTGGGCAGCATTGATAGGTAGAGGTGTAAGACCCCGATGGGCATTCGTATGTGTAAGATCCCGATGGGCATCATTGATTGAGGTGTAAGACCCCGATGGGCATCTGTATGTGTAAGAACCCGATGGGCATCCGTATGTGTAAGACCCCGATGGGCATCATTGATTTGAGGTATAAGACCCCGATGGGCATCCTTTTGTATAAGTCCCCGATGGGCATCACTGAGTTAGCAGGAGTAAGACCTTGATGGGCATCCTTATGTGTAAGTCCCCGATGGGCATCATTGTGTCCTAGGTTGTGTAAGATTCCGAAGGGCATTCAGGTGTAGAACCTAGGATAGGTTGTAGTTGTAAGTCCTTGAATAGGCAAGCTCTAGGAGTGGCGTATAGCCTAAACCAACTGTTTTGCTCTAAGTCATTGTATGGTTGCATGTCGGTGTGCTAAATGAGATGTTTTCGTATTGTACCCCGGTTGGGGATTCTTACTCAGTGATTCGTTGCTCACCCTTACTTTTTGTGGTTTTTCCATCAGGTAACTTGGGACAGAGGCAGGATGCTAGGAGGAGGCTGCTGGATGATCATGGATGGCCGAACTCTGAGACAGCTTTATCTTTATTTGATTTTTGTTTAGCATGTAGTTGGACTTGAGTCCTTAGGTTATCATTCATTAAAAAACTTGTTTAAAATTTCTCGAACCGTTTCCTTTGATTTTAAGAAAGTACTGATCAGTCACTTTACTTGTTGGTTTTGCTTAATGAATTTATGGCTTGATTGAAAAGTTTTAAATTGGTACTCTGAATGTTGATTTCATATTTTTAATTATGCATGCTAAGTAAGGATCTAGGTTAGAGACCGTTTTTCGGGTCGGGTCCTTACAGTTACAATACTCCCTCCTTTTAAGACTTTCGTCCCCGTCTCGTCCTCATCTCATCCTCTAACTCCCAAGTAGCTTCCTCTGCCCTCTGATTTCTCCATTGAACCTTTACTACGTTGATCTCTTGGTTACGGAAAGTCTTGTGCTCTTGAGCCAAAATCTGCACAGGCTTCTCCTCGAAACTCAAACCCTTATTCAACTCCAAAGGCTCGTAATCAACTACGTGTGTCGGGTCTGCCACATACTGTCTCAACATCGAAACATGGAAAACATTATGTACTGCTGCCAAATACGGGGGCAATGCTAAATGGAAAGCAAATGCACAAATTCGCTCAAGGATCTCAAAAGGCCCTACAAACCTGGGCTCAACTTTCCCCGCTTACCTAACCTCAACACACCTCACATCGGCGCTACTTTCAGGAAAACATGCTGGCCAACCTCAAATTCCAAGTTTCTACGTCGAACATCAACGTAACTTTTCTGCCTACTCTGAGCTGTCAACATGCGAGCCCTGATCTTTTGCACTGCGTCCTTTTCCATCTGAAGCAACTCAGGACCCAAAACCTGCCTGTCACCGACCTCATCCCAAAACACAAAAGATCTGCAACGCTTGCCGTACAAGGCCTCAAACGGAGCCATCTGAATGGTCGAATGATAGTTGTTATTATATTCAAACTCCATCAGGTATAGGTACTGATCCCAACTGCCTGGGAAATCCAACACACAGGCTCTCAGCATATCTTCAAGGATCTAGTTCACCCTTTAAGTCTGACCATCTATCTGAGGGTGAAAAGCGGTACTGAAGCAACACTCGATTTCCAAATCCTTTTGGAGCGCTCTCCAAAAGCAAGAAGTGAACCGAGAGTCCCGGTCCAAAATGATCTTCGCTAGTACCCCATGGTATCGAACCATATTCTCTAAGAATAACTGTGCCCACTGCTCCACGGTATAATTAATCCTACCAGGAATGAAGTGTGCACTCTTAGTCAGCCGATCCACAACAACCCAGATCTGAGTAAACCCTCTGTAACGGCTTAGTTTTCTATTTCGGTTTCCCAGGTGTTTTCAGTTCATTATTCGTATGTTCGGATGGGCCGTTAGAGCTATTTTAACCCTTAGGGGTATTTTGGTCTTTTGCTCTCTGGGGCCGGGTTTGTGGATTTTCTGGACTTCAGGGTCCCTCCTGCCTTTGTCGAGGCTTGATTATTGTTGGTTGCAGGACCCAAGAAGTTCGGGCTTGTTGTTTGGAGGTTTGGAGGTGTTTTCGTAATTAGCAAAAAAAAAATTAATTTAAGTGTTTCCATTGGGTTTTTAACCCTTGCACTCGATGGTGAAGTGGAAGCTTGGATTAAATGAGTTTTATTTAGGAGGAAAGTTGTTTCAGCCGGGTCTCGAAGGAGGAAGCCTTAGGAAGGGATTTTAGGCCTATTTAAAATAGAAAAAGGAAAGAAAATCAAGAAAATCCCATTCCCCCTTGTTCTTGCAAGTCTCTCTCTCTCTCTCTCTCTCTTTCTATCTCCAAACCCTAGCCGCACCAAGCCTTGGAACTGAGCCAAGGAGCCCAGCCGAGCCACCACACTCCGGCCCGCACTGCACCGCCTGACCATGCCCGGGCCGCCCATCGTCGCCTCACCCGACCAGTGCACCGCCGCGCACCAGTCGCTCGATCCTCGCCGCCGCCCGACGTCGCTCGTTTCTGCCTAGCCCCATCGCCCTGACGCGTCGTCCCCGCGCGCCTGCTCTAGCGCGTCTGCTCGCCTTGCCGTGTGCCCGCTCCAGCTCGTCTGCTTGCCTTGCCGTGCGCCCGAGCCAGCGCCCATCCTGCCCCCTGGCTACCGAGACCACGTGTCTTCGCAGTTGGTATTCCCGAGTCTTTTCGCTTTTGGACCCTAAGCTGCTGGTTGCTGTTTATTTAATTAGGATGTTTTATTAAATGCTTAGGTTGTTCGGGTTCGCTTAGGAGCTCGAGAGTTGCTTCTTGACTTGTGATAGCTATTTTTCCACTTATTCCCAGGTAAGGATTTCTTACTGTGGTTGTGTAACGACCCAGGTTTTTCTTCCCGGTCTTCCAGGTATGCCCTAGGGGTAATTTGGTAATTTGGTCGGGTCGTCATGGTCGTTTGTGTCTTTTCCAGCTACTAAAATTATTGGATGGTTTTATGTAGGTTTTTGGAGGAGTTTGAGGTTTGGTTTGAGCAAGGTTTGATGCAAAAGTAAAAATAAAGGAAATTGTCTGCAATGGGGTTTAAACAGGGTCTCTGGGAAGCTTGTAGAGATGTGTGCCAATTGAGCCATTAGGTGCTCTTGTTGCTCTTTCTGCATCACATCTTAGTTAACCTTGGATTTTGGAGTTTTGGTGCATTTGGTTAAATGGAATAGAATTAGGTTTATTCCATCTTCTTCTCCAAATCCCCTCTTGGCCGCCCAAGCTCTCCCTCTCCATAGCCTTGCCGATTCTTCATCCTTGCATCTCCTTGGGTTCGATCATCATCATTCCGGGTAGGTATTGATCTTCTTCTTCTTCTTCTCATCCGTTTGGTGTGCGTTTGGCCAAGTGAAAAGAGGTGTGTTGTGTGTGTTGTGTTGATTGCGGCACGGTAGAGTGAAGCCCAACCAAAGCCACAGATCGCGATCGTCGTCGCCGCGACGCCCAGTCGGCTCGGCTCGCACGCCCAGATCTGTCCTAGCAGCCTTGCCGTTCGTCCAGCAGCACAGATCGCCCGATCGCTCGCACGCCAGATCCGCCTAGCAGCCTTGCCGTTCGTCCAGCCGGTCAGATCGCACGCCAGATCGCGCCAGGAGGCCTTCGCCGAAGCCGCTCGCCCGTCGCTCGCGCGCGCCAGAGGCCTTCACCGAAGCTCGCCCGCGCGCGCCAGCCGCGTCGCGTCGCTGTCGCCGCGCCCGACGCGCGCGCGCGCGCCGCCCAGACGTTCGCCCGCGCGCGTCCTCGCGAAGCTGCTCGCCGTGTCGCATCGATCGCGCCGCGGCGCCCGCGCGCCCGCCGAGACGCGCTCGCGCGCGCGCGCGTGTCCCTCTCCGTCTTGCGTGCGGCAGCGCGGCCAGCCGCGTCCTCCCTGCGCCGTGTTGTGCCGGTAACCAGCGCCAGCGGCCGCTTGCTTGCCGTGCGGCTTGCAAGAGCCCCAAGCTCGTGTCGTCGTGCCGCGTGAGTTCCCCGAGCCGAGCTTGCTGTTCTATTGTTGTTTAGACATTTTAGATGCTGATTATTGTTGGTTTGATAGGTTCCCGCTCGCTAGCTCGGGATTGTTCCGCAGCTTAGGATTTGTTGTAGAAGTCTTAGACCAAGGTAAGGATTTCTTTACCGGGGTTGTGTGGACCTCGGTATATTTGTGATTGTTGTTTTGTATGCCTGTGTATGATTACTAGCATGTTTAGCCCTAGGTGCTCTGCATTCAATTCTGATGGCATGAACTCTTGTATTGTTTCTCATGTTAGCCCATGCTAGGTTGTTCTATTCTAGCATGTTCGATATCTGTTCTTGCTTCGTAGTATCATGCTAGGATCCTTGTATCCATTGAGCACGTATTGGTGCATTGATTGAATTGTTATTATTGTTATGGTTTAGAATTCGGGTAGATAGCATCATCCGGGCCGATGCATAAAGTATCTTGCATCTATGGCAAGGACGTTCGAGACGATTCTCCGTCCTTGGACCCCGTGAGGGATTAGCTATCCCAACCGGTAGGCCCTGCAATCTTGGGTGAGGGTGGTAGTCTAAGCGATGCCCCAACGGTCGGGATGATGACTTGGCAATGCCTAGTCCCCGGCAGCCGGCACGTCCTCGGCGTGTTCGGCAAAGAGCCCTTGATTGCCACTGTTAAGGTAAGGGCGGCTTCTGGTGTAAGCCTACCATGACCCGTTCCTTAGCCTCGGTGCGGTGGTACTGCCGACATAGTTCACGTGTCAGTCTCACACCCCTATGTCAGTGACACCGATCCAGAGATTTAGTTAGGCGTGGTATCCGGATATGGGCAGCTTGCCACTAGACCCGGCACCCCCCATAGTCTGTAGAAGCACGCGGTGCATCCTTACGCTCATTACTGGCGCCACCGGAGAGCTCCTCGGGATCTTGAGCTAGTGCACCTTTCGTATCGGCGATGAGTCAGTGAGGCCGGGACTTGTTCCCGTATAGCGCGTTTAGTGTGTTGTGGTATTTTCCGGACTAAGACCCTGAGTTGGCATCCGAGGTCCAAGTGTGGACTTAGCTATGTGCTCCGCTCTATGTTTGTGCTCATGGCTTGCATACATTCTTCTAGATGATCATGTATATCGTATTGTACCCCGGTTGGGGATTCTTCTTTGGGTAATTCGTTACTCACCCTTATTACGTGGTTTTCCACAAGTAATCAAGGCGGGAGACAGGATGGTGAAGGAGGAGCCGTGATCATGGAATCCTCTTTGTCATCTCTCGATTATTCTATTTTATTTATCATGACTCTTGACTTTTGTTATTTCCCCGAATGCATGTAGGCGGGCACAGAGCCCCGAGGATGTTTTCTTACGTTTTATGGATTCCAGCATATTTGTACTTGTGGATTGTTTTAATGGTTTAAATAAATCTCGATCGAGTATGCTTTTAGAAATGTATGTTTTGGTTGTTGAATGTTTTGTTTTTACTTGGGATCCGAAATGTATTTTCATAATGTCTTTTATTTTTCACTACATGCATTGGGGTAAAGGCCCATTTAGAGCCCCTTTTGGGTCGGGTCTTCTGATTGGTATCGAGCTCTCGAGTCATAGATTCTCAGAGACTCGACCTTTTGTTGTAGGTCGTTTTTCCATGATCACCAAAGACTCGGCGGTCATCAGTACGCCTAGATTTATTGTTTTAGAAAGGAAAAGGGTTAAGAATTTACAATACCTATCATCTAGTGTATGCCTTATTTGGTGTTGTGGAATGGTGACAGCGAGTTTTGATTCGTTGTTGGTTTGGATGTAGATCGCCAAAGACATGCGACCACCCGCACGGGGGAGAGGAGGTTCGAGAGCGGTCGAGGTATCGTGGATCGGATCGATCTGCAGGGACATCGTCCCAAGCCGACATCGATGGCATTCCACCAGCAGCTCCTCCTGTTACGCCTAGAGCGGGCGTTGAGGCGATCGAAGCGCCGTGAGATCGCTCCCCGGAGCAGAGTTCTTCGAGTCTATGAGGGCTTTTATGGTCGCATGTTGAGTGACCAGAGGGCGAGACCGTGCCTTGTTGGCGTAAGCAGTGGGAAGAGTCCCGAGCCCAGATCGAGCGGTGACTCGATTGGTTCAAGAGAGCTCGGTAGCACCTCCGGCTCCTCAGAGCAAGTAGCCCCAGAGGCGAGATATGGCGAGGGTGCCGAGGAATTGGGTAGGTGGTCGACGGATTTTGTGAAGTGGAAGCACGAGAAGTTTGATGCCACCGGTGATGCGTTAGCGGCGGCGTGTGGATTGCCCATTTGGAGTACACCTTCCCGATCATGGTGTGCCCCGATATTGAGAGGCCGAGATGTGCGGCTCATGTGCTAGGAGGCACTGGCGAGATGGTGGTGGGAGTCCACCTTGAGCGAGAGACCGGTGGGTCTCCACCCGCTACACGGGAGTTCTTCAAGGTGAGTTCAAGGTAAAGTTCATCGGTGATGAGGCTCAAGAGAAGATGGTGGAGCTCTTCCGGAACCCAAGCGTGGTTACGATACCATTGAGGAATATGAGCGCAAGTTCTCGAGTATGGATATTTTGCTCCTCGATTGATTGCCACCCCGAGTGAAGATTCGGAAGTTCATATCCGGATTGAGGCGGAGGTGTTTCCCGAGATGTCGTGGCTCGGGCCCCGACACTTATGCTAGAGCGGTGCGATTAGCCACCATTTATAATGGGAAGTATCTGTTGAGCGGATTGTCGCGCGCTCTGTTCGGCGTCTGCTCAGTGCGCAAGTGGGGCGTAAGAGGAAGTTTGAGTTTAGGGGTGGCGGCGGCGTCGCCAAGGGCGATTCCAAAACGGGATCAAGATAGGGCTCCGATCCACTTTCGGCCTCGCCCGAGGCGGTCGAGTGAGTTCTCGCTTGTGTGCTTCTTGCGGGAGGACCCACACTGGAGCTTGCGAGGCGGCCCAGAGTGTGTTTTCGTTGTGGTAAAGAGGGTCATATGATCCGTTTCATCCTCGGCCAGTAGCAATGCAGCAGGTCGGGTGTTTGCTACGACCCGTCAGAGGCCGAGCGTCACGGATGCCATTTTGTGTGGCGTGTACGCTTCTTGTTTTAGATCACTGCGCATTTGTCTTGTTTGATTCGGGTTCTACGCATTCATTTGTATCTCGTGTTGTTTCTTTGAGCATGCTAAGTTGAGACTAGAGCCTCTAGGTTTTGAGTTATCTGTTGAAACTCCTTGGGAGTTAGTATGTTGGCTAGAGATAAGATTAGGGATGGCCGGATCGAGATATCGGGAGAGTTGCTTGTGGCTACGCTCATAGTTACGCCTATGAGCGGTTTTGATGTGATTCTTGGTATGGAGTGGTTAGTTTGCTAACCACGCGTTGATTGATCGCCACCGGAAAGAAGTAGTGTTTGACCGCCGGTCGGCCCATTTTTAAGTTTCGTGGAGTCCGGGATTTTGCCCGCCGATGGTGTCACCGTGAAAGCTCGTCGTTTGCTAGCTCATGGAGCTTGGGGCTATCTAGCCAAGTTATGCAGGGGAAGAGCCGCCTCGTTGTCTGTTGATCAGTGCGGTCGTGCAGGGGAGTTCGCGGATGTGTTTCTCGAGGAGTTACTGGGTTGCCCCCAAAGAGAGAGGTTGACTTCATTATTGAGCTCGAGCTAGGGACCCTCCCTATCTCGAAGGCTCCGTGATCGCATGGCGCCAGTGAAGTTAAAGGAATCAAGATTGATTGCAGGAGATGTTAGACCGAGGGTTCATCCGTCCGAGTGTGTCCCGTGGGGAGCACCGATTCATTTGTGAAAAGAAGGATGGTTCTATGCGCTTATGTATTGATTACCGCGAGCTTAATAAGGTGTGATGAAGAATAAGTACCCGTTGCCCGTATCGATGATTTGTTCGATCGGCTTGAGGAGCTTACGTGTTCTCCAAGATAGATCTCGAGATCCGGTTACCATCGATTTGCGGATCGGGGATGCCGACATTCCTAAGGCGACTTTCTGTGTCGGATATGGTCACTATGAGTTTGTGGTTATGTCGTTTGGATTGACCAATGCCCCCACCGCGTTCATGGACATGATGGATAGGGTGTTTAAATCATTTTTGGACAACTTCGTCATCGTGTTCATTGACGATATTCTCGATTTATTCGAGGTCTAAAGAAGACCATGCGAGCATTTGAGGCGAGTATTGGCGGCTTTGAGGAAAACCACTTTATGCGAAGTTTTCCAAATGTGATTTACTGGTTGGAGCGGTGGCCTTCCTAGGCCACGTGGTTTCGAGAGATGGTATAGCCGTGGACCCCGCGAAGATTGAGGCCGTGAGTTCATGGGCCAAGCCGACTTCAATCACCGAGATTCGCGACTTTACGGGTTTGGCGAGTTACTACCGTCGGTTCGTCAAGGACTTTTTCGCTTTAGCCTCGCCCCTCACTCGTCGGCGAGGAAGGGTGTCGAGTTTGTTTGGGACAAAGAGTGTGATGAGAGCCGCCGAGCTCAAGCGTAGTTTGACTTCAAAGACGGTGTTGGCGATCCGGAGGGGACAGTGGTTTCGTGGTCTGATGATGCTTCCAAGTTTGGATTAGGTTGTGTGTTGATGCAAAGACGGGAAGGTCATTGCCTATGCTTCCCGTCGGTGGCCGTATGAGCGAGAACTACCCGACTCATGATATGGAGTTAGCGGCGAGTGGTGTTTGCTTTCAAGATTTGGAGGCATTACGTATGGTGAGCGGATTGAGATGTTTACCGATCACCGAGCCTCAAGTATCTGTTTACTCGAAGGAGTTGAATATGAGGCGAGAGGAGATGGTTAGAGTTGGTAAAGGATTATGATGCGAGATTTTGTACCATCCGGGTAAAGCCAACGTAGTGGCCGATGCTTTGAGTAGGAAGACGTCGCACTCTGCGGCGTTGTTGAGTTCCCAGCCCGGTTTGCGAGAGAGAGTTCGAGCGGGCCGAGGTTGCGATGTTGTTGGGAGAGGTTACCGCCGTGGTAAGCTTAGATTGACTATTCACCGTCGATTCGGCGTGGATTATAGACGACCGGTTGGGTGACCCCGCACTTAAGAGATTGGTTGACAGTGAGTCGATCTTGACGGTGACTTTGACTTTGTGTATTCACAGACGGTGGGTTGACTTATAGAGGCCGGTTGTGTGTTCCCGGACATTGCAGGTTTGCGAGCAGAGTCGCTCTGAGGCCCACAGTTCCCCTTTTGCTTGGCACCCTGGGGTACCAAGATGTATCGAGACCTTAGCAGACCTTCCGGTGGATGGGAATGAAGAGAGATGTGGCAGAATTTGTCGGTAGGTGTCTCACTTGTCGCCAAGTGAAGGCACCCAGCAGAGGCCGGTGGTTTGTTGCGACCACCGAGTGTACCCAGTGGAAATGGGAAGAGATCTCCATGGACTTTATATCTGGTTTGCCAAGGACTCGAGGAAGTTCTCTCAGATTTGGGTGATAGTCGACCGTTTGACCAAGAGCGCACACTTCATTCCGGTAGAGACACTTATACGGTGGAACAAAGGCGCACTGTATTTTTGGAGCAGATTATCCGTTATCATGGTGTGCCGGTGAGGATTGTGTCCGATCGTGACTCATGTTCACTTCTCATTTCTCGGAGAGCGCTCAGAAGGGTTTGGGCACAGAGTGCGATTCCAAAGCCTGACTTTTCACCCTCGGACGGATGGTCGACCGAGAGAGTGAATCGATTCTCGAGGATATGTTGAGGGCTTGTGTGTTGGATTTCCCGAGCGATTGGGACCAGTATCTGTACTTGATGGAGTTTGCCTATAACAACGATTACACAATCGGCGATTCAGATGGCTCCATTCGAGGCATTGTATGGTAAGCGTTATCGGTCCCCCGTGTTCGGGAAGAGGTTGGTGATAGAGCGAGTTTTGGGTCCCGAGTTACTGCAGATTGACCAATGGTGTAGTGCGAGAAGATTAGAGCTCGTATGTTGACAAATTTCAGAGCGAGCGAGAAGAGTTACGCTGCCCGATGTTCGGCGCCGAGATTTGGAGTTTGAGGTTGGTCGACATGTGTTCCTTAAGGTTGCTCACGATGCGAGGTGTTACGAGGTTTGCAAGCGTGGGAAGTTGAGTCCCCGTTTTGTTGGTCCATTTGAGATGCTAGAGAGGATTGGCAGAGTTGCTTACCTAAGTTAGCCCTACCTCCGTCACTATCGGTGGTGCATAGTGTTTTTCATGTATCGATGTTGAGGCGGTATGTGCCGGACCCGTCGCACATTGTGGACTTTGAGCCTTTGCGGTGAATGAGGATTTGAACTTCGAGGAGAAGCCGGTGAGGATCCTTGCCTTTGAGACCAAGACGTTGCGTAATCGCGAGATTCGTTTAGTAAAGGTTGATGGAAGAATCGGGGTTACGAGGAAGCCACTTGGGAGCGGGAAGACGAGATGAGGTTGCATTACCCTCGAAATTTTGTCTTAAGGACTTTCGAGGACGAAAGTCATAAAAAGGAGGAATATTGTAACGACCGAGTTTTTCTTCCGGTCTTCCAGGTATGCCCTAGGGGTAATTTGGTAATTTGGTCGGGCCGTCATGGTCGTTTGTGTCTTTTCCAGCTACTAAAATTATTGGATGGTTTTATGTAGGTTTTTGGAGGAGTTTGAGGTTTGGTTTGAGCAAGGTTTGATGCAAAAGTAAAAATAAAGGAAATTGTCTTTGTGTGGGGTTTAAACACAGGTCTCTGGGAAGCTTGTAGAGATGTGTGCCAATTGAGCCATTAGGTGCTCTTGTTGCTCTTTCTGCATCACATCTTAGTTAACCTTGGATTTTGGAGTTTTGGTGCATTTGGTTAAATGGAATAGAATTAGGTTTATTCCATCTTCTTCTCCAAATCCCCTCTTGGCCGCCCAAGCTCTCCCTCTCCATAGCCTTGCCGATTCTTCATCCTTGCATCTCCTTGGGTTCGATCATCATCATTCCGGGTAGGTATTGATCTTCTTCTTCTTCTTCTCATCCGTTTGGTGTGCGTTTGGCCAAGTGAAAAGAGGTGTGTTGTGTGTGTTGTGTTGATTGCGCCCGGTAAAGTGAAGAAGCCGGCCAAGAAGACAGATCGCCGCTCGTCGTCGCCGCGACGGCCCACCGGGTCACCGCCGACGCCCAGATCTGTCCTAGCAGCCTTGCCGTTCGTCCAGCAGCACAGATCGCCCGATCGCTCGCACGCCAGATCCGCCTAGCAGCCTTGCCGTTCGTCCAGCCGGTCAGATCGCGACGCCCGGATCGCGCCCGAGAGGCCTTCGCGAAGCCGCTCGCCGTCGCTCGCGCCAGAGGCCTTCACCCGGAAGCCGCCGCCGCCCGCGCGCCGCCGCGCAGCGCTCGTCGCCATCGCCGCGACTGGCGCCGCGCGCCGCCTTGAGACGTTCGCCCGCGCGCGTCCGTCCTGCCGAAGCGCGCTGCCGCCGTCGCGCCACGCACGCCCAGCGCCGCGCGCCTTCGCCATGACGCTTCGCCGCGCGCGCGCGCGTGTCCACTGCCGTGCCGTGCGTGCGCACAAGCAACGCGTGCGTGTCCTGCCGTGCCGTGCTTGGTAGCGCGGCCAGCGCCCAGCCTTGCCGTGCCCGGCTTGCGGCGCAGCCCCAAGCTCGTGTCGTCGTGCGCGTGAGTTCCCCTGAGCCGAGCTTGTCGTTCTATTGTTGTTTAGACATTTTAGATGCTGATTATTGTTGGTTTGATAGGTTCCCGCCGCAAGCTCGGGATTGTTCATGACTTAGGATTTGTTGTAGAAGTCTTAGACCAAGGTAAGGATTTCTTTACCGGGGTTGTGTGGACCTGCGGTATATTTGTGATTGTTGTTTTGTATGCTGTGTATGATTACTAGCATGTTTAGCCCTAGGTGCTCTGCTCAATTCTCGATGGCATGAACTCTTGTATTGTTTCTCATGTTAGCCCATGCTAGGTTGTTCTATTCTAGCATGTTCGATATCTGTTCTTGCTTCAGTAGTATCATGCTAGGTTCCTTGTATCTGTTGAGCACGTATTGGATTGCATTGATTGAATTGTTATTATTGTTATGGTTTAGAATCGGGTAGATAACATCATCAGGCCGATGCATAAAGTATCTTGCATCTATGGCAAGGACGTTCGAGACAGATTCTCCGTCCTTGGACCCCGTGAGGGATTAGCTATCCCAACCGGTAGGCCCCGCAATCTTGGGTGAGGGTGGTAGTCTAAGCGATGCCCCAGCGGTCGGGATGATGACTTGGCAATGCCTAGTCCCGGCGGCCGAAAGCACGTCCTCGGCGTGTTCGGCGAAGAGCCCTTGATTGCCACTGTTAAGGTAAGGACGGCTTCTGGTGTAAGCCTACCATGACCCGTTCCTTAGCCTCAGTGCGGTGGTACAGTGACATAGTTCACGTGTCCGTGTCTCACACCCCTATGTCGGTGACACCGATCCGGCAGATTTAGTTAGGCGTGGTATCCGGATATGGGCGGCTTGCCACTAGACCCGGCACCCCATAGTCTGTAGAGAAGCCGCGCGGTGCATCCTTACACTCATTACTGGCGCCGACCGGAGAGCTCCTCGGGATCTTGAGCTAGTGCACCTTTCGTGATCGCGGCAGTGAGTCAGCCGAGGCCGGACTTGTTCCCGTATAGCGCGTTTAGTGTGTTGTGGTATTTTCGGACTAAGACCACGAGTTGGCATCCGAGGTCCAAGTGTGGACTTAGCTATGTGCTCCGCTCTATGTTTGTGCTCATGGCTTGCATACATTCTTCTAGATGATCATGTATATCGTATTGTACCCGGTTGGGGATTCTTACTGGTAATTCGTTACTCACCCTTATTACGTGGTTTTCCCACGGTAATCAAGGCGGGAGACAGGATGGTGAAGGAGGAGGCGTGATCATGGAATCCTGCTGTCATCCTCTAGATTATTCTATTTTATTTATCATGACTCTTGACTTTTGTTATTTCCCCTGAATGCATGTAGACGGGCACAGAGCCCCAGGATGTTTTCTTACGTTTTATGGATTCCAGCATATTTGTACTTGTGGATTGTTTTAATGGTTTAAATAAATCTCTGACCAGAGTATGCTTTTAGAAATGTATGTTTTGGTTGTTGAATGTTTCTGTTTTTACTTGGGATCCGAAATGTATTTTCATAATGTCTTTTATTTTTCACTACATGCATTGGGGTAAAGGCCCATTTAGAGCCCCTTTTGGGTCGGGTCTTTACAGGTTATGTGGACCCTGCGATGTATCATGATTGTGCCTTGTATGCTTGGTTATTGTTATGAGCATGTCAGCTATAGGACAGCTTGTGTCTGAAATCTTGCTAGCATGTCTCCTTGTTGTTCATGTTAGTGCCATGCTAGGTTTGTTCTTCCAGCATGTTGTTGATTCCTGTTTGAGTTCGTAGCATGTTTGCTAGGGTTTTCTTATCATGGCATATCCTTGTTCCTGTTATATTCTGTTAGTTCCATGCTAGGGATAGGCAGGTGATCTATAGTGTAGAAGACTGTAGGGGTATCTAGTTTAGGTCTCGCTTGGGTAAGCCCCCGATTGGCACCAATGCTGTGCCAGTGTAGGTAAGTCCCCGATGGGCACTGCACTGTTCCCTTATGTGTAAGCCCCCAATGGGCATCAGAAGATTGCTAGAGAGTGTAAGACCTCGATGGGCATCTCTGTAAAGACCCGACCCAAAAGGGGCTCTAAATAGGCCTTTACCCCAATGCATACATTCAAAGGAAAGGATAATATGCAAATAAGTTTTTTAGATTCCCAATTAAAACAAAACAATCAAGGTTCAATCAGAATCAATATAGTTTCTTTCAAAACTGTTTCAAGGCAAATACATTTCCAAAACGTACACTCACGATCGAGATTTATTAAAACATTTGAAACACCCTCAAATTCAATAAAGCGGGAATCCACAAAATCATTCGAAAACATCCTAGGGCTCGTGCCCGCTACATGCATTCGGGGAAAATGAAAGACAAGAGTCATAGAAATAAAAAGTCGAGACGACAAAGACGTTCCCATGATCATAGCTCCTCCTTCACCATCCCATCCGCCTCGCGCCATGGTTACCCGAAAGATAAGTAAGGGTGAGTAACGAATTACTCAAGAAGAATCCCGACCAGGGTACAACACGATGCACATGGTCATCTAGATGAGTGTATGCAAGCTGTGAACATAAACACATAATAGAGCACATAGCTTAAGTTCACACTTGGACCTCGGATGCCAACTCGTGGTCTTAGTCCGGAATAATCCACACCACACAATACGCCCTATACGAGAACCAAGTCTCGGCCTCGGCTCATCGACGATACGAAAGGTACACTAGCTCAAGATCCCGAGGAGCTCTCCCGGGGCGCCAGTAATGAGCGTAAGCATGCATGCGCGTGCGTGCTCTCGCAGACTATGGGGTGCCGGTCTAGTGGCAAAAGCTGCCCATGTCCGCCACCACGCCTAACTAAATCTGCGGATCGGTGTCACCGACATAGGGGTGTGAGACACGGACACGTGAACTATGTCACTGAACCACCGCACTGAGGCTAAGGAACCGGTCGTGATAGGCTTGCACGTGAAGCGGTCCTTGCCCTAACAGTGGCAATCAAGGGCTACGGCCGAACACGCCGAGGACGCGTGCCGCTCGTCGAGGACGAGGCAATGCCAAGTCATCATCCCCGTTGAGGCATTTAACGATCACCGCCACCCTCACCCAAGATTGCACGGCCTACCGGTCGGGTTAGCTAAACCCTAACGGGGTCGAGTGGACGGAGAATCTGTCTCGACGTCCCCGCCATGGATGCAAGATACTTTATGCATCGGGCCCGGATGATGCTACCTACCTACACTTTAACCTATCATATCAATAACATACAATCCAATACAATCCAAAACGTGCTCAACAGATACAACGAACCTAGCATGGTACTACGAAGCAAGAGCAGATATGAGCATGCTAGAACGGAACAACCTAGCATGGGCTAACATGAGAGAACAACATACGAAGTCATGCTAGTCGTGAATTCGAACAGAGCACCTAAACTATACATGCGATAATCACAAACAAACATACAAACAACAATCACATAGAACATCGCAGGTCCACACAACTCCGGTAAGAAATCCTTACCTTGGCGGGGCAACTACACACAAAATCCTACGCTGCGATCGATCCCGAGCTAGCTAACGAGAACCTAACAAACACAATAGAAATCACAATCATAGCCCTAAAAAATATAATAAAACAAGCGAGCTCGGCTCAAGGGCACTCACGGCACGATCGACACGCAGACGGGCAGCGGCACGGCGAGGCTGGCCGCTGGCGCGACGAGCGCGAAGGGGCTGATGGGCGGCGAGGGACCGCACACTCGGGCGCGCTGACGCGGCGGAGGAGGCGGGTAGCAGGGCGCGAGCAGCGCGCGCGGGACGGCTGGCCTTGGCCGGGCGCAGGCGCACGGGCGCGGCAAGCGGACGAGAGGAGCGCTGCAGCTGGGCGCGAGGCGCGACGCGATGCGCGCGGCGCGGCGCAGCGCGAGAGAGCGCGGCGCGCGAGCGCGCGCGCGGCTGCTCAGCAGTGCGCGCGATAAAGCAGTGCGACGGGCCGGGCGGTCCAGGCGGCTTTGGTGCGCTGGCCTGCTGCGATCTGGGCGCACTGGGCTTGCCGCTTGGCGGTCCAGGCGGCTGGGCTTCTTCTTTGGCAGATCTGGGCATCTTTGGGCGACTGCTACAAACACACACACACACAAGCTCTTCTCCTTACCTTCGGCCAACAAGAACACCCAATCGAGAAGATGAAGAGGATGAAGACTTACCCGGAATGATGATGAACGATCCAAGGGAGCCGCAAGGATGAAGAATCGGCAAGGAGAGCTTGGGAGAAAGCTTGGGCGGCCACAACTCTTTTGGAGAAGAAAACACAACAAACCTAATTTCTATTTCATTTAACCAAATGCACCAAACACCAAAGATCCAAGGTTAACTAAGATGTGATGCGAGAAAGAGCAACAAGAGCACCTAATGGCTCAATTGGCACACATCTCTACAAGCTTCCCAAGAGACCGGGTTCAAACCCCCTGCAAAGACAAATTCCTTTATTTTTACTTTTGCATCTACCCATGCTCAAACCAAACCACAAAGCCTCAAAACCTTCATAAATCCATCCAATAATTTTATAGCCTGGAAAAAGACATAAACGCCCCGACGGCCCGACCAAATTACTAAAATACCCCTAGGGCATACCGGAAGGCGGGACGAAACACAGGCCGTTACAATATTCCCTCCTTTTTATGACTTTCGTCCTCGAAAGTCCTTAAGATCAAACAAAGACAGAGGATCGCAATCTCATCCCGTCTTCCCGCGCCACAAGCGGCCTCCTCTGAACTCTAACTCCTCCACCGAACTTTTACCAAGCGGATCTCACGATTATGCAACGTCTTCGTCTCGAGGACGAGAATACTCCACGAGCTTCCTCTCGAAGCTCAAATCCTCAATCCGCAAAGGTTCAAAGTCCACAATGAGCAATGGGTCCGACACATACCGCCTCCCACCGATACATGAGAACACCGCACACGGTGACATTGACCGAAAAAGTTAACCAATATGCAACTCGCCAATCCTCTCGAGAATCTCAAATGGTCCAACAACAGAGAGACTCCACTTCTCCCGCTTACCAAAACTCAACACAACTCACAACGGCACAATCTTAAAAGCACGCCTTTGTCCAACCTCAAACTCTAAAACTCGGCCACGGACATCGACGAAACTTTCATGCCTACTCTGAAGCTAACCACAAACGAGCTCAACCTCTTGCACAACACCTCTGGTCAAGCTGCAGCAACACGGGACCCAAAACAACAGCGGCCACCAACCTTTTCTCACAAAGACTAGAGACACGCAACACTTACCATACAATGCCTCAATGGAACCACAAGAGCGATCGAGAGCGCTACTCAAGGCAACCTCCTAAAACCACAATGGTCTCCATTGCCTAATCACGGAAACACCAACTCGCAACAAGCTCCGAAGGATACGGCTCACTCCTCCCAAAAGACCATCGGACAAAAAGGGTGAAAACACTACAGAAATCGCACTCGGCTCATAAGCCTCTAAGAACACTCTCTGAATCACGGTTCGCCCACGCACCGCCTAGAACAAACCTTTGTTGCCACACCCTAATGGCAACATCTCCAACCTAAAATCGACATGCCTCTACTCCATAGAAATGGCATGCGCACAACAACCGAGGTGCGAGCTCTAGCTCATCAAGTCAATACTCCAAAAATCCGAACTCACACAACAACCTCAACTAGGTGACGGCTCCACACACGGAAACTTACAATCCAACAACTTGAGTGCCACGAACTAGGAAGCTCAAACAACTACAAACCGCATAGCTATGCCAATCCACTCATCTCTAGCTCGACTCAAATCACTAGTGGGCAAGACAACTTGCAAACAACCAGCCCCCAGAGGGCTCCATCCACTAAACTTACCTCGTGCAAACAACGGAACAAAGCTCGCCTCAAATATGAAACACATCTCACAAGTCCAAACGATAACACATACAAAGCTTAACCCTCAAGCTTAGGCTTAATGCACCTTCCCACCGAAACTTCATAACGGAACTCCACTACTCGGTCAACACCAACTACCAAGAACAAGAATACCAACAATGGTGGCAGAGTGCAAGCTACACTAGCAGCCAAGGATCCTCGATAAGTCCGGACCTAATCCGGCCACAACGGTGCAACCTCAACCCACAATCGATACAAAGGAGATCTTCCACTACAAAGGTGCAACATCTTCCATGCCAACACACAAAATCTTAACCAACTAGGCCAAACACTCATAAGAGCGGGGACAACCTTTACTGCGGCCTCTATAACACCCTCCAAGAATCCGCTTAGCTGGACAGACGACTACTTCCAAGCGGCCAACAAACTTTTCCTTCAAGCTAGCGCTTCCACCATTAACTCCAAGACCAAGGAGTAACGACAACTCCCCGAAGGAAACGGCTCCTACAAGCGGACAACCAACGGATGAGAGAGAACTCCACATACGCTCACTGTCTTGCTCCACCGAGCAACAACATCTAATCTCACGGGCACAACAAGGGTCCATCTCTCATTGAACCTCCAAATGCCAAAGCGGGGCAACTCAACATCTTGGAAACAGGAAAAAAAACAACCAACATGGCACAAACCACTCGCCCCCACGAGCAAAACTAAACTCTAGCAACTTCAATCCACACTTGGTCAACACCAAGCATCAACTTGCCACCACACCGAAACCACTCCGGACTTTACTCCAAATAAACACTAGTTTGCTAGTCTACCAAGATCGCTAGCAACTCCACCGAGGCTACAAACTACACGCCTCGGCTAGCCAAGCTGAAACTCACTAGTGGGCTTTGGTGAGCTCGAGAGGCTCTCCACAACCTAGGGTTCTTCGGCAACCCTCGACACACACACTGCTTAGGCATACGATCTAGCAGGACAACCGCTCGAACAAACAACTCCAATTTCCGGCATCCCAACCATGTTGGCCAACTCCAACTCCTTGGGAACCTAGAGGACCCGAACGCTACTGAGAATCGTCATCCTCCTACTCAAAGCATCAGCCACAACATAACTTCTACCCAAGGAAGGATCCGAACAACTCTCTTAGCCATGCCGATCGAAACCACGCGGCTTAGCTACCACCGCTCTTGTTCAGTTTCCAACTGAACTCCCACCAACGATCAACAAGAAGATCCGCCAACCAAGCTTAGGCCCAACTTAACAAATCTTGCCTAAGCAACAACTTGATACCACGAGCACGGTATCCTTACCACCTCAACCGAAGCCTTACAACAACCACCTGGAGTCCCACTTCTCAAGGAACTGAGCACGAGATCTCCAAAGCAAACCCTACATGGATCTGAAACTCTCGCCACGGAACGAACCACACAAAACACACTTGTGTGCACAACTCCCAACCTTCCTTTAGAGATCCAAGACTAACAAGCGCTTTTCCACAAAGCAACGATAACTCCTGGCGGCGATACAAACAATCCAAGGAACACCAAAAGTTCCATCTTCACACGATACTCGAAGCAGTGGCAACCTTGCTCTGCTAAAACATAACGACGCCAAACCGAACTTACTTTATACCAAGACTCTACCAAGTGCGCTTACACATAAGGCGCCCTACTCATCTCATAGGCATCCAACTCATCTCATAAGCATCCAACTCATCTCGAGAGCATCCAACTCATCTCACGGGCATCCAACTCATGGTTCCCCTCTTTGGACCGAACTCGCATCTACAATGCTCACTCAACTCGAGTTTAGGCACCGAAGGTAGTGGACCGCACTACCAACCACAAAGATCTCTTGGCCTTAGCACTAGCGTGAGACTCACGCGCACTAACACTTGCCACCGCCAACCTGTGACTTACTCGACCCCCGAAACACCGGGAAGAGGCTCCAGCTCCTCTCGAACATCCTTTCACTTGTGGTCCTTCAACTACCACCGAACTAGCCCTCTTGCACGACCTAAACAAGTGCATTTTCCATAAATGGATCCAATGGCTAAAGAAGTGTCTTTGAACTCGGACGGCATAGAACCATCCGCTATGCCAAGCCAAACTCAAGCTCGAACCGGACTTAGTGCCAAAGTGGCACACCAACCAATGCACCTCAAGTGCTACTACTACCAAATCAACATCGAGGAAGCGGGGTCGTTAAACAACAACGGAGCTCGCAAGGGGGCAAAGATGACCCTTCATCCGCCTCAAGCCACTAACACGGCAACTTGCCAAACAATCGGGCGTGGTGGAGACTCGCTAGACCACCTCTCACAAGGGATTTCCACCACCATCGATGAACCAAACAACACAGAACGGCACACCTCGGCCTTTGAGCAGCGGGCATCCCACACACGGATGCTAAACTCAAACACGGCCAACTACTTTACTACTATCGGTAGGACTTACTAAAACATCGAGCTCTACAGGCATCCATTTGCCAACACCGGGCGTCTCCAACAACGCCAACAAACTCATCCGAATAAAACTGCCGATCATGCCCTCCGAGAACCTCCGGGCTACAAGAGCTCTTTGGGGAAAAATCTTTGAAACAGACTCTGTCACCGGGCTAACTGCTGTTCGGGACTCCTCACTACGCGCTCTAAATCGCGCTCGGGTCTCCGCTCTCGATAGCTAAAGACACGCCATCGGATCTCTCATGGTGGAGCACACTCTGCTCAAGGAGTCTCACTGCAGGCGCCGCTAGCCTCTACCCCTCCTCTAGGCAACTCAGCTGCCGGGGCCAAATCGGCATGCGGGCCTAACAACCCTAGACGCGGCCTCAACATCAACACGATCCGCCCAACTCCTCGGTCGGACATGCCAAGCGCCACCGCTCCTGCAGGTGCGATCAACATCTTGGCGATCCGCACGAAGCACCACCACCCTCTCACTAGGGAAAAGCAAAGAGCCCCGGGCCACAAATGGCCAACGGGAGTCTAAGCTCACGCCTCCCTCCGAACGATGTCCCGGGGCATCCGGATCTATCTGGATACCTCAACAAGTCGCTAAACAAGCGCTCGCATCACGCGGGAAAGTTGGCATGATGGCTCACTAAGCCCAAACCAACAACAGTCGAGAACTCGCTTTCGTCTCGCTCCACAACACTACACAAGGCATACACTAGATGAAAGGTATTGTAAATTCTTAACCCTTTTCTAAAGCAGAAAACTTAGGCGTACTGATGACCGCTTGAGTGCCGGTGATCATGGGAAAGACGACCTACAAACAAAAGGTCGGTCTACAAAGTCTATGACTCGAGCTCGATACCAACTCAGAAAGACCCACCCAAAAGGGGCTCTAAATAGGCCTTTACCCCAATGCATACATTCAAAGGAAAGGATAATATGCAAATAAGTTTTTAGATTCCCAATTAAAACAAAACAATCAAGGTTCAATCAGAATCAATATAGTTTGTTGAAACTGTTTCAAGGCAAATACATTTCCAAAACGTACACTACGATCGAGATTTATTAAAACATTTGAAACACCCTCAAATTCAATAAAGCGGGAATCCACAAAATCATTGAGAAAACATCCTAGGGCTCGTGTGCTCGGCTACATGCATTCGGGGAAAATGAAAGACAAGAGTCATAGAAATAAAAAGTCGAGACGACAAAGACGTTCCCATGATCATAGCTCCTCCTTCACCCATCCCGCTCGCGCCATGGTTACTGAAGATAAGTAAGGGTGAGTAACGAATTACTCAGTAAGAATCCCGACCGGGGTACAATATGATGCACATGGTCATCTAGATGAGTGTATGCAAGTCGTGAACATAAACACATAATAGAGCACATAGCTTAAGTTCACACTTGGACCTCGGATGCCAACTCGGGGTCTTAGTCGGAATAATCCACACACCACACAATACAGCCCTATACGAGAACCAAGTCTCGGCCTCGGCTGTCTATCGACGATACGAAAGGTACACTAGCTCAAGATCCCGAGGAGCTCTCCGGTCGGGTGTTGTAATGAGCGTAAGCATGCACGCGCGTGCTCTGCGGCGGACTATGAAGTGCGGGTCTAGTGGCAAGTCGCCCATGTCCGATCACTACGCCTAACTAAATCTCCGGATCGGTGTCACCGACATAGGGGTGTGAGACACGACACGTGAACTATGTCGGCTGAACCACCGCACTTTGAGGCTAAGGACCCGGTCGTGATAGGCTTGCACCCAGAAGCGGTCCTTGCCTAACAGTGGCAATCAAGGGCTACGGCCGAACACGCCGAGGACGCGTGCCGATCGTCGAGGCGAGGCAATGCCAAGTCATCATCCCGACCGTTGGGGCATTTAATGATCGCCACCCTCACCCAAGATTGCGGGGCTTACCGTCGGGTTAGCTAAACCCTAACGGGTCGAGGGACGGAGAAGCGTCTCGACGTCCACGCCATGGATGCAAGATACTTTATGCATCGGGCCGGATGATGCTACCTACCTACACTTTAACCTATCATATCAATAACATACAATCCAATACAATCCAAAACGTGCTCAACAGATACAACGAACCTAGCATGGTACTACGAAGCAAGAACAGATATGAGCATGCTAGAACGGAACAACCTAGCATGGGCTAACATGAGAGAACAACATACGAAGTCATGCTAGTCAGAATTGAACGAGCACCTAAACTATACATGCTGATAATCACAAACAAACATACAAACAACAATCACATAGAACATCGCAGGTCCACACAACTCCGGTAAGAAATCCTTACCTTGGCAGGGGCAACTACACACAAAATCCTACGCTGCGATCGATCCCGAGCTAGCTAACGAGAACCTAACAAACACAATAGAAATCACAATCATAGCCCTAAAAAATATAATAAAACAAGCGAGCTCGGTTGGGGCACTCACACGCACACGACCGACACGCGGACGGGCGTGCAAAGCGGCGGCGGGCAGCTGGCGCTGACTGGCGCAGCGAAGAAGGCGAAGGGGTGATGGGCGCGAGGACCGCACAGCAGCGGCGCCGACAGGCGCGCGAGGCGGCAGGCTGCGCGCGCGCGACGGACTGGCTGGGCTTGGCGCAGCGCGCGCGCGCAAGCGGGCGAGACAGCGCTTGCGCCAGCGCGCGAGGCGGCGACGCGGCGGCGGCGCGCGCGCAGCGCGAAGCGCGAGCGCGAGGCGCGGGCGCGGCGAGCGCGAGCCTTGCGCGCGCGCGCGAGACGCTGGCGCGCTGGCCGCTCAGCCAGTCGCGCGACGGCAGCCGCGACGAGAAATTTGGCGATGCGGGCGGCTTTGGTGCGCTTCTTCTGTGATCTGGGCAAGCGACCTAGGCTTCTTTGCTAGGCGGTTTGGGCGGCTTTGGGCTGCTTCTTTGCCGGGCGAATCTGGTGTAACGGCCGAGTTTTTTTCCCGGTCTTCCGGTATGCCCTAGGGGTATTTTGGTAATTTGGTCGGGCCGTCGTGGCCGTTTATGTCTTTTCTAGTTGCTAAAATTATTGGATGAATTTATGTAGGTTTGTGAGGCTTTGTGGAAGGGTTGAGCAAGGTTTGATGCAAAAGTAAAATTAAAAGGAATTGTCTTTGCTGTGGTGGGGTTTGAACCGGGTCTCGGGAAAGCTTGTGTTGATGCGTGCAGTTGAGCTATTGAGAGCTCTTGTTGCTCCTTCCGAGTCATTTTATGGTTAGCCTTGGGTTTTGGAGTTTTGTTGTATTTGGTTAAAAGAGAAAGGAAGCTAGGTTTGCATTTCTTCTCCAACACCTCACTTTGCCGCACAAGCCGGCCTCCCGGCCAGCAGATCCGCGGCACTGTGAGATCCACCGTCGCCCACCGGCCGAAAGCAAAGACGCCCAACCCGCACGTAACGGCTCGTCGCCACCGCCTTGCCGCCGCGAGACGCCCTCGACCAGCAATGCACGAGATCCGGCCGAGGATCGCGAGATCGCTTGTCGCACGCCGAGTCTCGGCCGAGGGAAGCCATCGCCCGATCGCACCCGATGAGCCGTCGCGCGCCAAAGGCCGTCGAATCTGCCGGCGCCACGCCCGAAGCGCGTCGGTCAGCCTGCATCGCCCGACACCACACAGCCGCCCAGATCCGTCCATCGCACGCCCGATTTCGCGCGAGCAGCGCGTCGCGCGCACGATTCGCCGCGCAGCAGCAGATCGCCCGTGTCCGCGCGCCGCCTCTCGGCCGCTCGCCCGCCGCCCAGACGCCAGACGCTCGTGCTCGTGCCGGCGCTTCGCCCAGCGCCGCGCGCCGCCGCCCGTGCCGTGCTCCAAGCGCGTGTCGCGCGCAGCAGCGCGCCCAGCGCCGCCAGCGCCCGGCCACCGCACGCACTTTGCGGCGGCGGCTTTTCGGCTGTGTGTCGTCGTGCCGTGTGAGTGCCCCGAGCCGAGCTCGCTTGTTTTATTATATTTTTAGGGCTATGATTGTGATTTCTATTGTGTTTGTTAGGTTCTCGTTAGCTAGCTCGGGATCGATCGCGGCGTAGGATTTTGTGTGTAGTTGCCTCCGGCCAAGGTAAGGATTTCTTACAGGGGTTGTGTGGACCTGCGATGTTCTATGTGATTGTTGTTTGTATGTTTGTTTGTGATTATCGGCATGTATAGTTTAGGTGCTCGTTCAATTTCGACTATCATGACTTCGTATGTTGTTCTCTCATGTTAGTCCATGCTAGGTTGTTCCGTTCGGCATGCTCATATCATTCTTGCTTCGTAGTACCATGCTAGGTTCCTTGTATCTCATTGAGCACGTATTGGGTGCATTGATTGAATTATTATTATTGCTTTGGTTTAGAGTTGGGTAGGTAGCATCATCCGGGCGGATGCATAACGTAACTTGCATCCCCGCGGGGACGCACGAGATGGTACTCCGTCCACGATCCCGTTGGGGTTTAGCTAACCCTAACGGTGGCCCCGCAATCTTGGGTGAGGGTGGCGGTCGTTAAATGCCCCAACGGTCGAGATGATGACTTGGCATTGCCTCATCCCCGGCGATCGACACGTCCTCGGCGTGTTCGGCCGTAGCCCTTGATTGCCACCGATAGGGCAAGGGCGGCTTCACGGTGTAAGCCTACCACGACCGATTCCTTAGCCTCAAAGTGCGGTGGTTCAGGTGACATAGTTCACGTGTCCAGTCTCACACCCCTATGTCGGTGACACCGATCCGGAGATTTAGTTAGGCGTGGTGATTGGACATGGGCGACTTGCCACTAGACCCGGCACCCCCATAGTCTGCGAGAGCACGCAGATGCGCGCTTACGCTCATTACAACGCCCGACCAGGAGAGCTCCTCGGGATCTTGAGCTAGTGCACCTTTCGTATCGGCGAGAGAAGCGTGAGAGGCGGGACTCGTTTTCGTATAGGGCGTATTGTGTGGTGGATTTATTTCGGACTAAGACCACGAGTTGGCATCCGAGGTCCAAGTGTGGATTTAAGCTATGTGTTTGTGATACGTGTTTATACTCATAGCTTGCATACATTCTTCTAGATGATCATGTATATCGTATTGTACCCCGGTTGGGGATTCTTCTTTGGGTAATTCGTTACTCACCCTTATTACGTGGTTTCCCCACGAGGTAATCAAGGCGGGAGAGCAGGATGGGTGAAGGAGAAGTTTGTGATCATGGAATCTGCTTGTCATCTCGACCATTTTATTATATCATGACTCTTGACTTTTGTTATTTCCCTGAATGCATGTAGGCGGGCACAGAGCCCTAGGATGTTTTCTTACGTTTTATGGATTCCAGCATATTTGTACTTGTGGATTGTTTAAATGGTTTAAATAAATCTCTGATCGATCGAGTATGCTTTTAGAAATGTATGTTTTGGTTGTTGAATGTTTCTGTTTTTACTTGGGATCGAAATATATTTTTCATAATGTCTTTTATTTTCACTACATGCATTGGGGTAAAGGCCCATTTAGAGCCCCTTTTGGGTCGGGTCTTCTGATTGGTATCGAGCTCGAGTCATAGATCTCGTAGGACCGACCTTTTGTTGTAGGTCGTTTTTCCATGATCATCGACACTCAAGCAGATCATCAGTGCGCCTAAGTTTACTATTTGTTGTTGAAAAAGGGTTAAGAATTTACAATACTGTCATCTTGTGTATGCCTTGTGTAGTGTTGTGGAGCGGAGACGAGCGGAGTTACGACTCGTTGTTGGTTTGGGCTTAGTGAGCCATCATGCCAACTTTTCATGATGCAGCAGGTTTGTTTAGCGACTTGTTGAGGTATCCAGATAGATTCGGATGCCCACGGGACATCGTTCGAGGGAGGCGAGCTTAGAATCCCGTTGGCCATTTGTGGCCCGCTTTCTTTTCCCCTAGTGAGAGGGTGGTGGTGCTTCGTGCAGATCGCCGGTATGTTGATCGCACCCAGAGGAGCAGGGCGCTTGGCATGACCGGCCGTGGAGTTGGACCGATCGTGTTGATGTTGAGGCCGCGTCCGGGGTTGTTAGGCCCGCATGCCGGATTTGCCGGCGGTTGAGTTGCCTAGAGGAGGGGGTAGAGGCTAGCGGCGCCTCAGTGAGACTCCTTGAGCGAGTGTGCTCGACCATGAGAGATTTGATGGCGAGTCTTTAGCTATCGAGAGAGCGGAGACCCAGCGCGATTTGTAGCGCGTAGTGAGGAGTCCGGGCACAGATAGCCCGGTATGTGAGTTTGTTTTGACATTTTTTCCCCAGTAGCTCTTGTAGCCGGAGGTTCGGGAGGGCATGATCAAGTGAGTTTATTCGGATGAGTTTGTTGGCGTTGATGGAGACGCCTGGGTTGGCAAATGGATGCTGTAGAGCTCGATGTTTTAGTAAGTCCTCTTGCTAGTAGAAAAGTAGTTGGCGAGTTTGAGTTTAGCATCCGTGTGTGGGATGCCCCTGTATTCAGAGGCCGAGGTGTGCCGTTCTGTCTTTGTTTGGTTCATTAGATGGTGGTGGAAGTCCCTTGTGAGAGGTGGACTAGCGAGTCTCCCGATCGCTTGGATTGTTTGGCAAGTTGCCGTGTTAGTGGCTTGAGGCGGATGAAGGGTCATCTTTGCCCCCTTGCGAGCTTCTTTGTTGTTTAAGCACCCAGCTTCCTCGGATGTGGATTTGGTAGTAGTAGCACTTGAGGTGCATTGGTTGGTGTGCCACTTTGGCACTAAGTCCAGTTCGGAGCTTGAGTTTGGCTTAGGCATAGCAGATGGTTCTATGCCGTTCGGAGTTCAGCGTACTCCTTTAGCCTTGGATCATTTATGGCGATTGCACCCGTTTAGGTCGTGCGGAGGACTAGTTCGGTGGTAGTCGATGGACTACAAGCGAAAGGATGCTCGAGAGGAGCGGAGCCTCTTCCCGATGTTTACGGTGGTTGAGTAAGTCGTGAGGTTGCCGGTTGGTAAATGTTGGTGCGCGTGAGTCTCGCGCTAGTGTTAAGGCCAAGAGATTTTCTTTGTGGTTGGTAGTGCGGTCAACTACCTTCGAGTGCCTAAATCTGAGGAGAGTTGAGCATTGTAGATGCGAGTTTGGTCCAGCAGAGGGACCCTGAGTTGGATGCTCATGAGATGATTTGGATGCCTATGAGGCGAGATGGTGATGCCTTGCGAAAGGTTTTGGATGCCTTAGAGGTAAGCACCCTTGGTTGAGGCTTGGTACAAAGTAAGTTTGGTTTGGCATGGTTATGCTTTGGTAGAGCAAGGTTGCCTCAGCTTCGAGTATCGTGTGGAGATGGAACTTTTGGTGTTCCTTGGATTGTTTGTATCTCTGCTAGGAGTTAGCGTTGCTTTTGGGAAAACGCTTGTTGGTCTTGGATCTCTAAAGGAAGGTTGAGAGTTGTGCACACAAGTGTGTTTTGTGTGGTTCGTTAAAGTGGCGAGAGTTTGAGATCCATGTAGGGTTTGCTTTGGAGATCTAGTGCTCGGTTCTCGGAGAAGTTGGACTCGGATGGATGTTGTAAGGCTTTGGTTGAGGTGGTAAGGATACCGTGCTCGTGGTATCAAGTTGTTGCTTAGGCAAGATTTGTTAAGTTGGGCCTAAGCTTGGTTGGCGGATCTTCTTGTTGATCGTTGGTTGGAGTTGGTTGGAAGGCCCGAACAAGAGCGATGGTAGCTAAGCCGCGTGGTTTACGATCGACATGGCTAAGAGAGTTGTTCGGATCCTTCCTTGGGTAGAAGTTATGTTGTGGCCGATGCTTTGAGTAGGAGGATGACTCATTCTGTAGCGTTGCCGGGTCCTCTAGGTTCCCAAGGAGTTGGAGTTGGCCGACATGGTTGGGATCTTTGAAATTGGAGTTGTTTGTTGAGCGGTTATCTGTTAGATCGTATCTTGGCGGTGTGTGTGTCGAGGGTTGCCGAAGAACCCTAGGTTGTGGAGAGCCTCTCCAGAGCTCAGTCGAGCCCAGCTAGTGAGTTTCGATTGGCTAGCATTTGGAGGCGTGTAGTTTGTAGCCTCGGTGGAGTTGCTAGCAGATCTTGGTAGACTAGCAAGCTAGTGTTTATTTGGAGTAAAGTCAGGAGTGGTTTTGGTGTGGTGGCAAGTTGATGCTTGGTGTTGACCAAGGTGTGGATTGGAGTTGCTAGAGTTTAGTTTTGCTCGTGGGGCGAGTGGTTTGTGCCATGTTGGTTGTTTTTCTGTTTTGGGATGTTGAGTTGCCCCGTTTGGCATTTGGAGGTTGATCGAGATGGACCCTTGTTGTGCCCCGTGAGATTAGATGTTGTTGCTCTGGTGGAGCAAGGCAGTGGCGTATGTGGAGTTCTCTGTCCGTTGGTTATGCGCTTGTATGAGCCGTTTCCTTGGGGAGTTGTCGAGTTACTCCCTTGGTCTTGGAGTTAATGGTGGAAGCGCTAGCTTGAAGGAAAAGTTTGTTGGTGTTTGGAAGTAGTCGTTTGTCGATTAAGCGGATTCTTGGATGGTGTTCTAGAGGCTGCGATAAAGGTTGTTATGCCTCTTATGAGTGTTTGGCCTAGTTGGTTAAGATTTTTGTGTGTTGGCATGGAAGATGTTGCACCTTTGTAGTGGAAGAACTCCTTTGTATCGGTTGTGGGTTGAGGTTGCACCATTGTGGATGGATTAGGGTCTTGACATTTTGAGGATCTTTCTTTGGTTAGTGTGGTTTGTGCTCTGCCACCATTATTGGTAATCTGGTTCTGGTAGTTGGTGTTGACCGAGTAGTGGAGTTCCGTTTATGAAGTTTCGGTGGGAAGGTGCAATAAGCCTAAGCTAGAGGGTTAAGCTGTATGTGTTATCGTTTGGACTTGTGAGATGTGCTTCATATTTGAGGCAAGCTTCGTTCTGTTGCTTGCATGGAGGTAGGCTTGGTGGAGGGAGCCCATTTAGGGCCGGTTGTTGGCGGTGACTTGTCCGGCCAGTGATTTGAGCCAAGCTAGAGTTGAGTGGATTGGCATAGCTATGTAGTTTGTAGTTGTTTGGGCTTCCGAGATCGTAGCACTCAAGTTGTTGGTTTGAAGGAGTTCGTGTGGAAGGTGGCGGTTTGTCGAGGTTGTTGTGTGAGTTCGGATTTTTGGTGACTGGTTTACGTAGCTAGAACTCGCACCTCGCCAGTGGAGATGTCTTTACGTGGAGTAGTGGCATGTCGGTTTCAGGTGGAGTTGTTGGCTCAGAGTGTGGCAACAAAGATTTTTCTAGGTAGTGCGTGATGAACCGTGGTTGGAGGCGTTGTTAAGAGGCTTATGAGCGGGTGCGGTTCTGTAGTGTTTTCACCCTCGACCGGTGGTCTTTTGGGAGGAGTGATCAGAACCTTTGGAGCTTGTTGCGAGTTGGTGTTTAAAGTGATTAGGCGGCGAAAGACTAGAGTGGTTTTATGAGGTTGCCTTTGGTTGCGTTCTCGTGATCGATTCTTGTAGTTCCATTGAGGCATTGCAAGGTAAGTATTGCGAGCTTCGGTGTTCTGGGAAAAGGTTGGTGGCCATCAATTTTGTTTTGGGTCTGAGTCATTGCATTTGACCAGAGGTGATGTGCGGGAGTTTAGAGCTAGTGTTGTTAGCTCAGAGCGGCGAGAAAAGTTACGCCGATGTTCGGCGTCGAGTTTTAGAGTTTGAGGTTCGGCAATGCGTAGTTTTAAAGTTGTGCCGTTGTGAGTTGTGTTGAGGTTTGGTAAGCGGGAGAAGTGGAGCCTCCGGTTGTTGGGCCATTTGAGATTCTCGAAAGGATTGGCGAGTTGCATATTGGTTAGCTCTTTTTGTCATTGTCACCGTGTGCAGTGTTCTCATGTATCGGTGTGAGGCGGTATGTGTGCCGGACCCATCGCTCATTGTGGACTTTGGGCCCCTGCACTGAATGAGGATTTGAGCTTCGAGAAGAAGCCGGTGGGGATCCTTGCATTCGAGACTAAGACATTGCGTAATCACGAGATTCGGTTGGTAAAAGTTCGATGGAGGAGTCGAGTTCCGAGGAAGCCACTTGGGAGCGGGAAGGCGAGATGAGATTGCATTATCCCGAGTTGTTCCAATCTTAAGGACTTTCGAGGACGAAAGTCATAAAAAAAGAGGAATATTGTAGCGGCCCGGAGTTTTTCTTCCGGTCTTCCAGGTATGCCCTAGGGGTATTTTGGTAATTTGGTCGGGCCGTCGGGGCCGTTTATGTCTTTCTAGTTGCTAAAATTATTGGATGAATTTATGTAGGTTTGTGAGGCTTTGTGGAAGGGTTGAGCAAGGTTTGATGCAAAAGTAAAATTAAAAGGAATTGTCTTTGCGCACTGGGGTTTGAACACAGGTCTCGGGAAAGCTTGTGTTGATGCGTGCAGTTGAGCTATTGAGAGCTCTTGTTGCTCCTTCCGAGTCATTTTATGGTTAGCCTTAGGTTTTGGAGTTTTGTTGTATTTGGTTAAAAAGAAAGGAAGCTAGGTTTGCATTTCTTCTCCAACACCTCACTTTTGCCGCACAAGCCGACCTCCCAGCCAGCCAGATCCCGCGGCACCAGCCGAGATCCACCGTCGCCCAACCGCCGAGCGGCCACGCCCAACCCGCACGAGAGCGGCTGTCGCGCACCCGCCTTTGCGCGCCGCAGACGCCCTCGACCAGCGGTTGCACGAATCGGCCGAGATCGCGAGATCGCTTATCGCCACGCCCGAGTCTCGGCCGTAGAAGCCATCGCCAGATCGCACGATGAGCCCGTCGCGCGCCAGCAGCAAGATTCAGAATCTGCCGGCAGCACGCCCGAAGCGCGTCGGTCGGCCCCATCGCCGTCGCACACAGCAGCCGCCAGATCCGTCCATCATGACGCCCGATTCGCGCGAGCCGCCGTCGCACGGTCGCGCAGCAGCGAATCGCCCGTGTCAGCGCGCCTTTGCTCGAGCCGTCGCCGCCACGCCCGAGCGTTCGCTCGTGCTCGGCCGCTTTCGCCCAGCGCGCGCGCGCCGCCGCCCGTCTGCCGTGCTCCAGCGCGTGTCCGCCATGCAGCAGCGCCCAGCGCTGCCAGCGCCCGGCCAGCCGCACGCACCGCACTTGCAAGCGGCCTTTCGGCACAATAGACTCACCGTGTCGTGCGTGTGCGTGTGAGTGCCCCGAGCCGAGCACTGCTTGTTTTATTATATTTTTAGGGCTATGATTGTGATTTCTATTGTGTTTGTTAGGTTCTCGTTAGCTAGCTCGGGATAGATCGCAGCGTAGGATTTTGTGTGTAGTTGCCTCCGGCCAAGGTAAGGATTTCTTTACAGGGGTTGTGTGGACCCTGCGATGTTCTATGTGATTGTTGTTTGTATGTTTGTTTGTGATTATCGGCATGTATAGTTTAGGTGCTCTGTTGCGAATTCGACTATCATGACTTCGTATGTTGTTCTCTCATGTTAGTCCATGCTAGGTTGTTCCGTTACGGCATGCTCATATCTCATTCTTGCTTCGTAGTACCATGCTAGGTTCCTTGTATCTGTTGAGCACGTATTGGGTGCATTGATTGAATTGTTATTATTGCTTTGGTTTAGAGTTGGTAGGTAGCATCATCGGCCGGATGCATAACGTAACTTGCATCCCAGCGGGGCGGGCGTACGAGATGGTACTCCGTCACGATCCCGTTAGGGTTTAGCTAACCCTAACGGTGGCCTGCAATCTTGGGTGAGGGTGGCGGTGTTAAATGCCCCAGCGGTCGGGATGATGACTTGGCATTGCCTCATCCCCGGCGATCGACACGTCCTCGCGTGTTGGCCGTAGCCCTTGATTGCCACACGATAGGGCAAGGGCGGCTTCTGGTGTAAGCCTACCACGACCGATTCCTTAGCCTCGAGTGCGGTGGGCGGGCACGAGCCCTAGGATGTTTTCTTACGTTTTATGGATTCCAGCATATTTGTACTTGTGGATTGTTTAAATGGTTTAAATAAATCTCGATCGAGTATGCTTTTAGAAATGTATGTTTTGGTTGTTGAATGTTTCTATTTTTACTTGGGATCCGAAATATATTTTTCATAATGTCTTTTATTTTCAACACATGCATTGGGGTAAAGGCCCATTTAGAGCCCCTTTTGGGTCGGGTCTTTACATCTGGGCATGCTGGGCAGCCTGCTACAAACACACACACACACAAGCTCTTCTCCTTACCTTCGGCCAACAAGAACACCCAATCGAGAAGATGAAGAGGATGAAGACTTACCGGAATGATGATGAACGATCCAAGGGAGCTGCAAGGATGAAGAATCGGCAAGGAGAGCTTGGGAGAAAGCTTGGGCGGCCACAACTCTTTTGGAGAAGAAAACACAACAAACCTAATTTCTATTTCATTTAACCAAATGCACCAAACACCAAAGATCCAAGGTTAACTAAGATGTGATGCAGAAAGAGCAACAAGAGCACCTAATGGCTCAATTGGCACACATCTCTACAAGCTTCCCAAGAGACCCGGGTTCAAACCCCGGCTGCAGCACAAATTCCTTTATTTTTACTTTTGCATCTACCCATGCTCAAACCAAACCACAAAGCCTAAAAAACCTTCATAAATCCATCCAATAATTTTAGCAACTGGAAAAAGACATAAACGGCCCTGACGGCCCGACCAAATTACTAAAATACCCCTAGGGCATACCTGGAAGACTGGGACGAAAACCTGGGCCGTTACAATCTCTGTGATCCTAGCTGGAGTAAGACCCCGATGGGCATCCTAGATGTGTAAGACCCCGTTGGGCACCATTGATGGCTAGAGGTGTAAGACACCGATGGGCATCCGTATGTGTAAGACTCCGATGGGCATCATTGATTAGAGGTGTAAGACCCCGATGGGCATCCGTATGTGTAAGACCCCGATGGGCATCATTGATAGCTGGAGTAAGACCCCGATGGGCATCCTAGATGTGTAAGACCCTGTTGGGCAGCATTGATGGCTAGAGGTGTAAGACGCTGATGGGCATCCGTATGTGTAAGACCCTGATGGGCATCATTGAATTGTGGAATAAGACCCCGATGGGCATCCTTGTGTGTAAGTCCCCGATGGCCATCACTGAGTCTAGCAGGTGTAAGACCCTGATGGGCATCTTTATGTGTAAGACCCCGATGGGCATCATCGCGTCCTGGGTTGTGTAAGACCCTGATGGGCATCAAGGTGTAGAACCTAGTGTAGGTTGTGGTTGTAAGTCCTTGAATAAACAATTTCTAGATCGGCGATTAGCCTGAGACAACTTGTTGCTTCTGAGCTCGTATTGGTTGCATGTATACTAGGTTGCTAAATGACTGTTGTATAGTATTGTACCCCGGTAGGGGATTCTTACTGAGTATGTTTATACTCACCCTTATTTCTGTGGTTTTTCCATGTAACGGCCCAGGTGTTCATCCCGGTCTTCCAGTTATGCCCTAGGGGTATTTTGGTAATTTGGTCGGGACGTCAGGGCCGTTTAAGTCTTTTTCCAGTCGATAAAATTATTGGATGGATTGATGTAAGTTTTTGAGGCTTTGTGGATGGGTTTGAGCATGGATAGTTGTAAAAGTAAAATTAAAGGAATTTGTGTAACAGCTGGGATTTGAACCCGGGTCTCCGAGAAAGCCTGTGGGGATGCGTGCCAGTTGAGCTATGGAGAGCTCTTGTTGCTCTTTCTGCGTCATATTATGGTTATCCTTGGATCTTGGAGTTTTGGTACATTTGGTTAAATGAAAAAGAAATTAGGTATTTTGTCATTCTCCTCCATCATTGTAACGACCCAGGTTTTTCTTCCCGGTCTTCCAGGTATACCCTAGGGGTAATTTGGTAATTTGGTCGGGCCGTCAGGGTCGTTTGTGTCTTTTCCAGTTACTAAAATTATTGGATGGTTTTTGTAGGTTTTTGAAGGGGTTTGTGGTTTGGTTGATCAAGGTTTGTTGCAAAAGTAAAAATAAAGGGAATTGTGCTGCAGCCGGGGTTTGAACCCGGGTCTCCTGGGAAGCTTGTAGAGATGTGTGCCAATTGAACCATTAGGTGCTCTTGTTGTTCTTTCTGCATCACATCTTAGTTAACCTTGGATTTTGGAGCCTTGGTGCATTTGGTTAAATGAAATAGAATTAGGTCATTCCATCTTCTTCTCCAAAACACCTCTTGGCGCCCAAGCTCTCCATCTCCATAGCCTTGCCGATTCTTCATCCTTGCATCTCCTTGGGTTCGATCATCATCATTAGGGTAGGTATTGATCTTCTTCTTCTTCTTCTCATCCGTTTGGTGTGCGTTTGGCCAAGTGAAAAGAGGTGTGTTGTGTGTGTTGTGTTGATTGCGGCCCACCGAGTGGAGCCAAACCCGAAGCCGCAGATAGCCCCAATCGTCGCCGCGTCCACCGATCGCTTCGCCACGCCGGATCTGTCCTAGCAGCCTCGCCGTTCGTCCAAAGAAGAAGACAGATCGCCCCGTCGCTCGCGACGCCAGAGGTCCTCGCCAGGCGCCCGCCGACGTCCGGCCGATCGCTCGCCACGCCCGATCTGTCCTAGCGGCCTTGCTGTTCGCCCGGCCAAAGACAGATCGCCACGCCGGATCGCGCCCGAGGTTTTCGCCCGAAGTTGTCGCCGCGCGCGCCGGCCGCGTCGCATCGCTGTCGCCACGCGCCAGCGCCCGCGCGCCGCCGCCCATACGTTCGCCCGCGCGCTCGTCCTGCCGAAAGCTGCTCGCGCGTGTCGCGCATCGCCACGCCCGCGCGCCGCGCGGCGCCGCCGCGAGCGCTGCGCGCGTAGCGTGTCCTGTCTGCTGCGTCGCCGTGCGGGTGCGCGCAGCCTGCTGCGTGCGGTAGCGCGGCCGCGCCAGCGTCCTTTGCCGTGCCGGCTTGCAGCGACCCCAAGCTCGTGTCGTCGCGCCGCGTGAGGTTCCCGAGCCGAGCTTTGCTGTTCTATTGTTGTTTAGATATTTTAGATGCTGATTATTGTTGGTTTGCTAGGTTTCCGTCGCTAGCTCGGGATTGTTCATGACTTAGGATTTGTGTGTAGAAGTCTTAGACCAAGGTAAGGATTTCTTACAGGGGTTGTGTGGACCTGCGGTATATTTGTGATTGTTGTTTTGTATGCTGTGTATGATTACTAGCATGTTTAGCCCTAGGTGCTGCATTGCAATTCTCGAGTGGCATGAACTCTTGTATTGTTTCTCATGTTAGCTCATGCTAGGTTGTTCTATTCTAGCATGTTCGATATCTGTTCTTGCTTCGTAGTATCATGCTAGGTTCCTTGTATCCATTGAGCACGTATTGGGTGCATTGATTGAATTGTTATTATTATTATTGTTAAGGTTTAGAATTCGGGTAGATAGCATCATCAGGGCCCGATGCATAAAGTATCTTGCATCTATGGCAAGGGCGTTCGAGACAGTTCTCGTCCTTGGACCCCGTGAGGGATTAGCTATCCCAGCCGGTAGGCCCCGCAATCTTGGGTGAGGGTGGCGGATCGTTAAATGCCCCAACGGCCGGGATGATGACTTGGCATTGCCTGCGCCCCGGCGATCGGCGCGTCCTCGGCGTGTTCGGCCGTAGCCCTTGATTGCCACTGTTAGGGCAAGGACCGCTTCGGTGTAAGCCTACCACGGCCGGTTCCTTAGCCTCAGTGCGGTGGTTGGTGACATAGTTCACGTGTCAGTCTCACACCCTATGTCGGTGACACCGATCCAGAGATTTAGTTAGGCATGGTGGATCGAACACAGGCGGCTTGCCACTAGACCCGGCACCCCCGAGTTTGCGGTAGCATGCGGTGCGCGCTTACGCTCATTACTGGCGCCCGGCCGATGGAGAGCTCCTCGGGATCTTGAGTGTAACGACCAGTTTTCATCCGGTCTTCGGTATGCCCTAGGGTATTTTAGTAATTTGGTCGGGCCGTCGGGACCGTTTATATCTTTTTTCGATTGCTAAAATTATTGGATGGATTTATGTAAGTTTTTGAGGCTTTGTGGATGTGTTTGGGCATGGGGAGATGCAAAAGGAAAATTGTGTGTTAAAAGTGTGTTTGGTGGGTTTGAACCAGGTGGTCCGAGAAGTCGGTGGGTGGTGTGGCGGTTGAGCTATTGAGAGCTCTTGTTGCTCTTTCCGTGTCATTTTATAGTTAGCCTTGGATTTTGGGGTTTTGGTGCATTTGGTTAAATGGAAAAGAAAAGCTAGGTTTTGTTCTTCTTCTCCAACACATCCTGTAACGACCTGAGTTTTCTTCCGGTCTTCCGGTATGCCCTAGGGGTAATTTGGTAATTTGGTCGGGCCGTCATGGTCGTTTATGTCTTTTCCGACTACTAAAATTATTGGATGGTTTTATGTAGGTTTTGGAGGAGTTTGAGTTTTGGTTTGAGCAAGGTTTGATGCAAAAGTAAAATTAAAGGAAATTGTCCGTACTGGGTTTGAACCCGGTCTCTGAGGAAGCTTGTAGAGATGTGTGCCAATTGAGCCATTAGGTGCTCTTGTTGCTCTTTCTGCATCACATCTTAGTTAACCTTGGATTTTGGAGTTTTGGTGCATTTGGTTAAATGAAATAGAATTAGGTTATTCCATCTTCTTCTCCAAAACACCTCTTGGCGCCCAAGCTCTCCATCTCCATAGCCTTCTTGATTCTTCATCCTTGCATCTCCTTGGGTTCGATCATCATCATTAGGGTAAGTCTTCGTCTTCTTCATCTTCTCATTTGGGTGTTTGTTGGCGAATGTAAGAAAAAGGGGGTGTGTGTGTGTGTGTTGTGCGGCCCGGTAGGGAAGTCCAAAGACCGAGCTCGTCGCATCGCCCGGCTCGTCAACGGCGGCCCTGCCGTCGCCGCGCGCCGGATCATCGGCCGGCGCGGCTCATCGTTAAATCCGGCCGATCGCTCGTGACGCCCGAGATCATCGGCGGTGCGGCTTCGCCGTTCGATCAGCCAGAAGACTGATCGCCCGATCGCGCTCGCCACGCCGAGAGAGTCCTCGCCCGGCGCCAGGCGTCGGCCGCGTCTGCTCGCCGCCGCGCTGCGCGAGCGTTACGTCGCGCGCGCGTCCCTCCTGCTGGCTGCTCGCCGTGTCCGCATCGCCGCGTCGGCGCCGCGCGCCGCCCGCCCGCCGCTTCGCGCGCGCGCGCCGCCCGAGCGCTTCGCCGCGCGCCGCCGCCCGAGCGCTTCCGCCGCGCGCGCCGCGTCCTTGCCGTGCCGTGCGGTAGCGGCAGCCAGTAGCGTCCTTGCCTGCGGTAGCGCGCGGCAGCGCGTCCTTGCCGTCCTTGCCGTGCGCCTGCTTGCCAGCCCCAAGCTCGTGTCGTCGCGCGCGTGTGAGTTCCCGAGCCGAGCTTGTAACATTCTATTGTTGTTTAGATATTTTAGATCTTTGATTATTGTTGGTTTGCTAGGTTTCCGCTCGCTAGCTCGGGATTGTTCCATGACTTAGGATTTGTGTGTAGAAGTCTTCAGACCAAGGTAAGGATTTCTTACCGAGGTTGTGTGGACCTCATGGTATATTTGTGATTGTTGTTTTGTATGCTGTGTATGATTACTAGCATGTTTAGCCTAGGTGCTCATTGCAATTTCGATGGCATGAACTCTTGTATTGTTTCTCATGTTAGCCCATGCTAGGTTGTTCTATTCTAGCATGTTCGATATCTGTTCTTGCTTCGTAGTATCATGCTAGGTTCTTTGTATCGATGAGCACGTATTGGATGCATTGATTGAATCGTTATTATTGTTAACGTTTAGAATTGAGGTAGATAGAATCATCCGGGCCCGATGCATAAAGTATCTTGCATCTATGGCAAGGGCGTTCGAGACGATTCTCCATCCTTGGACCCCGTGAGGATTAGCTATCCCAACCGGTAGGCCCCCGCAATCTTGGGTGAGGTGGTGGGATGTTAAATGCCCCAGCGGTCGGGATGATGACTTGGCATTGCCTGCGTCCGGCGATCGACACGTCCTCGGCGTGTTCGGGCCGTAGCCCTTGATTGCCACTGTTAGGGCAAGGACCGCTTCTGGTGTAAGCCTACCACGGCCGGTTCCTTAGCCTCGGTGCGGTGGTACGGTGACATAGTTCACGTGTCGAGTCTCACACCCTATGTCGGTGACACCGATCCGGAGATTTAGTTAGGCATGGTGGTCGAACACAGGCGGCTTGCCACTAGACCCGGCACCCCCGAGTTTGCGGTAGCATGCGGTGCGCGCTTACGCTCATTACTGGCGCCGGCCCGAGAGCTCCTCGGGATCTTGAGCAGTGCACCTTTCGTATCGGCGATGAAGCGGTGAGGCCGGGACTTGTTCCGTATAGCGCGTTTAGTGTGTTGTGGTATTTTTTCGGACTAAGACCACGAGATGGCATCCGAGGTCCAAGTGTGGACTTAGCTATGTGCTCCGCTCTGTGTTTGTACTCATAGCTTGCATACATTCTTCTAGATGATCATGTATATCGTATTGTACCCCGGTTGGGGATTTTTTTGGGTAATTCGTTACTCACCCTTATTACGTGGTTTTCCACGAGGTAATCAAAGCGGGAGACGGGATGGTGAAGGAGGAGCTGTGATCATGGAACCTGCTTTGTCTTCTCACGATTATTTTATTTTAATTAACATGACTCTTCACTTTTTATTATTTCCCTGAATGCATGTAGGCGGGCACAGAGCCCAGGATGTTTTCTTACGTTTTATGGATTCCGGCATATTGGTACTTGTGGATTGTTTTAATGGTTTAAATAAATCTCTACGATCGTGAGTATGCTTTTAGAAATGTATGTTTTGGTTGTTGAATGTTTCTATTTTTACTTGGGATCCGAAATGTATTTTCATAATGTCTTTTATTTTCACTACATGCATTGGGGTAAAGGCCCATTTAGAGCCCCTTTTGGGTCGGGTCTTCTGATTGGTATCGAGCTCGAGTCATAGATTCTGTTGGTGACCTTTTGTTGTAGGTCGTTTTTCCATGATCATCAAGCCTCTCAAGCGGTCATCAGTGCGCCTAGATTTATTGTTTTAGAAAGGAAAAGGGTTAAGAATTTACAATACCTATCATCTAGTGTATGCCTTGTTTGGTGTTGTGGAATGGTGTGAGCGAGTTTTGATTCGTTGTTGGTTTGGATGTAGATCGCCCGGCATGGCGATCACCCGTCTTGGGAGAGGAGGTTCGAGAGCGGTCGAGGTATCGGGATCGGATCGTCATGCGAGGACATCGTCCCAAGCCGACAACGATGGCATTCCACCAGCCAGCTCCTCCCGTTACGCCTAGGCGGGCGTTGAGGCGTCGGCGCCGTGAGATCGCGCTCTGGAGCAGAGTTTTTTGAGTCTATGAGGGCTTTTATGGTCAGCATGTTGAGTGACCAGAGGGCGAGACCCGAGCCTTGTTGGCAGCCGTGGCGGGAAGAGTCCGAGCCCGGTCGAGCGGTGACTCGATTGGTTCAAAGTGAGCTCGGTAGCACCTCCGGCTCCTCAGAGCAAGTAGCCCCAGAGCGGATATGGCGAGAGGTGCCGAGGAATTGGGTAGGGGTGGTGAAGGATTTTGTGAAGTGGAAGCCCGAGAAGTTTGATGCCACCGGTGATGCGTTAGCGGCGGCCAGTGGATTGCCCATTTGGAGTACACCTTCACGATCATGGTGTGCCCCGATATTCGAGAGGTCGAGATGTGCGGCTCATGTGCTAGGAGGCACAATGAGATGGTGGTGGGAGTCCACCTTGAGCGAGAGACCAGTGGTCTCCACCCGCTACTTGGGAGTTCTTCAAGGTGAGTTCAAGGTAAAGTTCATCGGTGATGAGGCTCGAGGAGAAGATGGTGGAGCTCTTCCGGAACACGAAGCGTGGTTACGATTCCATTGAGGATTATGAGCGCAAGTTCTCGGAGTATGGATATTTTGCTCCTCGGTTGATTGCCACCCAGAGTGAAGATTCGGAAGTTCATATCCGGATTGAGGCGAGGTGTTTCCCGAGATGTCGAGGGCTCGGGCCCACGACATTTATGCTAGAAATTCATCGATTAGCCACGATTTATAATGGGAAGTATCTGCTTTGGCGGGTTGTTGCCGCTCTGCTCATTGGCGTCTGTCCCAGCGGTGGTGTGGGGCGTAAGAGGAAGTTTGACTTTCGGGGCGGCAGCGCCGCCAAGGGCGATTGAAGCAGAGATCGCGGAGAGCTCGGTCCGTTTCGGCTTTGAGCAAAGCGAGGAGGACCCGAGCGATTTCCGCTTGTGCTACTTTGGGAAAGTCCACGCGGAGCTTTGTCACTGGACCTAGATTGTGCTTCCGTTGTGGTAGAGAGGGTCACATGGCCCGTTTTTGTGATCGGCCCGGCTATGGCGGCTCGGCCAATGCCAGCGGCCAGGTCGAGTGTTTGCTACGACCCGTCAGGAGGCCGAGCGTCACGGATGCCGTGTGGCGGTACGCTTCTTGTTTTAGATCACTGCGCATTTGTCTTGTTTGATTCTGGTTCTACGCATTCATTTGTATCGTGTTGTTTTCTTGAGCATGCTAAGTTGAGACTAGAGCCTCTAGGTTTTGAGTTATCTGTTGCAACTCCTTCGGGAGTTAGTATGTTGGCTAGAGATAAGATTAAGGATGGCCGGATCGAGATATCCAGGAGAGTTGCTTTAGGCCACGCTCATAGTTACGCCTATGAGCGGTTTTGATGTGATTCTTGGTATGGAGTGGTTAGTTGCTAACCACGCGTTGATTGACCGCCACGGAAAGAAGTAGTGTTCGGGCCGCCAGTCGGCCTAGCTTTAAGTTTCGTGGAGTCCAGGTGGAGTTTGCCCGCCGATGGTGTCGGTGTGAAAGCTCGTCGTTTGCTAGCTCATGGAGCTTGGGGCTATCTAGCCAAGTTGTGCGGGAAGAGCCGCCCCTCATTTGTCTGTTGATCAGTGCACCGGTCGTGCGAGGAGTTTGCGGACGTGTTTTCTGAGGAGTTCTGGGTTGCCCCCAAAGAGAGTGGTTGACTTCATTATTGAGCTCGAGCAGGACCCTCCCTATCTCGAAGGCTCCGTATCGCATGGCGCCCAGTGAGTTAAAGGCGAAGATTCGATTTGCAGGAGATGTTAGACCGAGGGTTCATCCGTCCAAGTGTGTCCCCGTGGGAGCACGATTACATTTGTGAAAAGAAGGATGGTTCTATGCGCTTATGTATTGATTACCGCGAGCTTAATAAGGTGGTGATGAAGAATAAGTATCCGTTGCCCCGTGCATCGATGATTTGTTCGATCGGCCGGGGAGCTTCGTGTTCTCCAAGATAGATCTCGAGATCAGGTTACCATCGATTGCGGATCGGGGATGCCGACATTCCTAAGACGACTTTTGAGTCGGATATGGTCACTATGAGTTTGTGGTTATGTCGTTTGGATTGACCAATGCCCCACCCGCGTTCATGGACATGATGGATAGGGTGTTCAAATCATTTTTGGACGGCCGTCATCGTGTTCATTGGCGATATTACGATTTATTCGAGGTCTAAAGAAGACCATGCAGAGCATTTGAGGCGAGTATTGGCGGCTTTGAGGGAAAACCGACTTTATGCGAAGTTTTCCAAATGTGATTTCTGGTTGGAGCGGTGGCCTTCCTAGGCCACGTGGTTTCGAGAGATGGTATAGCCGTGGACCCCGCGAAGATTGAGGCCGTGAGTTCATGGGCCAAGCCGACTTCCGATTGCCGAGATTCGCACTTTGCAGGTTTGGCGAGTTACTACCGTCGGTTCGTCAAGGACTTTTTCGCTTTAGCCTCGCCCCTCACTCGTCGACGAGGAAGGGTGTCGAGTTTGTTTGGGACGGCAGTGTGATGAGAGCTTTGCTGAGCTCAAGCGTAGTTTGACTTCAAAGCACAGTGTTGGCGATCCGGAGAGGGGACAGGGGTTTCGTGGTCTCTGATGATGCTTCCAAGTTTGGATTAGGTTGTGTGTTGATGCAAAGCGGGAAGGTCATTGCCTATGCTTCCCGTCATTTGAAGCCGTATGAGCGAGAACTACCCGACTCATGATATGGAGTTTAGCGTGATGGTGTTTGCAATCAAGATTTGGAGGCATTACAGCGTATGGTGAGCGGATTGAGATGTTTACCGATCACGAGCCTCAAGTATCTGTTTACTCGTAAGGAGTTGAATATGAGGCGAGAGGAGATGGTTAGAGTTGGTAAAGGATTATGGCTGCGAGATTTTGTACCATCGGGTAAAGCCAACGTAGTGGCCGATGCTTTAAGCGAAAGAGCGTCGCACTCTGCGGCGTTGTTGAGTTCAGCCAGTTTGCGAGAGAGAGTTCGAGCGGCCGAGGTTGCGAGTGTTGTTGGGAGAGGTTACCGCCGAGGGTAGCTCGATTGACTGCTCATTGTGCGTCGATTCGGCAAATGGATTATAGACGACCGGTTGGGTGACCCGCACTTAAGAGATTGGTTGTGAGTCGATCCGACGGTGACTTTGACTTTGTGTATTCACCAGACGGTGGGTTGACTTATAGAGGCGGTTGTGTGTTCCGGACATTGCAGGTTTGCGAGCCGAGTTGCTCTCGGAGGCCCTGAGCCCCCTTTTGCTTGGCACCTGGGTACCAAGATGTATCGAGACCTTCAAGCGGACCTTACGGTGGATGGGGATGAAGAGAGATGTGGCAGAGTTTGTCGTAGGTGTCTCACTTGTCGGCAAGTGAAGGCACCCAGCAGAGGCGGCGGTGGTTTGTTGCGACCATCGAGTGTACCCCAGTGGAAATGGGAAGAGATCTCTATGGACTTTATATCTGGTTTGCCAAGGACTCGAGGAAGTTCTCTCAGATTTGGGTGATAGTCGACCGTTTGACCAAGAGCGCACACTTCATTCCCGGTAGAGACACTTATACGAGTGGAGCAGTGGGCGCAATTGCTTTTGGAGCAGATCATCCGTTATCATGGTGTGCCGGTGAGGATTGTGTCGATCGTGACTCGCGGTTCACTTCTCGTTTCGAGAGCGCCCGAAGGGTTTTTGGGCACGAGTGCGATTCAAAGCCTGACTTTTCACCCTCAGACGGATGGTCGGATCGAGAGAGTGAATCGATTCTCGAGGATATGTTGAGGGCTTGTGTGTTGGATTTCCCGAGCGATTGGGACCGATGATCTGTACTTGATGGAGTTTGCCTATAACAACGATTACGATCGGCGATTCGAGATGGCTCCATTCGAGGCATTGTATGGTAAGCGTTGTCGGTCCCCCGTGTTCAGGAAGAGGTTGGTGATAGACGAGTTTTGGGTCCCGAGTTCTGCAGGTTGACCAATGGTGCGGTCTGAGAAGATTAGAGCTCGTATGTTGACAAATTTCGGAGAGAGCAGAGAGAGTTACGCCGATGTTCGGCGTCGAGATTTGGAGTTTGAGGTTGGTCGGCATGTGTTCCTTAAGGTTGCTCCGATGCGAGGTGTTTTGAGGTTTGGTAAGCGTGGGAAGTTGAGTCCCCGTTTTGTTGGTCCATTCGAGATCCTAGAGAGGATTGGGCGAGTTGCTTTCTTGGTTAGCCCTTCCTCCGTCACTACTATCGGTGCATAGTGTTTTCATGTATCGATGTTGAGGCGGTATGTGCCGGACCCGTCGCACATTGTGGACTTTGAGCCTTTGCGGTGAATGAGGATTTGAACTTTGAGGAGAAGCGGTGAGGATCCTTGCCTTTGAGACCAAGGCGTTGCATGAACCGCGAGATTCGTTTAGTAAAGGTTCGATGGAAGAATCGGGGTTCGAGGAAGCCACTTGGGAGCGGGAAGGCGAGATGAGGTTGCATTACCTCGAAATTTTTGTCTTAAGGACTTTCGAGGACGCGAAAGTCATAAAAAGGGAGGAATATTGTAACGACCCAGTTTTTCTTCCCGATCTTCCGGTATGCCCTAGGGGTAATTTGGTAATTTGGTGGCCGTCATGGGTGTTTCTTTGGCGAATGTAAGAAAAAGGGGTTGTGTGTGTGTGTTGTGCGGCCCGGTAGGGAAGTCGGCAAAGAGCTCGAAGCGCATCGGCCCGGCTCTCTCAGCAACGGCGGCCCTGCCGTCGCGACGCCCAGATCTGTCGAAGCGCCTGCGCGCGCTTCGAGATCTGTCCCAGCGACCTTGCCGCTCGCCAGCCAAGAAGAATCGCCGTCGCTCGCCAGACGCCAGAGGTCCTCGCCAGCGCCAAAGACGTCCGGCCGTCGCTCAGACGCCCTCGCGCAGGTATACGCTTGCCGAAGCCGCCCGCGCGCCTTCGCCAGACGTTCTCCGCGCGCGCGTCCTCGCCGAGCTGCTCGCCGTGTGTCCGCATCGCGACGCCCGGCGCCAGCGCGCCTTCGCCAGAGCCGCTCGCCGCGCGCGCGTCCTTGCCTTGTCGTGCGGTAGCGCGGCCGGTAGCGCGTCCTTGCCGTGCGGGTAGCGCGGCCCGGTAGCGTCCTCCTGCCGTGCCGGCTTGCGCCGACCCCAAGCTCGTGTCGTCGTCGCGCGCGTGAGTTCCCCGAGCCGAGCTTGCTGTTGTTCTATTGTTGTTTAGATATTTTAGATCTTGATTATTGTTGGTTTGCTAGGTTCCCGCTCGCTAGCTCGGGATTGTTCGCAGACTTAGGATTTGTGTGTAGAAGTCTTAGGACCAAGGTAAGGATTTCTTACCGAGGTTGTGTGGACCTCTATGTATATTTGTGATTGTTGTTTTGTATGCTGTGTATGATTACTAGCATGTTTAGCCTAGGTGCTCTGTTCAATTCTGGTGGCATGAACTCTTGTATTGTTTCTCATGTTAGCCCATGCTAGGTTGTTCTATTCTAGCATGTTCGATATCTGTTCTTGCTTCGTAGTATCATGCTAGGTTCTTTGTATATGATGAGCACGTATTGGGTGCATTGATTGAATCGTTATTATTGTTAAGGTTTAGAATTGAGGTAGATAGAATCATCGGCCCGATGCATAAAGTATCTTGCATCTATGGCAAGGACGTTCGAGACAGATTCTCCGATCCTTGGACCCCGTGAGGATTAGCTATCCCAACCCGGTAGGCCCCGCAATCTTGGGTGAGGGTGGCGATCGTTAAATGCCCCAACGGTCGGGATGATGACTTGGCATTGCCTCGCCCCCGGCGATCGACACGTCCTCGGCGTGTTCGGCCGTAGCCCTTGATTGCCCTGTTAGGGCAAGGACCGCTTCACGGTGTAAGCCTACCACGGCCGGTTCCTTAGCCTCGGTGCGGTGGTACAGGTGACATAGTTCACGTGTCGTGTCTCACACCCCTATGTCGGTGACACCGATCCGAGAGATTTAGTTAGGCATGGTGGATGAACACAGGCGGCTTGCCACTAGACCGGCACCCCGAGTTTTGCGGAGCATGCGGTGCGCGCTTACGCTCATTACAGCGCCGACCGAGAGCTCCTCGGGATCTTGAGCCAGTGCACCTTTTCGTATCGATGCAGGCGGCCGAGGCCGGGACTTGTTTCCGTATAGTGCGTTTAGTGTGTTGTGGTATTTTCAGGACTAAGACCCACGAGATGGCATCCGAGGTCCAAGTGTGGACTTAGCTATGTGCTCCGCTCCGTGTTTGTACTCATAGCTTGCATACATTCTTCTAGATGATCATGTATATCGTATTGTACCCGGTTGGGGATTCTTCTTTGGGTAATTCGTTACTCACCCTTATTACGTGGTTTTCCACGGGTAATCAAGCGGGAGACAGGATGGTGAAGGAGGAGCCGTGATCATGGAACTGCTTTGTCATCTCTCGATTATTTTATTTAATTATCATGACTCTTCACTTTTTATTATTTCCCCCGAATGCATGTAGAGCGGGCATAGAGCCCCGGGATGTTTTCTTACGTTTTATGGATTCCAGCATATTGGTACTTGTGGATTGTTTTAATGGTTTAAATAAATCTCGATCAGAGTGTGCTTTTAGAAATGTATGTTTTGGTTGTTGAATGTTTCATTTTACTTGGAATCCAAATGTATTTTTCATAATGTCTTTTATTTTCACTACATGCATTGGGGTAAAGGCCCATTTAGAGCCCCTTTTGGGTCGGGTCTTTACTGATTGGTATCGAGCTCGAGTCATAGATTCTGTAGATCGACCTTTTGTTGTAGGTCGTTTTCCATGATCATCAAGACTCTGGATAGTCATCAGTACGCCTAGATTTATTGTTTTAGAAAGGAAAAGGGTTAAGAATTTACAATACCTATCATCTAGTGTATGCCTTGTTTGGTGTTGTGGAATGGTGATGAGCGAGGATTTGATTCGTTGTTGGTTTGGATGTAGATCGCCAAACATGCGATCCACCGTCCCGCAGGGAGAGGAGGTTCGAGAGCAGAGTCGAGGTATCGTGATCGGATTCGTCATCGCTTTGGGACATCGTCCCAAGCCGACATCGATGGCATTCCACCGCAGCTCCTCCCGTTACGCCTAGAGCGGGCGTTGAGGCGATCGAAAGCGCCGTGAGATCGCTCCCGAGCAGAGTTTGCCGAGTCTATGAGGGCTTTTATGGTCAGCATGTTGAGTGACCAGAGGCGAGAGACCTGTGCCTTGTTAGCGCTGCAATGGAAGAGAGTCGAGCCAGATCGAGCGGTGACTCGATTGGTTCAAAGAGAGCTCAAGAGCACCTCCGGCTCCTCAGAGCAAGTAGCCCCAGAGGCGATATGGCAGAGGGTGCCGAGGAATTGGGTAGGTGGTCGAAAGATTTTGTGAAGTGGAAGCTTCGAGAAGTTTGATGCCACCGGTGATGCGTTAGCGGCGGCTGTGTGGATTGCCCATTTTGAGTACACCTTCCCGATCATGGTGTGCCCCGATATTCGAGAGGCCGAGATGTGCGGCTCATGTGCTAGGAGGCACTGGCCGAGATGGTGGTGGGAGTCCACCTTGAGCGAGAGACCGGTGGGTCTCCACCCGCTACTTGGGAGTTCTTCAAGGTGAGTTCAAAGTAAAGTTCATCGCTGATGAGGCTCAAGAGAAGATGGTGGAGCTCTTCCGGAACTGAAGCGAGGTTACGATTCCATTGAGGAATATGAGCGCAAGTTCTCGGAGTATGGATATTTTGCTCCTCGATTGATTGCCACCCCGAGTGAAGATTGAAGTTCATATCCGGATTGAGGCGAGGTGTTTCCCGAGATGTCGTGGCTCGAGGCCCTTGACACTTATGCTAGGGCTGTCCCGATTAGCCACGATCTATAATGGGAAGTATCTGCGCCGAGCGGGTTGTTGCCGCCTCTGTTCAGTCGTCTGTCCCTCAAAGGTGTGGGGCGTAAGAGGAAGTTTGACTTTTTGCGGAGGCGGCGGCGCCGCCAAGGGCGATTCAGAAGCAGAGATCGGCGGAGAGCTCCGGTCCGTTTCCAGCCAGACAGCAGGAGGACCCGAGCGATTTCCGCTTGTGCTACTTGTAGGAAAGTCCACGCCGAGCTTGTCACCTGGACCTAGATTGTGCTTCCGTTGTGGTAGAGAGGGTCACATGGCCCGCTTTTGTGATCACCCGGCTATGGCGGCTCGGCCAAGCAGCAGCAGCGAGGTCGAGTGTTTGCTACGACCCGTCAGGAGGCCGAGCGTCACGGATGGATGCCGCTGTGGCGTGTACGCTTCTTGTTTAAGATCACTGCGCATTTGTCTTGTTTGATTCTGGTTCTACGCATTCATTTGTATCTCGTGTTGTTTGTCGAGCATGCTAAGTTAAGACTAGAGCCTCTAGGTTTTGAGTTATCTGTTGCAACTCCTTCGGGAGTTAGTATGTTGGCTAGAGATAAGATTAAGGATGGCCGGATCGAGATATCAGGAGAGTTGCTTAGGCTACGCTCATAGTTACGCCTATGAGCGGTTTTGATGTGATTCTTGGTATGGAGTGGTTAGTCGCTAACCACGCGTTGATTGATCGCCACCGGAAAGAAGTAGTGTTGGGCCGCCCAGTCGCCCAGCTTTAAGTTTCGTGGAGTCCAAGGTGGAGTTTGCCCGCCGATGGTGTCACCGTGAAAGCTCGTCGTTTGCTAGCTCATGGAGCTTGGGGCTATCTAGCCAAGTTGTGCGGGAAGAGCCCTCGCTGTCTGCTGATCGTGCACCGGTCGTGCGGGAGTTTGCGCACGTGTTTCGAGGAGTTACTGGGGTTGCCCCCAAAGAGAGAGGTTGACTTCATTATTGAGCTCGAGCCGGGACCCTCCCTATCTCGAAGGCCCCGTATCGCATGGCGCCAGTGAGTTAAAGGAATCAAGATTCAGATTGCAGGAGATGTTAGACCGAGGGTTCATCCGTCCAAGTGTGTCCCCGTGGGAGCACGGCTCATTTGTGAAAAAGAAGGATGGTTCTATGCGCTTATGTATTGATTACCGCGAGCTTAATAAGGTGACAAAGATGAAGAATAAGTATCCGTTGCCCCCGTCATCGATGATTTGTTCGATCGCCTTCAGGAGCTTCGTGTTCTCCAAGATAGATCGAGATCCGGTTACCATCGATTTGCGGATCGGGGATGCCGACATTCCTAAGACGACTTTCGAGTCTAGATATGGTCACTATGAGTTTGTGGTCATGTCGTTTGGATTGACCAATGCCCCACCGCGTTCATGGACATGATGGATAGGGTGTTCAAGTCATTTTTGGACAGCCGTCATCGTGTTCATTGACGATATTACGATTTATTCGAGGTCTAAAGAAGACCATGCAGAGCATCCGAGGCGAGTATTGGCGGCTTTGAGGAAAACCGACTTTATGCGAAGTTTTCCAAATGTGATTTGGTTGGAGCGGTGGCCTTCCTAGGCCACGTGGTTTCGAGAGATGGTATAGCCGTGGACCCCGCGAAGATTGAGGCCGTGAGTTCATGGGCCAAGCCGACTTCGGGCTTGATTCCGAGATTCGCGACTTTGCGGGTTTGGCGAGTGTTACTACCGTCGGTTCGTCAAGGACTTTTCTCGCTTTAGCCTCGCCCCTCACTCGTCGGCGAGGAAGGGTGTCGAGTTTGTTTGGGACAGCAGTGTGATGAGAGCTTTGCTGTGCTCAAGCGTAGTTTGACTTCGGCACGATGTTGGCGATCCCGAGGGGACATGGGGTTTCGTGGTCTACTGATGATGCTTCCAAGTTTGGTTTAGGTTGTGTGTTGATGCAAGACGGGAAGGTCATTGCCTATGCTTTCCGTCACCTGGCCGTATGAGCGAACTACCCGACTCATGATATGGAGTTGGCGCGAGTGGTGTTTGCAATCGAAGATTTGGAAGCATTACGTATGGTGAGCGGATTCGGATGTTTACCGATCACCGAGCCTCAAGTATCTGTTTACTCGAAGGAGTTGAATATGAGGCAGAGGAGATGGTTAGAGTTGGTAAAGGATTATGATGCGAGATTTTGTACCATCCGGTAAAGCCAATGTAGTGGCCGATGCTTTGAGTAGAAAGACGTCGCACTCTGCGGCGTTGTTGAGTTCCCAGCCCAGTTTGCGAGAGAGAGTTCGAGCGGGCGAGGTTGCGAGTGTTGTTGGGAGAGGTTACCGCGTGGTAGCTCTGGGATTGACTGCTATTGGCGTCGATTAGGCAAATGGATTATAGACGGACCGGTTGGGTGACCCCGCACTTAAGAGATTGGTTGATGAGTCGATCTTGACGGTGACTTTGACTTTGTGTATTCACGAGCATGGTGGGTTGACTTATAGAGGCCGGTTGTGTGTTCCGGACATTGCGAGTTTGCGAGCGGAGTTGCTCTCAGAGGCCCTGATTCCCCTTTTGCTTGGCACCCGGGGGTACCAAGATGTATCGAGACCTTAAGCGGACCTTTCGGTGGATGGGGATGAAGAGAGATGTGGCGAGTTTGTCAGGTGTCTCACTTGTCGCAAGTGAAGGCACCAGCAGCAGGCCAGTGGTTTGTTGCGCCACATCGAGTGTACCCAGTGGAAATGGGAAGAGATCTCTATGGACTTTATATCCGGTTTGCCAAGGACTCGAGGAAGTTCTCTCGATTTGGGTGATAGTCGACCGTTTGACCAAGAGCGCACACTTCATTTCCGGTAGAGACACTTATACCGCGTGGAACAAGGCGCGCAATTGCTTTTGGAGCAGATCATCCGTTACCATGGTGTGCCGGTGAGGATTGTGTCCGATCGTGACTCGCATGGTTCACTTCTCGTTTCGAGAGCGCCCGAAGGGTTTGGGCACAGAGTGCGATTCCAAAGATGACTTTTCACCCTCGAGACGGATGGTCGATCGAGAGAGTGAATCGATTCTCGAGGATATGTTGAGGGCTTGTGTGTTGGATTTCCCGAGTGATTGGGACCAAAGATTCACGTACTTGATGGAGTTTGCCTACAACAACGATTACGATCGACGATCTGGATGGCTCCATTCGAGGCATTGTATGGTAAGCGTTATCCGGTCCCCGTGTTCTCGGGAAGAGGTTGGTGATAGACGAGTTTTGGGTCCCGAGTTACTACTGATTGACCAATGGTGCGGTCACGAGAAGATTAGAGCTCGTATGTTGACAAATTTCGGAGAGCGGCGTAAGAGTTACGCGATGTTGGCGTCGAGATTTGGAGTTTGAGGTTGGTCGGCATGTGTTCCTTAAGGTTGCTCCGATGCGAGGTGTTTTGAGGTTTGGTAAGCGTGGGAAGTTGAGTCCCCGTTTTGTTGGTCCATTTGAGATCCTAGAGAGGATTGGCAGAGTTGCTTACCGGTTAGCCCTACCTCCGTCACTATCGGTGCATAGTGTTTTTCATGTATCGATGTTGAGGCGATGTAAAGGCCGACCCAAAAGGGGGCTCTAAATGGGCCTTTACCCCAATGCATGTAGTGAAAATAAAAGACATTATGAAAAACACATTTCGGATCCCAAGTAAAAGCAGAAACATTCAACAACCAAAACATACATTTCTAAAAGCATACTCGATCGTGAGATTTATTTAAACCATTAAAACAATCCACAAGTACAAATATGTTTGTTATCCATAAAACGTAAGAAAACATCCTCGGGCTCTGTGCCGTCTACATGCATTCAGGGAAATAACAAAAGTCAAGAGTCATGATAAATAAAATAAAATAATCGAGATGACAATGAGGATTCCATGATCACGACTTCCCCTTGACCATCCTGTCTCCCGCTTGATTACCCGTGGAAAACCACGAGAATAAGGGTGAGTAACGAATTACCAGTAAGAATCCCCAACCGGGGTACAATACGATATACATGATCATCTAGAAGAATGTATGCAAGCTATGAGTACAAAACACAGAGCGGAGCACATAGCTAAGTCCACACTTGGACCTCGGATGCCATCTCGTGGTCTTAGTCAGGAAAATACCACAACACACTAAACGCACTATACGGGAACAAGTCCCGGCCACCGCTTCTCATCGCCGATACGAAAGGTGCATCGCTCAAGATCCCGAGGAGCTCTCCAATCGGCGTTGTAATGAGCGTAGCGCGCACCGCATGCTCACCGCAAACTCGGGGTGCCGGGTCTAGTGGCAAGTCGCCGAGTTCGACCACCATGCCTAACTAAATCTCCGGATCGGTGTCACCGACATAGGGGTGTGAGACACGGACACGTGAACTATGTCGGCTGAACCACCGCTTTGAGGCTAAGGAACCGGTCGTGGTAGGCTTACACCGAGAAGCGGTCCTTGCCCTAACAGTGGCAATCAAGGGCTACGGCCGAACACGCCGAGGACGCGCCGATCGCGAGGACGCGAGGCAATGCCAAGTCATCATCCCGACCGTTGGGGCATTTAACGATCGCCACCCTCACCCAAGATTGCGGGGGCCTACCGGTTGGGATAGCTAATCCCTCACGGGGTCCAAGGACGGAGAATCGTCTCGAACGTCCTTGCCATAGATGCAAGATACTTTATGCATCGGGCGGATGATGCTATCTACACGAATTCTAAACCTTAACAATAATAATAATAACAATTCAATCAATGCAGTCCAATACGAGCTCACAGATACAAGGAACCTAGCATGATACTACGAAGCAAGAACAGAGATATCGAACATGCTAGAATAGAACAACCTAGCATGGGCTAACATGAGAAACAATACAAGAGTTCATGCGATCGAGAATTGAAGCGAGCACCTAGGGCTAACATGCTAGTAATCATACACAGCATACAAAACAACAATCACAAATATATCGCAGGTCCACACAACCCCGGTAAGAAATCCTTACCTTGGTGGAAGACTTCTACACACAAATCCTAAGTGCGGAACAATCCCGAGCTAGCGGCGGGAACCTAGCAAACCAACAATAATCGGCATCTAAAATATCTATACAACAATAGAACAGCAAGCTCGGCTCGGGGAACTCACGCGCGCGACGACACGAGCTTGGGGGCAGCTGGCGCAAGGCGGCACGGCAAGGACGCTGGCTACTGGCCGCGCGGCGCACGCAAGACGGCAAGGACGCGCGCTGGCTGCGCGCGCTACGGGCACGGGAGGGACGCGGCCGCCGCGCTGCCGCACGCGCACGATGGTGGACGCAGCGCAGGCGCTGGCGAAAGCGTCGGGCGAAGGCGAAGCGGCGCCGCGCGTGCGAGCGCGGACACGGCGAGCGGCTTCGGCAGGGACGCGCGCGCGGGCGTAACGTCGGGCGAAGGCGCGCGGGAGAGCGCGATTTAAGCGACGGACACGGCGAGGGCGTGCGATGGGCGATGCAGACGGCTGGGCGGCGGGCGGCTGGCGAGGACCTCTGGCGGCGGCGAGCGATCGGGCGATCTCAGGCTTTGGACGAACGGGCGAGGCCGCTAGGACAGATCGGGCGTGCGAGCGATCGGGTGGACGCGGCGACGATTGGGCGATCTGTCTTCCGGGTTGGGCTTCACTTACCGGGTTGCAATCAACACAACACACACAACACACCTCTTTTCACTTGGCCAAACGCACACCAAACGGATGAGAAGAAGAAGAAGAAGATCAATACCTACCCGGAATGATGATGATCGAACCCAAGGAGATGCAAGGATGAAGAATCGGCAAGGCTATGGAGAGGGAGAGCTTGGGCGGCCAAGAGGTGTTTTGGAGAAGAAGATGGAATAACCTAATTCTATTTCATTTAACCAAATGCACCAAAACTCCAAAATCCAAGGTTAACTAAGATGTGATGCAGAAAGAGCAACAAGAGCACCTAATGGCTCAAATGGCACACATCTCTACAAGCTTCCCAAGAGACCCGGGTTCAAACCCCGGCTGCAGCACAATTTCCTTTATTTTTACTTTTGCATCAAACCTTGCTCAACCAAACTTCAAACTCCTCCAAAAACCTACATAAACCATCCAATAATTTTAGTAGCTGGAAAAGACACAAACGACCATGACGGCCCGACCAAATTACCACATTACCCCTAGGGCATACCTAGAAGACCGGGAAGAAAAACCTGGGTCGTTACAATATTCCCTCCTTTTTATGACTTTCGTCCTCGAAAGTCCTTAAGACAAAAGACTCGAGGGTAATGCAACCTCATCTCGTCTTCCCGCTCCCAAGTGGCTTCCTCGAACCCCGATTCTTCCATCGAACCTTTACCAAACGAATCTCGCGACACGCAACGTCTTGGTCTCAAAGGCAAGGATCCTCACCGGCTTCTCCTCGAAGTTCAAATCCTCCTTCATTTGCAAAGGCTCAAAGTCCACAATGTGCGACGGGTCCGGCACATACCGCCTCAAAGATCGATACATGGAAAACACTATGCACTGGCGATAGTGACGGAGGTAGGGCTAACCTGGTAAGCAACTCGCCAATCCTCTCTAGGATCTCAAATGGACCAACAAAACGGGGACTCAACTTCCCACGCTTACCAAACCTCAAAACACCTCGCATCGGAGCAACCTTAAGGAACACATGCCGACCAACCTCGAACTCCAAATCTCGACGCCGAACATCGGCGTAACTCTTCCGCCTGCTCTGAGTTGTCAACATACGAGCTCTAATCTTACGCCGTGACCGCACCATTGGTCAAGCTGCAGTAACTCGGGACCCAAAACTCGTCTATCGCCAACCTCTTCCCAGAACACGGGGACCGGCTAACGCTTACCATACAATGCCTCGAATGGAGCCATCAGAATCGTCGATCGTAAGTAATCGTTGTTGTAGGCAAACTCCATCAAGTACTGAATATGGTCCCAATCGCTCGGGAAATCCAACACACAAGCCCTCAACATATCCTCGAGAATCGATTCACTCTCTCGGTCGACCATCCGTCCGAGGGTGAAAAGTCAGTCTTTGAAATCGCACTCTGTGCCCAAACCCTTCGAGCGCTCTCGAAACGAGAAGTGAACCGCGAGTCACGATCGGACACAATCCTCACCGGCACACCATGATAACGGATGATCTGCTCCAAAAAGCAGTGCGCCCGCTGTTTCCACGGTATAAGTGTCTCGTCCGGGAATGAAGTGTGCGCTCTTGGTCAAACGGTCGACTATCACCCAAATCGAGAGAACTTCCTCTGAGTCCTTGGCAAACCAGATATAAAGTCCATAGAGATCTCTTCCCATTTCCACTGGGGTGCACTCGATGTGGTTGCAACAAACGGTGGCCTCTGCTGGGTGCCTTCACTGTCGACAAGTGAGACACCGGTACCGACAAACTCGCCACATCTCTCTTCATTCCCATCCACCGTAAGGTCCGCTTAAGGTCTCGATACATCTTGGTACCCGGGGTGCCAAGCAAAAGGGGCTGTGGGCCTCGAGAGCAACTCGGCTCGCAAAACTGCAATGTCGGAACACACAACCGGCCTCTATAAGTCAACCCACCGTCTCGGTGAATACACAAAGTCAAAGTCACCGTCAAGATCGACTCTGTCAACCAATCTCTTAAGTGCGGGGTCACCCAGCTGGTCGTGTCTATAATCCGCCTGCGAATCGGCGGTGAGCAGATCCAATCGAGCTACCACTGGCGGTAACCTCTCCCAACAACATTCGCAACCTCGCCCGCTCGAACTCTCTCTGCAAGCCGGGCTGAACTCAACAACGCCGCAGAGTGCGGCGTCTTTCGCTCAAAGCATCGGCCACTACATTGGCTTTACCGGATGGTACAAAATCTCGCATGATCATAATCCTTTACCAACTCTAACCATCTCCTCGCCTCATATTCAACTCCTTCGAGTAAACAGATACTTGAGGCTCGGTGATCGGTAAACATCTCGAATCCGCTCACCATACGGTGTAATGCCTCCAAATCTTGATTGCAAACACCTTCTTTGCCAACTCCATATCATGAGTCGGGTAGTTCGCTCATACGGCTTTGGTGACGGGAAGCATAGGCAATGACCTTCCCGCGTGCATCAACACACAACCTAATCCAAACTTGGAAGCATCATCAGACCACGAAACCACCTCCCCTCCGGATCGCCAACACCAGTCTTGAAGTCAAAGCTGCGCTTGAGCACGGCAAAGCTCTCATCACACTCTTTGTCCCAAACAAACTCGACACCCTTCCTCGTCAGACGAGTGAGGGGCGAGGCTAAAGCAGAGAAGTCCTTGACGAACCGACGGTAGTGTAACTGCCAAACCCAGAAAAGCTGCGAATCTCGAAGAATCGAAGTCGGCTTGGCCCATGAACTCACGGCCTCAATCTTCGCGGGGTCCACGGCTATACCATCTCTCGAAACCACGTGGCTAGGAAGGCCACCGCTCCAACCAAAAATCACATTTGGAAAACTTCGCATAAAGTGGTTTTCCCTCAAAGCCGCCAATACTCGCCTCGGATGCTCTGCATGGTCTTCTTTAGACCTCGAATAAATCGAATATCGCCAATGAACACGATGACGAAAGTTGTCAAAAATGACTTGAACACCCTATCCATCATGTCCATGAACGCGGTGGGGCATTGGTCAATCCAAACGACATAACCACAAACTCATAATGACCATATCCGGACACGAAAGCTGTCTTAGGAATGTCGGCATCCACGATGCGCAATCGATGGTAACCGGATCTCGAGATCTATCTTGGAGAACACGAAGCTCCACAAGCCGATCGAACAAATCATCGATACGGGGCAACGGATACTTATTCTTCATTGTCACCTTATTAAGCTCGCGGTAATCAATACATAAGCGCATAGAACCATCCTTCTTTTTCACAAACAGAATCGGTGCTCCCCACGGGGACACACTCGGACGGATGAACCCTCGGTCCAACATCTCCGCAGAATCGAATCTTCGGGCCTTTAACTCACTGGCGCCATGCGTCACGGAGCCTTCGAGATAGGGAGGGTCCCCGGCTCGAGCTCAATTGTGAAGTCAACTCTCTCTTTGGGGCAACCCCGTAACTCCTCAGAAACACGTCCGCAAACTCCTCGCACGACCGGTGCACGATCAACAGACACGAGGGGCGGCTCCTCCCGCACAACTTGGCTAGATAGCCCCAAGCTCCATGAGCTAGCAAACGACGAGCTTTCACCGCGACACCACCATCGGCGGGCAAACTCCACCTTGGACTCCACGAAACTTAAAGTGGGCCGACTGGCGGCCTGAACACTACTTCTTTCCGGTGGCGGTCAATCAACGCGTGGTTAGCGACTAACCACTCCATACCAAGAATCACATCAAAACCGCTCATAGGCGAGAACTATGAGCGTGGCCACAAGCAACTCTCCGGATATCTCGATCCGGCCATCCTTAATCTTATCTCTAGCCAACATACTAACTCCCAGAAGGAGTTGCAACAGATAACTCAAAACCTAGAGGCTCTAATCTCAACTTAGCATGCTCAACCAAACAACACAGATACAAATGAATGCGTAGAACCATAATCAAACAAGACAAATGCGCAGTGATCTAAAACAAGAAGCGCACACGCCACGGTGGCATCCGTGACGCTCGGCCTCCGACCTGGTCGTAGCAAACACTCGACCTGCTCGCTGCTGCTGGCCGAGCCGCCATAGCCGGGTGATCACAAAAACGGGCCATGTGCCCCTCTCTACCACAACGGAAGCACAATCTAGGTCCAGGTGACAAGCTCCGGCGTGGACTTTCCCACAAGTAGCACAAGCGGAAATCGCTTGGGTCCTCCTCTTTGTCGGAGTGGAAACGGGTGGAGCTCTCGTGATCTCGTTTCGAAGCGCCCTTGGCGGCGCTGGCCGCCTCCCAAAGTCAAACTTCCTCTTCGCCCCCACACTGCTGGGACGGGACGCTGAACAGAGCGGCAACAACCCGCTCAGCAGGATACTTCCCATTATAGATCGTGGCTAGCTGGGATGACCCTAGCATAAGTGTCGTGGGCACGAGCCACGACATCTCGGGAAACACCCGCCTCAATCCGGATATGAACTTCCGAATCTTCACTCGGGGTGGCAATCAAGCGAGGAGCAAAATATCCATACTCCGAGAACTTGCGCTCATATTCCTCAATGGAATCAGAACCACCGCTTCGTGTTACGGAAGAGCTCCACCATCTTCTCCCGAGCCTCATCACCGATGAACTTTACCTTGAACTCGGCCTTGAAGAACTCCCAAGTAGCGGGTGGAGACCCGGTGGTCTCTCGCTCAAGGTGGACTCCCACCACCATCTCATTTGTGCCTCCTAGCACATGAGCCGCACATCTCGACCTCTCCGAATATCGGGGCACACCATGATCGGGAAGGTGTACTTCAAATGGGCAATCCACTGGCCGCCGCTAACGCATCACCGGTGGCATCAAACTTCTCAAAGCTTCCACTTCACAAAATCCTTCACCACCTACCCAATTCCTCGGCACCCTCCGCCATATCCGCCTCTGGGGCTACTTGCTCCTCGAGGAGCCTGGAGGTGCTACTGAGCTCACTTGAACCAATCGAGTCACCGCTCGATCTGGGCTCGGGACTCGATACCAATCTGTAAAGACCCGACCCAAAAGGGGCTCTAAATGGGCCTTTACCCCAATGCATGTAGTGAAAATAAAAGACATTATGAAAAACACATTTGGATCCCAAGTAAAAGCAGAAACATTCAACAACCAAAACATACATTTCTAAAAGCATACTACGATCAGAGATTTATTTAAACCATTAAAACAATCCACAAGTACAAATATGTTGTTATCCATAAAACGTAAGAAAACATCACGGGGCTCTGTGCCCGTCTACATGCATTCGTGGGAAATAACAAAAGTCAAGAGTCATGATAAATAAAATAAAATAATCAGAGATGATGCAGGATTCCATGATCACAGCTTCCCCCTTGACCATCCTGTCTCCGCCTTGATTACTGTGGAAAACCACAGAATAAGGGTGAGTAACGAATTACCAGTAAGAATCCCCCAACCGGGTACAATACGATATACATGATCATCTAGAAGAATGTATGCAAGCTATGAGTACAAACACAGAGCGGAGCACATAGCTAAGTCCACACTTGGACCTCGGATGCCATCTCGGGGTCTTAGTCAGGAAAATACCACAACACACTAAACGCACTATACGGGAACAAGTCCGGCCTCGGCCTCTCTTCATCGTCGTCACGAAAGGTGCATGGCTCAAGATCCCGAGGAGCTCTCGATCGGCGTTGTAATGAGCGTAAGCGCGCACCGCATGCTATCGCAAACTGCGGGAAGTGCCGGGTCTAGTGGCAAGTCGCCCGAGTTGATCACCATGCCTAACTAAATCTCGGATCGGTGTCAGCGACATAGGGGTGTGAGACCGACACGTGAACTATGTCGGCTGAACCACCGCACTTTGAGGCTAAGGAACCGGTCGTGGTAGGCTTACACCAGAAGCGGTCCTTGCCCTAACAGTGGCAATCAAGGGCTACTGCCGAACACGCCGAGGACGTGCCGATCGCGAGGGGCGAGGCAATGCCAAGTCATCATCCCGACCGTTGGGGCATTTAACGATCGCCACCCTCACCCAAGATTGCGTGGGCCTACCGGTTGGGATAGCTAATCCCTCACGGGGTCCAAGGACGGAGAATCGTCTCGAACGTCCTTGCCATAGATGCAAGATACTTTATGCATCGGGCCCGGATGATGCTATCTACCGAATTCTAAACCTTAACAATAATAATAATAACAATTCAATCAATGCGGTCCAATACGTGCTCAACAGATACAAGGAACCTAGCATGATACTACGAAGCAAGAACAGATATCGAACATGCTAGAATAGAACAACCTAGCATGGGCTAACATGAGAAACAATACAAGAGTTCATGCCGATCAGAATTGAAACAGAGCACCTAGGGCTAACATGCTAGTAATCATACACAGGCATACAAAACAACAATCACAAATATACCGCATGAGGTCCACACAACCCCGGTAAGAAATCCTTACCTTGGTGGAAGACTTCTACACACAAATCCTAAGTCTGCTGGAACAATCCCGAGCTAGCGAAGCGGGAACCTAGCAAACCAACAATAATCAAGATCTAAAATATCTAAACAACAATAGAACAGCAAGCTCGGCTCAAAGGGAACTCACGCGGCGCGACGACACGAGCTTGGGGGCTGGCTGGCAAGCCGGGCACGGCAAGGACGCGCTTGGCCGGCCGCTGCTACCGGGCACGGCAAGGACGCGCATTGGCGCGCTACTGGCACGCGCAGCAGGACGCGCCTGGCCGCGCTACCGCACGGCGACGATTGTGGACGCGCGCGCTATGCAGCGTCAGCGGCGAAGGCGAAGCGGCGCTGGCGTGCGCGCGACACGACGACACGGCGAAAGCGGCGGCAGGCGAGGAGCGCGCGCGCGTAACGGCTGTCGGGCGTAAGGCGCGCGGCGCAGCGATTTGGCAAGCGGACACGGCGAGGGCGTGCGATGGGGCGACGCAGACGCGGCGACGCGGCGGGCGCCGGCGCGAGACCTCTGGCGGCGCGGCGGCGAGCGACGGGCGATTCTGTCGGGCTGGACGAACGGCGAGGCTGCTAGGGACAGATCTCGGGCGTGGCGAGCGATCGGTGGACGCGTGCGATTACAGGGCGATCTGTCTTTCGTTGGCCGGGCTTCACTCGGCTGGTTGCAATCAACACAACACACACAACACACCTCTTTTCACTTGGCCAAACGCACACCAAACGGATGAGAAGAAGAAGAAGAAGATCAATACCTACCGGAATGATGATGATCGAACCCAAGGAGATGCAAGGATGAAGAATCGGCAAGGCTATGGAGAGGAGAGCTTGGGCGGCCAAGAGGTGTTTTGGAGAAGAAGATGGAATAACCTAATTCTATTTCATTTAACCAAATGCACCAAAACTCCAAAATCCAAGGTTAACTAAGATGTGATGCGAGAAAGAGCAACAAGAGCACCTAATGGCTCAAATGGCACACATCTCTACAAGCTTCCCAAGAGACCGGGTTCAAACCCCTACTGCGGCCTAATTTCCTTTATTTTTACTTTTGCATCAAACCTTGCTCAACCAAACTTCAAACTCCTCCAAAACCTACATAAACCATCCAATAATTTTAGTAGCTGGAAAAGACACAAACGACCATGACGGCCCGACCAAATTACCACATTACCCCTAGGGCATACCTAGAAGAAGGAAGAAAAACACTGGTCGTTCAGCAAGATATGTGCCGGACCGGCCGCACATTGTGGACTTTGAGCCTTTGCGGTGAATGAGGATTTGAACTTCGAGGAGAAGCCGGTGAGGATCCTTGCCTTTGAGACCAAGACGTTGCGTAATCGCGAGATTCGTTTGGTAAAGGTTCGAGTGGAAGAATCGGGGTTACGAGGAAGCCACTTGGGAGCGGGAAGACGAGATGAGGTTGCATTACCCTCGAGTTTTGTCTTAAGGACTTTCGAGGACGAAAGTCATAAAAAGGAAGGAATATTGTAACGACCGTGTTTTTCTTCCCGATCTTCCGTGTATGCCCTAGGGTAATTTGGTAATTTGGTCGGGCCGTCATGGTTGTTTATGTCTTTTCCACTACTAAAATTATTGGATGGTTTTATGTAGGTTTTGGAGGAGTTTGAGGTTTGGTTTGAGCAGGTTTGATGCAAAAGTAAAAATAAAGGAAATTGTCCGCAATGGGTTTGAACCCGGGTCTCCTGGGAAGCTTGTAGAGAGGTGTGCCAATTGAGCCATTAGGTGCTCTTGTTGCTCTTTCTGCATCACATCTTAGTTAACCTTGGATTTTTGGAGTTTTGGTGCATTTGGTTAAATGAAATAGAATTAGGTTATTCCATCTTCTTCTCCAAAACACCTCTTGGCCGCCCAAGCTCTCCATCTCCATAGCCTTGCTGATTTTTCATCCTTGCATCTCCTTGGGTTCGATCATCATCATTCCGGGTAAGTCTTCGTCTTCTTCATCTTCTCATTTGGGTGTTTGCTGGCCGAATGTAAGAAAAAGGGGTTGTGTGTGTGTGTTGTGCAGCCAGCCGAGGGAAGTCCAGCACCCGAGCTCGTCGATCGGCCCACCGTCAACGGCGGCCCGTCGTCGACGCCCGATCTGCTGGCGCCGCCCAGACGCTCAGATCTGTCCCCAGAGCCTTGCCGCCGCCGCCAGCAGCAGATCGCCCGATCGCCGCGACGCCAGAGGTCTCGCCAGCGCCAAAGACGTCCGGCCGATCGCTCGCGACGCCCTCGCTGCGGTCCGCTTGCCGAAGCCGCCGCCGCCGCGCGCCGCCGCGAGACGTTCGCGCGCGCGCGCGCCCGCTGCTGAGCGCTGCCGCGCGGTGTCGCACGCGCGCGCGACGCCGCGCGCGCGCGCGCCAGACGCTCGCCGCGCGCGCGTCCTTGTCGTCGTGTCGTGCGGCAGCGCAGCCCGGCCACAGGCGTCCTTGCGCGTGCGGTAGCGCAGCCGGTAGCGCGTCCTTGCCGTGCGCACTGTTGCTGAGCCCCAAGCTCGTGTCGTCGCGCCGCGTGAGTTCCCCGAGCCGAGCTTGTCGTTCTATTGTTGTTTAGATATTTTAGATGCCGATTATTGTTGGTTTGCTAGGTTCCCGCCGCTAGCTCGGGATTGTTCCGACTTAGGATTTGTGTGTAGAAGTCTTCCGACCAAGGTAAGGATTTCTTACCGAGGTTGTGTGGACTCGCGTATATTTGTGATTGTTGTTTTGTATGCCCTGTGTATGATTACTAGCATGTTTAGCCTAGGTGCTCTCATTCAATTCTCGGTGGCATGAACTCTTGTATTGTTTCTCATGTTAGCCCATGCTAGGTTGTTCTATTCTAGCATGTTCGATATCTCTTTCTTGCTTCGTAGTATCATGCTAGGTTCTTTGTATATGATGAGCACGTATTGGACCGCATTGATTGAATCGTTATTATTGTTAAGGTTTAGAATTGAGGTAGATAGAATCATCAGGCCCGATGCATAAAGTATCTTGCATCTATGGCAAGGACGTTCGAGACGATTCTCCGTCCTTGGACCCCGTGAGGGATTAGCTATCCCAACCGGTAGGCCCCGCAATCTTGGGTGAGGGTGGCGATCGTTAAATGCCCCAACGGTCGGGATGATGACTTGGCATTGCCTCGCCCCCGGCGATCGACACGTCCTCGGCGTGTTGGCCGTAGCCCTTGATTGCCACTGTTAGGGCAAGGACCGCTTCTGGTGTAAGCCTACCACGACCGGTTCCTTAGCCTCAGTGCGGTGTGGTACAGCCGACATAGTTCACGCGTGTCGTGTCTCACACCCTATGTCGGTGACACCGATCCGTAGATTTAGTTAGGCATGGTGATCGAACTCGGGCAGCTTTGCCACTAGACCCGCACCCCGAGTTTGCGTGAGCATGCGGTGCGCGCTTACGCTCATTCATTACACGATCGAGAGCTCCTCGGGATCTTGAGCCAGTGCACCTTTCGTACGGCGACGTGAGGCAGGCCGAGGCCGGGACTTGTTCCCGTATAGTGCGTTTAGTGTGTTGTGGTATTTTCCGGACTAAGACCCGAGATGGCATCCGAGGTCCAAGTGTGGACTTAGCTATGTGCTCCGCTCGTGTTTGTACTCATAGCTTGCATACATTCTTCTAGATGATCATGTATATCGTATTGTACCCGGTTGGGGATTCTTACTGGTAATTCGTTACTCACCCTTATTCGTGGTTTTCCATGTAATCAAGGAGGAGACAGGATGGTGAAGGAGGAGCCGTGATCATGGAACCCGCTGTCTTCTCCGATTATTTTATTTTAATTAACATGACTCTTCACTTTTTATTATTTCCGAATGCATGTAGACGGGCACAGAGAGCCAGGATGTTTTCTTACGTTTTATGGATTCCAAGATATTGGTACTTGTGGATTGTTTTAATGGTTTAAATAAATCTCTCGATCAGTATGCTTTTAGAAATGTATGTTTTGGTTGTTGAATGTTTCTATTTTTACTTGGGATCCGAAATGTATTTTCATAATGTCTTTTATTTTCACTACATGCATTGGGGTAAAGGCCCATTTAGAGCCCCCTTTGGGTCGGGTCTTTACACATCCTCCTAGCCGCCCAAGTTTGTTTCCCCATCTTTCTCTAGCCGAATTTCATCCCCTTGCCGCTCCGTAGTTCGATCATCATTCCGTAGGTATTCATCTTCTTCATCTTCTCGATAGGTTGTTTTCTTTGGGCGAAGGTAAGAGGAGGTGCCCATATGTGTGTGTGTGTTGTTGCGGAGTCCGCTCAGCGCCGGATCGCCCACCACCGCTGCGAACCGCCGAGCAAAGACGCCCAGATCACACACTGGGCCGAGCCGGTCACGCGCCAAAGAAGAATCCAGACCGCCCGAGCAGCAAAGACGCTCGAACGCGCGTCGGTCCAGCCACTGTCGCGCCGTCGCACACAAAGCCGCCGCCTGCACTGGCCCATCGACGCCGCCCGATTCGCGCGAGCCCGCCGTCGCACACGATTCGCGCGCAGCAGCGAATCGCCGTGTGTCCGCGCGCGCTTGGCTCCCAGCCCTTCGCCCAGCGCCGCGCGCGCTAAGCTGCTGCCGCGCGCCGCCGCGGCAGCGCGCATCCGTCGCGTCGCTGTCGCACGCCAGCGCCAGCGCGCCGCCGCCCGAGCGCTCGCGCGCGCGCGCGTCCCTGCTCTTGTCTGTAACCGTGCCGTTGCACCGTGCCGTGCGTGCGCGCGGCCAGCGCCAGCCTGCCGTGTCCACGCGCGCGCGGCGCCTGGCGCTTGCCAGCCCGGCCAGCCGCGCACCTGCCGCAAGAAGCACTTCGGCCCCGTCGTCGTCGTGCCGTGTGAGTGCCCCGAGCCGAGCCTGCTTGTTTTATTATATTTTAGGGCTATGATGGTGATTTCTATTGTGTTTGTTAGGTTCTCGTTAGCTAGCTCGGGATCGATCGCAGCGTAGGATTTTGTGTGTAGTTGCCTCCCGGCCAAGGTAAGGATTTCTTACCGGAGTTGTGTGGACCCTGCGATGTTCTATGTGATTGTTGTTTGTATGTTTGTTTGTGATTATCAGCATGTATAGTTTAGGTGCTTTGTTCTGAATTCCTGACTATCATGACTTCGTATGTTGTTCTCTCATGTTAGTCCATGCTAGGTTGTTCCGTTCGCATGCTCTTATCATTCTTGCTTCGTAGTACCATGCTAGGTTCCTTGTATCTGTTGAGCACGTATTGGACCGCATTGATTGAATTGTTATTATTGCTATGGTTTAGAGTTCGTAGGTAGCATCATCCGGCCGGATGCATAACGTAACTTGCATCCCCGAAGCGGGGGCGTGCGAGATGGTACTCGTCCCCGATCCCGTTAGGGTTTAGCTAACCCTAACGGTTGGCCCCGCAATCTTGGGTGAGGGTGATGATCGTTAAATGCCCCAACGGTCGGGATGATGACTTGGCATTGCCTCATCCCGGCGATCGACACGTCCTCGGCGTGTTCGGCCAGTAGCCCTTGATTGCCACCGATAGGGCAAGGACGGCTTCTCGGTGTAAGCCTACCACGACCGATTCCTTAGCCTCAGTGCGGTGGTTCAGGTGACATAGTTCACGTGTCCGTGTCTCACACCCCTATGTCGGTGACACCGATCCGAGTTTTAGTTAGGCGTGGTGGATGGACATGGGCGACTTGCCACTAGACCCGGCACCCCATAGTTCTGCGAGAGCACGCGGTGCGCGCTTACGCTCATTACATTGGCGCGGCCGACCGAGAGCTCCTCGGGATCTTGAGCTAGTGCACCTTTCGTATCGACGATGAAGCAGGCCGAGGCCGGACTCGTTTCTCGTATAGGGCGTATTGTGTGGTGTGATTTATTAGGACTAAGACCCGAGTTGGCATCCGAGGTCCAAGTGTGGACTTAAGCTATGTGCTCTATTCTCGTGTTTATATTCATAGCTTGCATACACTCATCTAGATGACCATGTGCATCGTATTGTACCCCGGTTGGGGATTCTTCTTGAGTAATTCGTTACTCACCCTTACTTATCTTTCGGGTAACCATGGCGCGAGGCGGGATGGTGAAGGAGGAGCCGTGATCATGGGAACTGCTTTGTCGTCTCTACGATCTTTTATTTCTATGACTCTTGTCTTCTATTTTTCCCCGAATGCATGTAGTCGGCACGGAGCCCTAGGATGTTTTTCGAATGTTTTGTGGATTCCCGCTTTATTGAATTTGAGGATGTTTCAAATGTTTTAATAAATCTCTGATCAGAGTATGCTTTTAGAAATATATGTTTTGGTTGTTGAATGTTTCTGTTTTTAATTGAGAATCCAAAAACCTATACGCATATTGTTCTTTACTTTGAATGCATGCATTGGGGTAAAGACCTATTTAGAGCCTTTTGGGTCGGGTCTTTTCTGATTGGTATCGAGCTCGAGTCATAGATTCTCAGAGACCGACCTTTTGTTGTAGGTCATCCTTCCATGATCACCAAAGACTCTGACACGATCATCAGTACGCCTAGGTTTATTGTTTAGAAAGAAAAAAAGGTTAAGAATTTACAATACCTGTCATCTTGTGTATGCCTTGTGTAGTGTTGTGGAGCGGAGACGAGCAGGTTCTGACTCGTTGTTGGTTTGGGCTTTGTGAGCCATCATGCCAACTTTCATGATGCGAGCGATTTGTTTAGCGGTTTGTTGAGGTATCCAGATAGATTCGGATGCCCTTGGGACATCGTTCCAGAGGAGGCGAGCTTAGACTCCGTTGGCCATTTGTGGTGGGATTGTCGCTTTTCCCCTAGTGAGAGGGTGGTGGTGCTTCGTGCGGATCGCCAAGATATGTTGATCGCACCTGCAGGAGCGAGGCGCTTGGCATGTCCGACCGAGGAGTTGGACCGATCGTGTTGATGTTGAGGCCGCGCGTCGGGGTTGTTAGGCCCGCATGCAGTTGACCCGGCGGTTGAGTTGCCTAGAGGAGGGGGTAGAGGCTAGCAGCGCCTCGTGAGTGAGACTCCTTGAGCGAGTGTGCTCCGGCCATGAGAGATTTGATGGCGTGTCTTTAGCTATCGAGAGAGCGGAGACCCAGCGCAGATTTGTAGCGCGTAGTGAGGAGTCCGGCACAGATAGCCCGGTGACCGAGTTTGTTTCAAGCATTTTTCCCCAAGTAGCTCTTGTAGCCGGAGGTTCCCGGGAGGGCATGATCAGTGAGTTTATTCAGATGAGTTTGTTGGCGTTGATGGAGACGCCCGGGTTGGCAAATGGATGCCTGTAGAGCTCGATGTTTTAGTAAGTCCTACCGCTAGTAGTAAAGTAGTTGGCCGAGTTTGAGTTTAGCATCGGTGTGTGGGATGCCCCGCTTTGTTGAGAGGCCGAGGTGTGCCGTTCTGTCTTGTTTGGTTCATCGGATGGTGGTGGAAGTCCCTTGTGAGAGGTGGACTAGCAGAGTCTCCACCATCGCGATTGTTTGGCAAGTTCACAGTGTTAGTAGTGGTGGAGGCGATGATGAAGGGTCATCTTTGCCCCCTTGCGAGCTCTTTGTTGTTTAACATGACCCGACTCCCTCGGATGTGGATTTGGTAGTAGTACCACTTGAGGTGCATTGGTTGGTGTGCCACTTTGGCACTAAGTCTGGTTCAGGCTTGAGTTTGGCTTGGGCATAGCAGATGGTTCTATGCCGTTCGGAGTTCAGCGTACTCCTTTAGCCTTGGATCTGTTTATGGCGATTGCACCGTTTAGGTCGTGCTGGAGGGCTAGTTCGGTGGTAGTCAATGGACTACAAGCGAAAGGATGCTCGAGAGGAGCCGGAGCCTCTTCCCGATGTTTTCCGGAGGTTGAGTAAGTCGCGAGGTTACCGGTTGGTAAATGTTGGTGCGCGTGAGTCTCGCGCTAGTGTTAAGGCCAAGAGATTTTCTTTGTGGTTGGTAGTGCGGTCAACTACCTTCGAGTGCCTAAATCTGAGGAGAGTTGAGCATTGTAGATGCGAATTTGGTCCAGCTGAGGGACCTTGAGTTGAATGCTTATCAGATGAGTTGGATGCTTTTGAGGCGAGATGAGCTGATGCCTTGCGAGAGGTTTTGGATGCTTTAGGGGTAAGCACCCTTGGAGAGGCTTAGTACAAAGTAAGTTCGGTTTGGCATGATTATGCTTTGGTAGAGCAAGGTTGCCTCGGCAGTATCGTCGTGGAGATGGAACTTTTGGTGTTCCTTGGATTGGTTGTACCGCTGCCAGGAGTTATCGTTGCGTTGTGGAAAAGCGCTTGTTTGTCTTGGATCTCTAAAGGAAGGTTGGGAGTTGTGCACACAAGTGTGTTTTGTGTGGTTCGTTCCGTGGCGAGAGTTTCAGATCCATGTAGGGTTTTCTTTGGAGATCTCGTGCTCAGTTCCTTGAGAAGTTGGACTCCAGGTGGTTGTTGTAAGGCTTTGGTTGAGGTGGTAAGGATACCGTGCTGGTGGTATCAAATTGTTGCTTAGGCAAGATTTGTTAAGTTGGGCCTAAGCTTGGTTGGCGGATCTTCTTGTTGATCGTTGGTTGGAGTTCAGTTGGAAACTGAACAAGAGCGGTGGTAGCTAAGCCGCGTGGTTTCTGATCGTCATGGCTAAGAGAGTTGTTCGGATCCTTCCTTGGGTAGAAGTTATGTTGTGGCCGATGCTTTGAGTAGGAGGATGACGCATTCTGTAGCGTTTCGGGTCCTCTAGGTTCCCAAGGAGTTGGAGTTGGCCAGCATGGTTGGGATGCTGGAAATTGGAGTTGTTTGTTCAGGCAGTTGTCTGTTAGATCGTATGCCGGCAGTGTGTGTGTCGAGGGTTGCCGAAGAACCCTAGGTTGTGGAGAGCCTCTCCAGAGCTCAGTCAGGCCCAGCTAGTGAGTTTGATTGGCTAGTTTGGAGGCGTAGTTTGTAGCCTCGGTGGAGTTGCTAGCAGTCTTGGTAGACTAGCAAGCTAGTGTTTGTTTGGAGTAAAGTCCGGAGTGGTTTCGGTGTGGTGGCAAGTTGATGCTTGGTGTTGACCAAGGTGTGGATTGGAGTTGCTAGAGTTTAGTTTTGCTCGTGGGGGCGAGTGGTTTGTGCCATGTTGGTTGTTTTTCCTGTTTCCAGGATGTTGAGTTGCCCCGTTTGGCATTTGGAGGTTCAGTCTGAGATGGACCCTTGTTGTGCCCCGTGAGATTAGATGTTGTTGCTCTGGTGGAGCAAGACAGTGAGCGTATGTGGAGTTTCTGTCGTTGGTTGTCTGCTTGTATGAGCCGTTTCCTTCGGAGAGTTGTCAGGTTACTCCCTTGGTCTTGGAGTTAATGGTGGAAGCGCTAGCTTGAAGGAAAAGTCTGTTGGCTGCTTGGAAGTAGTCGTTTGTCCAGTTAAGCGGATTCTTGGATGGTGTTCTAGAGGCTGTAGTAAAGGTTGTTCGCCTCTTGTGAGTGTTTGGCCAAGATTTGGTTCGTTTGTTGTTTCGAGAGCTAGTTCGGTTCTAGGCTGGAGGGCGTTGCCCCCGAGGTCTTGTTCCTAGTCGGTAAGTTTTGGGAGTTGACCCCTCCCTCGCCAGATTGAGCAAGTCTTTGTTTGTTTTGGTTTGGTGGTCCGATTGGTGAGTTTTCTCTTGGGTGTTGCTTCCAAGAGAGTTGGTTCTTGTTGCCTTGGGTTTGAGCAAGTCGAGCGGCGTGTGGAGTTCATTGCCCTTACGGAATTTGCTTCTTTGGGAAGTCGTTTCCCGTTTGGCGAGAGTCGACTTAGCTCCGAGTTGTGTAGTCGATCGAGCGCGCAGAATGGTCACCCAGCCAATGAGAGGGTTCCGCTTTGTGTTGTTAGCAAGCAAGGGTTGTTTGTTCCCGCAAGGGCGGAGGCCACCAAGATAAGAGTTGAGTTGTTTCGGCAAGTTGTTGGTTCTTTGGGGATTGAAGATTTCCTTTCCCTCTAGCCTCTGTGGTGGTTGAGTTGCTCCTTGGATGCCAGCCTCGAGTGATAGCTTGCGAGGTAGTCTTGCGGATTCGTGTGGCTCAGGATCCGTAAGCTTTGAGGTTGTCGTTATCCGTTTTCCTTGTGTGGTTTTGGGAGTGGAGCTTCTGGTTGGAAGATGAGTTAGGCTTAGGCTTAAACGGGAAGTCCTTTGAGTAGCCAGTTGGATTTTAAGAGTTGAGTAGTAGCTTGGAGGCGAGCGTTGCTCGTTATAAGTTTGGGTTGAGTTTTTCTGAGTAAGCCCTTCTCGGGCTTTGTTCCTAGTTGTTGTGAGTTCCCAGTTGGCGTTAGTAGAGCCGCGTTTGAGTGAGTTGGCACAGAGGTGCCGTGGCATTGGTTGGTAAGTCGTTGAGTTTGTTTTCCTCAAGGTGTTGTGTCGCAGATAGCTACGTGATGGTTTAGTCCTTGCTTCCCGAGTTTTCCTTGAGGGGAATGTTGGATGTTCCTTGCCTGGCGATTTTCTCCTTAAGATGGTTGCTTAAGTGTTGTGGACGTGTTCTAGTTGGAGAAGTTTGTCTTTTTGGATCAGTCGCCAGTTGGTGGTTCGTTTGTATCTCGTTAAGGATGTAGTCAAGGTTTGAGGTTTGTTGGTCTCTTGTGAAGTAAGAGTAGGCCGTTTAGTTTTGGAATCTGGAAGGTTCAAAGTGGTTTGCTTGATTTGTTGTAGGGTTGAGTTTGTTTGTTGTTGGTGTGCCACGGTGTTTTTATGTATCGATGTTGGGGCAGCTTGTGCCGGACCCATTGCTCATTGTGAACTTTGAGCCCTTCCAGCTGATTGAGGGTTTGGGCTTCGAGGAGAAGCCTATGAGTATTCGGTCTTGAGTCGAAGGCGTTGCGTAGAAGTGAGATCCGTTGGTAAAAGTTTAGTGAAGGAGTCCGAGTTCGGAGGAGGCCGCTCGTGAGCGGGAAGGACGGGATGAGAATGCGGTATCTGTGTTGTTTCATCTTAAGGACTTTCGAGGGGAAAGTCATAAAAAGGAGGGAATATTGTAACAACCTGTGTTTTCATCCCGGTCTTCCAGTATGCCCTAGGGGTATTTTAGTAATTTGGTCGGGCCGTCAGGACCGTTTATATCTTTTTTCAGGTTGCTAAAATTATTGGATGGATTTATGTAAGTTTTTGAGGCTTTGTGGATGTGTTTGGGCATGGGGAGATGCAAAAGGAAAATTGTGTGTTAAAAGTGTGTTTGGTGGGTTTTGAACCTGTGGTCCGAGAAGTCGGGTGGGTGGTGTGGCCAGTTGAGCTATTGAGAGCTCTTGTTGTTCTTTCCGTGTCATTTTATGGTTAGCCTTGGATTTTGGGGTTTTGGTGCATTTGGTTAAATGGAAAAGAAAAGCTAGGTTTTGTTCTTCTTCTCCAACACATCCTCCTAGCCGCCCAAGTTTGTTTCCCCATCTTTCTCTAGCCGAATTTCATCCCCTTGCTTTGCTCCGTAGTTCGATCATCATTCCGTAGGTATTCATCTTCTTCATCTTCTCGATAGGTTGTTTTCTTTGGCGAAGGTAAGAGGAGGTGCCCATGTGTGTGTGTGTGTTGTTGCAGAGTCGCCCGGCGCCGGATCGCCCACCACCGGCGGACCGCTGGCAAAGACGCCCAGATCACACGGCCGAGCCGGTCGCGCGCCAAGCCAAGAAAGTCCAGATCGCCCGGCAAAGACGCTCGAACGCGTCGGTCACCAGCCGCATCGCCGTCGCACACCCAGCCGCCCGAGACTTTGTCCATCGCGACGCGCCCGATTCTCGCGAGCCCGCCGTCGCACCGGCCGCGCGCAGCAGCAGCGAATCGCCCGTGTCCGCGCGCGCCTTGGCTCCAGCGGCGCTTCGCCAGCGCCCACGCGCGCCGCCCAAAGCTGCTCGCCGCGCCGCGCCGCGCCGCGCGTCGCGTCGCGCCGCCGTGACGCGGCGCCGCGCCGCGCCAGCGCGCTTCGCGCGCGCGCGCGCGTCCCTCTGCATCTGGCCGTCGTGCGTGCCGTGCAGCAGCAGCGCCCGGCGCCTGCGTGTCCACGCGGCAGCATTGCGCGCCGCGCTTTGCCCAGCCCGGCCAGCGCACTACACTGCCAAAGGCCTTTTCGGCCCCGTGTCGTCGTGCCGTGTGAGTGCCCCGAGCCGAGCCTGCTTGTTTTATTATATTTTAGGGCTATGATGGTGATTTCTATTGTGTTTGTTAGGTTCTCGTTAGCTAGCTCGGGATCGATCGCAGCGTAGGATTTTGTGTGTAGTTGCCTCCCGGCCAAGGTAAGGATTTCTTACCGGAGTTGTGTGGACCTGCGATGTTCTATGTGATTGTTGTTTGTATGTTTGTTTGTGATTATCAGCATGTATAGTTTAGGTGCTTTGTTCTTGAATTCCTGACTATCATGACTTCGTATGTTGTTCTCTCATGTTAGTCCATGCTAGGTTGTTCCGTTCTGGCATGCTCTTATCTATTCTTGCTTCGTAGTACCATGCTAGGTTCCTTGTATCCATTGAGCACGTATTGGTGCATTGATTGAATTGTTATTATTGCTATGGTTTAGAGTTGGGTAGGTAGCATCATCCGGCCGGATGCATAACGTAACTTGCATCCCCGAAGCGAGGGACGCGACGAGATGGTACTCGTCCTCGATCCCGTTAGGGTTTAGCTAACCCTAACGGTTGGTCCTGCAATCTTGGGTGAGGGTGGCAGACTGTTAAATGCCCCAACGGTCGGGATGATGACTTGGCATTGCCTCATCCCCGGCAGTCGACACGTCCTCAGCGTGTTCGGCCGTAGCCCTTGATTGCCACCGATAGCAGGGCAAGGGCGGCTTCTGGTGTAAGCCTACCACGACCGATTCCTTAGCCTCAGTGCGGTGGTTCAGCCGACATAGTTCACGTGTCGAGTCTCACACCCTATGTCGGTGACACCGATCCGAGTTTTAGTTAGGCGTGGTGATCGGACATGGGCGGCTTGCCACTAGACCGGCACCCCATAGTACTGCAAGAGCACGCGATGCGCGCTTACGCTCATTACAAATGACGACCGGAGAGCTCCTCGGGATCTTGAGCTAGTGCCCCTTTCGTGATCGACGACGATGAAGCCGAGGCCGGACTCGCTTTTCGTATAGGGCGTATTGTGTGGTGTGATTTATTCCGGACTAAGACCACGAGTTGGCATCCGAGGTCCAAGTGTGGACTTAAGCTATGTGCTCTATTCGTGTTTATATTCATAGCTTGCATACACTCATCTAGATGACCATGTGCATCGTATTGTACCCCGGTTGGGGATTCTTCTTGAGTAATTCGTTACTCACCCTTACTTATCTTTCGGGTAACCATGGCGCGAGGCGGGATGGTCAAGGAGGAGCTGTGATCATGGGAACCTTTGTCGTCTCTCGATCTTTTATTTCTATGACTCTTGTCTTCTATTTTTCCCCGAATGCATGTAGTCGGGCACGGAGCCCTAGGATGTTTTTCGAATGTTTTGTGGATTCCGCTTTATTGAATTTGAGGATGTTTCAAATGTTTTAATAAATCTCTCGATCGAGTATGCTTTTAGAAATATATGTTTTGGTTGTTGAATATTTCTTTTTAATTGAGAATCCAAAACCTATCTCGCATATTGTTCTTTACTTTGAATGCATGCATTGGGGTAAAGACCTATTTAGAGCCTTTTGGGTCGGGTCTTTACATTGAGCAGTGCACCTTTCGTGATCGATGAGTAGGCAGCCGAGGCGGGACTTGTTCCCGTATAAGCGCGTTTAGTGTGTTGTGGTATTTTTAGGACTAAGACCACGAGATGGCATCCGAGGTCCAAGTGTGGACTTAGCTATGTGCTCTGCTCGTGTTTGTACTCATAGCTTGCATACATTCTTCTAGATGATCATGTATATCGTATTGTACCCGGTTGGGGATTCTTACTTGGGTAATTCGTTACTCACCCTTATTCCGTGGTTTTCCACGGGTAATCAAAGCGGGAGAGCAGGATGGGTGATGGAGGAGCTGTGATCATGGAATCCTCTTTGTCATCTCCGATTATTCTATTTTATTTATCATGACTCTTGACTTTTGTTATTTCCCTGAATGCATGTAGACAGGCACAGAGCCCCGGGATGTTTTCTTACGTTTTTGGATTCCAGCATATTTGTACTTGTGGATTGTTTTAATGGTTTAAATAAATCTACGATCGAGTATGCTTTTAGAAATGTATGTTTTGGTTGTTGAATGTTTCATTTTACTTGGGATCCGAAATGTATTTTCATAATGTCTTTTACTTTTTCACTACATGCATTGGGGTAAAGGCCCATTTAGAGCCCCTTTTGGGTCGGGTCTTTCTGATTGGTATCGAGCTCGAGTCATAGATTCTCAGAGCCCGACCTTTTGTTGTAGGTCGTTTTCCATGATCATCAAGACTCGGCGGTCATCAGTACGCCTAGATTTATTGTTTTAGAAAGGAAAAGGGTTAAGAATTTACAATACCTATCATCTAGTGTATGCCTTGTTTGGTGTTGTGGAATGGTGACAAAGTGTGTTTTGATTCGTTGTTGGTTTGGATGTAGATCGCCAAAGATGCCGATCACCGTCATTGGGAGAGGAGGTTCGAGAGCGAGTCGAGGTATCGAGGATCGGATCGACATCGCGGGGACATCGTCCCAAGCCGACATCGATGGCATTCCACCAAAGGCTCCTCTGTTACGCCTAGAGCGGGCGTTGAGGCGATCGAGCGCCGCCGTGAGGCGCTTCTGGAGCGAGTTTCTTTGAGTCTATGAGGGCTTTTATGGTCGCATGTTGAGTGACCAGAGCGCGAGACCTGTGCCTTGTTGGCGTGGCAGCGGAAGAGTCCCGAGCCGGATCGAGCGGTGACTCGATTGGTTCAAAGAGAGCTCAAGTAGCACCTCCGGCTCCTCGGGAGCAAGTAGCCCTGAGGCAGATATGGCGAGAGGGTGCCGAGGAATTGGGTAGTGGGTGAAGGATTTTGTGAAGTGGAAGCCCGAGAAGTTTGATGCCACCGGTGATGCGTTAGCGGCGGCCAGTGGATTGCCCATTTGGAGTACACCTTCACGATCATGGTGTGCCCCGATATTCAGAGGCCGAGATGTGCGGCTCATGTGCTAGGAGGCACAATGAGATGGTGGTGGGAGTCCACCTTGAGCGAGAGAGACCGGTGGGTCTCCACCCGCTACTTGGGAGTTCATCAAGGTGAGTTCAAGGTAAAGTTCATCGGTGATGAGGCTCAGGAGAAGATGGTGGAGCTCTTCGAGAACTCAAGCGGGGTTCTCGATACCATTGAGGAATATGAGCGCAAGTTCTCGTGAGTATGGATATTTTGCTCCTCGGTTGATTGCCACCCGAGTGAAGATTGGAAGTTCATATCCGGATTGAGGCAGGTGTTTCCGAGATGTCGTGGCTCAGGCCCCGACACTTATGCTAGGGTGTCGATTAGCCACGATCTATAATGGGAAGTATCTGCTTTGGCGGGTTGTTGCCGCTCTGTTTCGGCGTCTGTCCCCAGCGGTTGGGGGCGTAAGAGGAAGTTTGACTTTCGGGAGGCGGCGGCGCCGCCAAAGGCGATTCGAGCGAGAGATCGAGAGCTCCGGTCCGTTTCGGCCCCGACGGCGCAGGAGGACCCGAGCGATTTCCGCTTGTGCTACTTGTGGGAAAGTCCACGCCGAGCTTGTCACCTGGACCTAGATTGTGCTCCGTTGTGGTAGAGAGGGGCACATGGCCCGTTTTTTTGTGATCGGCCGGCTATGGCGGCTCGGCCAATAGCAGCAGCAGGTCGAGTGTTTGCTACGACCGTCAGAGGCCGAGCGCACGGATGCATTGCTGTGGCAGTACGCTTCTTGTTTTAGATCACTGCGCATTTGTCTTGTTTGATTCGGTTCTACGCATTCATTTGTATCTGTGTTGTTTCTTTGAGCATGCTAAGTTGAGATTAGAGCCTCTAGGTTTTGAGTTATCTGTTGCAACTCCTTCGGGAGTTAGTATGTTGGCTAGAGATAAGATTAAGGATGGCCGGATCGAGATATCCAGGAGAGTTGCTTGTGGCTACGCTCATAGTTACGCCTATGAGCGGTTTTGATGTGATTCTTGGTATGGAGTGGTTAGTGCTAACCACGCGTTGATTGATCGCCACCGGAAAGAAGTAGTGTTCAGAGGCCGCGTGTCGGCCCAACTTTAAGTTTCGTGGAGTCCAAGGTGGAGTTTGCCCGCCGATGGTGTCACCGTGAAAGCTCGTCGTTTGCTAGCTCATGGAGCTTGGGGCTATCTAGCCAAGTTGTGCGGGGAAGAGCCGCCTCGTATGCTGTTGATCAGTGCCGGTCGTGCAAGAGTTCGCGGATGTGTTTTCGAGGAGTTACTGGGGTTGCCCCAAAGAGAGAGGTTGACTTCATTATTGAGCTCGAGCCGGGACCCTCCCTATCTCGAAGGCTCGTATCGTATGGCTCCAAAGCAGAGTTAAAGGAATCAAGATTCGGATTCTGCAGGAGATGTTAGACCGAGGGTTCATCCGTCCAAGTGTGTCCCCGTGGGGAGCACCGATTCATTTGTGAAAAAGAAGGATGGTTCTATGCGCTTATGTATTGATTACCGCGAGCTTAATAAGGTGACGATGAAGAATAAGTATCCGTTGCCCGTGATCGATGATTTGTTCGATCGGCTTGAGGAGCTTCGTGTTCTCCAAGATAGATCGAGATCCGGTTACCATCGATTGCGGATCGGGGATGCCGACATTCCTAAGACGACTTTCAGTCCAGATATGGTCACTATGAGTTTGTGGTTATGTCGTTTGGATTGACCAATGCCCCAGTGCGTTCATGGACATGATGGATAGGGTGTTCAAATCATTTTTGGACGGCTTTTCGTCATTGTGTTCATTGACGATATTCGATTTATTCGAGGTCTAAAGAAGACCATGCGAGCATCCGAGGCGAGTATTGGCGGCTTTGAGGAAAACCGGCTTTATGCGAAGTTTTCCAAATGTGATTTCTGGTTGGAGCGGTGGCCTTCCTAGGCCACGTGGTTTCGAGAGATGGTATAGCCGTGGACCCCGCAAAGATTGAGGCCGTGAGTTCATGGGCCAAGCCGACTTCGATTGCCGAGATTCGCGACTTTTCAGGTTTGGCGTGTTACTACCGTCGGTTCGTCAAGGACTTCTTCTGCTTTAGCCTCGCCCCTCACTCGTCCCGACGAGGAAGGGTGTCGAGTTTGTTTGGGACAGCAGTGTGATGAGAGCTTTGCGAGCTCTGCTCAAGCAGATTTGACTTCACACTGGTGTTGGCGATCCGGAGGGGACAGTGGTTTCGTGGTCTCTGATGATGCTTCCAAGTTTGGATTAGGTTGTGTGTTGATGCAAAGACGGGAAGGTCATTGCCTATGCTTCCCGTCACCAAGCCGTATGAGCAGAACTACCCGACCCATGATATGGAGTTAGCGGCAGTGGTGTTTGCATCAAGATTTGGAGGCATTTACGTATGGTGAGCGGATTCGAGATGTTTACCGATCACCGAGCCTCAAGTATCTGTTTACTCGTAAGGAGTTGAATATGAGGCGAGAGGAGATGGTTAGAGTTGGTAAAGGATTATGACTGCGAGATTTTGTACCATCGGGTAAAGCCAATGTAGTGGCCGATGCTTTGAGCGAAAAAGACGTCGCACTCTGCGGCGTTGTTGAGTTCAGCCCAGTTTTGAGAGAGAGAGTTCGAGCGGGCCGAGGTTGCGATGTTGTTGGGAGAGGTTACCGCCGTGGTAGCTCGATTGGTATTGCTCACCGTCGATTCGGCAAATGGATTATAGACGACCAGTTAGGTGACCCGCACTTAAGAGATTGGTTGTGAGTCGATCTTGACGGTGACTTTGACTTTTATATTCCCTGCATGGGTTGACTTATAGAGGCGGTTGTGTGTTCCGGACATTGCCGGGTTTCTGAGCCGAAGTTGCTCGGAGGCCCCTGATTCCCCTTTTTGCTTGGCACCCGGGGTACCAAGATGTATCAGACCTTAAGCGGACCTTACGGTGGATGGGAATGAAGAGAGATGTGGCGAGTTTGTCGGTAGGTGTCTCACTTGTCGCCAAGTGAAGGCACCAGCAGAGGCCACGGTAGTTTGTTGCAACCACCGAGTGTACCCGCTGGAAATGGGAAGAGATCTCCATGGACTTTATCTCTGGTTTGCCAAGGACTCCAAGGAAGTTCTCTCGATTTGGGTGATAGTCGACCGTTTGACCAAAAGCGCACACTTCATTCCGGTAGAGACACTTATACCGTGGAACGATGGCGCGATTGTTTTTGGAGCAGATCATCCGTTATCATGGTGTGCCGGTGAGGATTGTGTCCGATCGTGACTCGCGGTTCACTTCGTTTCGGAGAGCGCCCGAGAAGGGTTTGGGCACAGAGTGCGATTCAAAGATGACTTTTCACCCTCGGACGGATGGTCGATCGAGAGAGTGAATCGATTCTCGATGGAGTTTGGACCAAGATCTCGTATTTGATGGAGTTTGCCTACAACAACGATTACGATCGGCGATTGGATGGCTCCATTCGAGGCATTGTATGGTAAGCGTTATCGGTCCCCCCGTGTTATGGGAAGAGGTTGGCGATAGACGAGTTTTGGGTCCCGAAAGTTATCTGTAGATTGACCAATGGTGCAAGGCGAAGATTAGAGCTCGTATGTTGACACTCAGCAGAGCAGCGAGAAGAGTTACGCCGATGTTCGGCGTCGAGATTTGGAGTTTGAGGTTGGTCGGCATGTGTTCCTTAAGGTTGCTCCGATGCGAGGTGTTACGAGGTTTGTAAGCGTGGGAAGTTGAGTCCCCGTTTTGTTGGTCCATTTGAGATCCTAGAGAGGATTGGCAGAGTTGCTTACCGGTTAGCCCTACCTCCGTCACTATCAGCGGTGCATAGTGTTTTTCATGTATCGATGTTGAGGGTATGTGCCGGACCCGCCGCACATTGTGGACTTTGAGCCTTTGCGGTGAATGAGGATTTGAACTTCGAGGAGAAGCCGGTGAGGATCCTTGCCTTTGAGACCAAGACGTTGCGTAATCGCGAGATTCGTTTGGTAAAGGTTTGATGGAAGAATCGGGGTTACGAGGAAGCCACTTGGGAGCGGGAAGACGAGATGAGGTTGCATTACCCTGAATCATTTTTGTCTTAAGGACTTTCGAGGACGAAAGTCATAAAAAGGAGAGGAATATTGTAACGACCCGTGTGTTTTTCTTCCCGGTCTTCCGGTATACCCTAGGGGTAATTTGGTAATTTGGTCGGGCCGTCGTGAGTCGTTTGTGTCTTTTCCGATTACTAAAATTATTGGATGGTTTTTGTAGGTTTTGAAGGGGTTTGTGGTTTGGTTGATCAAGGTTTGTTGCAAAAGTAAAAATAAAGGGAATTATCTTTGCAGTGGGGTTTGAACCCGGGTCTCTGGGAAGCTTGTAGAGATGTGTGCCAATTGAGCCATTAGGTGCTCTTGTTGTTCTTTACGCATCACATCTTAGTTAACCTTGGATTTTGGAGCCTTGGTGCATTTGGTTAAATGAAATAGAATTAGGTCATTCCATCTTCTTCTCCAAAACACCTCTTGGCCGCCCAAGCTCTCCATCTCCATAGCCTTGCCGATTCTTCATCCTTGCATCTCCTTGGGTTCGATCATCATCATTCCGGGTAGGTATTGATCTTCTTCTTCTTCTTCTCATCCGTTTGGTGTGCGTTTGGCCAAGTGAAAAGAGGTGTGTTGTGTGTGTTGTGTTGATTTGCAACCACCGAGTGAAGCCCGGCAAGAAGATGAGATAGCCCTCGCCGTCGCGACGCCCGGTACGATCGCTCGACGCCAGATCTGTCCCTAGCAGCCTCGCCGTTCGTCAGAAGACAGATCGCCCGTCGCCGCGACGCCAGAGGTCCTCGCCAGCGCCGCGACGTCCGGCCCGTCGCTCGCGACGCGGATCTGTCTAGCAGCCTTTGCCGTTCGCCCAGAAGACAGATCGTGACGCCCGATCGCGCCAGAGGCCTTCCGCCGAAGCCGCCGCCGCGCGCCCGGCCCGCGTCCAGATCGCTGTCGCCGACGCCCGCCGCGCGCGCGCGCGCCGCCAGACGTTCGCCGCGCGCGCTCTCGTCGCGCCAAGCGCGCTCGCCGTGTCGCGCGCATGCGCGATCGCGCGCCGCGCGCGCGCGCTTCAGACGCTCGCCGCGCTGCCGCTGTCTCGCTGCCGTCTGCGTGCGGTATGCGCGGCCGGTAGCGTCCTGCCCGTGCCGGTAGCGCGCCCCGGTAGCGCGTCCTTGCCGTGCCGGGCTGCTGCGAAGCCCCAAGCTCGTGTCGTCGTCGCGCGCGTGAGTTCCCGAGCCGAGCTTGTCATTCTATTGTTGTTTAGATATTTTAGATGCTGATTATTGTTGGTTTGCTAGGTTCCCGCCGCTAGCTCGGGATTGTTCCGCGACTTAGGATTTGTGTGTAGAAGTCTTCCGACCAAGGTAAGGATTTCTTACAGGGGTTGTGTGGACCTGCGGTATATTTGTGATTGTTGTTTTGTATGCCTGTGTATGATTACTAGCATGTTTAGCCCTAGGTGCTGCATTGCTCAATTCTCGATGGCATGAACTCTTGTATTGTTTCTCATGTTAGCTCATGCTAGGTTGTTCTATTCTAGCATGTTCGATATCTCGTTCTTGCTTCGTAGTATCATGCTAGGTTCCTTGTATCCGTTGAGCACGTATTGGGTGCATTGATTGAATTGTTATTATTATTATTGTTAAGGTTTAGAATTCGGGTAGATAGCATCATCGGGCCCGATGCATAAAGTATCTTGCATCTATGGCAAGGACGTTCGAGACGATTCTCCGTCCTTGGACCCCGTGAGGGATTAGCTATCCCAACCGGTAGGCCCCGCAATCTTGGGTGAGGGTGGCGATCGTTAAATGCCCCAACGGCCGGGATGATGACTTGGCATTGCCTCGCCCCGGCGATCGGCACGTCCTCGGCGTGTTCGGCCGTAGCCCTTGATTGCCACTGTTAGGGCAAGGACCGCTTCTCGGTGTAAGCCTACCACGGCCGGTTCCTTAGCCTCAGTGCGGTGGTTCAGCCGACATAGTTCACGTGTCCGTGTCTCACACCCCTATGTCGGTGACACCGATCCCAGATTTAGTTAGGCATGGTGATGAACACGGGCGGCTTGCCACTAGACCGGCACCCCGAGTTTGCGAGAGCATGCGGTGCGCGCTTACGCTCATTACAGCGCCGATGGAGAGCTCCTCGGGATCTTGAGCCGTGCACCTTTCAGATCGACGATGAGACAGCCGAGGCCGGGACTTGTTCCCGTATAGCGCGTTTAGTGTGTTGTGGTATTTTTCCGGACTAAGACCCTGAGATGGCATCCGAGGTCCAAGTGTGGACTTAGCTATGTGCTCCGCTCTGTGTTTGTACTCATAGCTTGCATACATTCTTCTAGATGATCATGTATATCGTATTGTACCCCGGTTGGGGATTCTTACTGGGTAATTCGTTACTCACCCTTATTCTGTGGTTTTCCACAGGGTATTCAAGCGGGAGACAGGATGGGCGATGGAGGAGCCGTGATCATGGAATCCTCTTTGTCATCTCTGATTATTCTATTTTATTTATCATGACTCTTGACTTTTGTTATTTCCCCTGAATGCATGTAGACGGGCACAGAGCCCCAGGATGTTTTCTTACGTTTTATGGATTCCAGCATATTTGTACTTGTGGATTGTTTTAATGGTTTAAATAAATCTCTGATCAGAGTATGCTTTTAGAAATGTATGTTTTGGTTGTTGAATGTTTCTGTTTTACTTGGGATCCGAAATGTATTTTCATAATGTCTTTTACTTTTTCACTACATGCATTGGGGTAAAGGCCCATTTAGAGCCCCTTTTGGGTCGGGTCTTTACAATCATCCTCTTTGCCGCACAAGCCAAGCTCTCCCTAGCCCCCTTGCCGATTTTTTCATTTCGGGAAAGTCCTTCGTCTCTTCGTCTTCTCCATTATGGATTCTTGCTGGCCGAATGTAAAAAAGGGGTTGAGTGTGTGTGTGTGTGTTTGGTGCAGCCAGCCGAGGGAAGCCCACCAGCCGAGCTCATCGCACCAGCCAGCTCTATCGCCCGACCCGATCGCGCCTAGATCGCCCTGCCGCTCGCCCAGCAGCCCAGTCAGCTAAATCGTCGGCAGCCCTGTCGCACCCAGATCGCCCGTCGCACGCCCAGCAGCCGAGTCGCCTGGATCGCCAGCTCGCCGTCGCAGCAGGTCGCCCAGTTTGGTCGCAGGCCAGCACGCCAGATCGCCCCGCGCTTCCTCGTTCGAGCAACTCGTCCGCGTCCTCGTCGCACGCCCAGCGTCCTTGCCCGTGCCGTGCCCGGCGCGCCGCCCAAGCAGCGGCCAGCGCCAGCGCTCACCCCAAAGACTGACCAACGCGCAGCCTAACGCCCCACCAAGCCGCACCAAACCGCCAAAGGCGCGCTAGCCTTGTGTCACCGTGTCGTGTGAGTGCTCCCGAGCCGAGCCTACTGTTTTATTATTTTTAGGCTTATAGATGTTGATTATTATTGTGTTTGCTAGGTTCCGTTAGCTAGCTCGGGATTGTTCACAGCTTAGGATTTGTGTGTAGAAGCCTCCCGACCAAGGTAAGGATTTCTTACCGGTGTTGTGTGGGCCCTGCGATATTGCATGTGATTTCTGTTTGTATGCTTGTTTGTGATTATCAGCATGTATAGTGATAGGTGCTGCATTCGAATTTCCGACCGCATGATTTCTTATGTTGTTTCTCATGTTAGTCCATGCTAGGTTGTTCCGTTCGGCATGCTCAATATATGTCTTGCCTTCGTAGTACCATGCTAGGCTCGTTGTATCTGTTGAGCACGTTTTGGATTGTATTGGATTGTTTGTTATTGATATGATAGGTTAGAGTGTGGGTAGGTAGCATCATCCGGGCCCGATGCATGAAGTATCTTGCATCCTTGGCAGGGACGTACGAGGTAGTACTCCGTCCCTGGACCCCATTAGGGTTTAGCTAACCCGACCGGTAGGCCCTGCAATCTTGGGTGAGGGTAGCAGACTGTTAAATTCCCCAACGGTCGGGATGATGACTTGGCATTGCCTCGTCCCCGGCAGCCGGCACGTCCTCGGCGTGTTCGGCAAGAGCCCCCGATTGCCACCTGTTAGGGCAAGGACGGCTTCCTGGTGTAAGCCTACCACGACCGATTCCTTGGCCTCAGGTGCGGTGGTTCAGGCTGACATAGTTCACGTGTCCAGGTCTCACAGCCCTATGTCAGTGACACCGATCCAGAGATTTAGTTAGGCATGGTGATTGGACATGGGCAGCTTGCCACTAGACCCGGCACCTCCCATGGTCTGCAGTAGCATGCGGTGTACGCTTACACTCATTACAGCGCCGACCGGAGAGCTCCTCGGGATCTTGAGCTAGTACATCTTTCGTATCGATAGTAGACAGGCGAGGCCGAGACTTGTTTCTCATATAGGGCGTATTGTGTGGTGTGGAATATTCCAGACTAAGACCATGAGTTGGCATCCGAAGATTATGTGGATTTAAGCTATGTGTTCCATTCTGTGTTTATATTCATAGCTTGCATACATTCATCTAGATGACCATGTATATCGTATTGTACCCCGGTTGGGGATTCTTACTGGGTAATTCGTTACTCACCCTTATTTTGTGGTTTTCCACAGGTAACCAAGGTGCGAGACATGATGGCTGAAGAAGGAGCTGTGATCATGGGAATCCTGCTGTCGTCTCTGACTTTTTATATTATGACTCTTGTCTTTTATTTTCCCTTGAATGCATGTAGCCGGGCACGGAGCCCTAGGATGTTTTCTAAATGTTTTGTGGATTCCGGCATTGTTGTATCTGGAAGGTTTTGAATGATTTTAATAAATCTCTTATCAGAGTAAACTTTGGAAATGTATTTGTCCTGGAACAGGTGCTTGGAGACAGGAACAGGTTTCAGCAAACTGTAATGATTTCTGTTTGAATGTTGAATGTTTTACATTTTTAATTGGAATCCGAAATCACATTTGCATATTGTTCTTTACTTTGAATGCATGCTTGGGGTAAAGGCCCATTTAGAGCCCCTTTTTGGGTCGGGTCTTTACAGTTGGTATCAAAGCTCAGAGTCATAGATTCTGTAGACTGACCTTTTGTTGTAGGTCATTTTTCCCATGATCACCAGCACTCCTACAGTCATCAGGTACGCCTAAGTTTACTGTTTTAGAAAAGGGTTTAGAATTTACAATACCTTTCATCTAGTGTATGCCTTGTTTAGTGTTGTAGTGCGGAGACGAGCAGGTTCTGACTCGTTGTTGGTTTGGGTGTAGATCGCCAGCATGCCAGTCACCCGCACTGGAAGAGGAGGTTCGAGAGCAGGTCGACGTATCAGGATCGGATCTGATACTGCAGGGACATCGTCCCAAGCTGAGACTGATGGCATTCCACCAGTAGCTCCCCCTGTTGCGCCTAGAGGAGGCGTTGAGGCGACCGAGCGCCGTGAGACTGCTCCTAGAGCAGATTTTGCTGATTCTATGAGGGCTATGATGGTCAGCCTGTTGAGTGACCAGAGGTCAAAGACCCAGGCCTTGTTGGCAGCGCAGCGGGAAGAGTCCCGAGCTCAAATTGAGCAGTTGACCCGCATGTTTCAGCAGGGCGTAGCAGCACCCCCAGTTCCACAAGAGCAAGTAGCCCCAGAGGTAGATATGGCAGAGGGTGCCGAGGAGTTGGGTAGATGGTTGAAGGACTTCGTGAAGTGGAAGCCTGAGAAGTTTGATGCCATAGGAGATGCTTTAGCGGCAGCCAGATGGATTGCCCATTTGGAGTACACCTTCCTGATTATGGTGTGCCCCGATGTTAAGAGGCCGAGGTGTGCAGCTCATGTGCTAGGAGGCACAGCGAGATGGTGGTGGGAGTCCACCTTGAGTGAGAGGCCACCTGGGTCTCCACCTGTTACTTGGGAGTTCTTCAAGTCGGAGTTCAAGGTCAAGTACATCAGTGATGAGGCTCAAGAGAAGATGGTGGAGCTTTTCCAGAACCTGAAGCAGGGTTCTGATTCTATCGAGGAGTATGAGAGAAAGTTCTCGGAGATTGGATATTTTGCTCCGCAGTTGATAGCCACCCCAGAGTTGAAGATTCGGAAGTTCATTTCTGGTTTGAGGCAGAGGGTTTCCCAGGATGTCAGGGCTTAGACCCCTGACACTTATGCTAGAGCTGTTCAGTTAGCCACCATTTATAATGGGAAGTATCCTGTTGAGCGGATTGTTGCCACTCTGATTCAGCGTCCTGCCCCAGCTGCAGTGGGGCAGAAGAGGAAGTTTGATATCCGAGGAGGCGGCCAGCGCCGTCCAGGTCAGTTTCAGAACAGGGATCAGCATAGAGCCCCGATCCGTTTCCAGCCTCGCCAGCAGGGCGGTCCTAGGCAGGTTCCCGCTTGTGCTTCTTGTGGGAGAGCCCACACTAGAGCTTGTCAGCTAGGGCCCAGGGTGTGTTTTCGCTGTGGTAAGGAGGGGCATGTGGTTCATTTTTGTACTCAGCCAGCGCAGCAGCAAGGTCGGGTGTTTGCTACGACCCGTCAGGAGGCCGAGCGTACGGATGCCGCTGTGGCAGATACGCTTCTTGTTCTAGATCACTGCGCATTTTTCTTGTTTGATTCTGGTTCTACGCATTCATTTGTATCTGTGTTGTTTGCTAAGCATGCTAAGTTGAGATTAGAGCCTCTAGGTTTTGAGTTGTGTGTTGCAACTCCTTCGGGAGTTGATATGTTAGCTAGAGATAAGATTAAGGATGGCCGGATCGAGATATCCGGAGAGTTGCTTGTGGTTACGCTCATAGTTCTGCCTATGAGCGGTTTTGATGTGATTCTTGGTATGGAGTGGTTAGCTGCTAACCACGCGTTGATTGACTGCCACAGGAAAGAAGTAGTGTTCAGGCCGCCAGGTCGGCCCAGCTTTAAGTTTCGTGGAGTCCAGGGTGGAGTTTGCCCGCCTATGGTGTCAGCAGTGAAAGCTCGTCGTTTGCTAGCTCATGGAGCTTGGGGCTATCTAGCCAATTTGTCTGGGGAGAGCCGCCCCTCTCTGTCTGTTGATCAGGTGCCGGTTGTGCAGGAGTTTGCGGATGTGTTTCCTGAGGAGTTACCGGGGTTGCCCCCGAAGAGAGAGGTTGACTTCACAATTGAGCTCGAGCTGGGGACCCTCCTTATCTCGAAGGCTCCGTATCATATGGCGCCAGCCGAGTTAAAGGAACTGAAGGTTCAGTTGCAGGAGATGTTAGACCGAGGGTTCATCCGTCCGAGTGTGTCCCCGTGGGGAGCACCAGTTCCGTTTGTGAAGAAGAAGGATGGTTCGATGCGCTTATGTATTGATTATCGCGACCTTAATAAGGTGACTGTGAAGAATAAGTATCCGTTGCCCCGTATTGATGATTTGTTCAATCAGCTTCAGGGAGCCTCCGTGTTCTCCAAGATAGATCTGAGATCCGGTTACCATCAGTTGCGGATCAGGGATGCAGACATTCCTAAGACAACTTTCAGGTCTAGATATGGTCACTACGAGTTTGTGGTCATGTCGTTTGGATTAACTAATGCCCCAGCCGCGTTTATGGACATGATGGATAGGGTGTTCAAATCATTTTTGGACAGCTTCGTCATCGTGTTCATTGACGATATTCTGATCTATTCGAGGTCTAAGGAGGACCATGCAGAGCATTTGAGGCGAGTATTGGCAGCCTTGAGGGAAAACCAGCTTTATGTGAAGTTTTCCAAGTGTGAGTTCTGGTTGGAGCAGGTGGCCTTCCTAGGTCACGTAGTTTCGAGATATGGTATAGCCGTGGACCCCGCAAAGATCGAGGCCGTGAGTTCGTGGGCCAAGCTGACTTTTCCGCCATAGCCTCGCCCCTCACTCGTCTGACGAGGAAGGGTGTCGAGTTTGTTTGGGACAGTAAGTGTGATGAGAGCTTTGCCAGGCTCAAGTGCGATTTGACTTCATCACGGTGTTGGCGATCCGGGAGGGGACAGGTGGTTTCGTGGTCTACAAATGATGCTTCCAAGTTTGGGTTAGGTTGTGTGTTGATGCAAGACGGAAGGTCATTGCCTATGCTTCCAGCTAGCTAAAGCCGTATGAGCGAGAACTACCCAACTCATGATATGGAGTTGGCAAAGTGGTGTTTGCAATCAAGATTTGGAGGCATTACCTGTATGGTGAGCGGATTCAGATGTTTACCGATCACCAGAGCCTCAAGTATCTTTTTACTCAGAAGGAGTTGAATATGAGGCAGAGGAGATGGTTAGAGTTGGTAAAGGATTATGACTGCGAGATTTTGTACCATCCGGGTAAAGCCAATGTAGTGGCTGATGCTTTGAGTAGGAAGACGTCGCACTCCGCGGCGTTGTTGAGTTCCCAGCCCAGATTGCGGAGAGAGTTCGAGCGGGCCGAGGTTGCAGTGTTGTTGGGTGAGGTTACCTCGAGTAGCTCGATTCGTCGATTCGGCCGATCGTCACAATGGATTATTGATAGCCAGCTGAGTGACCCCGCACTTAAGAGATTGTTTGACAGAGTTAGTGCTGACGGGGATTTTGATTTCGTATATTCACCAGACAGTGGGTTGACTTATAGTGGCGGGTTGTGTGTTCCGGATGTTGCAGGATTGCGAGCAGAGTTACTCTCAGAGGCCCACAGTTCTCCGTTCGCTTGGCACCCCGGGGGTACCAAGATGTATCAGGACCTTAAGCAGACATTCTGGTGGATGGGTATGAAGAGAGATGTTGCGGAGTTTGTCAGTCGGTGTCTCACTTGTCAGCAAGTGAAGGCACCTGCATGCAGGTCGGCAGTTTGTTGCACCACCGATCGTGGCCTCGATGGAAATGGGAAGAGATCTCCATGGACTTTATTTCTGGTTTGTCGAGGACTCCGAGGAAGTTCTCTCAGATCTGGGTGATAGTTGACCGTTTGACTAAGAGCGCACACTTCATTCCCGGTAGAGACACTTATACCGTGGAACAGTGGGCGCAGTTGTTTTTGGAGCAGATCATCTGTTATCATGGTGTGCCTGTGAGGATTGTATCGACTGCCGTGACTCGCGTTCACTTTCACTTCTTCGTTTCTCGAGAGCACTCCGAGAAAGGTTTAGGCATTGAGTGCGCCAAAGACAGCTTTTCACCCTCGGAGCGGATGGACAGATCGAGAGAGGGTGAACCAGATTCTCGAGGATATGTTGAGGGCTTGTGTGTTGGATTTCGGGCAATTGGGAGGAAGCGATTCAGATCGATGGAGTTTGCATATAACAACGATTACGATCGACGATTCAGATGGCTCCATTCAAGCTTTGTATGGGAAGCGTTGTCGGTCCCCTGTGTTTTGGGAAGAGGTTGGTGATAGGCAGGTTTTGGGTCCCTAGTTGCTGCAGTTGACTAATGGAGCAGTGCAGAAGATTAGAGCTCGTATGTTGATAGCTCAGAGCAGGCAGAAAAGTTACGCCGATGTTCGGCGTCAAGATTTGGAGTTTGAGGTTGGTCAGCATGTGTTCCTAAAGGTTGCTCCGATGCGAGGTGTTTTGAGGTTTGGCAAGCGTGGGAAGTTGAGTCCCCGTTTTGTTGGTCCGTTTGAGATTCTGGAGAGGATTGGCAGAGTTGCTTATCGGTTGGCTCTACCTCCGTCATTGTCAGCGGTGCACAGTGTGTTCCATGTTTCGATGTTGAGGCAGTATGTGCCGGACCCGTCCCATATTGTGGACTTTGAGCCCCTGCAGCTGAATGAGGATTTGAGCTTCGAGGAGAAGCCAGTGGGGATCCTTGCCTTTGAGACAAAGACGTTGCGTAATCGTGAGATTCGTTTGGTCAAGGTTCAGTGGAGGAGTCAGAGTTCTGAGGAAGCCTGTAAGAACCCGACCCAAAATACGGTCCTAAACCTAGGTTCTCACTCAGCATGCAAGTTAAAATACTTCATCAAGCGGTTTAGTGTTCATATTTAAAACCTTTCAAAACATTTAGAAACGGGGAATGCTTAAAACATAATCATCAATTTTGTTTAAGAAAGACCAACGAAGTAAAACAAGCCTGGCCAGTATATAAAAACATTCAAAACAGTTCAAACAACTTTTTATAATGTTTCCCCTAGGACTCCTGTCCATCTACATGCTGAACAAATATGCAAACAATAAAGACAGAGTGCCGGCAGCTCCCATGATCAATCAACTCCCTCCGCTAGCCGTCCCGGTGCTGTCCCAAGTTACTTGGTGGAAAACCACAGAAATAAGGGTGAGTATAAACATACTCAGTAAGAATCCCCAACCGGGGTACAATACGATACTTCAATCATCTAGCACCCTAGTATACATGCAAACAGTTACCAACACAGATCATAGCTCAACGAGCTTACAAGGCAGAATCTGGAATCCTCGGAAGTCTCATTCTTCCGACCTAATGATTGGCTCTCATAACCAATCCCGGGACATCTCCGAGGGTCTTTCTCCCTCGGCCAATTGATCAGCTCAAAAACCGATCCCAAAGATGTTCGACACCCTCGAGGGTCTTTCTCCTCGACCATATGATCGACTCAAAAGCCAATCCCAATGGGTGTCCTCAAGGGCCTCTTACCCTCGCTTATAAATGCGGACTATCGGGAGTACCCGAAGTCGGGCTCTAAATGTAAAGGAGGCGGTGTACTCACGAACATTAGCCCTGGGGAGCTCTCCAAACCGGCGACTAACGGCGTGTGCGCGCACACCGCATCTTCGCCGCAACCGGCGTAAATGTGGGGCCTAAGTACAAACTACGCGGGCCAGTGCACGCATGCCTAAGACTCGGAAACGGTGTCATCGAACACAGTGGTGCGAGGCCCTCGACACTCATTTGTGCACTGGACCACCGACTGAAGCTAAGAACCGCCAAAGGCAGCTTGCACCGCTGGCGTGGTTCCGCTCTAGCAGCTACAAACTAGGCTTATGCCGATGTGGTAGCTAAATCCACATCGGCTGCCGGGGGAAGCAATGTACGTTATGCTTCGCTCTACTCCCGACCGGTGGGGACAAGGTACGTTATGTCCGCTCTCAGCCTCTAGATGATGACAGCCCTAACACACTAGCTAGAGTATAGAGTAAACGATTCCTGGCTAAACATACATAATCATCATCAATCATACATAACCTAGCATGATGCTACGAACATTAAAGCAGGAATCTCAAGCATGCTGGAAGAACAATCCTAGCATGGCACTAACATGTACAAACAAGCAAACATGCTAGCAGGAATGCAATCACAAGCTGTCCTATCCACTAATCATGTCCATAAAAGTAAACATGCATATAAGGCACAATCAAGAAAGCATCGCAGGGTCCACACAACCACGGTAAGGAATTCTTACCTGGAAACGAGCAGAAATAACCTTCACAATCAAATAATGACCCTCGAGCTTTAAAGCAAAACCGAGCAACCTAAGCATTTTAAAAGCATCCTAAATAAATATACAAAGACCAGCACTTAAATATCTAAAAGGGATAGGTTCGGGAATTACCAACCGAGAAGGCACGGGTCTCGCAGAAGGGGGCAGGCGCGCGCGCATCGTGCGTGCTTGGTTGGCGCTGGCGCCGTGCGCTGCGCTCGGGGCGCGGCAAGGCGACGCGTCGTCCGCGCGAGGATAGCGCTGGCGACGCGTCTGGCGGCAGCAGGAAGTGGCGCTGGGCGACGCTGGTCGGGCGGCAGCAGCAGAGCGCGCGCGCGCGTCTGGGGGCGGCTGGTGCGGAACGCGCGCGACGCGTCTGGCCGGCGGCGAGGCAAGGCGATCGGGCGCGCCGGCATGGGCGGCGCGAGGCGTCTGGGCGCGCTGGGCATGGGCCATCTTTGTTGATGCAGTGCGGCGTGGCTGGGCAGGGCTGGTGCAATCTGGGCGGCGTGGCTGGGCAGGGCTGGCGCGATCTGGTGTGGGGATTGGCTGAGCGGCTAGGGTTTGGTTTCTTGGTGAGGGGCTCGGCAAGGAGAGAGAGAGAGAGATTTTTCCAAAACAAGGGGAATAGGATTTTCTTTTCATTTTCCTAATTTAAATGGGTCTAAAATCCCTTCCCAAGGCTTTCTCTTGCGGGTCCCGGCTAAAGAAATTCTTTTCTTTTTAACTTAATCTTCTTTTTCTAAAAACTCCAATTTCACCATTAGGGCAAGGGTTCAAATCTCAATGGGACCAATTAAATTCCAATTAATTTTGCTATCAACCGGAATGTCTCCGAACTTCTAATCAACCAACCCAGACTCCTTGGGTCTTGCAACCAACATTAATCAAGTCTCAACGAAGGCCGAAATGACCCTGAAGCCCTGAAAATCCTCAACCTCTAACCGGGGAGCAAAATACCAAAATACCCTTAAAGGTTAAAAAGCTCTAATGGCCCATCCGAACATCCGCATAATGTCCCGAAAACTCCTGGGAAACCGAAATAGAAAACTGGGCCGTTACAATACTCCCTCCTTTTAAGACTTTCGTCCTCGAAAGTCCTAAGACGAAAACAACTCTATGAAACTCCACTGATTCTTAACCAACCAAGCTCCTGATTAAGGTAACACAAATCTTTCTTTGAAACCGAACCCTTTTGGGTTCCCAAAGGCTCCAAGCCCAACAGACACCGAGTCTGCCATGAACTATCTCAACCTAAACTGAACTAACACTGAGCTTCGAAGAAAACATGCGATAACTAGTCGGTGAGCCACATCCTCTGATTCGCACCAACTCTCAAACGGTCTTACGACTCTAGGGCTCACTTATCCCTGCTAACCCAACTCGGAACGCCTCTCTACGGTGCTACTCTCAGCAAACTCGTGGACGGGTCACAAGCTCTAAAACTCAACGCCACGCTCCGGCGTAACTTCTCGGAATGCTCATAGCTGTTATCAAATAGCCTCGACCCTTCACCATGCTGACCAAACAACTGAACCTCCCAGGTTTCAGAAACAAAACGGTCTACTCTTACTTCGCAAGAGACCTGCGAACCCCACTGGTTGCCTACAATCCTTAACGAAATCCAATTCGATCCACCAACTGGTGACTGATCCCTAGGCAACCTTCTCCAACTAGCATGCGTCCACAACACTAAAGCAACCATCTTACGAGAAATCGATGCACCAAAGCCAAGGGGCACTTTTCTGGTTCACCAAATGGCTACCACCAACACACCAGCTGGAGGATAACAACTCTAATGTTTCCAACCAATGCCACGACATCTCTGTGCCAACCCACTCAACTGTGGCTCAGCTATAACGCCAACTACGAACGCACATCAACTAGGAACAAAGCTCGAGAAGGCTTGCTCCGCAGAAACTCAAACCAAGCTCATAACGAGCAAAGCTCGCCTCCAAGCTGCCACTTAACTCTTAAGCCCATCTGGCTGCTCCAAGGACTTCCTCCTTATAGCTTAGACCTAACTCTTCTTCCAATCCAGAAACTCCACCCACGAAACATAGCGAGGAATAAGGATAGCGACGACCACAAGCTTGCGGATTCTGAACAACACGAGTCGGCAAGACTACCTCAAAAGTTAAAACTCGAGGCCGACATCCACGGTGCAACTCAACTACCAAAGAACTAAGGGGTTCTACAAACTCCAAAGATCCAACAACCTTCCGCCAACAACTCAAGCCTTTGAACTGGCTGGCCTTCGCCCTCGCGGGAACAAACAACTTTCCGCTTGCTAACAAACAGACGCAGGGACACTCTCGCTGGGCTGACCGCTGCGCTACTCTGATCAACTACACAACTCAGGAGCTAAGCTGACTCCTCCTCTACAGGAACGATTTCCTAGCAAGCGGACTTCCGAAGGACAGCGAATTTCACACACGCTCGCTGTCTTGCTCAAACTCAACGGTAACAACCACCAACTCTCTCAGAAGAAACATCCAAGGATTCCTCAATCGCTTGAACAACCAACTAAGCACTAGCGGTACTACTCAACCGCTGAGGGGGAGGCCGACTCCCAAAACTACCTGACTAGGAACAAGTCCTCAGGGCAACGCCAGCTTGGTCGAACCAAGCTAGCTCTAGAAAACAGCAAGGGAACCAAACCTTGGCCAACGCCAAGCACCACCTTGCTAAGAATTAAAAAAAAAACCAACGCGGAGGTTACTAAGAACAACTTTAGCTTGTCAACCGTCTACAAGCATCCAGCAATTCAACCGAGGAACATCGCTCAGTCGACCGAGAGCTCGTGAGGCTCTCCACAACTTAGGGTTCCTCTGATCACCCTTCAACACATACTGTCGACAAACGGTCTAACAGACATCTGGCTACACTAGCACATCTGTAGCAAGCATGGGCGATGCTCCACACAATCCGAATAAGCGCCTTACCACACTTGATGCAATGAGCCGGCTGCCTGGCCCCGCCCTATTGACAATTTTGTGCTCTAACCTGTGGTCGGCGTTGATTCCGACCCCTAGACTGGCCCTGTCGGCGAGTCTGCTATCCACCTTAGCGGGAACCACCGGAAGACCCAAACATCCTCTTGCTCAAAGCATCAGCCACATCGTAGCTTCTACCCAGGGTAAGGATCCGAACAACTCTCTTAGCCATGGCGGCCAGAAACTCCGCGATTTTGCTACCATCGCCTTGGATCAGTTCCAAGTGAACTCCAACCATCCGTCAACAAGAAATGCCTCTACCCTGGTCAAGGGCCAACTAGCATAACTTGCCTACACAACAACCGGCCACCGCACGACGGTAACCTCTCAACCTGTTAAGCTAGGGCGGTTGCCAAGGACTAAAGCCTTGACAACTCAAAGATCGAGCACGGCTCCTCAACACGAACCTCTCGTGGTTCCTTAAACATAACCACGGAACGAGCTACACAAAAGTACACCGGCGTGCACAGCTCCAACTTGGTTCCTTAAGATCCAAACTCAACAAGTACTCTCACACAAGGCAACTTTTGCCTCCCAATAGAGCCACAACTAGCACCAGGAGCAACAAGAGTTCAAACCACTCGAGGTCAACTCACCACACTAAAAGCTACATTGGTCAACTCACTCTTACCAGAGCATAACTACACCAATCTGACATACCTCATACCAATGTGCCCACTAAATGCTCCACTCAACCATCCAACTCATGGCTCTAACACTGGATCAACCACGCATCATCGATGCCAACCCTACTCATATTAGGGTAACTCCAAGGGTAGTCGAAACACACTACCATCAAGCTGGCTCAGAAGCCCACACACAAGCGCGAGAACTCGGACGCGCTAGCCCTCACCATCCTACAACATCCTTTGCACCCATCTCTCGGTGACCCTGAAAAGCTCCTACTTTTCCCTCGAACGACCTCACACTTGTAGTGCTCTGACCACCACCGAGCTAGATCTCTTAAGCAATCCAACAGATGCAACTCGTAAAAACGGGTACAAGGTGGTGGGGATGCTATACTCCGGCGGGCATGGAACCATCTGCACTAAAAAGTGCCAACCGCCCGAATCTAGACCTCCTCTCAAAGCTTGGTGCCACCAGGCACAACATCCTTTACAACACAAATCAGCCCAAAACAAGCTTTATGCCCCTCTAAGGATAGGGAAGGTCACACTCCAAGTGACGGGCAAAGGCACTCAACACAAGAGTCCAAACACTCGAGCAGCCTAAACTCTGGCATCTCGCCTAACAAACATGCCACGGCCTACTCCTACATCCCACTCGATGCTCAACGAATACTCAAGCCAACCCTCGGGTGGCAGCACCTAGCTCCACACCTGGAACATGCTAACAGAAGGTGCTTCTCTCTAATAGCCAGCTGAAAACCACGGACGGATTAAGTCCTGACAAGCAAACTCCACACTACCGCCTGACTACGAGGGACTCAAAGAACTGGCTGCAAAACGACTGCAGGCTTGCAGGAGGACAAGATGTCTCTACATCTTCCTCAAAAGCTACTAACTTGGCACGCCTTGCCAATCGACTGGTGGGTGGTGGAGACTCTGCTGGTCCGCCTCTCATAGGGGACTTCCACCACCACACTCATCGCATCAAACAACACAAGAACGACACGCCACAACCTCGTAACATCGGTCATCGGCCTCTGAACACCGTGTCATCCCAACACTTGGATGATAAACTCGATCCTGGCCAACCACCTTGCTACTAGCAGTAGGTCTCAAAACATCCAGCTCTACAGGCTTCCACTTGCCAAACTCGGTGGCTCGATCAACGCCAACTATCTTATCAGCATAAACCTGCTGATCAAGCCCTCCCGGGAACCTCCGGGGCTACTGGAACTACAAGGAGGGGTGTCTCCTAAATAAACTCTACCAGCTGGGCTATCTATGTCCAAGACTCCTCACTTCGCGCTACAAATTGCGCCTGGGTCTCCGCTCTCTGTTAGCTAAAAGACCTGCCATCAACTCTCTCATGGCTGGAGCACACTCTGCTCAAGGAGTCTCACTGAGGCGTGCTAGCCTCAACCCCTACTCTTGGCAACTCATCTCGCGGGGCCAAAGGTGGCCTACGGGTCTAGACAACCCTAGACGTGGTCTCATGATCAACATGAACAGTCCAACTCCTCGGTTGGAAATACCAATCGTCCCTGCTCCTCTAAGTGCAATCAACCTACTAGCGATCCACACAAGCATAAAAGCTAGCCACGCTGGGGCTCTCACTGCCAAACAAGGGTAACACATGTATACTAGATGCAGTATTGTAAAATAAAACCCTTAGCTTAATGAACTCGAGACAAACCCGACGGCCGCGGAGTGTTGATGATCATGGGGGCAACAACCCGCAGCAAAGTTAGTCTACAGAATCTATGACTCGTGCTCGATACCAACAAAGAAGAACCCGACCCAAAATACGGTCCTAAACCTAGGTTCTCACTCAGCATGCAAGTTAAAATACTTCATCAAGCGGTTTAGTGTTCATATTTAAAACCTTTCAAAACATTTAGAAACGGGGAATGCTTAAAACATAATCAACAATTTTGTTTAAGAAAGACCAACGAAGTAAAACAAGCCTGGCCAGTATATAAAAACATTCAAAACAGTTCAAACAACTTTTTATAATGTTTCCCCTAGGACTCCTATCCATCTACATGCTAAACAAATATGCAAACAATAAAGACAGAGTGCCGGTAGCTCCCATGATCAATCAACTCCCTCCGCTAGCCGTTCCGGTGCTGTCTCAAGTTACCTGGTGGAAAACCACATAAATAAGGGTGAGTATAAACATACTCAGTAAGAATCCCCAACCGGGGTACAATACGATACTTCAATCATCTAGCACCCTAGTATACATGCAACGATTACCAACACAGATCATAGCTCAACGAGCTTACAAGGCAGAATCTGGAATCCTCGGAAGTCTCATTCTTCCGACCTAATGATTGGCTCTCATAACCAATCCGGGACATCTCCGAGGGTCTTTCTCCTCGGCCAATTGATCACTCAAAACCGATCCCAAAGATGTCCGACACCTCGAGGGTCTTTCTCCTCGACCATATGATCACTCAAAAGACAATCCCAATGGGTGTCCTCAAGGGCCTCTTACCCTCGCTTATAAATGCGGACTATCGGGAGAGTACCCAAGTCCGGCTCTAAAGGAAGGAACCGTGTACTCACGAACATTAACCCGGGAGCTCTCAAGCGGCGACTAACGCTGGCGTGCGCGCGCACACCGCATGCCGCCGCAACCGGCGTAAATGTGGGGGCCTAAGTACAAACTACACGGGCGTGCACGCATGCCTAAGACTCGGAAAGCAGTGTCACCGAACACAGTGAGTGCGAGGCCCTCAAGACTCATCTCTGCGCACTGTACCACCGACTGGAAGCTAAGAACCGCGAAGGGCGTGCTTGCACCGTTGGCGTGGTTCCGCTCTAGCAGCTACAAACCAGGCTTATGCCGATGAGGTAGCTAAATCCACATCGGCCGCCGTGGGGAAGCAATGTACGTTATGCCGCGCTCTACTCCCGACCGGTGGGGACAAGGTACGTTATGTCCGCTCAAACCTCTAGATGATGCGGCCAACACACTAACACACTAGCTAGAGTATAGAGTAAACGATTCTGGCTAAACATACATAATCATCATCAATCATACATAACCTAGCATGATGCTATGAACTTAAAGCAGAATCTCAAGCATCTTTGGAAGAACAATCCTAGCATGGCACTAACATGTACAAACAAGCAAACATGCTAGCAGAATGCAATCACAAGTCGTCCTATCCACTAATCATGTCCATAAAAGTAAACATGCATATAAGGCACAATCAAGAAAGCATCGCAGGTCCACACAACCACGCTAAGGAATCCTTACCGAAACGAGCGAAATAACCTTCACAATCAAATAATGACCTCGAGCTTTAAAGCTAAACCGAGCAACCTAAGCATTTTAAAAGCATCCTAAATAAATATACAAAGACCAAAGTGACTTAAAAATCTAAAAGGGATAGGTTCGGGAATTACCAACCGAGAAGGCACGGGGTCTCGGCAAGAAGGGGGCAAGGCTGGCGCCGCTGGTGCGGCTGGGCGCTGGTGCCGGGCGCTGCTCGGCGCGCGGCAAGGCGAGACGTCGGGTTCGCGAGAGGGCGGCGCGCGGCGGCGACGGCTCGGCGGGCAGCTGAAGCGGCGCTGGCGACGCGCGGCGGGGCGCAAAGCGGAGCGGCGCGCGCGCGCGGGCGGCTCGGTGCGGAACGGGCGCGACGCGTCTGGCTGGGCGAGGCAAGGCGATCGGGCGCGCTCTGGCATGGGCGGCGCAGGCGTCTCGGGCGCGGCCGGGCATGGGCCGTGGCGCGCGTGCGTGCGCGTGGCTGGGCAGTGGCTGGTGCGATCGGGCGCGCGTGGTGGGCGGTGGCCGGGCGTGATTCGTGTGGGGATGGGCCGAGTGGCTAGCGTTTGGTTTCTTGGTGAGGGGCTGCAAGGAGAGAGAGAGAGAGAGAGAGAGAGAGAGAGAGAGAGAGAGAGAGAGAGAGAGAGAGAGAGAGAGAGATTTTTCCAAAACAAGGGAATAGGATTTTCTTTTCCTTTTCCAAATTTAAATGGGTCTAAAATCCCTTCCCAAGGCTTTCTCTTGCGGGTCCGCTAAAGAAATTCTTTTCTTTTAACTAAATCTTCTTTTTCTAAAAACTCCAATTTCACCATTAGGCAAGGGTTCAAATCTCAATGGGACCAATTAAATTCCAATTAATTTTGCTATCAACGGAATGTCTCCGAACTTCTAATCAACAAACCTGCACTCCTTGGGTCTTGCAACCAACATTAATCAAGTCTCAACGAAGGCCGAAATGACCACAAGCCCCGAAAATCCTCAACCTCTCGACCGGGAGCAAAATACCAAAATACCCTTAAAGGTTAAAAAGCTCTAATGGCCCATCCGAACATCCGCATAATGTCCCGAAAACTCTCTGGGAAATCAGAACGACCTGTGTTTTTCATCCCGGTCTTCGTGTATGCCCTAGGGGTAATTTGGTAATTTGGTTGGGCCGCCAGGGGCCGTTTGTGTCTTTTTCAGCTTATTAAAATTATTGGATGGATTTATGTAGGTTTTTTGAGGGATTTGTGGTTTGGTTTGAGCAAGGTTTGATGCAAAAGTAAAAATAAAGGAAATTGTGCCAAGTCGGGTTTGAACCGGGTCTCCCGAAAGCTTGTGGGGATGTGTGCCAATTGAGCCATTAGTTGCTCTTGTTGCTCTTTCTGCATCACATCTTAGTTAATCTTGGGTCTTTGGTGTTTGGTGCATTTGGTTAAATGAAATAGAAATTAAGTTTGTCCATCTTCTTTTCCAAAGTGTGTGGCCGCCCAAGCTTTGCTCTCCATTGCCTTGCCGAATTCTTCATCCTTGCAGCCCCGAGCCGAGCTTGCTGTTCTATTGTTTTTCGACGTTTTAGATGATGATTATTATTGGTTTGCTAGGTTCCAGCTCGCTAGCTCGGCATTGTTCCGCAGCTTAGGATTTGTGTGTAGAAGCCTCCCGACCAAGGTAAGGATTTCTTACCGGAGTTATGTGGGCCCTGCGGTATATTTGTGATTGTTGTTTTGTATGCATGTGTATGATTATTAGCATGTTTAGCCCTAGGTGCTCTGTTCTGAATTCCTGACTGGCATGAACTCTTGTATTGTTTCTCATGTTAGCCCATGCTAGGTTGTTCCATTCGGGCATGTTCGATATCTGTTCTTGCTTCGTAGTATCATGCTAGGTTCCTTGTATCTGTTGAGCACGTATTGGACTGCATTGATTGAATTGTTATTATTGTTATGGTTTAGAGTTCAGGTAGGTAGCATCATCCGGGCCGGATGCATAACGTAACTTGCATCCCCGACAGGGACGTACGAGATGGTACTGTAAGAACCCGACCCTAAATACGGTCCTAAACCTAGGTTCTCACTCAGCATGCAAGTTAAATATTTCATCAAGCGGTTTAGTGCTCATATTTAAAACCTTTAAAAACTTTTAGAACGGGAATGCTTAAAACATAATCACAGCTTTTGTTTAAGAAAACCAACGAAGTAAAACAAGCCTGGCCAGTATATATATAAAACATTCAAAACAGTTCAAACAACTTTTAATAATGTTTCCCCTAGGACTCCTGTCCATCTACATGCTGAACAAATATGCAAACAATAAAGACAGAGTGCCGGCGGCTCCCATGATCAATCAGCTCCCTCCGCTAGCCGTCCCGGTGTTGTCTCAAGTTACCTGGTGGAAAGCCACAGAAATAAGGGTGAGTATAAACATACTCAAGAAGAATCCCGACCAGGGGTACAATACGATACTTCAATCATCTAGCACCCTAGTATACATGTAAACAGTTACCAACACAGATCATAGCTCAGCGAGCTTACAAGGCAGAATCTGGAATCCTCGGAAGTCTCTTTCTTCCGGCCTAATGATTGGCTCTCATAACCAATCCCGGGACATCTCCGAGGGTCTTTCTCCCTCGGCCAATTGATCAGCTCAAAAACCGATCCCAAAGATGTCCGACACCCTCGAGGGTCTTTCTCCTCGACCATATGATCACTCAAAAGCCAATCCCAATGGGTGTCCTCAAGGGCCTCTTACCCTCGCTATATAACTGGACTATCGGGAGAGTACCCAAGTCCGGCTCTAAACAGAAGGAACTGGTGTACTCACGAACATTAGCCCGGGAGCTCTCCGAACCGGCGACTAAAAAGCGTGGCGCGCGACACCGCATGCTCTTCTCGCAACCGGCGAAATGCGGGGCCTAAGGGCAAACTACGCGGGCAGTGTACGCATGCCTAAGACTCGGAAACGGTGTCACCGAACACGATGAGTGCGAGGCCCTCGGACTCATCTGTGGCACCTGCACCACCGACTGAAGCTAAGAACCGCCAAGGCAGCTTGCACCGCTGGCGTGGTTCCGCTCTAGCAGCTACAAACTAGGCTTATGCCGATGTGGTAGCTAAATCCACATCGGCCGCTGCGGGGAAGCAATGTACGTTATGCTTCGCTCTACTCCCGACCGGTGGGGACAAGGTACGTTATGTCCGCTCTCACCTCTAGATGATGACAAACCCTAACACACTAGCTAGAGTATAGAGTAAACGATTCTCGGCTAAACATACATAATCATCATCAATCATACATAACCTAGCATGATACTACGAACTTAAAGCAGAATCTCAAGCATCTTTGGAAGAACAATCCTAGCATGGCACTAACATGTACAAACAAGCAAACATGCTAGCAGGAATGCAATCACAAGTCATCCTATCCACTAATCATGTCCATAAAAGTAAACATGCATATAAGGCACATTCAAGAAAGCATCGCAGGTCCACACAACCACGGAAGGAATCCTCACCGAAACGAGCAGTAAATAACCTTCACACTCTAATAATGACCTCGAGCTTTTAAAGCTAAACCGAGCAACCTAAGCATTTTAATAAAAACAACCTAATTAAATAAACAATGCCAATGACCCTAGGGCCCAAAGGAAAAAGTCTCGGGAATTACCGATCGAGAAGACACAAGGCCACGCCCCAACCGCGACGGCAAGGCGGCTGTCTGGCCGCCAGCGACAAGCGGTGGTGCGCTGGGGCCCGGGCGCTGCATCGGGCGCTGGCGCTGGCGCTGGCGCTGCATCGGGCGCTGGGCGCCGCTGGCGCTTATCGGCGCCGCTGGGCGTGCGGGCGCGGCAGGGGAAGGGCGCTGGCGCTGGTTGCGCGCGTTCGCGACAGGAGCAAAGCGCGTGGCTGGGCGGGCGGACGCGGACGAAAGCGGCACGCACGCAGACGCGGATGGTCTTTGGCCTTGGCGCGCGCGGCGGCGGCGGCGCGCGGCGGAGAGGCAGAGGCGGCGACGCGTGCGGCGCGCGCGCGCGCTCGGGCGGTTCGTGCGGAACGGCGCGACGCGTCTGGCTGGGGAGGCAGCCGCTGGCCGGGCACGCCGGGCATGGGCTCTTGGCCGCGCTCGGGCGGCGTGGCTGGCGTGTGTGGCCGGGCGCGACGTGCGCTGGCTGGACGGACTGGCCGCTGCTGCGTGCGCTGCGCTGTGCAATCTGGCCGCCTGTGCGCTGGGCCGAGCAGTGGCTGAGCGGGGGTGCGGCTAGGGCGGCTAGGGTTTCTTGGTGAGGTCGGCTAGAGAGAGAGGAGAGAGAGAGAGAGATTTTCCCAAAACAAGGGGAATAGGATTTTCTTTCCTTTTCCTAATTTAAATGGGTCTAAAATCCCTTCCAAGGCTTTTCTTGCGGGTCCGGCTAAAGAAATTCTTTTCTTTTTAACTAAACCTTCTTTTCTAAAAACTCCAATTTCACCATTAGGGCAAGGGTTCAAATCCCAATGGGACCAATTAAATTCCAATTAATTTTGCTATCAACCTAATGTCTCCGAACTTCTAATCAACTAACCCAAACTCCTTGGGTCTTGCAACCAACATTAATCAAGTCTCAACGAAGGCCGAAATGACCTCAAGCCCCGAAAATCCTCAACCTCGACCGGGAGCAAAATACCAAAATACCCTTAAAGGTTAAAATGACTCTAACGGCCCATCCGAACATCCGAATAATGACCCGAAATCACTGGTACCGAAATAGAAAATCGGGCCGTTATAATACTCCCTCCTTTTAAGACTTTCGTCCTCGAAAGTCCTAAGACGAAAAACAACTCTAGAAAAACTCCATTGGTTCTTAACCAACCAAGCTCCCCAAAAGACAACACAAATCCTTCTTTGAAACCGAACCTCTTGGGTTCCCAATGCTCCAAGCCCAACAGACACCGAGTCCGCCACTTAACTATCTCAACCAAAATCGAACTAACATCGAGCCAAGAAAACATGCGATAACTAGTCGGTGAGCCACATCCTCCGACTCGCACCAACTCTCAAACGGTCTTACGACTCTAGGGCTCACTTATCCATGCTAAACCAACTTGGAACGCCTCTCTACGGTGCTACTCTCAAGAAACTCGTGAACGGGTCACAAGCCCTAAAACTCAACGCCACGCTCCGGCAGAACATCTCTCGAATGCTCATAGTCGTTATCAAACACCTCGACCCTTCACCATGCCGACCAAACAATCGAACCTCCCGCTTTTAAGAAACTAAACGGCCTACTCATACTTCGCAAGTGACTCGCGAACCCTACCGTAAGAACCCAATCTGGTTGCCTACAATCTTTAACGAAATCCAATTCGAACCACCAACCGGTGATCGATCCCTAGGCAACCTTCTCCAACTAGCATGCGCTCACAACACTAAAGCAACCATCTTACGAGAAATCGAAGCACCAAAGCCAAGGGCACTTTTCTCGTTCACCAAACGGCTACCACCACACACACTAGCCGATACTTCACCACCGGCCACCCCGAATGACGTGGTCCAAGAACAGCTTCACTCACCAAACTAATAAGCCGGAGCCCTTCATCGGCCGACAACAAACTTTCCAATGCAATCCGATCAGCCACCGCCTAGGTGAACATCGCCAGATAGGAAAACAAACAACATTCCTCTCACGGAAACCTCGAGCAACAAGGAATAAAACATTACGTGGCTACTAGCAACACGATAGCCGGAGGATCGAAACTCAAGGGCTTTACCACCCAATGCCACGGCACCTCTGTGCCAACTCACTCAATCGTGGCTCGGCTAAAATGCCAATCGCGAATGTACAACGACTAAAGGCAAAGCCCGAGAAAGGCTTGCTCTGCAAAAACACAACCCAAGCTTATAACGAGCAAAGCTCGCCTCCAAGCCGCCATTCAACTCTTAAGCCCATCCGCCGCTCCAAGGACTTCTTGCTTATAGCTTAGACCTAACTCTTCTTCCAATCCATAAACTCCACCCACGAAACATCGCGAGGAATAAGGATAGCAACGACCACAAGCTTGCGGATCCCGAACAACGCGAGTCGGCAAGACTACCTCAAAAGTTAAAACTCGAGGCCGGCATCCACGGCGCAACTCAATTACCAAGGAACTAAGGGGTTCCACAAACTCCAAAGATCCAACAACCTTCCGCCAACAACTCAAGCCTTTGAACTGGGTGGCTATCGCCTCGCGCGGAACAAACACTTTTCGCTTGCTATCAAACAGACGCAGGACACTCGCTAGGTCGACCAACGCGCGCTACTCGATCAACTACACAACTCAGAGCTGTCGACTCTTCCTTTACAGAACGATTTCCTAGCAAGCGGACTTGGAAGGACAATGAATTTCACACACGCCGCTTGCCTTGCGCAAACTCAACGGTAGCAACCACCCACTAAGCACTAGCGGTACTTACTCAACCGCCGAGGGGAGGCCAACTCCCAAAACTACCCGACTAGGAACAAGTCCTCGTGGCAACGCCGCTTGCTCGAACCGAGCTAGCTCACAAAACAACATGGGGACCAAACCTTGGTCAACACCAAGCACCACCTCGCTAAGAATTCAAAATCAACGTGGGGTTACTAAGAAGAGCTCTAGCTTGTTAACCGACAACAAGCATCCAAAGAACTCAACCGAGGAACATCGCCTGGTCCGACCGAGCTCGTGAGGCTCTCCACAACTCGGGGTTCCTCCGACGCCCTCCGACTCACACTCGCCGCCAAACGGTCTAACTCGACAATCGGCTACACGAGCACGCCTCCTACAAAGATCTCAACTGTGGCCGCCAAAAGCTCTTCCTTGCCACATCTCAGAGCAAGCACGGGCGATGCTCCACACAATCCTACCCAACAACCCGGCCACGGCACGGTAGCCTCTCAACCAAGGCTAGGGCACTTGCCAAGAACTAAAGTCCTAACTCCTCGAATCGAGCACCGGTTTCACAACCCGAAACCTCTCGTGGTTCTTGAAAAATACACCACTAACGAGCTACACAAAAGTACATTGGCGTGTATACTCCAACTTGGTTCCTTAAGATCCAAACCAACAAGTACTCTTACACAAGGCGCCTTCTTCCTCCCAATAGAGCCACAACTAGCAAAGGAACAACAAGAGTTCGGACCACTCGGGTCAACTCACCACTTAAAAGCTACATTGGTCAACTCACTCTTACAAGAGCATAACTACACCAATCTGACATACCACATACCAATGTGCCCACTAAATGCTCCACTCAACCATCCAACTCCCGGCTCTAACACTGGTCAACCACGCATCATCGATGCCAACCCTACTCATAATAGGGTAACTCCAAGGGTAATGGAATCACACTACCATTCAACCTGGCTCACAAGCCCACAACATAGGCGCGAGATCTCTCGACGCGCTTAGCCTTAACAACCAACAAAGATCCTTTGTACCCAACTCCGGTGACCGCTAAAAGCTCCTACTTTCCCTCAAACAACCTCACACTTGTAGTTTCTCGACTACCACCGAGCTAGATCTCTTAAGCAATCCAAACAGATGCAACTGAGAAAAATGGGTACAAGGCTAGTGGGGATGCTAAACTTGGGCGGGTCCTGGAACCACCGCACAAAAGTGCCAACCGGCCCGAATCTAGGCCTCCTCTCAAAGCTTGGTGCCAACAGCACTTCTTCCTCTACAACACAAACATCCCTTTACGGGCTTTAAGCCACTCGAGGGTAGGGAAGGTCACACTCTGTGGTGGCGTGGCAATGGCACTCAACACAAGAGTCTCAACAATCGAGTAGACTACTCTCGACATCACGTCCAATGCAGACAAGCCAAGGCCCACTCCCGCATCCCACTCGATGCTCAACGAATACTGTGCCAACCTCGGGTGGCGCACCTAGCTCCACACGGAACATGCTAACAGAAGGTGCTTCTCTCTAATAGCCGGTGAAAACCACGGACGGATTAAGTCGTGACAAGCAACCTCCACACTACCCCCGCTACGAGGGTACTAAAAGAACTGGCCGTGAAAACGACTACGAAGTTTGCAGGAGGACAAGATGTCTCTACATCTTCCTCAAAAGCTACTAACTTGGCAGCTTGCCAATCGACCGGGTGGCTGGTGGAGACTCTGCCTGGTCCGCCTCTCACAGGACTTCCACCACCACACTCATCGCATCAAGCAACACCGAACGGCACGCCACAACCTCGGAACATTAGGTCGTCGGCCTCTCGAACACCAGTCATCCCAACACTTGGATGATAAACTCGATCCCGCCAACCACCTTGCTACTAGCGATGAGGTCTCAAAACATCCGGCTCTCACAGCTTCCACTTGCCGAACTCGGCGGCTCGATCAACGCCAACTATCTTATCAAAGATAAACTCGCCGATCAAGCCCTCCCGGAACCTCCGGCTACTGGAACTACAAGGAGGGGTGTCTCCTAAATAAACTCTACCAGGTGGGCTATCTATGCCCAAGACTCCTCACTACGCGCTACAAACCGCGCTGGTCTCCGCTCTCGTTAGCTAAAAGAGACCGCCATCAACTCCTCATGGTCGGAGCACACTCGCTCAAGGAGTCTCACTCTAAGGCGTGCTAGCCTCTACCCCCCCTCCTCTAGGAACCTCAATCGCCGGGGCCAACTCGCCAACGGGATAAACAACCGGGACGCGCCTCAACATCCATACAAACGGTCCAACTCCTCACGGACATGCCAAGCGCCCCGCTCCTCGTGAGTGCGATCCACGCACTAGCGATCCGCACGAGCACCTCCACCTCTCACTAGGGGAGAACCACAATCGGGCCACAAATGGCCTACGGAGTCTAAGGTCTACCTCCCTGCGGGTGCGATCGACACCTTTGGCGATCCGCACAAAGCATAAAACCTAGCCCACGCTGGGCTCTCACCGCCAAACAAGGGTAACACATGTATACTAGATGCAGATTGTAAAATAAAACCCTTAGCTTAATGAACTCGCATAAAACTCGACGACCGCATGAGTACCGATGATCATGGGGGCAACAACACGCAAAGCGAGTTAGTCTACTGTAATCTATGACTCGTGCTCGATACCAACTGTAAGAACCCGACCCTAAATACGGTCCTAAACCTAGGTTCTCACTCAAAGCATGCAAGTTAAATATTTCATCAAGCGGTTTAGTGCTCATATTTAAAACCTTTAAAAACTTTTAGAACGGGAATGCTTAAAACATAATCAACGATTTTGTTTAAGAAAACCAACGAAGTAAAACAAGCTGGCAAGATATATATATAAAACATTCAAAACAGTTCAAACAACTTTTAATAATGTTTTTCTAGGACTCTGTCCATCTACATGTCGAACAAATATGCAAACAATAAAGACAGAGTGCTTGGCGGCTCCCATGATCAATCGGCTCCTCCGCTAGCCGTCCGGTGTTGTCTCAAGTTACCGTGGAAAGCCACAGAAATAAGGGTGAGTATAAACATACTCGGTGAAGAATCCTCGACCAGAGGGTACAATACGATACTTCAATCATCTAGCACCCTAGTATACATGTAAATGATACCAACACGGATCATAGCTCAACGAGCTTACAAGGCGAGAATCTGGAATCCTCGGAAGTCTCTTTCTTAGGCCTAATGATTGGCTCTCATAACCAATCCGGGACATCTCCGAGGGTCTTTCTCCTCGGCCAATTGATCAGCTCAAAACCGATCCCAAAGATGTCCGACACCCTCGAGGGTCTTTCTCCTCGACCATATGATCACTCAAAAGCCAATCCCAATGGGTGTCCTCAAGGGCCTCTTACCCTCGCTTATAACTGGACTATCGGAGAGTACCCAAGTCCGGCTCTAAACAGAAGGAACTGGTGTACTCACGAACATTAGCCCGGGAGCTCTCCGAACCGGCGACTAAAGCGTGGCGCGCAAGACACCGCATGCTCTTCTCGCAACCGGCGTAAATGCGGGGCCTAAGGGCAAACTACGCGGGCCGTGTACGCATGCCTAAGACTCGAAACGGTGTCACCGAACACAGTGAGTGCGAGGCCCTCAAGACTCATCTGCGCAAACTGTACCACCACACTGAAGCTAAGAACCGCCAAGGCGAGCTTGCACCGCTGGCTAGGTGGTTCCGCTCTAGCAGCTACAAACTAGGCTTATGCCGCCGATGTGGTAGCTAAATCCACATCGGCTGCCGGGGAAGCAATGTACGTTATGCTTCGCTCTACTCCCGACCGGTGGGGACAAGGTACGTTATGTCCGCTCTCGGCCTCTAGATGATGACAAATTTCTAACACACTAGCTAGAGTATAGAGTAAACGATTCTGGCTAAACATACATAATCATCATCAATCATACATAACCTAGCATGATACTACGAACTTAAAGCAGAATCTCAAGCATTTGGAAGAACAATCCTAGCATGGCACTAACATGTACAAACAAGCAAACATGCTAGCAGGAATGCAATCACAAGTCGCCCTATCCACTAATCATGTCCATAAAAGTAAACATGCATATAAGGCACATTCAAGAAAGCATCGCAGGTCCACACAACCACGGTAAGGAATCCTTACCGAAACGAAAGCGTAAATAACCTTCACACTCTAATAATGACCCTCGAGCTTTAAAGCTAAACCGAGCAACCTAAGCATTTTAATAAAAACAACCTAATTAAATAAACAGACCGCCAACAGCCTAGGGCCCAAAGGAAAAAGTCTCGGAATTACCGATCGAGAAGACACAAGGCCACGCCCCAACCCGCGACGGCAAGGCAGCTGTCCGCCGCCAGCGACAAGCAGGTGCGCTGGGCCCGGGCGCTGCACCGGGCGCTGGCGCTGGCGCCGGGCGCTGCATTGGGCGCTGGGCGCTGCTGGGCGCTATCGGGCGCTGCTGGGCGTCTTTGGGCAGGGAAGGGCGCTGGCGCTGGTTTGCGCGATGTTCGCGAGAGAGCGCGCGGCTGGCGGGCGGACGCGACGAAGCAGACGGCACGCAGACGCGGATGGATAGTCTTTGGCGGCGCGCGGCGAGGCGGCGAGCGCGGCGAGAGGAGGCGGCGCGTCGCGGCGCGGTCGGCGCGCGCGGGCTCGGGCGGTCGTGCGGAACGGCGCGACGCGTCTGGCTGGGCGAGGCGGCCGTGGCCGGGCACGCTCGGGCATGGGTGTGGCCGCGCTCGGGCGGCGTGGGTTGGCGTGGCCGGGCGCGACTGGTGCGCTGGCTGGCCGGCTGGCCGCTCGTGCGCTGGGTCTGGTGCTGGCTGGCTGGTCGTGCGCTCGGGCCGAGCAGGCTGAGTGGGTGCGGCTAGGCGGCTAGGGTTTCTTGGTGAGGTCGGCTAGGAGAGAGAGAGAGAGAGAGAGAGATTTTCCCAAAACAAGGGGAATAGGATTTTCTTTCCTTTTCCTAATTTAAATGGGTCTAAAATCCTTCCAAGGCTTTCTCTTGCGGGTCCGGCTAAAGAAATTCTTTTCTTTTAACTAAACCTTCTTTTTCTAAAAACTCCAATTTCACCATTAGGGCAAGGGTTCAAATCCCAATGGGACCAATTAAATTCCAATTAATTTTGCTATCAACGGAATGTCTCCGAACTTCTAATCAACTAACCCAAACTCCTTGGGTCTTGCAACCAACATTAATCAAGTCTCAACGAAGGCCGAAATGACCTCAAGCCCCGAAAATCCTCAACCTCGACCGGGAGCAAAATACCAAAATACCCTTAAAGGTTAAAAGCAGCTCTCTAACGGCCCATCCGAACATCCGAATAATGACCCGAAATCACCAGGTACCCGAAATAGAAAATCGGGCCGTTATGGTACTCGTCCCCGATCTCGTTAGGGTTTAGCTAACCCTAACTACCGCCCCGCAATCTTGGGTGAGGGTGGCAGATCGTTAAATGCCCCAAGGGTCGGGATGATGACTTGGCATTACCTCGCCCCGGCAGTCGGCACGTCCTCGCGTGTTCGGCCGTAGCCCTTGATTGCCACTGTTAGGGCAAGGACCGCTTCTCGGTGTAAGCCTACCACGACCGGTTCCTTAGCCTCGGTGCGGTGGTACAGTCGACATAGTTCACGTGTCCGTGTCTCACACCCCTATGTCGGTGACACCGATCCGAGATTTAGTTAGGCATGGTGGATGAACACGGGCGGCTTGCCACTAGACCCGCACTTCCCCGAGTTTGCGTGAGCATGCGGTGCCCGCTTACGCTCATTACACGCCGATCGAGAGCTCCTCGGGATCTTGAGCCAGGTGCACCTTTCGTATCGACGATGAGACAGCCGAGGCCGGACTTGTTCCCGTGATAGAGCGTATAGTGTGTTGTGGTATTTCCGGACTAAGACCCCGAGTTGGCATCCGAGGTCCAAGTGTGGACTTAGCTATGTGCTCCGCTCGTGTTTGTACTCATAGCTTGCATACATTCTTCTAGATGATCATGTATATCGTATTGTACCCGGTTGGGGATTCTTACTGAGTAATTCGTTACTCACCCTTATTCTCGTGGTTTTCCACAGGTAACCAAAGCGGGAGACAGGATGGTCAAGGAGGAGCCGTGATCATGGAATCTGCTTTGTCATCTCCGACCATTTTATTATATCATGACTCTTGACTTTTGTTATTTCCCCGAATGCATGTAGACGGGCACTGAGCCCTAGGATGTTTTCTTACGTTTTATGGATTCCAGCATATTTGTATTTGTGGAATGTTTAAATGGTTTAAATAAATCTCTGATCAGAGTATGCTTTTAGAAATGTATGTTTTGATTGTTGAATGTTTCTGTTTTTACTTGGGATCCGAAATTTATTTTTCATAATGTCTTTTATTTTGAATACATGCATTGGGGTAAAGGCCCATTTAGATCCCCTTTTGGGTCGAGTTTTTACAGTTGGTATCGAGCTCGAGTCATAGATTCAGAGATCGACCTTTTGTTGTAGGTCATCCTTCCATGATCACCCAAGACTGGACAGTCATCAGGTACGCCTAGGTTTATTGTTTTAGAAAAAAAAAAAGGGTTAAGAATTTACAATACCATTCATCTAGTGTATGCCTTGTTTGGTGTTGTGGAGTGGTGACAGGCAGGTTTTGACTCGTTGTTGGTTTGGGCTTAGTGAGCCATCATGCCAACTTTCTCGAAAGGCGAGCGATTTTGTTTAGCGACTTGTTGAGGTATCCAGATAGATTCGGATGCCCCCGGGACATCGTTCGCAGGGAGGCGAGCTTAGACTCCCGTTGGCCATTTGTGGCCCGATTGTCGCTTTTCCCTAGTGAGAGGGTGGAGGTGCTTCGTGCGATCGCCAAGATGTTGATCGCACCCGCAGGAGCAGTGGCGCTTGGCATGTCCGACCGAGGAGTTGGACCGATCGTGTTGATGTTGAGGCCGCGTCTGTGGTTGTTAGGCCCGCATGCCGATTTGGCCCCGGCAGTTGAGTTGCCTAGAGGAGGGGGCAGAGGCTAGCAGCTCCTCAGAGTGAGACTCCTTGAGCAGAGTGTGCTCCAGCCATGAGAGATTTGATGGCAGGTCTTTAGCTATCAGAGAGCGGAGACCCAGGCGCAAATTGTAGCGCGTAGTGAGGAGTCCCGGGCACAGATAGCCCGGTGATGTAATTTGTTTCAAACATTTTTCCCCAAAGAGCTCTTGTAGCCCCGGAGGTTCCCGGGAGGGCATGATCAGCAGTTTATTTAGATGAGTTTGTTGGCGTTGATGGAGACGCCAAAGTTGGCAAATGGATCCTCAGAGAGCTCGATGTTTTAGTAAGTCCTACCGCTAGTAGTAAAGTAGTTGGCCAGGTTTGAGTTTAGCATCCGTGTGTGGGATGCCCTGCTGTTCAGAGGCCGAGGTGTGCCGTTCCTGTGCTATTTGGTTCATCAGATGGTGGTGGAAGTCCCTTGTGAGAGGTGGACTAGCAGAGTCTCCACCAGTCGCCCGATTGTTTGGCAAGTTGCCGTGTTAGTGGCTTGAGGCAGATGAAGGGTCATCTTTGCCCCCTTGCGAGCCTGCTGTTGTTTAACAGCCCAGCTTCCTCAGATGTGGATTTGGTAGTAGTAGCACTTGAGGTGCATTGGTTGGTGTGCCACTTTGGCACTAAGTCTGGTTCAGGCTTGAGTTTGGCTTGGGCATAGCAGATGGTTCTATGCTGTAAAGACCCGACCCAAAAGGGGCTCTAAATGGGCCTTTACCCCAATGCATGTAGTGAAAATAAAAGACATTATGAAAATACATTTCGGATCCCAAGTAAAAATAGAAACATTCAACAACCAAAACATACATTTCTAAAAGCGTACTCTGATCAGAGATTTATTTAAACCATTAAAACAATCCACAAGTACCAATATGCTGGAATCCATAAAACGTAAGAAAACATCCTGGGGCTCTGTGCCCGTCTACATGCATTCAGTGGGAAATAATAAAAAGTGAAGAGTCATGTTAATTAAAATAAAATAATCGAGAAGACAAAGAGGTTCCATGATCACAGCCTCCTCCTTGACCATCCTGCCTCCCGCCTTGATTACCTTTGGAAAACCACAGAATAAGGGTGAGTAACGAATTACCCAAAGAAGAATCCCCAACCGGGTACAATACGATATACATGATCATCTAGAAGAATGTATGCAAGCTATGAGTACAACACAGAGCGGAGCACATAGCTAAGTCCACACTTGGACCTCGGATGCCATCTCGTGGTCTTAGTCAGGAAAAATACCACAACACACTAAACGCGCTATACGGGAACAAGTCCCGCCTCACCTGTCATCATCGTCGATACGAAAGGTGCAATCGCTCAAGATCCCGAGGAGCTCTCATCGGCGCTGTAATGAGCGTAAGCGCGCACCGCATGCTACCGCAAACTCGGGGTGCCGGGTCTAGTGGCAAGCCGCCTGTGTTCGGCCACCATGCCTAACTAAATCTCCGGATCGGTGTCACCGACATAGGGTGTGAGACTCGACACGTGAACTATGTCACCTGTACTCACCGCTTTTTGAGGCTAAGGAACCTGGCCGTGGTAGGCTTACACCGTGAAGCGGTCCTTGCCCTAACAGTGGCAATCAAGGGCTACGGTCGAACACGCCGAGGACGTGTCGATCGCGGGGACGAGGCAATGCCAAGTCATCATCCCGACCGCTGGGGCATTTAACGACCGCCACCCTCACCCAAGATTGCGGTGGCCTACCGGTTGGGATAGCTAATCCTCACGGGGTCCAAGGCGGAGAATCGTCTCGAACGTCCTTGCCATAGATGCAAGATACTTTATGCATCGGGCCCGGATGATTCTATCTACCTCAATTCTAAACCTTAACAATAATAACGATTCAATCAATGCGGTCCAATACGTGCTCATCGGATACAAAGAACCTAGCATGATACTACGAAGCAAGAACAGATATCGAACATGCTAGAATAGAACAACCTAGCATGGGCTAACATGAGAAACAATACAAGAGTTCATGCCATCAGAATTTAACAGAGCACCTAGGCTAAACATGCTAGTAATCATACAGGCATACAAAACAACAATCACAAATATACCGCAGAGGTCCACACAACCTCGGTGAAGAAATCCTTACCTTGGTGGAAGACTTCTACACACAAATCCTAAGTCTGCGAAACAATCCCGAGCTAGCGAGCGGGAACCTAGCAAACCAACAATAATCAGCATCTAAAATATCTAAACAACAATAGAACAAACGCAAGCTCGGCTCGGGAACTCACGCGGCGCGACGACACGAGCTTGGGGTCGCATGGCAAGCCGGCACGGCAAGGACGCGCTGGCTGGCGCGCTGGCGGCACGGCAAGGACGCGGCACGCTTGGCTGCCGCTACCGGCACGCAGACGCAAGAAGGAGCGCGCGCGCGGCGTCTGCTCGTCGCGAAGGCGCGCGGCGCCGGGCGGCGACGAAGCGAGATGCGGACGCGGCTGGCGCGCGCGGCGCGCTGGCGTCGCGGCGCAGCGTCGATGCGACGCTGGCCTGGCGCGGGCGCAGCGGCGGGTGAAGGCCTCTGGCGCGCGAGCGATCGGCGAGCGGCTTCGGGCGAAGGCCTCTGGGCGCGATCTGGCGCGGCGATCGTCTCTTCTTTGGACGAGCGGCAAGGCCGCTAGGACAGATCTGGCGCGGCGAGCGACGGTAATGGACGGCGGGCGCTGGGCGAGGACCTCTGGCGGCGAGCGATCGGGCGATCCGCAAGGTCGCTGGGCAGATCTGGGCGTGCGACGGCAGGGCTGCCGTTGATTTGAGCCGGGCCGATGCGACGAGCTCGAGTCTTTGGACCTCCCCTATTTGGCCGCACAACACACACACACACAAACCCCTTTTTTCATACATTCGCCGCAAACACCCAAATGAGAAGATGAAGAAGACGCGAAGACTTACCGGAATGATGATGATCGAACCCAAGGAGATGCAAGGATGAAGAATCAAGCAAGGCTATGGAGATGGAGAGCTTGGGCGGCCAAGAGGTGTTTTGGAGAAGAAGATGGAATAACCTAATTCTATTTCATTTAACCAAATGCACCAAAACTCCAAAATCCAAGGTTAACTAAGATGTGATGCAGAAAGAGCAACAAGAGCACCTAATGGCTCAATTGGCACACATCTCTACAAGCTTCCCGGGAGACCCAGGATCAAACCCCATTGCAAAGACAATTTCCTTTATTTTTACTTTTGCATCAAACCTTGCTCAAACCAAACCACAAACCCCTCCAAAACCTACAAAAACCATCCAATAATTTTAGTAACTGGAAAAGACACAAACGACCCTAACGGCCCGACCAAATTACCAAATTACCCCTAGGGCATACCTGGAAGGCCGGGAAGAAAAACCTGGGTCGTTACATATGCCGTTCGGAGTTCAGCGTACTCCTTTAGCCTTGGATCTGTTTATGGCAGTTGCACCCGTTTAGGTCGTGCCAGAGGGCTAGTTCGGTGGTAGTCGATGGACTACAAGCGAAAGGATGCTCGAGAGGCGCGAGTCGAGCCTTTCCCGATGTTACCGGAGGTTGAGTAAGTCACAGGTTGGCGGTTGGTAATTGTTTGTGGGCGTGATTCTCGCGCTAGTGTTAAGGCCAAGAGATTTTCTTTGTGGTTGGCGGGCGGTCAACTACCTTCGAGTGCCTTAACGAGGAGAGTTGAGCATTGTAGATGCGAGTTTGGTCAAAGCAGAGGACCCTAAGTTGGATGCTCATGAGATGAGTTGGATGCCATGAGGCGAGTTGAATGCTTTTTGAGGCGAGATGAGCTGATGCCTTGCGAGAGGATTTGGATGCCTTATGGGTAAGCACCCTTGGTAGAGGCTTGGTATAAAGTGAGTTCGGTTTGGCATGGTTATGCCTTGATAAAGCAAGGTTGCCTCAGCTTTGAGCATCGTGTGGAGTTGGAACTTTTGGTGTTCCTTCGGTTGGAGTTCAGTTGGAAACTGAACAAGAGCGGTGGTAGCAAAGCCGCGCAGTTTTTGTTCGCCTTGGCTAAGAGAGTTGTTTGGATCCTTTCCTTGGGTAGAACCCTTGTTGAGAGGCTGACGTTTGAGTAGGAGGACGACGCATTCGGTAGCGTTTAGAGTCCTCTTGGTTTCCAAGGTATTGGAGTTGGCCTGCATGGTTGAGATGCTGGAGAGAGTTGTGCCTGTTCAGGCAGTTGGCTGTTAGCTCGTTTGTCGGCAGTGTGTGTCGAGGGTTGCCGAAGAACCCTAGGTTGTGGAGGGCCTCTTGTGACGAACCCGACCCAAAACATGGTTCTAAACCGGGGTTCTCACTCAGCATGCAAGTTAAATATGATAACAAGCGGTTTAGTGCTCATATTTAAAAACCATTCAAAACATATGAGAAGGGGGAACCCTTAAAACATAAACCACAGTTTTCATTTACACCATCCAACAAAGTAAAACATCCTGGCCAGTATTTATCAAAATATACAATACAATTTAAACAACTTTTTAAACAATGTTCCCCTAGGACTCCTGTCCATCTACATGTTGAATAAACAATGCAACAATAAAAGACAGAGTGTCGGCGGCTCCCCATGATCAATCAGCTCCCTCCGCTAGCCATCCTGGTGTTGTCCCAAGTTACCTGAAAGATAAATAAGGGTGAGTATAAAGATACTCAGTAAGAATCCCCAACCGGGGTACAATACGATACATCCGTCATCTAGCACCTCAACATGCAAGCAAACAGCCATCAACACAGATCATAGCTCAACGAGCTCATAAGAAAAGATCTGGAATCATCGGAAGTCTCCTACTTCCGGAATCATCGGAAGTCTCCTACTTCCGGCATAATGATTGGTTCTCATAACCAATCCCGGGACATCTCGAGGGTCTTTCTCCCTCGGCCAATTGATCAGCTCAAAAACCGATCCCAAGATGTCCGACACCCTCGAGGGTCTTTCTCCCTCGACCAATTGATTAGCTCAAAAGCCAATCCCAATGAGTGTCCTCAAGGGCCTCTTACCCTCGCTAAACATCTGGACTATCGGGAGAGTACCCGAAGTCTGGCTCTAAATTGGAAGGAATGGTGTACTCACGAACATTAGCCCGGAGGAGCTCTCCAAACCGGCAACTAACGCGTGTGCGCGCACACCGCATGCTCTTCTGCAACCGGCGTAAATGCGGGGGCCTAAGGGCAAACTACGCGGGCCAGGTATGCATGCCCATGACTTGGAAACGGTGTCACTGATCACAGTAGCGCGAGGCCCTCGGCCCTCATCTGTGCAGCTTGATCCACCGACTTGAAGCTAAGAACCGGCCAAGGCAGGCTTACACCGTTGGTAGGGTTCTGCTCTAGCAGGCTACAAACTAGGCTATGCCGAAGTGGGTAGCTAACTCCACAACCGGCTGGTCGGGCGGGGTAGCAAGATACGTTATGCTTCGCACACTTTACTCCCGACCTGAGCTACTGGGACAAAGTACGTTATGTCGCTCGGCCACCGGATGATGACAAACCCTACAACTCTATCTAAGAGTACAGAGCAAAAATCAATGATTCTGGCTAGCAAGCAAAGATCGACATAAATCACATTACCTAGCATGATACTACAACTTAGCAGAATCACAAGCATCTTTGTGAGAACAAACCTAGCATGGCACTAACATGTAAAATCAGGCAAACATGCTAGCAAGAATTCAATCAACTGCTCTATCTCTAACATGCTCATAACAATCAGCAAACAAGCAAGGCATATCGAGATATATCGCAGGGTCCACACAACCACGGTAAGAAATCCTTACATGGGACAAGCAGAAAACAATAATTATAATAAATCTACGAGCGAATCCTCGAGCCTCTAGACGATCCCGAACAGCCATCCGAGAAGCCACAAGGCTCGGCCAAGACAACACAGCTGGGCAGGCTGGTCGGCAGCTAAAAGGCTGGCTGGGCGCGCAGATGGCTCGCTGGGGCGCGCTGACACTGCAGGGAGGCTCGCTGGGGCGCGCTAGCTCGGTAGGGGAGCTCGCTGGGGGCGCGCCGGGCGCGGACGAGCTACAGGGACGCGATGGCGCGCGGGCGAGGCTCGGCTAGGCGAAGGCACGCGAGCTGGGGGGCTCGATGCTCTGAGAGACGCGCGACGACGCCGCGGAAAGGCTCGGGACGACACACAGGCGACAGGACGCGCTTGGGCGCTCTACGGTGGTGAGGGTGGAGTCGGGCGAGCTAGGTCCGGCTTGGGGCGGTCTTTGGCTCGAGGTGGTTCGCACGGCGGTGGTGGGTAGTGGTGGTGGGCGAGCAAGGGCTCGGGTGAGGGCTAAGGTCGGGTGAGGAGGAGAGAGAGAGAGAGAGAGAGAGAGAAAAGGAAAAAAATAAAACACATGGGAAAAATGGGGGATTTTTTCTTATTTTAATAATTCCTTTTTTCCTTTTTTCTTTTTTTCTTTTTCTCTTTTATTTAAAATCCAAACTTATCCAAATTTTCCAATTTCTAAAAAATCCTTAAATCCCATTTCCCTGCTTCCTCCTTCGAGACCAGACTGAAGCAACCTTTCCAAACAACAAAACTCACTGAAATCAACCTTCCAAACCAACATGAAGGCCCGGCTAATCCCAAGGAAACACCCAAACAACCATCATTTTGCCCAAAACCCAAATGACAACCGAACTCCCAAACGAAAAGCCCAAACATCTCGGGACGCATGACCCACAACAAACAAGCCTCAACAAAGGCGGAGAGCGCCTCAAGCCCCGAAAATCCACAAATCCTACCCGGGGAGCAAAAGACCAAAATTCCCTAAGGGTCCAAACAAGACTCTAAAGGCCCAACGAAACCATCGAATCGAGGCTAAGCTCCTCGGCGGGATAGAAAAGCGGGCGTTACAATACTCCCTCCTTATAAGACTTTCGTCCTCGAAAGTCCTAAGACGAAACGGCTCTAGGAATACTCCACTGATTCCTAGCCAACTGAACTTCTCGGCTAAAACAACACTAGCCCTTCTCTGATAACCAAACCCTCTTGGGTTCTCAAAAGCTCAAAGCCACAAAGCTAACCATTCTCGCCAAAGACTAGCTCAACAAAGATCGGGCAAAGCTAACCACTGCTTCGATCCGCTCAAGGACCTCGGAAGGCCTACAAACCGGGGGCTCATACAAAACCCTACTAATCCAACACGGAACACCTCTCTACGGTGTTACTCTCAAAGAAACTTCAGATGGCACAAGCTCCAAAACTCAACGCCACGACTTTGGCGTAACACTACGAATGCCCACAACTATTAACAAACAGCCTCAACTCTACACCAAAGTGGCCAAACAAGCTGAACCTCTCGAGTTCCAGAAACCAAATGACCTACTCCTCGCTTCACAAGAGACCAAATGAACCACAAAGCTTGCCTACAGCCTTAACGAAAAGCAAACAAATCACCAATGGCGATTGATCCAAAAGGCAAACTTTTGAGACGAGCACAAGCTTACAACACTTAAGCAATCGTCTTAAGGAGAAATCGCCGAACCAAAGGCAAGAGGCACCATCTCGGTACACCCGACGGCTAACACCACTTGCACGAGCTAAAACTTGAGATACGGCCAACCCTAAATGGCCAAAACTGTGCATAGGCTCCACTCGGCCTAGCCAACAAGCTGGAGCCTCTCAACGGTGAACACAAACTTTTCCATGAAATTCTACTAGCAAGCGGCAAAAGGAAACATTGTCAGCAAGGAAACAACCAACGCTCCTCTCATGGAAATCTCGGCGAAGAAGGACCAAACCCTCACTGGGGCTACCAAAGAACACAACAAACTTGAGGAGAACAACCCAAAGGCTAACCAACCAATGCCACGGCACCTCGTGCCAACTCACTCCATCGAGGCTCGGCTAACGCCAATCGCGAAAGCACAACAACAAGAAGCAAAGCCCGAGAAGGACTTGCTCGTGAGAACTCAACTCAAGCTCATTGCGAGCAAAGCTCGCCTCAAGCTACCACTCAACTCTTAAGTCCAACTGGCTACTCAAAGGACTTCCTCCTTTTAGCCAAGGCCTAACTCATCTTGCGACTAGAAACCCCCCACACACGGAACATCGCAAGGAAAACGGACCGACGAGGCTATCTCCAAAGATAACACTCGGTGGCATCCATGGTGCAACTCAACCACCATAGAAACTAGGGGCTCTTCAAACCCCAAAGAACCAACAACTCACCAAAAAAACTCAACTCTTAAAACTGGGTGGCTTCACGCTCTTGCAGGACAAACAACTTCGCTTGCTAACAACACCATGCGGGGACCTCTCATTGGGCTAACCATCTGCGCTTACTCGATCAACTACACAACTCGGAAGCTACGCTGACTCCTCAACGGGAACGATTTTCCAACAAGAAAACTCTGAAGGGCAGCGAACTACACACACGCTCGCTGACTAGCTCAAACCCAAGGGCAAACAACAACCAATTCTCTTTTAAGTAACACCCTGGGAAACCCAACCGATTGGACCACCAACCGAACAAGCGAGAACTTACTCAATCGCGAGGGAGGGGTCAACTCCCAAAACAACCTGACTAGGAATAGATCCTCAGGGCAACGCCCTCTGGCTCGAACCGAGCTAGCTCTTGAAACATCAAGAGAACCAAAACTTGGTCAACACCATGCACCAACTAGCCTCCATAAACCTTCTGCCCAAGGCAAGGATCCGAACAGCTCTCTCAACCATAACAATCGAAACTACGCGGCTACTACCACCGCTCTTGATCAGATCCAACTAAACTCTGACCAGGATAAGGACCAACAAGCAAAACTTGCTTAAACAACAACCCGACAATGAGCACGGCATCCTTACAACCAAAGCTAGGGCACTTGCCAAGAACCAAAGCCTTGAGAACTCAAAGACTGAGCACTGGCTCCTCAACACGAACCTCTCGTGGTTCTCCAAACATAAACCACGGAACGAGCTACACAAAAGTACACCGGCGTGTACAACTCCAACTAGATCCAATGCCATCAGGGGCTCTAACACAGGGCAACTTTTACCTCCAAACAGAGCCACTACAAACCAGGGAGCAACAAGAGTCCAAACCCTCTCGGGGCCAACTCACCACGAAAAGCCACATTGGCCAACTTACTCTACAAGAGCAAATCCATACCAAGAAATCAAACCTCAAGCCAATGTGCTAACTAAACGCGCTCCGAACAACCATCCAACTCATGGCTCTAACACTGGATTCATCACGCATCCTCGATGCCAACACTACCCATACTAGGGTAACTAAAGGGTAGCCGAATCATGCTACCATCAAACTGGCTCACAGGCTCACAACACAGGCGCGAGAACTCGAACGCGCTAGCTCTTAACAGCCTACAGCATCCTTTGCAACCAACTCTCGGTGACACTGGAAAGCTCCTACTTTCCCTCGAAAACCTCATACTTGTAGTCCTCTGACTACCACCAAGCTAGATCTCTTATGCAACCAAACAGGTGCAACCTCAGGAAATGGGTACAGGACTAGCGGGGATGCTAAACTCTGGGCGGCCATGGAACCACCTGCACAACAGAGCAAACTGGCCTTAATCTAGGCCTCCTCTCAAAGCCTGGTGCCAACAGGCACAACATCCTTTACAACACAAATCAGCCTACAACGAGCTTTATGCCCCTCTGAGGAAAGGTCACACTCCAAGTGACGGGGCAATGGCACTCAACACAAGAGTCCAAGAACTCGAGCAGCCTAATCTCTGGCATCTCGACCAACAGACATGCCAGGGCCTACTCCTGCATCCCAGTCGATGCTCAACAAAAGCTCAAGCTAACTCCTGCATCTCACTCGATGCTCAACAAAAGCTCAGGCCAACCACTCGGGTGGCAACAACTAGTTCCACACTGGGAACATCCAAATAAAAGAGTGCTCCACTCTACTAGCCCGCTGAAATCCACAAATGGATAAATCCCTGGCAAGCAAACTCTAAAGCGCACTCGCTACGAGGGCACTAAAAGAATCTGGCCGCACAACGACAAAGGGCTTGCAAGGGGGCAAAGATGGCTCTACATCCGCCTCAAGCCACTAACACGGCAACTTGCCAATCAATCGGGCGATCGGTGGAGACTCGGCTAGTCCACCTCTCTCAAGGGACTACCACCATCAACTGTGCCCAAGCAAAGCCACAGAACGGCACATCTCGGCCTCGAACAACAAGGCATCCCAACACACGGATGCTAAACTCAAACTCGCCAATCGCTTTACTACTAGCTATTTGGACTTTCTCAAACAACGAGCTCTACAGGCATCCACTTGCCAAATCGGGCGGCTTCATCAACGCCAACAAACTCGATTGCATAAAACTGCTGAACATGCCCTCGGGAACCTCGGGGCTACAAGAGCTACTGGGGAAAAATCTTTGAAACAAACTCTACAGTTTGGGCTATCTCGTGCTCGAGACTCCTCACTTTGCGCTACAAATCTGCGCACTGGTCTCCGCTCTTTGAGAGTCAAGACCGCCATCAAATCTCTCATGGTGGAGCACACTCGCTCAATGAGTCTCGCTACGAGGCGTGCTAGCCTCTACCCCCTCCTCTAGGCAACTCAACTACGGGGCCAACTCGCCAACGGGCTAAACAACCCGGGACGCGGCCTCAACATCAATACAACGGTCCAACTCCTCGGTCGGACATGCCAAGCGCCCTGCTCCTCGAGTGCGATCCACACACCGGCGATCCGCACAAAGCATAAATCTTTGGCCCACACCGGGCTCTCACCGCTCAACAAGCCGCCGCGATCTGCTGCGGAAAGTTGACATGATGGCTCTCTAAGCCCAAACCAACAATGAGTCGTAACCCGCTCGACTCGCTCCACAACTCTACACAAGGCATAAAAGCTAGATGAAAAGTATTGTAAATTCTTACCCCTTAGCTTAATTGAACTCGCGAGACAAACCGCGCCGTGGAGTCTTGATGATCATGGGAGCAAACAACCTACAAAGCGAGTTAGTCTCAGAATCTATGACTCGTGCTCGATACCAACTGTGACGAACCCGACCCAAAACATGGTCCTAAACCGGGTTCTCACTCAAAGATGCAAGTTAAATATGATAACAAGCGGTTTAGTGCTCATATTTAAAAACCATTCAAAACATATGAGAAGGGGAACCCTTAAAAGCGTAAACCACGTTTTCATTTAAACCATCCAACAAAGTAAAACATCACGGCCGATGATTTATCAAAATATACAATACAATTTAAACAACTTTTTAAACAATGTTCCCTAGGACTCGTGTCCATCTACATCTTTGAATAAACAATGCAACAATAAAAGAGCCAGTGCGGGCGGCTCCCCATGATCAATCAGCTCCCTCCGCTAGCCATCCCGGTGTTGTCCCAAGTTACACGAAGATAAATAAGGGTGAGTATAAAGATACTCAGTAAGAATCCTCAACCGGGGTACAATAAGATACATCCGTCATCTAGCACCTCAACATGCAAGCAAACAGCCATCAACACATATCATAGCTCAACGAGCTCATAAGAAAAGATCTGGAATCATCGGAAGTCTCCTACTTAGGAATCATCTAAGTCTCCTACTTAGGCCTAATGATTGGTTCTCATAACCAATCCGGGACATCTCCGAGGGTCTTTCTCCTCGGCCAATTGATCACTCAAAAACCGATCACAAGATGTCCGACACCCTCGAGGGTCTTTCTCCCTCGACCAATTGATTAGCTCAAAAGCCAATCCCAATGAGTGTCCTCAAGGGCCTCTTACCCTCGCTAAACATCTGGACTATCGGGAGAGTACCCGAAGTCTGGCTCTAAATTGGAAGGAATGGTGTACTCACGAACATTAGCTGGAGGAGCTCTCCAAGCCAAGCAACTAAAGCGTGTGCGCGCACACCGCATGCTCTCTCGCAACCGGCGTAAATGCGGGGCCTAAGGGCAAACTACGCGGGGCAGGTATGCATGCCTATGACTTGGAAGCGGTGTCATCGATCACGAGAGCGCGAGGCCCTCGGCGCATCATGCATGCGACTGATCCACCGACACGAAGCTAAGAACCGCCAAGGCGCAGCTTACACCGCTGGCGTGGTTCCGCTCTAGCGAGCTACAAACTAGGCTATGCCGAAGTGGGTAGCTAACTCCACAACCACCGGGTCGGGCGGGGTAGCAAGATACGTTATGCTTCGCACACTTTACTCCCGACACGAGCTCATTGGGACAAAGTACGTTATGTCCGCTCGGCCTACGGATGATGACAAACCCTACAACTCTATCTAAGAGTACAGAGCAAAAATCAATGATTCTGGCTAGCAAGCAAAGATCGACATAAATCACATTACCTAGCATGATACTACAACTTAAGCGGGAATCACAAGCATCTTTGTGAGAACAAACCTAGCATGGCACTAACATGTAAAATCAGGCAAACATGCTAGCAAGAATTCAATCAACTGCTCTATCTCTAACATGCTCATAGCAATCAGCAAACAAGCAAGGCATATCGAGATATATCGCAGGGTCCACACAACCACGGTAAGAAATCCTTACATGGGACAAGCAGAAAACAATAATTATAATAAATCTACGAGCGAATCCTCGAGCCTCTAGACGATCCCGAACAGCCATCCGAGAAGCCACAAGGCTCGGCCAAGACAACACATTGGCAGCCGGTGGTCGGCGACTAAAAGGTGGTGGGCGCAGAGATGGATGGCTCATTGGGCAGCGCAGACATCGCAGAGGAGGCTCGCTGGGGCGCGCTGGCTCGGCAGGGGAGCTCGCTGGGGGCGCGCCGGGCGCGGACGAGCTACAAGGACGCGATGGCACGCGGGCGAGGCTCGGCTAGGCGAAGGCACGCGAGCTGGGGGGCTCGATGCTACAGAGACGCGACGACGCGCGGGCAAGGCTCGGACGACACACCTGGGCGATAGGGGACGCGCGCGGGCGCTCTGCACGGTGAGGGCTGGAGCTGGGCGAGCTAGGTCCGGCTTGGGGCGGTGCTGGCTCGAGGTGGTTCGCACGGTGCAGCTGGCTGGGTGGTGGGCGAGCAAGGGATCGGGTGAGGGCTAAGGTCGGGTGAGGAGGAGAGAGAGAGAGAGAGAGAGAGAGAGAAAAGGAAAAAAATAAAACACATGGGAAAAATGGGGGATTTTTTTCTTATTTTAATAATTCCTTTTTTTCCTTTTTTCTTTTTTTCTTTTTCTCTTTTATTTAAAATCCAAACTTATCCAAATTTTCCAATTTCTAAAAAATCCTTAAATCCCATTTCCCTGCTTCCTCCTTCGAGACCAGACTGAAGCAACCTTTCCAAACAACAAAACTCACTGAAATCAACCTTCCAAACCAACACTGAAGGCCCGGCTCGAATCCCGAAGGAAACACCCAAACAACCATCATTTTGCGCAAAACCCAAATGACAACCGAACTCCCAAACGAAAAGCCCAAACATCTCGGGACTCGCAGCCCACAACAAACAAGCCTCAACAAAGGCAGGAGCTGCCTCGAAGCCCTGAAAATCCACAAATCCTACACAGGGAGCAAAAAGATCAAAATGCCCCTAAGGGTCCAAACAGCTCTAAAGGCCCAACCGAACCACTGAATCTGAACCGGAAGCTCCTCGAAAACCGGGATAGAAAACTGGGCCGTTACACCTCTCCAGAGCTCAGTCAGGCCCAGGTAGTGAGTTTCAGTTGGCAAGCTGGAGCCGTGTGGTTCGTAGCCTCGGTTGAGTTGCTAGCGATCTTGGTAGGCTAGCGAGCCGGTGGTTGTTTGGAGTAGAGTCCGGATTGGTTCCGGTGTGGTGGCAAGTTGATGCTTGGTGTTGACCAAGGTGTGGATTGGAGTTGCTAGAGATTAGTTTTGCTCGTGGGGCGAGTGGTTTGTGTCCTGTTGGTTGTTTTCCTGTTTCCAGGATGTTGAGTTGCCCTTGTTGTTGCCCCGTGAGATTTAGATGTTGTTGCTTTAGTGGAGCAAGGCGGTGAGCGTTTGTGGAGCTCTCGTCCTTCGGTTGTCCGCTTGTAAGAGCCGTTTCCTTCGGGAGTTGTCGATTCCTCCCGTAGCCATGGGTTAATGGTAGAGGTGTTAGCTTGAAGGAAAAGTTTGTTGGTCGCTTGAAGCGCGATCGTTTGTCGGTTAAGCGAGACTCTTGGATGGTGTTCTAGAGGCTGCAGTGAAGGGTTGTTCGCCTCTTGTGAGTGTTTGGCTAAGATTGGGTTCTCTTGTTGTTTTGAGTGCTAGTTCGGTTCTAGCTGGAAGGCGTTGCCCTGAGGTCGTGTTCTTAGTCAGTAAGTTGTGGGAGTTGACCCCTCCCTCGGCAGATTGAGCAAGTGTTTGTTTGTTTGGATTGGAGATCCGATTGGTTGAGATATTCCTTGGGTGTTGCTTCCAAGAGAGTTGGTTGTTGTTGCCTTGGGTTTGAGCAAGTCAATGAGCTTGTGTGAAGTCCGTTGCCCTTCGAGTTTGCTTCTTTGGGAAATTCGTTTCCTGTTTTTGTAGGAGTCAGCTTAGCTCAAGAGTTGTGTATTTGATCAGAGTAGCGCAGCGGTCAGCCCAACTAGAGGGTCTCTACTTTGTGTTGTTAGCAAGCAAGAGTTGTTTGTCCTCGCAAGAGCGGTGGCTGCCAGATAAGAGTTGTTTACGGCAAGTTGTTGGTTCTTTGGGGATTGAAGATTTCCCTTTCCCTAGTCTCTGTGGTGGTTGAGTTGCTCCTCGGATGTCGGCCTCGAGTTAACTTTGAGGTTGTCGTTATCCGTTTTCCTCGTGAGGTTTCGGAGTGGAGCTTACAGGTTGGAAGTTGAGTTAGGCTTAAGCTTAAAGGAGAAGTCCTCTCGAGTAGTCGGTTGGATTTTAAGAGTTGAGAGGTAGCTTGGAGGCGAGTGTGGCTCGTTATAAGTTTGGGTTGAGTTACTTGAGCAAGCCCTTCTCGGGCTTTGACCCTTGTTGTGCGCTCGGTTGGAGTAGCAGAGCCGTTTATGTGGGTTGGCACAGAGGTGCCATGGCTTTGGTTGGTAAAGCCATTGAGTTTATTTTCCTCAAGGTGTTGTGCCGTGAGAGAGGCTGCGTGATGGTTTAGTCCTTGCGGCCCGAGTTTTCCTTGAGAGGAATTTTGGTGGTTTCCTTGCACTGGCAAGTGTTTTCTTTGGCCGATTGCTAGTAGATTTGCATGGAAAAGTTTGCTTTCGGCCGTTTGGTTTCGGAATCTGGAAGGTTCAGTTGTTTGGCCGATTTGTTGAAGGGTGAGTTTGTTTGTTGTCATTGTGAGCTTCGCAGGGAGTTTAGCGAGCGTGGTGTAAAGTTTGAGCTTTTGGCGATCCTCGAGTTCTTTGTGAGTAGCACCGTTTTAGAGTTGGTGCGAGTTGAGGACGTGGTTTGCCGTCTGTTCCCTTGTAGTTCGATGTATGCCCGATCTGGTTGGCATTGTGGCCTTGAGTTTTGAGAACCCAAGAGAGTTTTGGATCTCGAAGAGGGCTTGTGTGTTGGATTTCCCGAGCGATTGGGACCGATCTCGTACTTGATGGAGTTTGCCTATAGCAACAGCGATTATCGATCGGCGATTGAGATGGCTCCATTCGAGGCTTTGTATGGTAAGCGTTGTCGGTCCCCGTGTTGCGGGAAGAGGTTGGTGATAGACGAGTTTTGGGTCCCGAGTTATCGCAGATTGACCAATGGTGCGGTGTAGAAGTTTAGAGCTCATATGTTTGACAAATCAGAGCAGACAGAAGAGTTACGCCGATGTTCGGCGTCGGGATTTGGAGTTTGAGGTTGGTCGGCATGTGTTCCTTAAGGTTGCTCCGATGCGAGGTGTTACGAGGTTTGGTAAGCGTGGGAAGTTGAGTCCCCGTTTTGTTGGTCCATTTGAGATCCTAAAGAGGATTGGCAGAGTTGCTTACCGGTTAGCCCTACCTCCGTCACTATCGGTGCATAGTGTTTTTCATGTATCGATGTTGAGGCAAAGATGTGCCGGACCCGTCGCACATTGTGGACTTTGAGCCTTTGCGGTGAATGAGGATTTGAGCTTCGAGGAGAAGCGGTGAGGATCCTTGCCTTTGAGACCAAGGCGTTGCGTAATCGCGAGATTCGTTTGGTAAAGGTTGATGGAAGAATCGGGGTTACGAGGAAGCCACTTGGGAGCGGGAAGACGAGATGAGATTGCATTATCCGGTGTTTGATCTTAAGGACTTTCGAGGACGAAAGTCATAAAAAGGAGGGAATATTGTAACGACCAGGTTTTTCATCCCGGTCTTCCGGTATGCCCTAGGGGTAATTTGGTAATTTAGTCCGCCGTCACGGCCGTTTGTGTCTTTTCCGATTATTAAAATTATTGGATGGATTTATGTAGGTTTTGGAGGATATGTGGTTTGGTTTGAGCAAGGTTTGATGCAAAAGTAAAAATAAAGGAAATTGTCTTTGCATTTGGGGTTTGAACCCGGGTCTCTGGAAAGCTTGTGGGGATGTGTGCCAATAGAGCCATTAGTTGCTCTTGTTGCTCTTTCGCATCACATCTTAGTTAATCTTGGATCTTTGGTGTTTGGTGCATTTGGTTAAATGAAATAGAAATTAGGTTTGTCCATCTTCTTCTCCAAAGTGTGTGGCGCCCAAGCTTTGCTCTCCATTGCCTTGCCGAATTCTTCATCCTTGCGGCTCCTTTGGATCGATCATCATCATTCGGGTAGGTATCGATCTTCCTCTTCTTCTTCTCATCCGTTTGGTGTCTTTGTTTGGCCAAGTGTGTCTATGTTGATTGCGGCCCACCGAGAGAAGCCCACCAAGAAGCAATCGTCGCGCGTCCGGTAGCCGGCTCGCCGCGCGAGATCCTCCTAGCGACCTTGCCGTTCGTCCAAAGCGGCCGGCTAGCCTTGTCGCGTCGGCGGCGGCCCCACGCCCAGATCTGTCGGCGGCCTCGCCGCGACGCCGATCCGCCTAGCGGCCTTGCCGTTCGTCCAAAGCCGGCTAGCTAGCCTTGTCGTCGGCGGCGATCCCACGCCCGAGATATGTCGGCGGCCACGCCAAGACGCCCGATCGCGCAAAGAAGCAGCAGCCAGATCGCCGTTCGTCCGCGATCGCTCGCCACGCCCGAGAGCCCTCTCGCGGCGCCGCGCGCCAGCCACATCCGCGCGTCGCCCGCCGCACGCCGCGCCGCGCCGCGCGCCGCTCCGCCGCAGCGCCCGCCACGCCCGACGACGCAGCGCGCGCGCGCGCGCTCCCTGCCGTGCCTTGCTTGCCGTGGCGCTTGGCCGCGCCCAGCGCCCATCCGCGAAGCGCAGCCAGCGCGAAACCTGCCGTGCCCGGCTGCCCGGTAACTCCAAGTTCGTGTCGCCGTGCCGCGTGAGTGCCCCGAGCCGAGCTTGCTCGCATTCTATTGTTTTTCGACGTTTTAGATGCCGATTATTATTGGTTTGCTAGGTTCCATTTCGCTAGCTCGGGATTGTTCCGCAGCCTTAGGATTTGTGTGTAGAAGCCTCCCGACCAAGGTAAGGATTTCTTACCGGAGTTGTGTGGGCCCTGCGGTATATTTGTGATTGTTGTTTTGTATGCTGTGTATGATTATTAGCATGTTTAGCCCTAGGTGCTCTCATTCAATTCTGATCGCATGAACTCTTGTATTGTTTCTCATGTTAGCCCATGCTAGGTTGTTCCATTACGGCATGTTCGATATCTATTCTTGCTTCGTAGTATCATGCTAGGTTCCTTGTATCTCATTGAGCACGTATTGGGTGCATTGATTGAATTGTTATTATTGCTATGGTTTAGAGTTCGAAGTAGGTAGCATCATCCGGGCCGGATGCATAACGAATCAGTAAGATTATACTTGCCAACAAAATATAAAATAAGGTTTTCTTTTATTTTAGTTTGTAAGGAGTTGTTGGAAGGACTCGAACCCTTGGCCTAAAAAGGGATTTGGAAGCTTGGGTTTAAATAAAGAAAAATAAACGCGTCAGCCGGGGCCCGAAGGGGAGTCTTGGGAAGGTCATTTGAGATTTCCAAGTCTATTTAAAGGAAAGGAAGGAGAAAATAAAAAGAAAAAGAATCCAAAAACCCTAGCCTTCTCCTTCACTCTCACCCCAAGCCGCCGCGACCTAAGCCAGCCGCCGCGCCACGTCGCCGCCGCCGCGCTGCCTGCGATCTTCGCCCCACACTCCCGCCGCGCGCACCGAGCCATCGCCAACGCCCAGCGCCGCTCGGCCACCCCATCGCACGGGGCGCCGCAACCGCCAGCCCACACCGCCGCCGCGCGCCTGACGCTCGCCCAGACGCGCCAGACGCGACCGCACCGAGCCGCCACGCGCCAGCCGCTTCGCACTGCCGCGCCTCTAACGCATCCGCCGCGGCCGTGCGGCCAGCGATCCGCCGCCCGCCAGCGCAGCGGCACACTCGACCTCTTCAGCGTCGAAGAACGTCGCTCACGCTGCCGCCTCGCCGTCGCGCCGCACCGCCGCCTGCTCGCGCGCGCTTTGCCAACGCCAGCGTAACGCCGGCAGCAAGAAGAGCGCGAGCGGGCCGGCCAAGACCTTGTCGTGCGCGCCAACGCCAGCGCGTCAAGAAGACTCGAGCAGCGCCCAGCGCCTTGCCGCAACTGCGGCGCCGCGTTGCGCCCTTGGCGTCGAGACCACGCGCCTCTTCGGTTGGTTGCTCGAGTTCGCTTATAAGCTCGAGGGTTGTTAGTTGATTCGGGATAAATAACCTCCACTTTTTTCGGTAAGGATTCTTACCGGGGTTGTGTGGACCCTGCGAATACCTTGATAGCATCTTGATTTACGTGATTGTATGAGTTTCTATTAGATAGGATTCATGCTTCCTTGATTCATGTTTGTGTTTGAATTGTGTTCCGCTAGTACCATGCTAGGTACCCTCTTCTGGCATATCCATGTTTTCCGTTGATTGCCGTTAAATCCATGTTAAGTTGAGACCGAGATGTTTAGTGTAGAAGTTAGAAGGGGTATCTAGTGTAGGTCCGCTCGGGTAAGACCCCGATGGGACGGTTGGAGGTGTAAGACTCGATGGGCATCCTAGGTGTATAAGACACGATGGGCATCACCGAGTTGGAGGTGTAAGACCGATGGGCATCCTAGGTGTATAAGACCCGATGGGCATCACCGAGTCGGAGGTGTAAGACACGATGGGCATCCTAGGTGTATAAGACCCCGATGGGCATCACCGAGTCGGAGGTGTAAGACCACGATGGGCAACCTAGGTGTATAAGACACGATGGGCATCACCGAGTTGGAGGTGTAAGACCCACGATGGGCATCCTAGGTGTATAAGACCGATGGGCATCGAGTCGGAGGTGTAAGACCACGATGGGCAACCTAGGTGTATAAGACACGATGGGCATCACCGAGTTGGAGGTGTAAGACACGATGGGCATCCTAGGTGTATAAGACCCGATGGGCATCACCGAGTCGGAGGTGTAAGACACGATGGGCAACCTAGGTGTATAAGACCCGATGGGCATCACCGAGTCGGAGGTGTAAGACACGATGGGCATCCTAGGTGTATAAGACCCGATGGGCATCACCGAGTCGGAGGTGTAAGACCACGATGGGCATCCTAGGTGTATAAGACCCCGATGGGCATCACCGAGTCGGAGGTGTAAGACCACGATGGGCATCCTAGGTGTATAAGTCTCGATGGGCATCACCGAGTTGGAGGTGTAAGTCCCCGATGGGCATCCTAGGTGTGTAAGTCCCCGATGGGCCTCACCGAGTATTAGGTTGTGTAAGGCCGAAGGGCGTCTAGATGTAGAGCCAGGAGAAGTTCGATAGCTAAGAGCCTCGAGTAGGCAAGCCCTAGGATTGTTGCATGGTTAATCCAACTACTCCCCGCTTAAGTTTTGTATGGTTGCATGTCGGTGTGCTAAATGAGATGTTTTCGTAATGTACCCGGTTGGGGATTCTTCTTGAGTAACTTGTTGCTCACCCTTATTTTCTGTGGTTTTCCACGGGTAACTTGGGACAGAGGCGGGATGGCTAGGAGGAGGCTTTGGATGATCATGGACGGTGACTACGAGTTGCACGTAGTTTTCTTTTATGTTTTAGCATGTAGTGGGACTTGGGTCCCTAGGAAAACACTTAAACTGTTTTATGTTCTCGCACCATTCTCTTTGAATTGTTTTAAGAAAGTACTGATCAGTCATCTACCGTTTTATTTAATTGAATCATGGTCTTTATTTAAAAAGTGTTTACTGCAAGCTTTTAAACTTCCGACTCTGAATGATGTTTTATATTCTTAATCATGCATGCTAAGTAAGGACTTTAGGTTAGAGACCGTTTCTTGGGTCGGGTCCTTACAGTTGGTATCAGAGCTCAGAGTTATAGGTTACGTAGGATCGACTGCAGCTTGTAGGTTGTTTTCCATGATCATCGGCGCGCCCGCTTGACCATCGGTATGTCCGTAAGTTTTAAATTAAGGGTTAAGAATTATAATGCCGGTTGCACCTTGCATGTACATGACTTGTTGTTGTAGAGCTGGGAAGACAGGTTCTGACCCAGTGTTGGTTTGGCTGTAGATTTTCGGTATGCCAGTCACTCGTAGAGAGGCGAGGAGGCTCGAGGCCGACCACCCAGTGGCATTCGTGTCGATTCGGACACCGGAGGACCTCGTCCCAAGCCGATGCCGAGGTGAGGCCATCATCGAGCCCCTCAACCGTGTTGCCGGGAGAGGGTGTAGGGGCAAGCGGGTCTCGAGAGACTACACCGGAGCCGCTTTTGTGGAGTCTATGAGGGCTCTTGTGGTTGGATTGTTGGCCGACCAGAGGGCCGAGCAGAGAGCTGAAACGCAAGCTTTGTTAGCTACGCAGAGGGAGGAGTCCCGCGTCGGATCTGACACGGAAATGACCGAGTTGTTTCAAAGAGAGGAGGCAGCGTGCCACCAAGACCGCCGACTCCGCAGAGCCAATTGTGAATGAGGCCGTTATGGCGAGAAGGTGCCGAGGATCTAGGCAAGTGGTCAAGGATTTTGTGAAATGGAAGCGGAGAAGTTTAGCGCCACGGAGAACCGTTGGTAGCCGCCACATGGATTGCGGAGTTAGAATATACGTTTATGGTAATGGAGTGTCCTGAGGTGCAGCGAGCTCGATGTGCAGCCCATGTATTAGCCGGTACAGCTAAGTGGTGGTGGGATTCTACCTTAAGTGAGAGACCGGCTGGGTCTCCACCTGCCACCTGGGAGTTTTTCAAAGCTGAGTTCAAGGCGAAGTTTATCAGTGAAGAAGCCCAAGAAAAGATGATTGAGCTGTTTTCAAACCTTAAGCATGGGTCTGACCCAATCGAGGTGTACGAGAAGAAGTTCTCGGAATATGGATACTTCGCGCCACAGTTGATTGCTACCCCGGAACTAAAAATCAGGAAGTTTATTGCGGGTTTGAGACAGGGAGTGTCTCAGGACGTTAGGGCACAGGCCCCAGAGACTTTTGCCAAGGCAGTACAGTTGGCAACGATCTATGACGGGAAGTACCCTCCAGAGCAGGTTGTTAGCACCATAGTGCGAAGGCCCCGATGTTCTCGGCCGGCGAAAGTTTGACTCGGGGTCATGGTCGTGGGGCGGTCAGCGCGCGCAGAGTTCTTATCACGGCAGAGACCAGTATCGGGACCGTAGCCGGGATCAGCCTCGCCATCAGGGCATAGGGAGGCCGCCACCGTATTGTAGATCCTGTGGGAAGCAGCATTGGGGACCTTGTGGTGGAAACCCTAGAGCCTGCTATAACTGTGGTAAGGAGGGGCATCAAGCCCGGCATTGCAACCAGAGAGCAGTTGTGGCTCAGCCAGCTCAGAGCAAGGGAGGGTGTATGCTACGACTCGCCAGGAGGCTGAGAGAACCGGACCCGCAGTGGCAGGTACGCTCCTAGTTCTTGATCACCTCGCCTTTGTGTTGTTTGATTCGGGTTCCACCCATTCGTTTGTTTCTGCTGTTTTTGCTGAGCTTGCTTGCATGAATTTAGAGCCTCTAGGTTTTGAGTTGTCTGTCGCTACTCCCTCGGGAATTAGTATGCTGGCTAGCCAGAAGGTGAGGGATGGTCGGATACTGGATATCCGACTGACTCTGCAGGTTACCCTCATAGTGTTAGCTATGAGCGGTTTTGATGTGATCCTCGGCATGGATTGGTTAGCTGATAACCACGCGATGATTGACTGCCGTTGTAAGGAGGTGGTGTTCAGGCCGCCAGATAGGCCTACCTTTAAATTTCGGGGCACCCGGAGTGGGGTGTGTCCGCCGGTGATTTCAGCAGTTAAAGCTCGTCGTTTGTTGGCACGAGGAGCTTGGGGTTTCTTAGCTAAGATGAGGGGGAGAACCAGTGACCCGCCATCTGTCGAGCAGGTGCCCATAGTGCAAGAGTTTGCAGATGTTTTCCCCGAAGAGTTACCTGGCCTGCCGCCGAAGAGAGAGGTGGACTTCTCAATAGAGCTTGAGCCGGGGACTCGCCCTATCTCAAAAGCTCCTTATCGCATGGCGCCAGCAGAGTGAAAGAGTTAAAGGCAGTGCGAGGAGTTGCTTGACGGAGAGGGTTTATTAGGCCGAGTGTGTCCTCGTGGGAGCACCCGTCTTTGTTTGTTAAGAAAAAGGATGGCTCGATGCGTCTATGCATCGATTACAGGGAGCTGAACAAGGTAACCATTAAGAACAAGTACCCGCTGCCTCGTATCGATGACCTGTTTGACCAGCTCCAGGGAGCTTGTGTGTTCTCGAAGATTGACCTGAGGTCGGGCTACCACCAGTTGAGGATTCGGGATGCGGATATTCCCAAGACATGCGTTCGAGTCGAGGTATGGGCATTATGAATTCGTAGTCATGTCGCCGGACTTACGAACGCCCCAGCTGCATTCATGGACATGATGGACAGAGTGTTCAAGGCGTTCTTGGACCGCTTTGTCATCGTGTTCATAGATGACATTCTTGTGTACTCTAAATCTAAGGAGGACCATGCCTCGCACCTAAGATGATTTTTGCGTGACCTTGCGCGAGAATAAGCTCTATGCGAAGTTCTCAAAGTGTGACTTTTGGCTTGAGGAGGTAGCTTTTCTGGGACACGTTGTGTCTAAGGAGGGAGTGGCTGTGGACCCTTCGAAGATAGAGGCTGTTAGTTCGTGGGCCAGACCGACGACCGTGTCGGAGATTCGTAGCTTTCTGGGCCTGGCCGGATATTACCGCCGCTTTGTTAAGAACTTCTCTGCTATAGCCACCCCGCTTACTCGACTGACGAGGAAGGGCGTCGATTTCGTTTGGGATAAGAAGTGCGATGAGAGTTTTGCTAAGCTAAAGAGTAGTTTGACGATCGCACGGTCTTTGGCGGTTCAGAGGGAGGCGGGGGTTTCGTGGTGTACAGTGATGCCAGCAAGTTTGGTTTGGGATGCGTTCTGATGCAACACGGTAAGGTGATAGCGTACGCCTCGAGGCAGTTGAAACCACACGAGCAGAATTACCCAACTCATGATATGGAGTTGGCAGCGGTCGTCTTTGCACTTAAAATTTGGAGGCACTACTTGTATGGGGAGAAGATTCAGATTTTCTCGGACCACCAAAGCCTCAAGTATTTCTTCCACTCAGAAGGACCTGAACATGAGACAGAGGAGGTGGTTGGAGCTTGTAAAGGATTATGGTGTGAGATCTGTATCACCCGGAAAGGCAAATGTGGTGGCAGACGCACTAAGTAGAAAAACCTCGCATCTCGCAACGTTGGCAAATCCCAAAAGTATCATAAGGAAAGACCTCGAGAGAGCGAGAAAATAGCAGTGTTGTTAGGGGATGTTACGACCCGGGGTAGCTCGGATGACCATCCAGCCCGATAAGGCAAAGGATTATCGATGATCAATTTGAAAGATCCTAAGTTAAAAAGCTTGTATGAGAGGGTTGGTGACGGTGATTTCGATTTCGTGATACTCGCAGATGGTGGTCTAAGTTATAAAGGCCGGCTATGTGTCCGGCCGATGACGGTATTCGACGGAATTGTTGACCGAGGCTCACACCTCGCCTTTTGCTTGGCACCCAGGGGGTAACAAGATGTACCAAGATCTTAAGCAAGACTTTTTGGTGGATGGGGATGAAGAGGAGATTGCCCAGTTCGTCAGTCGGTGTCTCACCTGTCAACAGTGAAGGCGCCTGAGCGAAGCCGCAGAGTTTGTTGCAACCGCTCGGAGTGCCACAGTGGAAATGGGAGGAGATCACCATGGATTTTATCTCAGGTTTGCCCAGGACTCCTAGAGGATATGCTCAAATTTGGGTGGTCGTTGATAGGTTGACTAAGTGTGCCCATTTCATTCCGGGCAGGATAAACTACACCGTAGAGCAGTGGGCACAACTATTCCTCGAGCAGATAGTGAGATACCACGGAGTGCCGATTAAGATTATCTCCGACCGGGATTCCCGTTTTACATCACGGTTTTGGAAGGCCCTTCAGCGAGTTTGGGCACAGAGTGCGGCCTACAAGCCTGACCTTCCACCCACAGACCGATGGCCGACCGGCGGGTAAATCGGATCTTAGAGGATATCTTTGCGAGCTGCGTATTGGATTTCCCTGGCGGTTGGGACCGAAGATTTATACTTGATGGAGTTTGCCTACAACAATAGTTTTGATCAACCATCCGGATGGCACCGTTTGAAGCGTTGTATGGTAAGCGCTGCAGATCCCCGACTTACGGGAAGAGGTTGGTGACCGGCGAGTGTTAGGCCGGAATTGCTTCTTGACTAACCAATGAGGTCATCCAGAAAATCGAGCTCGTATATCTTGACCGCCCAGAGCAGGCAGAAGAGCTACGCCGATATCAGACGTAGAGAGTTGGAATTTGAGATTGGCCAGCACGTGTTCCTTAAGGTAGCTCCGATGCGTGGAGTTCTGAGGTTTGGAAGGAAGGGGAAGCTGAGCCCCAGGTTTGTTGGACCATTCGAGATCCTTGAGAGGATCGGGGTTGTGGCCTACCGGTTAGCATTGCCGCCGTCCTTGGCTGCAGTGCATAGTTGGTTCCACGTCTCGATGCTCGCCAATATGTGGCAGATCCTTCGCACGTCATAGATTTTGAGCCTTTACAGTTGAACCATGACCTGAGCTTTGAGGAAAAACCCATAAAGATCTTAGCATTTGAGAAGAAAGTCTTGAGGAACCGAGCTATTGATTTAGTGAAAGTGCAGTGGCGGAATCAGAGAGTTGAGGAAGCTACTTGGGAGTTGGAAGGGGAGATGAGAAGGAGTTACCCAGAGTTGTTTTAGGAGCAGCGACTTCCGGGGACGGAAGTCTCCCAAGGAGGGAGTATTGTAACAGCCCGGTTTTCAGCAAAATATAAAATAAGGTTTTCTTTTATTTTAGTTTGTAAGGAGTTGTTGGAAGGACTCGAACCCTTGGCCTAAAAAGGGATTTGGAAGCTTGGGTTTAAATAAAGAAAAATAAACGCGTCAGCCGGGGCCCGAAGGGGAGTCTTGGGAAGGTCATTTGAGATTTCCAAGTCTATTTAAAGGAAAGGAAGGAGAAAATAAAAAGAAAAAGAATCCAAAAACCCTAGCCTTCTCCTTCACTCTCACCCCAAGCCGCGACGCACTGCAAGCCCTGCCGCCCACGCCGCCGTCGCGCTGCCCGTCTTCGCCCCACACTCCCGTCGCCGCACCGAGCCATCGCCAACGCCCAGCGCCCGCTCAGCCACCCATCGCATCGCACAGCGCGCAACGCCCGCCCACCCCGCCGCCAGACGCCTGGCTGCTCCGCCCAGACGCACCGCGACCGACCCGCACCGAGCCGCCGCGCCGTGCGCCCTAACGCACCGCTCCGTCGGCCGCATCCGCGACGATCGCCGTAAAGGCGCGACTGGCCGCCGCTTCGCGCGGCGAAGACTCGACCTCACGCGTCGCAAAGACGTCGCTCCGCGGCTGCCTCGCCGTCGCGCTTTCGCCTTGCCGCGCGCCGAGCCAACGCCAGCGTCAGCAAGAAGCTGAGCGAGCAGCGCAAAGCACCTTCTTTGCGACGCAACGCCAGCGTCAAGAACACGAGCAGCGCCCGGCGCCTTGCCGCTTGCTCGCGGCGCCGTTCGCGCCCTTCATTGCTCGAGACCACGCGCCTCTTCGGTTGGTTGCTCGAGTTCGCTTATAAGCTCGAGGGTTGTTAGTTGATTCGGGATAAATAACCTCCACTTTTTCCGGTAAGGATTCTTACCGGGGTTGTGTGGACCTGCGAATACCTTGATAGCATCTTGATTTACGTGATTGTATGAGTTTCTATTAGATAGGATTCATGCTTCCTTGATTCATGTTTGTGTTTGAATTGTGTTCCGCTAGTACCATGCTAGGTACCCTCTTCTGGCATATCCATGTTTTCCGTTGATTGCCGTTAAATCCATGTTAAGTTGAGACCGAGATGTTTAGTGTAGAAGTTAGAAGGGGTATCTAGTGTAGGTCCCGCTCGGGTAAGACCCCGATGGACAGTTGGAGGTGTAAGACCCGATGGGCATCCTAGGTGTATAAGACACGATGGGCATCACCGAGTTGGAGGTGTAAGACACGATGGGCATCCTAGGTGTATAAGACCCCGATGGGCATCACCGAGTCGGAGGTGTAAGACCACGATGGGCATCCTAGGTGTATAAGACCCGATGGGCATCACCGAGTCGGAGGTGTAAGACACGATGGGCAACCTAGGTGTATAAGACACGATGGGCATCACCGAGTTGGAGGTGTAAGACCACGATGGGCATCCTAGGTGTATAAGACCGATGGGCATCACCGAGTCGGAGGTGTAAGACACGATGGGCAACCTAGGTGTATAAGACCGATGGGCATCACCGAGTTGGAGGTGTAAGACACGATGGGCATCCTAGGTGTATAAGACCCGATGGGCATCACCGAGTCGGAGGTGTAAGACACGATGGGCAACCTAGGTGTATAAGACCCGATGGGCATCACCGAGTCGGAGGTGTAAGACCACGATGGGCATCCTAGGTGTATAAGACCCGATGGGCATCACCGAGTCGGAGGTGTAAGACCACGATGGGCATCCTAGGTGTATAAGACCCGATGGGCATCACCGAGTCGGAGGTGTAAGACACGATGGGCATCCTAGGTGTATAAGTCCTCGATGGGCATCACCGAGTTGGAGGTGTAAGTCCCGATGGGCATCCTAGGTGTGTAAGTCCCCGATGGGCCTCACCGAGTATTAGGTTGTGTAAGGCCCGAAAGGGCGTCTAGATGTAGAGCCCAGGAGAAGTTCGATAGCTAAGAGCCTCTCGAGTAGGCAAGCCCTAGGATTGTTGCATGGTTAATCCAACTACTCCCGCTTAAGTTTTGTATGGTTGCATGTCGGTGTGCTAAATGAGATGTTTTTCGTAATGTACCCCGGTTGGGGATTCTTCTTGAGTAACTTGTTGCTCACCCTTATTTTCTGTGGTTTTCCACGGGTAACTTGGGACAGAGGCGGGATGGCTAGGAGGAGGCGGTTTGGATGATCATGGACGGTGACTACGAGTTGCACGTAGTTTTCTTTTATGTTTTAGCATGTAGTGGGACTTGGGTCCCTAGGGAAAACACTAAAACTGTTTTTATGTTCTCGTACCATTCTCTTTGAATTGTTTTAAGAAAGTCTTGATCAGTCATCTACCGTTTTATTTAATTGAATCATGGTCTTTATTTAAAAAGTGTTTACTGCAAGCTTTTAAACTTCCGACTCTGAATGATGTTTTATATTCTTAATCATGCATGCTAAGTAAGGACTTTAGGTTAGAGACCGTTTCTTGGGTCGGGTCCTTACAGATAACTTGCATCCCAAGCGGGGGCGTGCGAGATGGTACTCGTCCCGATCCCGTTAGGGTTTAGCTAACCCTAACGGCTCGCCCCGCAATCTTGGGTGAGGGTGGCGATATTAAATGCCCCAAGCGGTCGGGATGATGACTTGGCATTGCCTCGTCCCCGGCGATCGGCACGTCCTCGGCGTGTTCGGCCGTAGCCCTTGATTGCCACTGTTAGGGCAAGGACCGCTTCTGGTGTAAGCCTACCACGGCCGGTTCCTTAGCCTAAGGTGCGGTGGTACAGTGACATAGTTCACGTGTCCGAGTCTCACACCCTATGTCGGTGACACCGATCCGGAGATTTAGTTAGGCATGGTGGTGAACACGGGCGGCTTGCCACTAGACCCGACACCCCCAAGAGTTTGCGGTAGCATGCGGTGCGCGCTTACGCTCATTACTGGACGCCGATCGAGAGCTCCTCGGGATCTTTGAGTGCACCTTTCGTGATCGGCGATGAAGCAGTGAGGCGGGACTTGTTCCCGTATAGAGCGTATAGTGTGTTGTGGTATTTCCGGACTAAGACCCCGAGTTGGCATCCGAGGTCCAAGTGTGGACTTAGCTATGTGCTCGCTCTGTGTTTGTACTCATAGCTTGCATACATTCTTCTAGATGATCATGTATATCGTATTGTACCCCGGTTGGGGATTCTTCTTGAGTAATTCGTTACTCACCCTTATTCCGTGGTTTTCCACGGGTAACCAAAGCGGGAGAGCAGGATGGTGAAGAAGGAGGCGTGATCATGGAATCCTGTTGTCATCTCTGACCATTTTATTATATCATGACTCTTGACTTTTGTTATTTCCCCTGAATGCATGTAGACGGGCACGGAGCCCTAGGATGTTTTCTTACGTTTTATGGATTCCAGCATATTTGTACTTGTGGAATGTTTAAATGGTTTAAATAAATCTCTGATCAGAGTATGCTTTTAGAAATGTATGTTTTGATTGTTGAATGTTTCTGTTTTTACTTGGGATCCGAAATTTATTTTTCATAATGTCTTTTATTTTGAATACATGCATTGGGGTAAAGGCCCATTTAGAGCCCCTTTTGGGTCGGGTTTTTACAGAAACCGAAATAGAAAACTAGGCCGTTACAAAGCCACTTGGGAGAGGGAAGACGAGATGAGATTGCACCATCCTGAGCTGTTCCAGTATTAAGGACTTTCGAGGACGAAAGTCATAAAAAGGAGGGAATATTGTAACGGCCCAGGTGTTCATTCCGGTCTTCCAGTTATGCCCTAGGGGTATTTTGGTAATTTGGTCGGGCCGTCAGGGCCGTTTATGTCCTTTTCCAGTCGATAAAATTATTGAATGGATTGATGTAAGTTTTTGAGGCTTTGTGGATGGGTTTGAGCATGGATAGTTGTAAAAGTAAAAATAAAGGAATTTGTGTAGCAGCTGGGATTTGAACTCGGGTCTTCGGGAAAGGCTGTGGGGATGCGTGCCAGTTGAGCTATGGAGAGCTCTTGTTGCTCTTTCTGCGTCATATTATGGTTATCCTTGGATCTTGGAGTTTTGGTGCATTTGGTTAAATGAAAAAGAAATTAGGTCTTTTGTCATTCTCCTTCATCATCCTCTTTGCCGCACAAGCCAAGCTCTCCCTAGCCCCCTTGCCGATTTTTTCATTCCCTTTGCAGCCCCGAGGTTCAATCATCATTCCGGGTAAGTCCTTCATCTCTTCGTCTTCTCCGTTATGGATTCTTGCTGGCCGAATGTAAAAAACGGGTTGTGTGTGTGTTTGTGTTTGGTTCAGCCAGCCGAGGGAAGCCCAGCAGCCGAGCTCGTCGCACCAGCCAGCTCCATCGCCCGGCCAGATCGCGCCAGATTACCCTGCCGCTCGCCCAGCAACCCAGTCAGCTCCATCGTCGGCAGCCCTGTCGCACCCAGATCGCCGTCGCACGCCCAGCAGCCGAGTCGCCGGATCGCCAGCTCGCCGTCGCAGCAGGTCGCCCAGTTCGCTCGCAGGCCAGCACGCCAGATCGCCCCTCGCGTCCTCGCCCGACCAGCTCGTCCGCATCCGCGTCGCACGCCCAGTGTCCTCGCCCGTGCCGTGCCCCAGCGCCTGCCCCGCACGCAACCAGCGCTCAGCCAAGCCGCACTTGTAAAGACCCAGGTAAACTAACGGTCTCTAACCTAGATCCTTACTTAGCATGCATAAATGAAATCAGAAATCACTTATAGAGAGTACCAATTTAAAACTTTTCATTCAACACAACAGAAGTTAAAGCATAAAATCCATTAAGCAAAACCAACAAGTAAAGTGACTGTTCGGTACTTTTAAGCAAAATCAAGGAAACAGTCCGAGAAGTCTTAAACAAGTTTTTGAATGAATGATATTCTAGTGACTCCAGTCTAACTACATGCTAAACCAACAAAAACATAATAAAGTGAAATAGTCTCAGAGTTGGGGCGTCCATGATCATCCAGCAGCCTCCTCCTAGCCATCCTGCCTCTGTCCCATGTTACCTGGTGGAAGGACACAGAAAAATAAGGGTGAGCAACGTATTACTCAGTAAGAATCCCCCAACCGGGGTACATTTCGCAAACATAGCATTTAGCACACCGACATGCAACCATACAATGACTTAGGACAAACCAGTTATTTATGCTAAGAGCTAACACCAGAGCTGGCCTGCCAAGGGCTTACAATTACAACCTGCCCTAGGTTCTACACCTGGATGGCCATCGGGGTCTTATACATACGGATGCCCATCGGGGTCTTACACCTCAATCAATGATGCCCATTGGGGTATTACACATATGGATGCCCATCGGGGTCTTACACCTCAATTAATGATGCCCACCGGGGTCATACACATACGGATGCCTATCGGGGTCTTACACCTCAATCAATGATGCCCATCGGGGTCTTACACATCCGGATGCCCATCGGGGTCTTACACCTCAATCAATGATGCCCATCGGGGTCTTACACATACCGATGCCCATCGGGGTCTTACACCTCAATCAATGATGCCCATCGGGGTCTTACACATACGGATGCCCATCCGGGTCTTACACCTCAATCAATGATGCCCATCGGGGTCTTACACACACGGATGCCCATCGGGGTCTTACACCTCTAGCCATCAATGCTGCCCGACGGGGTCTTACACATCTAGGATGACCTTCGGGGTCTTACTCCAGCTAGGATCTCAGAGATGCCCATCGGGGTCTTATACTCTCCAGCTACATACGGAAATAGTGCAGTGCCCATTGGGGACTTACCTACTTTTTAGATCACCTCCCAAGCACTAACATGGTACCAACAGATTATAAAAGGAACACCAGCACAACACAAACCTGGAAGCAAGAGGAAATATGTAACCTATCCACTAGAAATTTATACAATCACAAGGTAAGACTTGCTAGCAATTATACGCAGGATCCACACACCCTCGGTAAGGAACCCTTTGTAACGGCCCAGTTTTCCATTCCGGTTTCCCAGGCACTCTTGGTTCAGAATTGTGGCAATCGGTTGGGCCGTTAGAGCTTTTTAACCTTTAAGGGTATTTTGGTCTTTTGCTCCCCGGTCAGAGATTGAGGATTTTCAAGGCTTCAGGGTCATTTCGGCCTTCGTCGAGACTTGATTGATGTTGGTTGCAAGACCCAAGGAGTTTGGGTTAGTTGATTAGAAGTTCGGAGACATTCCAGTTAATAGCAAAATTAATTGGAAATTAGTTGGTCCATTGGGGTTTAACCCCCTTGCCCTAAAATGGTGAATTTGGAGTTTTAGAAAAGAGTTTTAGTTAAAAAGAAAAGAATTTCTTTAGCCGAGACCCACAAGAGAAAGCCTTGGGAAGGGAATTTTAGGTCTCCTAACCCTTTTAAAATAGGAAAAAGAAGGAAATTAGGGAAAACCTTCTTTGTTCCCTTGGTAGCCGCACTCTCTCTCTCTCTCTCTCTCCTAAAAACCGAGCCACCCAGCCGAGCCATCCTAACCCAGCCGCACCACCCCGTCGAGCCACCCCAGCCACACCGCACCACACCTGCCCACTCACCCAGCCACTGCGCCGCACCAGACCGCACCAGGCCGCTCAACCCCTTGCCTTGTCCAGCCGCCGCTCGTCTGCAGTCCAGACACCCCGCCGTCGCACGCCCAGCACCGCCCGACGTCGCTCGCGGCCGCCCAGCGCCGCATCGCATCGAGCCTCTCCTCCGCAGTCCGATCGCCCGCACACTGCCCAGCCGTGCCGCGCGCCCGTTCCTGCGCGTCCGCTCGCCTTGCCGCGCGCCCGCTCTCGTGTGTCCGCTTTGCCTTGCGTGCGCGGCGCCCAGCGCCAACGCCAGCGCCAGCGTCCTCGCCGCACCAAAGCAGCGCCAAACTCGCCCCTTTGCTGCGAGAGCCCGTGTCCTCTCGGTTGGTAATTCTCGAGCCTTTTCCCTTTTAGATTTTTAAGTCTGGCATTCAGATATATTTATTTAGGATGCTTTTATTATGCCTAGGTTGCTCGGGTTCGTTATAAAGCTCGAGGGTCTTATTTGATTCGTGATAACTATCTTCCACATGTTTCCAGGTAAAGATTTCTTACCGTGGTTGTGTGGACCCTGCAATGCTTTCTTGATTGTGCCTTATATGCATGTTTACTTGTATGAACATGATTAGTGGATAGGACAGCTTGTGATTGCACTCTTGCTAGCATGTTTGCCTGTTTGTACATGTTAGTGCCATGCTAGGATTGTTCTTCCAGCATGCTTGAGATTCCTGCTTTAAGTTTGTAGTATCATGCAAGGTTATGTGTGATTGATGTTGATATGTATGTCTAGCCAGGAATCAGTTATTTTGTACTCTTAGCTAGTATAGTAGAGTTTGTCATTATCCAGAGGCTAAGAGCGGACATAACGTACTTTGTCCCCACTGGTCGAAAGTAGAGCTAAGCATAACGTACATTGCTTCCCCCCGGCAGCCGATGTGGATTTAGCTACCACATTGGCATAAGCCTAGTTTGTAGCCTGCTAGAGCGGAACCCTGCCAACGGTGCAAGCCTGCCTTGGCCGGTTCTTAGCTTTAGGGCGTGGTACAGTGCAGTGCATGAGATGAGTCCGAGGGCCTCGCACCTCGTGTTCGGTGACACCGTTTCGAGTCTTTAGGCATGCGCACTGGCCTGCGTAGTTTGTACTTAGGCCCCCACATTTACGCCGGTTGCAGCAGCATGCGGTGTGCCCGTGTAAAGACCCGACCCAAAAGGGGCTCTAAATGGGCCTTTACCCCAATGCATGTAGTGAAAATAAAAGACATTATGAAAAATACATTTCGGATCCCAAGTAAAAACAGAAACATTCAACAACCAAAACATACATTTCTAAAAGCATACTACGATCGAGAGATTCATTTAAACCATTAAAACAATCCACAAGTACAAATATCTTTGGAATCCATAAAGCGTAAGAAAACATCCGGGGCTCTATGCCCGTCTACATGCATTCAGGGAAATAACAAAAGTCAAGAGTCATGATAAAATAAAAATAGTCGAGATGAAGCAGGATTCAGGATCACAGATTCCCCTTCACCATCCTGTCTCCGCGCTTGATTACCCGTGGAAAACCACAGAATAAGGGTGAGTAACGAATTACCCAGTAAGAATCCCCAACCGGGGTACAATACGATATACATGATCATCTAGAAGAATGTATGCAAGCTATGAGTACAAACACGAGCGGAGCACATAGCTAAGTCCACACTTGGACCTCGGATGCCAACTCGTGGTCTTAGTCCGGAAATACCACAACACACTAACGCGCTATACGGGAACAAGTCCCGCCTCACTGTCTACAGACGATACGAAAGGTGCACTAGCTCAAGATCCCGAGGAGCTCTCTCCGGTCGTTAGTTTGTAATGAACGTAAGCATGCACCGCGTGCTTCTACAGAACTATGGGGGTGCCGGGTCCAGTGGCAAGTCGCCCATATCCGGATACCACGCCTAACTAAATCTACGGATCGGTGTCAGCGACATAGGGGTGTGAGACACGGACACGTGAACTATGTCACTGTACCACCGCACTGAGGCTAAGGAACGGGTCATGGTAGGCTTTCACCAGAAGCCGCCCTTACCTTAACAGTGGCAATCAGGGCTCTTTGCCGAACACGCCGAGGACGCGTTGCGTTGTCGGGGACTAGGCATTGCCAAGTCATCGTCCCGACCGTTGGGGTATCGCTTAGACTACCACCCTCACCCAAGATTGCGGGGCCTACCGGTTGGGATAGCTAATCCCTCACGGGGTCCAAGGGCGGAGAATCGTCTCGAACGTCCTTGCCATAGATGCAAGATACTTTATGCATCGGGCCCGGATGATGCTATCTACGAATTCTAACACGCCTTAACAATCGGCAAACAATCCAATACGTGCTCGAAAGAATACGTGCAGACCTAGCATGGTACTACTGAACAAGAATGAATATGAGCATGCGAGCGGAACAACCTAGCATGGACTAACATGAAAGAACAACATACGAAGTCATGCGATCAGAATTTAGAGAGCAGAACACCTAAACTATACATGCTGATAATCACAAACAAACATACAACATCAATCACATAGAACATCGCGAGGTCCACACAACCCCGGTAAGAAATCCTTACCTTGGTGGAAGACTTCTACACACAAATTCCTAGGCTGCGAACACTTCCGAGCTAGCTATCGAGAACCTACAAACATGGTAACAATCATAACCATATCCTAAAAAATATAATAAAAAAGCGAGCTCGGCTCGGGAGCACTCTCACACGCACCGCGACACGAAGCAAGGAAGGCGCGCGGCGCATTTGCCGCACGGCTGAGCTGGCGCTGGCTGCTTGCACTGGATCGGCCGGGCGCGTCTGGCGCGGATGGGCGCTGGGCTTGTTGTCGCGCGACGACGAGACGGGACTTCGGCAGAAGCAGCGGCACGGCACGCGCGGCGCCGCGGCGCTGGCGTCGCGATGCGGACACGGCGAGTTGCTCGGCGAGGACGCGCGCGACTGCGGCGAACGTCTTGGCGTCGCGGGCGAGCGGTTCGGCAAGCGGACCACAGCGAGGGCGCGCGGACACGGCGAGGGCGTCGCGATGGGGCGATCGCGTGCAATGGCGAACTCGGTGGGCGTCGCGACGGCGAGCGACTTCGACGATGGTTTCCCTCGGCCGCGACTGGCGCGGCGACATAAGGCTGGTGCGACGGCGGCAGATCTGGCGGCGACACTGGGCGTCGCGACGAGCGATCTGGCGATCCACGGCCGAATCTGGTGCATTGCTGGTCGAGGGCGTTTGCGGCGGCAAGGCGTGGTCGCGACGAGCGATCTGGCGATCTCGTTTGGATCTCGTGCATTTCTTGGTCGGCTTCTCTACCTGGCCGCAATCAACACAAACACACACAACACACCTCTTTTCACTTGGCCAAAAGCACACCAAACGGATGAGAAGAAGAAGAGGAAGATCTATACCTACCCGGAATGATGATGAACGATCCAAGTGAGTCGCAAGGATGAAGAATCGGCAAGGGCTATGGAGAGGAGAGCTTGTGCGGCCAAGAGGGGATTTGGAGAAGAAGATGGAATAGACCTAATTCTATTTCATTTAACCAAATGCACCAAAACTCCAAAATCCAAGGTTAACTAAGATGTGATGCAGAAAGAGCAACAAGAGCACATAATGGCTCAATTGGCACACATCTCTACAAGCTTCCTGGGAGACCAGGTTCAAACCCCTACTGCAAAGATAAATTCCTTTATTTTTACTTTTGCATCAAACCTTGCTCAAACCAAACCACAAGCCCCTCCAAAAACCTACAAAAACCATCCAATAATTTTAGTAATGGAAAAGACACAAACGACCTCGACGGCCCGACCAAATTACCAAATTACCCCTAGGGCATACACGGAAGACCGGGAAGAAAAAACAGGTCGTTACAATATTCCCTCCTTTTTATGACTTTCGTCCTCGAAAGTCCTTAAAACAGAAATAGCTCGGGGTAATGCAACCTCATCTCGTCTTCCCGCTCCCAAGTGGCTTCCTCGTAACCCCGACTCTTCCATCGAACCTTTACCAAACGAATCTCGCGACACGCAACGTCTTGGTCTCAAAGGCAAGGATCCTCACTAGCTTCTCCTCGAAGTTCAAATCCTCATTCATTTGCAAAGGCTCAAAGTCCACAATGTGCGACGGGTTAGGCACATATTGCCTCAACATCGATACATGGAAAACACTATGCACCACCGAGTAGTGACGGAGGTAGGGCTAAGCAGGTAAGCAACTCTGCCAATCCTCTCTAGGATCTCAAATGGACCAACAAAGCGGGGACTCAACTTCCCACGCTTACAAACCTCGGAACACCTCGCATCGGAGCAACCTTAAGGAACACATGCCGACCAACCTCAAACTCCAAATCTCGACGCGAACATCGGCGTAACTCTCTGCTGCTCGAGAGTCGTCAACATACGAGCTCTAATCTTTCGTGACCGCACCATTGGTCAAGCCGCAGTAACTCGGGACCCAAAACACGTCTATCACCAACCTCTTCCTCGAACACGGGGGACCGACAACGCTTACCATACAATGCCTCGAATGGAGCCATCGAGATAAATCGATCGTAATCGTTGTTATAGGCAAACTCCATCAAGTACTGAGATCTTTGGTCCCAAATCACGGGAAATCCAACACACAAGCCCTCAACATATCCTCGAGAATCGATTCACTCTCTCGATCGACCATCCGTCGAGGGTGAAAAGTCATCTTTAAATCGCACTCGTGCCCAAACCCTTCGGGCGCTCTCGAAAGCGTGAAGTGAACCGCGAGTCACGATCGGACACAATCCTCACCGGCACACCATGATAACGGATGATGCGCTCCAAAAACAAGCTGCGCCCCATTGTTCCACGGTATAAGTGTCTCTACGGGAATGAAGTGTGCGCTCTTGGTCAAACGGTCGACTATCACCCAAATCGAGAGAACTTCCTGAGTCCTTGGCAAACAGAGATAAAGTCCATGGAGATCTCTTCCCATTTCCATCGGGGGCACACTCTGGCAAAGAACAAAACCGGTGGCCTCTGTCTAGGTGCCTTCACTTGGCGACAAGTGAGACACGGGTGACAAACTCTGCCACATCTCTCTTCATTCCCATCCACCAAAAGGTCCGCTTAAGGTCTCGATACATCTTGGTACCCAGGGGTGCCAAGCAAAAGGGGGCTGTGGGCCTCAGAGAGCAACTCGCTCGCAAACTCGCACTGTCCGGAACACACAACCGGCCTCTATAAGTCAACCCACCGCTCGGTGAATATACAAAGTCAAAGTCACCGTCAAGACTAACTCTGTCAACCAATCTCTTAAGTGCGGGGTCACCCAACTGGTCTGTCTATAATCCGCCGCCTAATCGGACGGTGAGCAGGACAATCGAGCTACCACGGCGGTAACCTCACCCAACAACATCGCAACCTCGGCCGCTCGAACTCTCTCTCCGCAAACCGCGCGGAACTCAACAACGCCGCAGAGTGCGACGTCTTTCTACTCAAAGCATCGGCCACTACGTTGGCTTTACCCGGATGGTACAAAATCTCGCATCATAATCCTTTACCAGCTCTAACCATCTCCTCGCCTCATATTCAACTCCTTACGAGTAAGCAGATACTTGAGGCTCGGTGATCGGTAAACATCTCGAATCCGCTCACCATACGGTAATGCCTCCAAATCTTCGGTGCAAACACCATCATGTTGCCAACTCCATATCATGAGTCGGGTAGTTACGCTCATACGGCTTGGTGACGGGAAGCATAGGCAATGACCTTCCCGTCTTTGCATCAACACACAACCTAATCCAAACTTGGAAGCATCATCAGAGACCACGAAACCACTGTCCCCTCCGGATCGCCAACACTGTCTTTGAAGTCAAACTACGCTTGAGCACAGCAAAGCTCTCATCACACACTGCTTTGTCCCAAACAAACTCGACACCCTTCCTCGTCGGACGAGTGAGGGGCGAGGCTAAAGCAGAAAAGTCCTTGACGAACCGACGGTAGTAACTCGCCAAACCGAGAAAGCTGCGAATCTCGGCAGAATCGAAGTCGGCTTGGCCCATGAACTCACCGCCTCAATCTTCGCGGGGTCCACGGCTATACCATCTCTCGAAACCACGTGGCCTAGGATGGCCACCGCTCCAACCAGAATCACATTTGGAAAACTTCGCATAAAGTGGTTTTCCCTCAAAGCCGCCAATACTCGCCTCGGATGCTCTGCATGGTCTTCTTTAGACCTCGAATAAATCAGAATATCGTCAATGAACACAATGACGGTTGTCCAAAAATGATTTGAACACCCTATCTATCATGTCCATGAACGCTGGTTTGGGCATTGGTCAATCCAAACGACATAACCACAAACTCATAGTGACCATATCCGGACTGAAAAGCTGTCTTAGGAATGTCGGCATCCACGATCCACAATCGATGGTAACCGGATCTCGGATCTATCTTGGAGAACACGAAGCTCACTGAAGCCGATCGAACAAATCATCGATACGGGGCAGCGGATACTTATTCTTCTTTGTCACCTTATTAAGCTCGCGGTAATCAATACATAAGCGCATAGAACCATCCTTCTTTTTAACAAAGCAGAATCGGTGCTCCCCACGGGGACACACTTCGGACGGATGAACCCTCGGTCTAACATCTCCTGAATCTGAATCTTGATTCCTTTAACTCATTTGGCGCCATGCGATATGGAGCCTTCGAGATAGGGAGGGTCTCGGCTCGAGCTCAATAATGAAGTCAACCTCTCTCTTTGGGGGCAACCCCAGAACTCCTCAGAAACACATCCGTGAACTCCTCGCACGACCAGCAGCTTTTGATCGATGCAGACAGCGGGCGGCTCTCCACTGAACAACTTGGCTAGGTAACCCCAAGCTCCATGAGCTAGCAAACGACGAGCTTTCACGGTGACACCATTGGCGGGCGGACTCCACCTTGGACTCCACGAAACTTAAAACTAGGCCGACCGGTGGCACGAACACCACTTCTTTCCGGTGGCGATCAATCAACGCGTGGTTAGTGACTAACCACTCCATACCAAGAATCACATCAAAACCACTCATAGGCGAGAACTATGAGTGTGGCTACAAGCAACTCTCCGGATATCTCGATCCGGCCATCCTTAATCTTATCTCTAGCTAACATACTAACTCCCGAAGGAGTTGCAACAGATAACTCAAAACCTAGAGGCTCTAGTCTCATCTTAGCATGCTCACCAAACAAACACAGATACAAATGAATGCGTAGGGCAGAATCAAACAAGACAAATGCGCAGTGATCTAAAACAAGAAGCGCACCGCCACGGCGCGCATCCGTGACGCTCGGCCTCTGACGGTCGTAGCAAACACTCGACCGCTAACTGCTTGCTGGCCGAGCCGCCATAGTATTGGCCGAGGGAGTAAACGGATCATATGTCCCTCTTTACCACTACGAAAAACACACTGCGGGCCTGTTTGGCGAGGCTCCGGTGTGGGTCTCCCGCAAGAAGCACAAGCAGGAACTCGCTCGGGACCGCCTCGGCGTGTAGGGTGAAAGCGGATCGGGGCCCTATGCCGATCCCGGTTTTGGAAGCGCCCTTGGCGACGCGGCCGCCACCCCTAAACTCAAACTTTCTCTCGCCGCCACCGCGGTGGAACAGGGCCGAAGCAGAGCGGCAACCACCCGCTCAAGCAGATACTTCCCATTATAGATCGTGGCCAAGCTGGACGGCCCTAGCATAAGTGTCGGGGGCACGAGCCCGACATCTCTGGAAACACCACCGCCTCAATCCGGATATGAACTTCCGAATCTTCACTCAGGGGTGGCAATCAAGCGAGGAGCAAAATATCCATACTCTCGAGAACTTGCGCTCATAATCCTCAATGGAATCGAACCACGCTTGAGTTACGGAAGAGCTCCACCATCTTCTCTTGAGCCTCATCACCGATGAACTTTACCTTGAACTCGGCCTTGAAGAACTCCCAAGTAGCGGGTGGAGACCCGGTGGTCTCTCGCTCAAGGTGGACTCCCACCACCATCTCATTTGTGCCTCCTAGCACATGAGCCGCACACCTCGGCCTCTGAATATCGGGGCACACCATGATCGGGAAGGTGTACTCCGGATGGGCAATCCACTGGCCGCCGCTAACGCATCACCGGTGGCATCAAACTTCTCGAGCTTCCACTTCACAAAATCCTTGACCACCTACCCAATTCCTCGGCACCCTCCGCCATATCTCATGCAGGGCTACTTGCTCTCGAGGAGCCTGGAGGTGCTCTCGAGCTCTCTTTGAACCAATCGAGTCATTTTGCTCGATCTGGGCTCAGGACTCTTCCGCCATACGCCAACAAGGCACTGGTCTCGCCTCTGGTCACTCAACATGCCGACCATAAAAGCCCTCATAGACTCGGCAAACTCGCGGGGGAGCGATCTCACGGCGCTCGATCGCCTCAACGCCCGCTCTAGGCGTAATCGAGGAGCTGCTTTGGTGGAATGCCATCGATCTCGGCTTGGGACGATGTCCTGCGCAGATCGAGATCCGATCCTCGATACCTCGACCGCTCTCGAACCTCCTCTCCGATGCGGGTGGTAGCATCTTTGGCGATCTACATCCAAACCAACAACGAATCAAAACACCGCATGTCACCATTCCACAACACCAAACAAGGCATACACTAGATGATAGGTATTGTAAATTCTTAACCCTTTTCCTTTCTAAAACAATAAATCTAGGCGTACTGATGGTGTCTGAGTCTTTGGTGATCATGGAAGGATGACCTACAACAAAGGTCGATCTCTGAGAATCTATGACTCGAGCTCGATACCAAGCTGTAAAGACCCGACCCAAAAGGGGCTCTAAATGGGCCTTTACCCCAATGCATGTAGTGAAAATAAAAGACATTATGAAAAATACATTTGGATCCCAAGTAAAAAGCAGAAACATTCAACAACCAAAACATACATTTCTAAAAGCATACTCGATCAGAGATTCATTTAAACCATTAAAACAATCCACAAGTACAAATATTTGGAATCCATAAAGCGTAAGAAAACATCCACGGGGCTCTATGCCCGTCTACATGCATTCAGGAAATAACAAAATTCAAGAGTCATGATAAAATAAAAATAGTCGAGAGATGACAAAGAGGATTCCATGATCACGGCTTCCCCTTGACCATCCTGTCTCCGCCTTGATTACACTGTGGAAAACCACGAGAATAAGGGTGAGTAACGAATTACCAAAGAAGAATCCCCAACCGGGTACAATACGATATACATGATCATCTAGAAGAATGTATGCAAGCTATGAGTACAAACACAGAGCGGAGCACATAGCTAAGTCCACACTTGGACCTCGGATGCCAACTCGTGGTCTTAGTCCGGAAATACCACAACACACTAACGCGCTATACGGGAACAAGTCCCGCCTCACTGCTGTACGCAGGCGATACGAAAGGTGCACTAGCTCAAGATCCCGAGGAGCTCTCGGTCGCGGCGTTGTAATGAACGTAAGCATGCACCGCGTGCTTCTCTGAACTATGAAGTGCTGCGGGTCCAGTGGCAAGTCGCCCATATCCGGATACCACGCCTAACTAAATCTCCGGATCGGTGTCACCGACATAGGGGTGTGAGACTGGACACGTGAACTATGTCACTGTACCACCGCACCGAGGCTAAGGGCGGGTCATGGTAGGCTTTCACCGGGAAGCCGTCCCTTACCTTAACGGTGGCAATCAAGGGCTCTTGCCGAAACACGCCGAGGGCGTGCGTGTGCCGGGGACTAGGCATTGCCAAGTCATCGTCCCGACCGTTGGGGTATCGCTTAGACTACCACCCTCACCCAAGATTGCGGGGCCTACGGTTGGGATAGCTAATCCCTCACGGGGTCCAAGGACGGAGAAGCTGTCTCGAACGTCCTTGCCATAGATGCAAGATACTTTATGCATCGGCCGGATGATGCTATCTACGAATTCTAACTGCCTTAACAATCGCAAACAATCCAATACGTGCTCGAAAGAATACAGCAGATCTAGCATGGTACTACTGAACAAGAATGAATATGAGCATGCCGAGCGGAACAACCTAGCATGGACTAACATGAAAGAACAACATACGAAGTCATGCCAGTCAGAATTTAGAACAGAGCACCTAAACTATACATCTTTGATAATCACAAACAAACATACAACATCAATCACATAGAACATCGCGAGGTCCACACAACCCCGGTAAGAAATCCTTACCTTGGTGGAAGACTTCTACACACAAATTCCTAGGCTGCGAACACTCCGGAGCTAGCTATCGAGAACCTACAAACATGGTAACAATCATAACCATATCCCTAAAAATATAATAAAGCAAAGAGGCTCGGCTCAGGAGCAGCACACACGCGGCACCGCGACACGAAGCAAGAAGCGGCTGCTTTGTCGGGCTAACTGGCAGCTGGCTGCGCGGCTGCATTGCACCTGTGGCTGGCGCGTCTGACGCGCGGATGGCGCTGGGCGCGGCATGCGCCTGACGACATGACAGACGGACTCAGGCAGCGCAGCGGCGACGGCACGCGGCGCGACGGCGGCGCGCGTCGCGATGCGGACACGGCGAAGTTGCTTTCGGCGAGGGCGCGCACGCCGCGAACGTCTTGGCGTCGCGGGCGGCAGCGGTTCGGCAAGCGGACACGGCGAGCGGCGCGGACCGGCGAGGGCGCGGCGATGGGGCGATGCGTGCAATGGCGAACTCGGTACTGGGCGCGGCGAGGCGGCGGCTTCGGCGATGGTTTCCTCGGCCGCGACTGGCGCGGCGACAAAGTGGTGCGACGGCAGCAGATCTGGCGGCAGACTGGGAGGCGGCGACGAGCGATCTGCGATCCTCGGCCGAATCTGGTGTGCATTTCTTGGTTGAGGGCGTCTGCGGCGGCAAAAGCGGTGGTCGCGACAGCGATCTGCGATCTCGGTGGATCTCGTGCAATTCCGGGTGGGCTTCTCTCGGTGGTTGCAATCAACACAAACACACACAACACACCTCTTTTCACTTGGCCAAAAGCACACCAAGCGGATGAGAAGAAGAAGAGGAAGATCTATACCTACCGGAATGATGATGAACGATCCAAGTGAGTGCAAGGATGAAGAATCGGCAAGGGCTATGGAGAGGGAGAGCTTGTGCGGCCAAGAGGGGATTTGGAGAAGAAGATGGAATAAACCTAATTCTATTTCATTTAACCAAATGCACCAAAACTCCAAAATCCAAGGTTAACTAAGATGTGATGCGAGAAAGAGCAACAAGAGCACCTAATGGCTCAATTGGCACACATCTCTACAAGCTTCCTCGGGAGACCGGGGTTCAAACCCATTTGCAAAGACAAATTCCTTTATTTTTACTTTTGCATCAAACCTTGCTCAAACCAAACCACAAGCCCCTCGAAAACCTACAAAAACCATCCAATAATTTTAGTAGCTGGAAAAGACACAAACGACCACGCGGCCCGACCAAATTACCAAATTACCCCTAGGGCATACGGAAGACGGGAAGAAAAACACTGGAGTCGTTACAAGACGCGCTGCAGCGTTAGTCGCGATTCGGAGAGCTCCCAGGGCTAATGTTCGTGAGTACACCGGTTCCTTCCAATTTAGAGCCGGACTTGGGTACTCTCCCGATAGTCCAGATTTGTTAGCGAGGGTAAGAGGCCCTTGAGGACACCCATTGGGATTGGCTTTTGAGGTGATCATATGGTCGAGGAGAAAGACCCTCGAGGGTGTCGGACATCTTTGGGATCGGTTTTTGAGCTGATCAATTGGCCGAGGAGAAAGACCCTCGGAGATGTCCCGGGATTGGTTATGAGAGCCAATCATTAGTAGGAAGTAGGAGACTTCCGAGGATTCCAGATTCTCGCCTTGTAAGCTCGTTGAGCTATGATGCATGTTTGTAACTATTTGCATGTATACTAGGGTGCGGATGATTGATGTATCGTATTGTACCCGGTTAAGGATTCTTACGAGTATGTTTATACTCACCCTTATTTCTGTGGTTTTCCACAGGTAACTTGGGACGACCCGGGGCGCTAGCGGAGGAGGCGATTGATCATGGGAGCCGCCACACACTCTGTCTTTTATTGTTGGCATAATTTGTTCAGCATGTAGACGGACAGGAGTCCTAGGGGGACGTTTTTAAATATTGTTTAAATTGTATTGTATGATTTTATAAACACTGGCCAGGCTTGTTTTACTTTGTTGGCTTAGCTTAAATGAAGGTTGTTGTTTATGTTTTAAGTGTCCCCGCTTTTAAATGTTTTGAAAGGTTTTAAATATGAGCACTAAACCGCTTGATGAAGTATTTAACTTGCATGCTGAGTGAGAACCTAGGTTTAGGACCGCATTTTGGGTCGGGTTCTTACACCCTTACCTGGAAGCAAGCAGAGAAATATCAATCACACCCAACAAGTGACCCTCGAGCTTCTATGCTAACCCAAGCAACCTAAGCAAGTAATAAAAATCACCCTAATTAAACAATCAGCAGCTATTATCTCAAGGTTCAAAAGAGTGGAGGCTCGGGATTTACCAACCGAGAAGACAACAGGCTCGGCACCAAGCTATCACGGCCACCGGAGCTCGGCAGGCGGCGCGCGCGCAGAGGCAAGTAGACAGGGCTCGGTGGGGCGCTGGCGCTCATCGCGCTCGGATGCAAACGCACGAACACACGCGGCACTGGGCGCTGCACTGGGCTCAATCGAAAGCGACTTCGACAACGCCTGGGGCGCGGCGCGACTGACGCTGGCGTCACGGAGTGACACGGCGAGCTGGCGCTGGGAACGCGCGAAGGACGGGCTGGGTGACGCGGCGAGATCCTGCTGGGGACGGTGCAAAGGGCGAGGCGACGCGGTGGTGGCTGCGGCCGCCGCTGCGATGGAGCTTTGCGGGGTTGCTCGATGCGACCTAGGTCGGGTGGCTGAGCGTGAGGCGAGGCGAGCGGCGACGGCACGATCCACGGCTGGGCGGCGAAGGGCGGCGAGCGAGCAAAGGCGGCGGCGGCGGCCGGCGGCGCGCGAGGCAAGGGGTGTCAAGCGACGGCTAGGGTGAGAAGGAGAGGGTGGGCGGCTAGGGTTTCCTTTTCCTTCTCTTTTTCCTCTTTTTCTTTTCCTTCCTAAAATTAAATCAACTTTGGAGAATCTCAAAATCCCTTCCCAAGGCTTCCCTCCTTGAGTCCTAATGACGCTTTATTTTCCTTTAATTAAATCCAAGCTTCCAATTCCCTTAAGTCTAGGGCCCGAATCTCCCAAGGAACCCTTAAAAGAAATTTCCTATTTCACCCCAGACCAATAAACCTTAAAAACCTTAACAAATCCAACTTCTCCTGGAAACAATGCTACAAAAACCTTATCTCACAACCAATGAAATAAACTGGGTGTTACAATACTCCCTCCTTAGAAGACTTACGTCCCGGAAGTCGCAGTACTAGAAAAACTACGGGTAGTTTTCGCTCATCTCTCCTTCCAACTCCCAAGTAGCTTCCTCAACTCCCCGATTCCGCCACTACACTTTCACTAAATCAATGGCTCGGTTCCTCAAAACCTTTTTCTCGAATGCTAAGATCTCTATGGGTTTCTCCTCAAAGCTCACAGTCCTTTGTTCAAGCGCAAGGGCTCAAAATCTATGATGTGCGAAGGGATGCGCCACGCATCTTGGCAGAGCATCGAAACATGGAGCAGACTATGCCTGCTGCGGCCAAGGGGCGGTAGTGCCAAGCCGTAAGCTCTGACCCCAACTCTCTCGAGAATCTCAAAAGGTCCAACAAACACGGGGCTCGGCTTCCCCTTCTTACCAAACCTCGAACTCCACGCATAGGAGCTACCTTGAGGAAGACATCTTTGGCCAACTTCAAATTCTAACTCTCTACGCTTTGGCGTCGGCGTAGCTTTTACTACTGCTCAGGCGGTCAACATACGAGCACTAATCTTTTGGACCGCTTCATTGGTCAATTGGAGCAACTCGGACCCAAAACTTGCTGTCTCCAACCTCTTCCCAAAAGACCGGGGATCTCATGCGCTTACCATACAACGCCTCAAGCGGTGCCATATTCGAATGGTTACACGATAAGCGTTGTTATAGGCAAACTCCATCAAATATAAGTATTGGTCCCAATCGCCGGAAAGTCTAACACACGGGCTCGCAACATATCTTCTAAGATCGATTTACGGCTCTGTCGACCATCGGTCACGAGGGTGGAAAAGCGGTACTATAGCCGCACTCTATGCCCAATCCGGCTGAAGGGCTTTCCAAAGCGGGACGTAAAGCGGGAGTATCAATCGAGAGATAATCTTAAGCGGCACTCCGTGGTACCTAACTATCGCTCCGGGAACAATCGTGCCCACCGCTCCACGGTATAATTTATCCTCGCCAGAATGAAGTGCGCACTCTTGGTCAACTTTGTCGACGATCACCCAAATTTGTGCATAACCTCTCGGGTGTCACAGGCGGACCGAGATAAATTCCATGGTAATCTCCTCCCACTTCCAGCTGCGGCACCCCAAGTGGCTGCAATAACCCTCTTGTTTTTCGCTTAGGTGCCTTCACTTGGCGACAAGTGAGACATCGATCGACAAACCGGGAAATATCCGCTTCATTCCCATCCACCAAAAAGTTTGTTTAAGATCTTGGTACATTTTGTTACCCCCTGGGTGCCATGCAAAAGGCGAGGTGTGAGCCTCGGTCAACAACTCTGTGCGAATGCCGGCCTAGGCTGGGACACATAGTCGACCCTTATATCTCAAGCCACCATCTGCAGATACTACAAAATCGAAGTCACCATCGATCTGAACTCTTTCGTACAAACTCTTTAACTTTGGGTCATTCAGCTGGCCATCGATAATCCTTTGCCCTATCGCCAATTTGGATGGTCAATCGAGCTACCTTGGCGGCAACTTCTCCTTACAACACTGCTATTCCTGCCCTCTCAAGGTCTTTCCTTATATTACTCCTGGGGTTTGACAGCGTTGCAAAATGCGAGGTCTTCCTACTTAGTGCATCTGCTACAACATTAGCCTTCCCAGGGTGATACAAGATTTCACAGTCGTAATCTTTTACAAGCTTCAACCACCTCCTCTGCCGCATGTTCAGGTCTTTCTGGGTAAAGAAATATTTTAGGCTCTGGTGGTCCGAGAAAATTTGAATCTTTTCCCCATACGAGTAATGCCTCCAAATCTTAAGAGCAAAGAGCGACATTTGCCAACTCCATATCATGGGTCGAGATAATTACGCTCATGCGGTTTTCAAGCGCCTCGAGGCATACCCTATTACTTTACGCGTCTTTGCATCGAACACACCTAAACCAAACTTGTTGGCATCATCGTACACTACGAAACCCCTGTTCCCCTCGGAAGCGCCAACACGTGCCTGACGCGTCAAGCGCTCACCGGCTTAGCGAAATCATAACGACCCAGTTTTTCATCCGGTCTTCCGGTATGCCCTAGGGGTAATTTGGTAATTTGGTCGGGACGTCGGGGCCGTTTGTGTCTTTTTCGATTACTAAAATTATTGGATGGATTTATGTAGGTTTTGGAAGGATTTGTGGGTTGGTTTGAGCAAGGTTTGATGCAAAAGTAAAAATAAAGGAAATTGTGCTGCAGCTGGGGTTTGAACCCGAGTCTCCTGGAAAGCTTGAGGGGTTGTGTGCCAATTGAGCCATTAGGTGCTCTTGTTGCTCTTTCTGCATCACATCTTAGTTAACTTTGGATCTTTGGTGTTTGGTGCATTTGATTAAATGAAAAGGAATTAGGTTTGTTGTGTTTTCTTCTCCAAAAGAGTTGTGGCCGCCCAAGCTTTCTCCCAAGCTCCCCTTGCCGATTTCTTCATCCCCTTTGCAGCTCGAGACTCCATCATCATTCCGGGTAAGTTTTCATCCTCTTCATCTTCTCGTTTGGGTGTTCTTGCTGGCCGAAGGTAAGAAGGAGAGCTTGTGTGTGTGTGTGTTGTTGCGATCTGTCCGAGTTCGCCGTCACCGCCGAGCGACGCGCCCAGATCCGAGCGGCGGCCGGCCGAGATCCGCCGCGAGCAGACGCCCGAGTCGCGCGATCTGCCGTCGCGCAGCCCTCCCGCGACGCCAACGCCACATTGCCTGTCGCAACCCTCGCCGTCAAAGCCCCTGTCGCGCCCAGATCTCGCCGCGACAAGAATCGCCCGGCCCTACTCGGCCATCGCCCGCCCGGCGTCACGCGCCCGATCGCGCGGCACAGCGAGCGCGCTCGACGCCGCGCGCCTTCGCCCGTGTCGCTTGCCGAGCCGCTCGCCCGCGCGCGCGTTCCTGCCGAGCAGCTCGCCGTGTCCGCATCGCGCGCAAGCGCCCGTGCCGTGCCGCTCGCTTCACAAATTCCGTCGATCCGTCGCGCCTGGCCGCGCCCAGCGCCATCCATCGCAGCGCGAGCGCGCCCAGTGCCGTGCGGCGCCAGCCCTACCTTGATGACTGCCAAAGAACTCCAAGTTCGTGTCGCCGTGCGCGTGAGTGCCCCGAGTCGAGCTTGCTTTGTTCTATTGTTTTTAGACGTTTTAGATCTTGATTATTATTGGTTTGCTAGGTTCCGCTCGCTAGCTCGGGATTGTTCTGCAGACTTAGGATTTGTGTGTAGAAGCCTCCCGACCAAGGTAAGGATTTCTTTACGGAGTTGTGTGGGCCTTGCGGTATATTTGTGATTGTTGTTTTGTATGCTGTGTATGATTATTAGCATGTTTAGCCCTAGGTGCTCTGCTCAATTCTGATGGCATGAACTCTTGTATTGTTTCTCATGTTAGCCCATGCTAGGTTGTTCCATTCGGCATGTTCGATATATGTTCTTGCTTCGTAGTATCATGCTAGGTTCCTTGTATCTGTTGAGCACGTATTGGACCGCATTCAATGAATTGTTATTATTGCTATGGTTTAGAGTTGGTGTAGGTAGCATCATCCGGCCGGATGCATAACGTAACTTGCATCCAAGCGGGGACGTGCGAGATGGTACTCCGTCTCGATCCCGTTAGGGTTTAGCTAACCCTAACGGTGGCCCCGCAATCTTGGGTGAGGGTGGATCGTTAAATGCCCCAGCGGTCGGGATGATGACTTGGCATTGCCTCGTCCCGGCGATCGGCACGTCCTCGGCGTGTTCGGCCGTAGCCCTTGATTGCCACTGTTAGGGCAAGGACCGCTTCACGGTGTAAGCCTACCCACGCCCGGTTCCTTAGCCTCGGTGCGGTGGTCTGGTGACATTGTTCACGTGTCGAGTCTCACACCCCTATGTCGGTAACACCGATCTAGAGATTTAGTTAAGCATGGTGGGTGAACACAGGCGGCTTGCCACTAGACCCGGCACCCCGAGTTTGCGGTAGCATGCGGTGCGCGCTTACGCTCATTACTGCGCGCCGGCCGGAGAGCTCCTCGGGATCTTGAGCAGTGCACCTTTCGTATCGATGATGAGCAGTGAGGCCGGGACTTGTTTCCGTATAGGGTGTATAGTGTCTTTGTGGTATTTCCGGACTAAGACCACGAGTTGGCATCCGAGGTCCAAGTGTGGACTTAGCTATGTGCTCCGCTCTGTGTTTGTACTCATAGCTTGCATACATTCTTCTAGATGATCATGTATATCGTATTGTACCCCGGTTGGGGATTCTTACTGAGTAATTCGTTACTCACCCTTATTTTGTGGTTTTCCACAGGTAACCAAGGTGCGAGACAAGATGGCTGAAGGAGGAGCTGTGATCATGGAATCCTGCTGTCATCTCTGACCATTTTATTATATCATGACTCTTGACTTTTGTTATTTCCCCTGAATGCATGTAGACGGGCACGGAGCCCTAGGATGTTTTCTTATGTTTTACGGATTCCAGCATATTTGTACTTGTGGAATGTTTAAATGGTTAAAATAAATCTCTGATCAGAGTATGCTTTTAGAAATGTAATTATCCTGAAACAGGTGCTTGGCAACAGGGACAGGTTTTAGAGTAAATTGTTTTGATTGTTGAATGTTTCTGTTTTTACTTGGGATCCGAAACATTATTTTTCATAATGTCTTTTATTTTGAATACATGCATTGGGGTAAAGGCCCATTTAGAGCCCCTTTGGTCGGGTCTTTCTGATTGGTATCGAGCTCGAGTCATAGATTCGTAGGTGACCTTTTGTTGTAGGTCGTCCTTCCATGATCACCCGGCACTCAAGCGGTCATCAGTGTACGCCTAGGTTTATTGATTTAGAAAGAAAAAGGGTTAAGAATTTACAATACCTTTCATCTAGTGTATGCCTTGTTTGGAGTTGTGGAGTGGTAGTGAGCGGGTTTTGATTCGTTGTTGGTTTGGATGTAGATCGCCAAAGATGCGATCCACCCGCAGGGGAGAGGAGGTTCGAGAGCGGTCGAGGTATCGAGGATCGGATCTCGATCATTGCAGGACATCGTCCCAAGCCGAGATCGATGGCATTCCACCAGCCAGCCTCCTCTGTTACGCCTAGAGCGGGCGTTGAGGCGTCCGAGCGCCGTGAGAGCGCTGGGGCGAATTTGCTTTGAGTCTATGAGGGCTTTTATGGTCGCATGTTGAGTGACCGAGAGGGCGAGACCTGTGCCTTGTTGGCGTGCGGCCAGGAAGAGTCCGAGCCCAGTTGAGCGGTGACTCGATTGGTTCAAAGAGAGCACAGTAGCACCTCCGGCTCCACAGGAGCAAGTAGCCCAGAGGCGGATATGGCGAGAGGGTGCCGAGGAGTTGGGTAGGTGGTGAAGGATTTTGTGAAGGGAAGCACGAGAAGTTTGATGCCACCGGTGATGCATTAGCGGCGGCCGGTGGATTGCCCATTTGGAGTACACCTTCACGATCATGGTGTGCCCCGATATTCAGAGGGTGAGGTGTGCGGCTCATGTGCTAGGAGGCACACAATGAGATGGTGGTGGGAGTCCACCTTGAGCGAGACCACGGTGGGTCTCCACCCGCTACTTGGGAGTTCTTCAAGGTGAGTTCAAGGTAAAGTTCATCGGTGATGAGTCTCAAGAGAAGATGGTGGAGCTCTTCCGGAACTCAAGGCAGGTTCTAATTCCATTGAGGAATATGAGAGGAAGTTCTCGGAGTATGGATATTTTGCTCGCATGATTGATAGCCACCCAGTGAAGATTCGGAAGTTCATATCCGGATTGAGGCGGGTGTTTCTCGAGATGTCTCGGGGCTCGGGCCCACGACACTTATGCTAAGGCTGTCGATTAGCCACGATCTATAATGGGAAGTATCTGCTTGGAGGGTTGTTGCCGCTCTGTTCGGCGTCTGTCCCAGCCCGGTGTGGGGCGAAGAGGAAGTTTGATTTTCGGGAGGGCGGCAGCGCCGCCAAGATCGAAGATCGGCGGAGAGCTCAGTCCTTTTCCGGCCCGACAAAGCGAGGAGGACCCAGCGAGTTCCGCTTGTGCTACTTGTGGGAAAGTCCACGCTGGAGCTTGTCGATGGACCTAGATTGTGCTTCCGTTGTGGTAGAGAGGGCACATGGCCCATTTTGTGATCGGCCCGGCTATGGCGGCTCGGCCAAGCGCAGCGGCGGTCGAGTGTTTGCTACGACCGTCGGGAGGCCGAGCTTACGGATGCCGTGTGTGGCGTGCACGCTTCTTGTTTTAGATCACTGCGCATTTGTCTTGTTTGATTAGTTCTCACGCATTCTTTTGTATCCGTGTTGTTTCTTGAGCATGCTAAGTTAAGATTATAGCCTCTAGGTTTTGAGTTATTTGTTGCAACTTTTTGGGAGTTAATATGTTGGCTAGAGATAAGATCGGGGATAGCCGGATTGAGATATCAGGAGAGTTTCTTGTGGCTACGCTCATAGTTACGCCTATGAGCGGTTTTGATGTGATTCTTGGTATGGAGTGGTTAGTTGCTAACCACGCGTTGATTGACCGCCACCGGAAAGAAGTAGTGTTCAGGCCGCCAGTCGCCCGACTTTAAGTTTCGTGGAGTCGGTGGTGGAGTTTGCCCGCCCGATGGTGTCGGTGTGAAAGCTCGTCGTTTGCTAGCTCATGGAGCTTGGGGCTATCTAGCCAAGTTGTGCGGGGAGAGCCGCGCCTCGTTGTCTGTTGATCAGTGCGGTCGTGCGGGGAGTTTGCGGACGTGTTTCGAGGAGTTATCGGGGTTGCCCAGAAGAGAGAGGTTGACTTCACAATTGAGCTCGAGCCAGGACCCTCCCTATCTCGAAGGCTCCGTATCGTATGGCGCCGGTGAGCTAAAGGAATCAAGATTCGATTTGCAGGAGATGCTCGATCGAGGGTTCATCCGTCCGAGTGTGTCCCGTGGGAGCACGATTCTGTTTGTGAAGAAGAAGGATGGTTCGATGCGCTTATGCATTGATTACCGCGAGCTTAATAAGGTGGCGATGAAGAATAAGTATCCGTTGCCCGTATTGACGATTTGTTCGATCGGCAGGGGAGCTTCCGTGTTCTCAAGATAGATTTGAGATCCGGTTACCATCGATTGCGGATCGAGGATGCCGACATTCCTAAGGCGACTTTGAGTCTAAATATGGTCACTATGAGTTTGTGGTCATGTCGTTTGGATTGACCAATGCCCAGTGCGTTCATGGACATGATGGATAGGGTGTTCAAATCATTTTTGGGACGGCTTCGTCATCGTGTTCATTGACGATATTTTGATTTATTCGAGGTCTAAAGAAGACCATGCAGAGCATTTGAGGCGAGTATTGGCGGCTTTGAGGGAAAACCGGCTTTATGCGAAGTTTTCCAAATGTGATTCTGGTTGGAAGCGGTGGCCTTCCTAGGCCACGTGGTTTCAAGAGATGGTATAGCCGTGGATCCCGCGAAGATTGAGGCCGTGAGTTAGTGGGCCAAGCCGACTTGATTGTCGAGATTCGCACTTTACCAGGTTTGGCGAGTTACTACCGTCGGTTCGTCAAGGACTTTTCGCTATAGCCTCGCCCCTCACTCGTCGGCGAGGAAAGGTGTCGAGTTTGTTTGGGACAAAGAGGTTTGATGAGAGCTTTACGTGCTCAAGCGCAGGATTTGACTTCAAAGCACGATGTTTGCGATCCGGGAGGGGAGGTGGTTTCGTGGTCTCTGATGATGCTTCCAAGTTTGCATTAGGTTGTGTGTTGATGCAAAGACACGGGAAGGTCATTGCCTATGCTTCCCGTCACGGTGGCCGTATGAGAGGAGAACTACCCGACTCATGATATGGAGTTGGCGGCGGTGGTGTTTTGCAATCAAGATTTGGAGGCATTACTGTATGGTGAGCGGATTCGGATGTTTACCGATCACGAGCCTCAAGTATCTGTTTACTCAAAGGGAGTTGAATATGAGGCGAGAGGAGATGGTTGGAGTTGGTAAAGGATTATGATGCGAGATTTTGTACCATCCGGTAAAGCCAATGTAGTGGCTGATGCTTTGAGTAGAAAGACGTCGCACTCGCATGGCGTTGTTGAGTTCAGCCAGTTTGCGGAGAGAGTTCGAGCGGGCCGAGGTTGCAGTGTTGTTGGGTGAGGTTACCGCTGTGGTAGCTCGATTGACTGTCTGTGCGTCGATTAAGCGTGGATTATAAACGGCCAGTTGGGTGATCTCGCACTTAAGAGATTGGTTGACAGTGAGTTAGTCTTGGCGGAGACTTTGACTTTGTATATTCACCGCATGTGGGTTGACTTATAGAGGCCGGTTGTGTGTTCCGGACATTGCAGGATTGCGAGCGAGTTGCTCTCGAGGCCCACAGATTCCGTTTGCTTGGCACCCGGAGGTACCAAGATGTATCGGGACCTTAGCGGACCTTCCGGTGGATGGGAATGAAGAGAGATGTGGCGAGTTTGTCGGTAGGTGTCTCACTTGTCGCCAAGTGAAGGCACCGTGCAGAGGCCGGTGGTTTGTTGCAATGCCACCGAGTGTGCCCCAGTGGAAATGGGAAGAGATCTTCATGGACTTTATCTCGGTTTGCCAAGGACTCAGGAAGTTCTCTCATTTGGGTGATAGTCATTTATTCGGATGGCTCCATTCGAGGCATTGTATGGTAAGCGTTGTCGGTCCCCTATGTTATGGGAAGAGGTTGGTGATAGATGAGTTTTGGGTCGGATTCACTGCAGGTTGACCAATGGTGCGGTGTAAAAGATTAGAGCTCGTATGTCGTCTTTGGCTCGAGAGAAAGCGAGAGAGTTACGCCGATGTTGGCGTCTGGATTTGGAGTTTGAGGTTGGTCGGCATGTGTTCCTTAAGGTTGCTCGTCATGCGAGGTGTTTTGAGGTTTGTAAGCGTGGGAAGTTGAGTCCCGTTTTGTTGGTCCATTTGAGATCCTAGAGAGGATTGGCAGAGTTGCTTACCTAGGTTAGCCCTACCTCCATCACTATCGTGTGCATAGTGTTTTTCATGTATCGATGTTGATGCGGTATATGTGCGGACCGTCGCACATTGTGGACTTTGAGCCTTTGCGGTGAATGAGGATTTGAACTTCGAGGAGAAGCGGTGAGGATCCTTTCCTTTGAGACCAAGGCGTTGCGTAATCGCGAGATTCGTTTGGTAAAGGTTCGATGGAAGAATCAGGGTTACGAGGAAGCCACTTGGGAGCGGGAAGACGAGATGAGATTGCATTATCACGAAATTATTTTGAGTCTTAAGGACTTTCGAGGACGAAAGTCATAAAAAGGAGGAATATTGTAACGACCTGTGTTTTTCATCCCGGTCTTCCGGTATGCCCTAGGGGTAATTTGGTCGGGCCGTCGGGGCGTTTGTATCTTTTCGATTACTAAAATTATTGGATGGATTTATGTAGGTTTTGGAAGGATTTGTTGGTTGGTTTGAGCAAGGTTTGATGCAAAAGTAAAAATAAAGGAAATTCTGCTGCACTGGGTTTGAACCCGGTCTCCTGAAAAGCTTGTGGGGTTGTGTGCCAATTGAGCCATTAGGTGCTCTTGTTGCTCTTCTCGCATCACATCTTAGTTAACCTTGGATCTTTGGTGTTTGGTGCATTTGATTAAATGAAAAGGAATTAGGTTTGTTGTGTTTTCTTCTCCAAAGAGTTGTGGCCGCCAAGCTTTCTCCCAAGCTCCCTTGCCGATTTCTTCATCCCCTTTGCAACTCGAGACTCCATCATCATTAGGGTAAGTTTTCATCCTCTTCATCTTCGTTTGGGTGTTCTTCTTGGCGAAGTTAAGAAAAAGAGCTTGTGTGTGTGTGTGTTGTTGCGATCTGTGGAGTGCACCCGGTGCCGAGCAGACGTCGAGATCGAGAAAAAGCGGCCGTCCAGATCCGCGACGAGCAGACGCCCAGTCGCGCCAGATCTGCCGTCGTAGCCCTCCGCGCGCGCTAACGCTGGCGCGCTGTCGCACCCTCGCCGTCACGGCCTGTCGCGCCCAGATCTCGCAGACAAAGAAGCCGGCCCGCCCCTACTCGGCCATCGCGGCCGGGCGTCACGCCCGGATCGCGCGCGCAGCAGCGAGCGCGACGCCCGCCGCCGCCGCGTGTCGCTTGCCGAGCGCGCCGCGCGCGCAAGACGTCCTCGCCGAAAGCGGCTCGCCGTGTCCAGATCGCGACGCGCCGCGCCGTGCGCCCGTCGCCGTGCCGCTTCGCTGCCGAGTTCTTCTTCTGTCGTCGCGCCGCAAGGCGCGCCCAGCGCCCATTTGCACATTGCAGACGCGCAGACGCGCCCGGCCGTGCGGTAGCATGCGGCAGCGCCCATGCCATGCGTGACGACCGCCAAGAACTCCAAGTTCGTGTCGCCGTGCGCGTGAGTGCCTGTGAGCCGAGCTTCTTGTCGTTCTATTGTTTTTTAGACGTTTTAGATGCGATTATTATTGGTTTGCTAGGTTCCCGCCGCTAGCTCGGGATTGTTCCGCAGACTTTAGATTTGTGTGTAGAAGCCTCCCGACCAAGGTAAGGATTTCATACCGGAGTTGTGTGGGCCTGCGGTATATTTGTGATTGTTGTTTTGTATGCTGTGTATGATTATTAGCATGTTTAGCCCTAGGTGCTCTGTTCAATTCTGTTGGCATGAACTCTTGTATTGTTTCTCATGTTAGCCCATGCTAGGTTGTTCCATTCTCGCATGTTCGATATATGTTCTTGCTTCGTAGTATCATGCTAGGTTCCTTGTATCTATTGAGCACGTATTGGACCGCATTGAATGAATTGTTATTATTGCTATGGTTTAGAGTTCGTAGGTAGCATCATCGGCCGGATGCATAACGTAACTTGCATCCCCGAGCGAGGACGTGCGAGATGGTACTCAGTCCTCGATCCCCGTTAGGGTTTATCTAACCCTAACTACCGCCCCGCAATCTTGGGTGAGGGTGGCGGATCGTTAAATGCCCCAGCGGTCGGGATGATGACTTGGCATTGCCTCGCCCCCGGCGATCGGCACGTCCTCGGCGTGTTCGGCCGTAGCCCTTGATTGCCACTGTTAGGGCAAGGACCGCTTCTCGGTGTAAGCCTACCACTTCTGTTCCTTAGCCTCGGTGCGGTGGTACAGCGGTGACATAGTTCACGTGTCCAAAGTCTCACACCCCTATGTCGGTGACACCGATCGAGAGATTTAGTTAGGCATGGTGATCGAACACGGGCGACTTGCCACTAGACCCGGCACCCCACCGAGTTTGCGGTAGCATGCGGTGCGCGCTTACGCTCATTACAGCGCCGGCCGGAGAGCTCCTCGGGATCTTGAGCAGTGCACCTTTCGACGATCGGCGATGAAAGCCGAGGCCGGGACTTGTTTCCGTATAGGGCGTATAGTGTCTTTGTGGTATTTCCGGACTAAGACCACGAGTTGGCATCCGAGGTCCAAGTGTGGACTTAGCTATGTGCTCTCCGCTCGTGTTTGTACTCATAGCTTGCATACATTCTTCTAGATGATCATGTATATCGTATTGTACCCCGGTTGGGGATTCTTACTGAGTAATTCGTTACTCACCCTTATTTTGTGGTTTTCCACAAGTAACCAAGGTGCGAGACAGGATGGCTGAAGGAGGAGCTGTGATCATGGAATCCTGCTGTCATCTCTGACCATTTTATTATATCATGACTCTTGACTTTTGTTATTTCCCCTGAATGCATGTAGACGGGCACGGAGCCCTAGGATGTTTTCTTATGTTTTACGGATTCCAGCATATTTGTACTTGTGGAATGTTTAAATGGTTAAAATAAATCTCTTATCAGAGTATGCTTTTAGAAATGTAATTATCCTGAAACAGGTGCTTGGCAACAGGGACAGGTTTTAGAGTAAATTGTTTTGATTGTTGAATGTTTCTGTTTTTACTTGGGATCTGAAACATTATTTTTCATAATGTCTTTTATTTTGAATGCATGCATTGGGGTAAAGGCCCATTTAGAGCCCCTTTCGGGTCGGGTCTTTACATAAACTCTCGTCGCACTTCTCATCCCTAACGAAATCGACGCCCTTCCTCGTCAATCGAGAAAGCGGTGAAGCTATAGCAGAAAAATTCCGAACGAAGAGGCGATAATATCCGGCCAGACCCAGAAAACTACGAATCTCTGACACGGTTGTCGGTCTAGCCCACGAACTAACTGCCTCAATTTTCGAAGGGTCCACATCCACTCCCTCCTTGGACACAACGTGCCCTAGAAAAGCTACCTCCTCGAGCCAAAAGTCACACTTAGAAAACTTTGCATAAAGCTGGTTCTCGCGCAAGGCTGACAAAATCTGCCTTAGATGCGAAGCATGGTCCTCCTTTGACTTAGAGTACACAAGAATGTCATCTATGAACACGATGACAAAGTTGTCCAAGAACGCCTTGAACACTCTGTCCATCATGTCCATGAATGCAGCTAGGGCGTTCTTCAGTCCGAAAGACATGACTACGAACTCATAATGACCATACCTCGACCTGAAAGCTGTCTTAGGGATATCTGCATCCCGGATCCTTAACTGGTGGTAGCTTGACCTCAAGTCAATCTTTGAAAACACACATGCTCCTTGGAGCTGGTCAAATAGATCATCAATGCGCGGCAGTGGATACTTGTTCTTGATGGTTACCTTATTCAATTCCCTGTAATCGATGCATAGACGCATCGAGCCATCCTTTTTCTTAACAAACAGCACGGGTGCTCCCCACGAGGACACACTCGATCTGATAAATCCTCTGTCAAGCAACTCCTGTAATTGCTCCTTTAACTCTTTTCGGTTCGGTGGCGCCATACGATCACGGAGCCTTCGAGATAGGGCGAGTCCACGGCTCGAGCTCTATTGAGAAATCTACCTCCCTCCTTGGAGGCGGCACGAGCAACTCTTGGGAAAAACATCCGCAAACTCTTGCACAATGGGCACTTGCTTGAGATAATCGACCACTACTTACTCCGGACAACTTAGCTACAAAGCCCCAAGCTCCTCGAGCTAGCAAGCGGTGAGCTTTAATCGCGAAATCATCGGGCGGACACAACCCGCGCTGGGTGCCCTGCAGAATTTAAAGCTAGGCTCGCTCGGCGGCACGAACACTACCTCCTTCCGGTGGCGAGGGGCCAATCATCGCGTGGTTATCACTAACCAATCCATGCCGAGGATTACATCAAAATCACTCATAGCGATTACTATGAGCGTAACCTCTGAGAGACTCGTCTGAGACTGTATCCAACCGTCCTTTACTTTTACGGTGGCCAACATACTAGCTCCCGAAGGGGTAGCCACCGATAACTCAAAACCTAGGGGTTCTAAAATCATGCAAGCATGCTCAGCAAAAACGGCAGAAACAAAAGAATGCGTGGAACCCGAATCAAACAACACAAAGGCAAAGTGATCAAGAACTAGAAGCGTACACGCCCGCTGCGGCCTGACTTGCTCGACCTCCCGACGGGTTGTAGCATATACTCGCCTATTTCTTTGAGCTAGCTGCGCAACCATCGCTTGCTCAAGTTGCAATACGGGCCCGATGCCCTTCCTTACCACGATTATAGCAAGCCCTAGGGTTACCTCCACAAGGACCCCAATGCGGCTTCCCACAAGGTTTACAAAACGGTGGCGGCCTCCCTACGTCCTGCTGGCGAGGCTGATCACGGCTGCGGTTCGGATGCTGGTCTCGGCCCTGATAAGAACCCTGGTGGCGCTGACCGCCCACACGACCATTGCCTCCGGAGTCAAACAAACGCTTCTGGCCCGAGTACGCTGGGGCCTTCTGCACAGCAGCACTAGCAACTTGTTCTGGAGGATACTTTCCATCATAAATCGTTGCGGTACCGCATGCCTTGGCAAAATTCTCTGGGGCCTGTGCCCTAACGTCCTGAGACACTCCCTGTCTCAAGCCCGCAATAAACTTCCTGATCTTCAGTTCAGGGGTAGCAATCAACTGCGGCGCGAAGTACCCATACTCTGAAAACGTTTTCTCATAAACCTCGATTGAATCGGAACCTTGCTTAAGGTTTGGAAATAGCTCAATCATCTTCTCTTGGGCTTCTTCACTGATAAGTTTTGCCTTGAACTCCGCCTTGAAGAACTCCCAGGTGGCCGGTGGGGACCCGACTGGTCTCTCACTCAAGGTGGAATCCCACCACCACTTAGCTGTACCAGCTAACACATGAGCTGCACAACGAGCTCGCTGCACCTCAGGACAAGCCATCACCATGAAGGTGTACTCTAGCTCAGCTATCCATCTAGCTGCTACCAACGGTTCTCCAGGGCCACTAAACTTCTCAGGCTTCCATTTGACAAAATCCTTCAGCCACTTGCCCAGGTCCTCAGCACCTTCTGCCACAACGGCCTCATTCACAATTGGTTCCTGTGGAGCTGGCGGTGCTGGTGGCACTACAGTCCTCTGCTGAACCAACTCAGTCAGCTGCTCTATCTGAACTCGGGACTCTTCCCTCTGCGCGTCTAACAAAGCCTGCGTTTCAGCTCTCTGTTCGGCCCTCTCGTCAGCTAGCAACCCAACCATAAGAGCCCTCATGGACTCCACAAAAGGTACTCCTGATGCAGCCTCTCGAGGCTCAGATGCCTCCACGCCCTCCCCGGGCAACACAACAGAAGGGCCTGCAGGTGGCCTAACATCTGCTTCAGCTTGGGACGACATCCCTCCAGTGCCAGAATCGATACGAATGCCCTGAGCGGTCGGCCTCGACCCCCCCCCCGCCCTCTGCGAGTAACTGGCATGCTGACAATCTGCACTCAACTAACAATGAGTCAAAACCGGTTTTCCTGCCCTACAACAACAAGTCATGATTATGCAAGTGCAAATAGTATTGTAATTCTTAGCCCTTAACCTTATGGACAACCTGATGGTTGTCGAAGCGCTGATGATCATGGAAAACAACCTACAATTGCAGGTTAGTCTACAGAACCTATGACTCTGAGCTCTGATACCAACTGTAAAGACCCAGGTAAACTAACGGTCTCTAACCTAGATCCTTACTTAGCATGCATAAATGTAATCTGAAATCACTTATAGAGAGTACCAATTTAAAAATTTTCATTCAACACAACAGAAGTTCATGCATAAAATCCATTAAGCAAAACCAACAAGTAAAGTGACTGTTCGGTACTTTTAAGAAAAATCAAGGAAACAGTCCGAGAAGTCTTAAACAAGTTTTTGAATGAATGATATTCTAGTGACTCCAGTCTAACTACATGCTAAACAAACAAAAACATAATAAAGTGAAATAGTCTCAGAGTTGGGCCGTCCATGATCATCCAGCAGCCTCCTCCTAGCCATCCTGCCTCTGTCCCATGTTACCTGGTGGAAGGACATAGAAAAATAAGGGTGAGCAACGTATTACTCAGTAAGAATCCCCCAACCGGGGTACATTTCGCAAACATAGCATTTAGCACACCGACATGCAACCATACAATGACTTAGGACAAACCAGTTATTTAGGCTAAGAGCTAACACCAGAGCTGGCCTGCCAAGGGCTTACAATTACAACCTGCCCTAGGTTCTACACCTGGATGGCCATCGGGGTCTTACAGATACGGATGCCCATCGGGGTCTTACACCTCAATCAATGATGCCCATTGAAGTATTACACATATGGATGCCCATCGGGGTCTTACACCTCAATTAATGATGCCCACCGGGGTCTTACACATACGGATGCCCATCGGGGTCTTACACCTCAATCAATGATGCCCATCGGGGTCTTACACATCCGGATGCCCATCGGGGTCTTACACCTCAATCAATGATGCCCATCGGGGTCTTACACATACGGATGCCCATCGGGGTCTTACACATCTAGCCATCAATGCTGCCCGACAGGGTCTTACACATCTAGGATGCCCTTCGGGGTCTTACTCCAGCTAGGATCTCAGAGATGCCCATCGGGGTCTTATACTCTCCAGCTACATACGGAAACAGTGGAGTTCCAATCGGGGACTTACCTACTTTTTAGATCACCTGCCAAGCACTAACATGGAACCAACAGATTATTAAAGGAACACCAGCACAACACAAACCTGGAAGCAAGAGGAAATATGTAACCTATCCACTAGAAATTTATACAATCACAAGGTAAGACTTGCTAGCAATTATACGCAGGATCCACACACCCTCGGTAAGGAACCCTTACCTGGAAGCAAGCAGAGAAATATCAATCACACCCAACAAGTGACCCTCGAGCTTCTATGCGAACCCAAGCAACCTAAGCAAGTAATAAAAATCACCCTAATTAAACAATCAACAGCTATTATCTCAAGGTTCAAGAGAGTGGAGGCTCGGGATTTACCAACCGAGAAGACAACAGGCTCGGCACCAAGCTATCAGCGATTAAGCGAGGCTCTCGGCAGGCGGCGTGGCGGCAAAGCAGCAAGCGATGTGGCTCGTTGGGCAGCGCATCGCGCTCCGACGCAAACGCGCAGACACGACGGCACTGGGCGCTGTCACTGGCTCCGGAAGCAAACGCGCAGACACGACGGCACTGGGCGCAATCGCGCAGACACGATGGCGCTGGGGCGCTGGAGTACAGACGCGGGCGTACTGAGTGACGCGGCGAGCTCGCGCTGGGACGGCGCGAAGGACGGGCTGGGCGACGCGGCGAGATCACCCTGGGACGGTGCGAAGGACGGCGGGGCGACGCGGGCTGGCTGCCACCGCTGCGATGGAGCTGCTGCAGGGTTGCTCGATGCGGCTCGGGCGGGTTGGCCGAGCGCAGCGAGGCAGAGCGACGACGACGCGATCCGCATTTGGCATGGCGAGGGCGGTGTGACGAACCCGACCCAAAACATGGTCCTAAACGGGGTTCTCACTCGGCAGCAAGTTAAATATGATAACAAGCGGTTTAGTGCTCATATTTAAAAACCATTCAAAACATATGAGAAGGGGAACCCTTAAAACATAAACCACAGTTTTCATTTAAACCATCCAACGAAGTAAAACCACACGCCGATATTTATAAAATCATACAATACAATTTAAACAACTTTTTAAACAATGTTCCCTAGGACTCTGTCCATCTACATCTTTGAATAAACAATGCAACAATAAAGATAGAGTGCCGGCGGCACCCCATGATCAATCGGCTCCCTCCGCTAGCCCTCCCGGTGTTGTCCCAAGCTACCGAAAGATAAATAAGGGTGAGTATAAAGATACTCAAGAAGAATCCCAACAGGGGTACAATACGATACATCCGTCATCTAGCACCTCAACAAGCAAGCAAACAGCCATCAACACAGATTATAGCTCAACGAGCTCATAAGAAAAGATGCGGAACCATCGGAAGTCTCCTACTTAGGCCTAATGATTGGTTCTCATAACCAATCCGGGACATCTCCGAGGGTCTTTCTCCTCGGCCAATTGATCACTCAAAATCGATCCCAAGATGTCCGACACCCTCGAGGGTCTTTCTCCTCGACCAATTGATTAGGTCAAAAGCCATTCCCAATGGGTGTCCTCAAGGGCCTCTTACCCTCGCTATACATCCGGACTATCGGAGAGTACCCAAGTCCGGCTCTAAAGCGGAAGGAATGGTGTACTCACGAACATTAGCTCGGGGAGCACTCGAACCGGCAATTAACGTGTGTGCGCGCACACCGCATGCTCTCTCAAATCGCATAAATGCCGGGCCTAATGGCAAACCACGCGGGTGTACGCATGCCTATGACTCGGAAGCGGTGTCACCGATCACGATGAGCGCAAGGCCCTCGGTGCTCATCATGCGGCTGATCCACCGACTGAAGCTAAGAACCGCCAAGGTAGGCTTACACCGCTATGTGGTTCCGCTCTAGCAGCACAAACTAGGCGTTGGCGGAGTGGGCGCTAAGTCCACAACCGGCAAGTCGGGGGGTAGCAAGATACGTTATGTTACGCACACTTTACTCCCGACTGAGAAGCACTAGGGACAAAGTACGTTTTGTCCGCTCGGCCTCTGGATGATGACAAACCCTACAACTCTATCTAAGAGTACAGATAAAAAATCAATGATTCCTGGCTAGCAAGCAATGACTGACATAAATCACATTACCTAGCAAGATACTACAACTTAAGCAGGAATCACAAGCATGCTGGTAGAACAAACCTAGCATGGCACTAACATGTAAAATCAGGCAAACATGCTAGCAAGAATTCAATCAACTGCTTTATCTCTAACATGCTCATAACAATCAGCAAACAAGCAAGGCATATCGAGATATATCGCAGGGTCCACACAACCACGGTAAGAAATCCTTACTTGGGACAAGCAGAAAACAATAATTATAATAAATCTACGAGCGAATTCTCGAGCCTCTAATCGATTCCCGAACAGCCTGAACATCAAACAAAGCACCCAAATCACATACATAAACAGCCCAATAAATCAACAACCAGCAGCCAACAAATCAGGGCCCAACGAAGAAAAGACTCGGGAAATACCATCCGAGAAGCCACAAGGCTCGGGGCAAACCAACACACACAAGCAGGCTGTCGGCTGGGCAGAGGCTGGCTGGGCGCAGGCACTGGGCGCGCTGGGGGCTCGGACACGGGCGCAGAGGCACGCTGGGGGCGCAGGGGCGCGGAGCTGAGCGCGGGCGAGCAGGGACGAGGCGAGGGCGCGCGGCTCGGCACAGTGAACGGCCCGCGGGCGCGAGCTCAGCAAGCACAGGGGCGCGCGCGGGGCGATGCGACGCGATGGGCTCGGGCGCTCGATCTGGCACGGTACTGTGCGAGGGACGGCGAGCTACAGGTCGCACGACACGAGGCTGGGCGACTCGGACCAGGGCGAGCTGGCTCGGGGATGGCCTGGGCGAGGCAGATCTGGGCGACGCAAGGGCCTGGGCGACGCGGACTTGGGCGAGCAGGGCTGGGCTCGACGCGCACGGGCGAGCTGGGGGCGAGCTCGGGCGGCCAGGGGCTCGGGCTGGGCGGCCAGAGGGGCGAGCTGGGGTGCTCGGGCAGGACGGATAGGGCCAAGGGGGGGGCTCGGGCTGGAGGAGAGAGAAAACGGAAAAAATGGGGGAAAAATGGATTTTTTTTCCTTTTTTTCTTTTCTTTTTCTCTTTTATTTAAATTCCAACCTTATCCAAATAAATCCAATTATCCATTTTCCAATTTTTCCAAAAATCCTTAAAATCCTTAAATCTCATTTCCCGGCTTCCTCATTCGAGACCCGACCGAAGCAACCTTTCCAAACAACAAAACTCACTGAAATCAACCTCCCAAACCAATACTGAAGGCCCGGCTCTAATCCCGAAGGAAACACCCAAACAACCATCATATTGCCCAAAACCCAAATCACAACCGAACTCCCAAACGAAAAGCCCAAACATCTCGGGACTCGCAGCCCACAACAAACAAGCCTCAACAAAGGCGGGAGCCGCCTCAAGCCCGAAAATCCACAAATCCTCGCCTAGGAGCAAAAGACCAAAATGCCCCTAAGGGTCCAAACAGCTCTAACGGCCCAACCGAACCACTGAATCTGAACCGGAAGCTCCTCGAGAATAGGGATAGAAACTGGGCCGTTACAATACTCCCTCCTTATAAGACTTTCGTCCTCGAAAGTCCTAAGACGAAACGGCTTTAGGAATACTCCACTGATTCCTAGCCAACTGAACTTCTCGGCTAATACAACACTAGCCCTCTACGAAAACCAAACCCTCTTGGGTTCTCAAAGGCTCAAAGCCTCAAAGCTAACCATTCTGCCAAAGACTAGCTCAACAAAGACTGGGCAAAGCTAACCAAAAGGCCACTGCTCCCATCCGCTCAAGGATCTCAAAAGGCCTACAAACTAGGGGCTCAAACTAAACCCTGCTAAACCAACACGGAAGACCTCTCTACGGTGTTACTCTCAGCAAACTCGCAAACTGGGCACAAGCTCCAAAACTCAACGCCACGCACTGGCGTAACTTCTCTGAAACTCACAGCTGTTAACAAACAACCTCAACTCTACACTATGCTGGCCAAACAACTGAACCTCTCAGGTTCCAGAAACTAAACGACCTACTCATACATCACATGAGGCCAGCGAACCACAAAGCTTGCCTAAAGCCTTAACGAAAAGCAAACAAATCACCAACTGGCGATTGATCCAAAAAGGCAAACTTTTCCAACAAGCACAAGCTGAAACTTCAGCTACGGCCAATCCCTAAATGGCCAAAACCAGGCACTGGCTCCACTCGGCCTAGCCAACAAACAGAAGCCTCTTAACGGCAGAACACAAACTTTTCCATGAACATCTACTAGCAACTGGCCAAAGAGAACATTGCCAGGCAAGGAAACAACCAACGCTCCTCTCATGGAAATCTCGGCAGCAAGGACCAAACCCTCATAGGGCTACCAGCAACACAACAGCTTGAGGAGAACAGCCCAAAGGCTAACCAACCAATGCCACGGCACCTCTGTGCCAACTCACTCCATTGAGGCTCAGCTAATGCCAACTGCGAAAGCACAACAACAAGAAGCAAAGCCCGAGAAGGACTTGCTCAGCAGAACTCAACTCAAGCTCATAACGAGCAAAGCTCGCCTCCAAGCTACCACTCAACTCTTAAGTCCAACTGGCTACTCAAAGGACTTCCTCCTTTTTAGCCTAGGCCTATCTCATCTTGCGACTAGAAACTCCACACTCGGAACATCGCAAGGAATACGAACTGACAAGGCTACCTCCAAGGATAATACTCGAGACTGGCATCCATGGTGCAACTCAACCACCATAGAAACTAGGGGTTCCTCAAACCCCAAAGAACCAACAACTTACCAGCAAAAACTCAACTCTTAAACTGGCTGGCCACCGCTCTTGCGGGGACAAACAACTTCGCTTGCTAACAACACCATGCGGGGACCCTCTCATTGGCTAACCATCGCGCTACTCGATCAACTACACGGCTCGGAAGCTACGCCGACTCCTCAACGGAACGATTTTCCGGCATAGCAAACTCGAAGGGCGCGAACTACACACACGCCACGACTAGCTCAAACCCAAGGGCAACAACAACCAACTCTCTTGGAAGCAACACCCAAGGGGAAACCTCAACCGATTGGACCACCAATCCAGAACTAGCAGAACTTACTCAACTGCCGAGGGAGGGGTCAAGTCCCAAAACAACCTGACTAGGAACAAATCCTCAAGGCAACACCTTCCGGCTCGAACCGAGCTAGCTCTTGAAACATCAAGAGAACCAAAACTTGGTCAACACCAAGCACCAACTAGCCTCCAAAAACCTTCTGCCCAAGGCAATGATCCGAACAGCTCTCTCAACCATAACAATCAGAAACTACGCGGCTACTACCACCGCTCTTGATCAGATCCAACTAAATTCTGACCAGGCTAAGGACCAACAAGCAAAACTTGCTTAAACAACAACCCGACAATGAGCACAGCATCCTTACAACCAAAGCTGGGGCACTTGCCAAGAACCAAAGCCTTGACAACCCAAAGACTGAGCACTGGCTCCTCAACACGAACCCTTCGTGGTTCTCCAAACATAAACCACGGAACGAGCTACACAAAAGTACACCGGCGTGTAGGCGGCTCCAACTAGATCCAATGCCATCGGGGCTCTAACACAGGGCAACTTTTGCCTCCAAACAGAGCCACTACTAACCAGGGAGCAACAAGAATCCAAACCCTCTCGGGGCCAACTCACCACGAAAAGCCACATTGGCCAACTTACTCTACAAGAGCAAATCCATACCAAGCAATCAAACCTCAAGCCATTGTGCTCACTAAACGAGCTCCGATCAGCCATCCAACTCATGGCTCTAACATTGGATTCATCACGCATCCTCGATGCCAACACTACCCATACTAGGGTAACTAAAGGGTAGCCGAATCATGTGTAACGACCCAGGTTTTTCTTCCCGGTCTTCCAGGTATGCCCTAGGGGTAATTTGGTAATTTGGTCGGGCCGTCAGGGTCGTTTGTGTCTTTTCCAGTTACTAAAATTATTGGATGGTTTTATGTAGGTTTTTGGAGGAGTTTGAGGTTTGGTTTGAGCAAGGTTTGATGCAAAAGTAAAAATAAAGGAAATTGTCTTTGCAGTAAGGGTTTTTGAACCGGGTCTCTTGGGAAGCTTGTAGAGATGTGTGCCAATTGAGCCATTAGGTGCTCTTGTTGCTCTTTCTGCATCACATCTTAGTTAACCTTGGATTTTGGAGTTTTGGTGCATTTGGTTAAATGAAATAGAATTAGGTTATTCCATCTTCTTCTCCAAAACACCTCTTGGCCGCCCAAGCTCTCCCTCTCCATAGCCTTGCCGATTCTTCATCCTTGCATCTCCTTGGGTTCGATCTTCATCATTCAGGGTAGGTATTGATCTTCTTCTTCTTCTTCTCATCCGTTTGGTGTGCGTTTGGCCAAGTGAAAAGAGGTGTGTTGTGTGTGTTGTGTTGATTGCAGCCAGCCGAGTGAAGCCCAGCCAGCAGCACAGATCGCCCCTGCCGTCGCCGCGACGCCCCGGTCGGCCACCGCGACGCCCGATCTGTCCTAGCAGCCTTGCCGTTCGTCCAGCAGCACGGATCGCCCGATCGCTCGCACGCCAGATCTGTCCTAGCAGCCTTGCCGTCGTCATCAAAGAAGAGCCAGAATCGCCGATCGTTCGCACGCCAGATCGCGCCAGGAGGCCTTCGCCCGAGCTGCTCGCCCGATCGCTCGCGCGCCAGGAGGCCTTCACCCGAGCTGTTCGCCCGCGCGCCCAGCCGGCCCGCGTGCGCGCTGTCGCCGTGACGCCAACGCCGCGCGCGCCGCCAGACAGACGTTCGCGCGCGCGTCCTGCTGAAGCTGCTCGCCGTGTCCAGATCGCACGCGCGCCGCGCCGCGCGCGCCGCCGCCAGACGTTCGCCCGCGCGCGTGTGTCCCTGCCGTCTGCCGTGCGGTAGCTGGCCGGTAGCAAATGTCCTGCCGCTGCGGTGTTGCGGCCACGACCCGGCGCCCAACCTTGCCGTGCCGGCTTGCAGCGGCCCCAATCTCGTGTCGCCGCGTCCGCGTGAGTTCCCGAGCCGAGCTTGTTGTTCTATTGTTGTTTAGATATTTTAGATGCTGATTATTGTTGGTTTGCTAGGTTCTCGCCGCTAGCTCGGGATTGTTCGCAGCCTTAGGATTTGTGTGTAGAAGTCTTCCACCAAGGTAAGGATTTCTTAGGGGTTGTGTGGACTCTGCGGTATATTTGTGATTGTTGTTTTATATGCTCGTGTATGATTACTAGCATGTTTAGCCCTAGGTGCTCTGTTTCAATTCTGATGGCATGAACTCTTGTGTTGTTTCTCATGTTAGCCCATGCTAGGTTGTTCTATTCTAGCATGTTCGATATCTGTTCTTGCTTCGTAGTATCATGCTAGGTTCCTTGTATCCATTGAGCACGTATTGGACCGCATTGATTGAATTGTTATTATTGTTAAGGTTTAGAATTCGGGTAGATAGCATCATCCGGCCCGATGCATAAAGTATCTTGCATCTATGGCAAGGACGTTCGAGACGATTCTCCGTCCTTGGACCCCGTGAGGGATTAGCTATCCCAACCGGTAGGCCCCGCAATCTTGGGTGAGGGTGGCGATCGTTAAATGCCCCAACGGTCGGGATGATGACTTGGCATTGCCTCGTCCCGGTGATCGGCACGTCCTCGGCGTGTTCGGCCGTAGCCCTTGATTACCACTGTTAGGGCAAGGACCGCTTCACGGTGTAAGCCTACCACGGCCGGTTCCTTAGCCTCAGTGCGGTGGTTCAGCCGACATAGTTCACGTGTCGAGTCTCACACCCTATGTCGGTGACACCGATCCGGAGATTTAGTTAGGCATGGTGATCGAAACGGGCGGCTTGCCACTAGACCCGGCACCCCGAGTTTGCGGTAGCATGCGGTGCGCGCTTACGCTCATTATGGGCCGCCACCGGAGAGCTCCTCGGGATCTTGAGCGAGTGCACCTTTCGTATCGGCGATGAGACAGCCGAGGCCGGGACTTGTTCCGTATAGCGCGTTTAGTGTGTTGTGGTATCTTAGGACTAAGACCACGAGATGGCATCCGAGGTCCAAGTGTGGACTTAGCTATGTGCTCCGCTCTGTGTTTGTACTCATAGCTTTGCATACATTCTTCTAGATGATCATCTATATCGTATTGTACCCCGGTTGGGGATTCTTCTTTGGGTAATTCGTTACTCACCCTTATTACGTGGTTTTCCACGAGTAATCAAGCGGGAGGCAGGATGGTGAAGGGGAAGCCGTGATCATGGAATCCTGTTTGTCATCTCGATTATTTTATTTTATTTATCATGACTCTTGACTTTTGTTATTTCCCTGAATGCATGTAGACGGCACAGAGCCCCGGGATGTTTTCTTACGTTTTATGGATTCCAGCATATTTGTACTTGTGGATTGTTTTAATGGTTTAAATAAATCTCACGATCAGTATGCTTTTAGAAATGTATGTTTTGGTTGTTGAATGTTTTGTTTTTACTTGGGATCCGAAATGTATTTTTCATAATGTCTTTTATTTTCACTACATGCATTGGAGTAAAGGCCCATTTAGAGCCCCTTTTGGGTCGGGTCTTTCTGATTGGTATCGAGCTCGAGTCATAGATTCTGTAGACCGACCTTTTGTTGTAGGTCGTTTTTCCATGATCATCAAGACTCTGACAGTCATCAGTACGCCTAGATTTATTGTTTTAGAAAGGAAAAGGGTTAAGAATTTACAATACCTATCATCTAGTGTATGCCTTGTTTGGTGTTGTGGAATGGTGACAGCGAGTTTTGATTCGTTGTTGGTTTGGATGTAGATCGCCAAGATGCGACCACCCGCATCGGGAGAGGAGGTTCGAGAGCGGTCGAGGTATCGGATCGGATCTCGATCATGTAGGGACATCGTCCCAAGCCGACATCGATGGCATTCCACCGGCAGCTCCTCCCCGCTACGCCTAGAGCGGGCGTTGAGGCGATCGGAAGCGCCGTGAGATCGCTCCTGGAGCAGCGAGTTTGCCGAGTCTATGAGGGCTTTTATGGTCAGCATGTTGAGTGACCAGAGGGAGAGACCCGTGCCTTGTTGGCAGCGCAGCGCGAAGAGTCCGAGCCCGGATCGAGCGGTGACTCGATTGGTTCAAAGAGAGCTCGGTAGCACCTCCGGCTCCACAGGAGCAAGTAGCCCCCGAGGCGAGATATGGCAGAGGGTGCCGAGGAATTGGGTAGGTGGTGAAGGATTTTGTGAAGTGGAAGCTCGAGAAGTTTGATGCCACCGGTGATGCGTTAGCGGCGGCTAGGTGGATTGCCCATTTGGAGTACACCTTCCGATCATGGTGTGCCCCGATATTCAGAGGCCGAGATGTGCGGCTCATGTGCTAGGGAGGCACAATGAGATGGTGGTGGGAGTCCACCTTGAGCGAGAGACCGGTGGGTCTCCACCCGCTACTTGGGAGTTCTTCAAGGGTGAGTTCAAGGTAAAGTTCATCGGTGATGAGGCTCAAGAGAAGATGGTGGAGCTCTTCCGAACACTCCAAGCAGGTACGATTCCATTGAGGAATATGAGCGCAAGTTCTCGAGTATGGATATTTTGCTCCTCGGTTGATTGCCACCCCGGAGTGAAGATTCGGAAGTTCATATCTGGATTGAGGTAGGGTGTTTCCCGAGATGTCGTGGCTCGGGCCCCGACACTTATGCTAGGTAAGCCCATCGATTAGCCACGATCTATAATGGGAAGTATCTGCTGAGCGGGTTGTTGCCGCTCTGCTCGGCGTCTGTCCCGGTCCCAAAGTAGGGCGTAAGAGGAAGTTTGACTTTCGGGAGGCGGCAGCGCCGCCAAGGGCGATTCGAAGCGAGATCGCGGAGAGCTCGGTCCGTTTCAGCCCCCAAGCGAGGAGGACCTGGCATTTTCCCGCTTGTGCTACTTGTGGGAAAGTCCACGCCGAGCTTGTCACTGGACCTAGATTGTGCTTCCGTTGTGGTAGAGAGGGGCACATGGCCCGTTTTGTGATCACCGGCTATGGCGGCTCGGCCAGTAGCAGCGAGCAGGTCGAGTGTTTGCTACGACCGTCAGAGGCCGAGCGTCACGGATGCCGCTGTGGCGGTGCACGCTTCTTGTTTTAGATCAACTGCGCATTTGTCTTGTTTGATTCTGGTTCTACGCATTCATTTGTATCCGTGTTGTTTCTTTGAGCATGCTAAGTTGAGATTAGAGCCTCTAGGTTTTGAGTTATCTGTTGCAACTCCTTCGGGAGTTAGTATGTTGGCTAGAGATAAGATTAAGGATGGCCGGATCGAGATATCAGGAGAGTTGCTTAGGCCACGCTCATAGTTACGCCTATGAGCGGTTTTGATGTGATTCTTGGTATGGAGTGGTTAGTCGCTAACCACGCGTTGATTGACCGCCACCGGAAAGAAGTAGTGTTCGAGCCGCCGCCAGTCGGCGTGACTTTAAGTTTCGTGGAGTCCAAGGTGGAGTTTGCCCGCCGATGGTGTCACCGTGAAAGCTCGTCGTTTGCTAGCTCATGGAGCTTGGGGCTATCTAGCCAAGTTATGCGGGAAGAGCGCCCCCTCGTATCTGCTGATCAGTGCCGGTCGTGCAAGAGTTCGCGGATGTGTTTCCCGAGGAGTTACAGGTTGCCCCAAAGAGAGAGGTTGACTTCATTATTGAGCTCGAGCCGGGGACCCTCCCTATCTCGAAGGCTCGTGATCGCATGGCGCCAGTGAGTTAAAGGCGAAGATTCATTGCGCAGGAGATGTTAGATCGAGGGTTCATCCGTCCAAGTGTGTCCCGTGGGGAGCACGATTCTGTTTTGTGAAAAGAAGGATGGTTCTATGCGCTTATGTATTGATTACCGCGAGCTTAATAAGGTGACAAATGAAGAATAAGTATCCGTTGCCCCGTATCGATGATTTGTTCGATCGGCTTCAGGAGCTTGATGTTCTCCAAGATAGATCCGAGATCCGGTTACCATCGGGCTTGCGGATCGGGATGCCGACATTCCTAAGGCGACTTCAGTCCAGATATGGTCACTATGAGTTTGTGGTCATGTCGTTTGGATTGACCAATGCCCCCAGTGCGTTCATGGACATGATGGATAGGGTGTTCAAATCATTTTTGGACGGCCTTCGTCATTGTGTTCATTGACGATATTCTAATTTATTCGAGGTCTAAAGAAGACCATGCAGAGCATCCGAGAGTAGTATTGGCGGCTTTGAGGGAAAACCACTTTATGCGAAGTTTTCCAAATGTGATTTCTGGTTGGAGCGGTGGCCTTCCTAGGCCACGTGGTTTCGAGAGATGGTATAGCCGTGGACCCCGCGAAGATTGAGGCCGTGAGTTCATGGGCCAAGCCGACTTCGATTCTTTGAGATTCGCAGCTTTCTGGTTTGGCGAGTTACTACCGTCGGTTCGTCAAGGACTTCTCTGCTTTAGCCTCGCCCCTCACTCGTCGACGAGGAAGGGTGTCGAGTTTGTTTGGGACAAAGAGTGTGATGAGAGCTTTGCCACGCTCAAGCGCAGCTTTGATTTCAAAGACTGTGTTGGCGATCCCGGAGGGACAGTGGTTTCGTGGTCTCTGATGATGCTTCCAAGTTTGGATTAGGTTGTGTGTTGATGCAAGACGGGAAGGTCATTGCCTATGCTTCCGTCACACAAGCCGTATGAGCAGAACTACCCGACCCATGATATGGAGTTGGCAAAGCAGATGGTGTTTGCAATTTGAAGATTTGGAGGCATTACCGTATGGTGAGCGGATTCAGATGTTTACCGATCACCGAGAGCCTCAAGTATCTGTTTACTCGAGAAGGAGTTGAATATGAGGCGAGAGGAGATGGTTAGAGTTGGTAAAGGATTATGATCTGCGAGATTTTGTACCATCCGGTAAAGCCAATGTAGTGGCCGATGCTTTGAGCAGAAAAGACGTCGCACTCTGCGGCGTTGTTGAGTTCTCAGCCAGTTTGCGAGAGAGAGTTCGAGCGGGCCGAGGTTGCGATGTTGTTGGGAGAGGTTACCGCCGTGGTAGCTCGATTGACTGCTCACCTGCCGATTCGCAAATGGATTATAGACGGCCAGTTGGGTGACCCGCACTTAAGAGATTGGTTGTGAGTCGATCTTGTGGTGACTTTGACTTTGTGTATTCACCAGACAAGGTGGGTTGACTTATAGAGGCGGTTGTGTGTTCCGAACATTTGCAGTTTTATGAGCCGAGTTGCTCGGAGGCCCACATTCCCCTTTTGCTTGGCACCCCGGGGTACCAAGATGTATCAGACCTAAGCGGACCTTTCGGTGGATGGGAATGAAGAGAGATGTGGCAGAGTTTGTCGGTAGGTGTCTCACTTGTCGCCAAGTGAAGGCACCTGTGCAGAGGCCAGTGGTTTGTTGCGGCCACCGAGTGTACCCCCAGTGGAAATGGGAAGAGATCTCTATGGACTTTATATCTGGTTTGCCAAGGACTCAGGAAGTTCTCTCAAATTTGGGTGATAGTCGACCGTTTGACCAAGAGCGCACACTTCATTCCCGGACAGAGACACTTATACCGTGGAAGCAAAGGCGCAGATTGTTTTTGGAGCAGATCATCCGTTATCATGGTGTGCCGGTGAGGATTGTGTCCGATCGTGACTCGCGGTTCACTTTCGTTTCGAGAGCGCTACGTAAGGGTTTGGGCACGAGTGTAGTTTCAAAGATGACTTTTCACCCTCGAGGACGGATGGTCGACCGAGAGAGTGAATCGATTCTCGACGATATGTTGAGGGCTTGTGTGTTGGATTTCGAGCGATTGGGACCGAGATCTCAGACTTGATGGAATTTGCCTATAACAACGATTTACGATCGGACGATTCGGATGGCTCCATTCGAGGCATTGTATGGTAAGCGTTGTCGGTCCCCGTGTTCGGGAAGAGGTTGGCGATAGACGAGTTTTGGGTCCCGAGTTACTGCAGATTGACCAATGGTGCAAAGGCGAGAAGATTAGAGCTCGTATGTTGACAAACTCGAGCAGAGCAGAGAAGAGTTACGCCGATGTTGGCGTCGAGATTTGGAGTTTGAGGTTGGTCACATGTGTTCCTTAAGGTTGCTCCGATGCGAGGTGTTACGAGGTTTGGTAAGCGTGGGAAGTTGAGTCCCCGTTTTGTTGGTCCGTTTGAGATCCTAGAGAGGATTGGCAGAGTTGCTTACCGGTTAGCCCTACCTCCGTCACTATCGGGGTGCATAGTGTTTTTCATGTATCGATGTTGAGGCGGTATGTGCCGGACCCGTCGCACATTGTGGACTTTGAGCCTTTGCGGTGAATGAGGATTTGAACTTCGAGGAGAAGCGGTGAGGATCCTTGCCTTTGAGATCAAGACGTTGCGTAATCGCGAGATTCGTTTGGTAAAGGTTCGAGTGGAAGAATCGGGGTTACGAGGAAGCCACTTGGGAGCAGGAAGACGAGATGAGGTTGCATTACCTCGAGTTGTTTCTGTCTTAAGGACTTTCGAGGACGAAAGTCATAAAAAGGAGAGAATATTGTAACGACCTGTGTTTTTCTTCCCGGTCTTCGGTATGCCCTAGGGGTAATTTGGTAATTTGGTCGGGCCGTCGAGTCGTTTGTGTCTTTCGATTACTAAAATTATTGGATGGTTTTATGTAGGTTTTGGAGGAGTTTGAGGTTTGGTTTGAGCAAGGTTTGATGCAAAAGTAAAAATAAAGGAAATTGTCTTTGCTTTGTAGGGTTTGAACCCGGGTCTCTTGGGAAGCTTGTAGAGATGTGTGCCAATTGAGCCATTAGGTGCTCTTGTTGCTCTTTCTCGCATCACATCTTAGTTAACCTTGGATTTTGGAGTTTTGGTGCATTTGGTTAAATGAAATAGAATTAGGTTATTCCATCTTCTTCTCCAAAACACCTCTTGGCCGCCCAAGCTCTCCTCTCCATAGCCTTGCCGATTCTTCATCCTTGCATCTCCTTGGGTTCGATCTTCATCATTAGGGTAGGTATTGATCTTCTTCTTCTTCTCATCCGTTTGGCCAAGTGAAAAGAGGTGTGTTGTGTGTGTTGTGTTGATTGCTGCCACCGAGTAGAAGCCCCAAGCAAGAAGACAGACGCGGATCGCCACGCGTCGCCGCGTCCGGCCGGTCATTTCGACGCCCGATCCGTCCTAGCGGCCTTTGCCGCTTCGTCCAAAGAAGACGGATCGCCCGATCGCTCGACGCCGAGATCTGTCCTAGCAGCCTTGCCGTTCGTCGTCCAAAGAAGATGATCGCCCGATCGTTCGTGACGCCCGATCGCGCGCAGAGGCCTTCGCCCAGCCGCTCGCCGTCGCGATCGCTCGCGCGCGCCAGAGGCCTTCACCCGAGCTGTTCGCCGCGCGCCCGGCCGCGTCGCGTCGCTATCGCACGCGCCGGCGCCAGCGCGCCTTCGCCCGACGTTCGCGCGCGCGCGCTGTCCTGCCGTGTGTGCGGTAGCGCAGCAGCCGGTAGCGTGTCCTGCTGCGTGTGCGTGCGGCCCACAAGCAGCCAGCTCCCAGCCTTTTGCGTGCGGCTTGCGCAGCCCCAATCTCGTGTCGCCGTCGCGTGCGCGTGAGTTCCCGAGCCGAGCTTGTTGTTTCTATTGTTGTTTAGATATTTTAGATGCTGATTATTGTTGGTTTGCTAGGTTCCCGCCGCTAGCTCGGGATTGTTCCGCAGACTTAGGATTTGTGTGTAGAAGTCTTCCGACCAAGGTAAGGATTTCTTACAGGGGTTGTGTGGACCGTGCGGTATATTTGTGATTGTTGTTTTATATGCCGTGTATGATTACTAGCATGTTTAGCCCTAGGTGCTCTGTTACGAATTCTTGGTGGCATGAACTCTTGTGTTGTTTCTCATGTTAGCCCATGCTAGGTTGTTCTATTCTAGCATGTTCGATATCTGTTCTTGCTTCGTAGTATCATGCTAGGTTCCTTGTATCCATTGAGCACGTATTGGATCGCATTGATTGAATTGTTATTATTGTTAAGGTTTAGAATTCGGGTAGATAGCATCATCCGCCCGATGCATAAAGTATCTTGCATCTATGGCAAGGGCGTTCGAGACGCTTCTCCGATCCTTGGACCCCGTGAGGGATTAGCTATCCCAACCGGTAGGCCCCGCAATCTTGGGTGAGGGTGGCGGATCGTTAAATGCCCCAACGGTCGGGATGATGACTTGGCATTGCCTGCGTCCCGGCGATCGGCACGTCCTCGGCGTGTTCGGCCGTAGCCCTTGATTGCCACTGTTAGGGCAAGGACCGCTTCTTGGTGTAAGCCTACCACGGCCGGTTCCTTAGCCTCAGTGCGGTGGTTCAGCCGACATAGTTCACGTGTCGAGTCTCACACACCCTATGTCGGTGACACCGATCCAGAGATTTAGTTAGGCATGGTGATCGAACTCGGGCGGCTTGCCACTAGACCCGGCACCCCCGAGTTTGCAGTAGCATGCGGTGCGCGCTTACGCTCATTACAGCGCCCGATGGAGAGCTCCTCGGGATCTTGAGCGATTGCACCTTTTCGTATCGGCGATGTTGAAGCCGAGGCCGGGACTTGTTCCGTATAGCGCGTTTAGTGTGTTGTGGTATCTTTAGGACTAAGACCACGAGATGGCATCCGAGGTCCAAGTGTGGACTTAGCTATGTGCTCCGCTCTGTGTTTGTACTCATAGCTTTGCATACATTCTTCTAGATGATCATCTATATCGTATTGTACCCGGTTGGGGATTCTTCTTTGGGTAATTCGTTACTCACCCTTATTACGTGGTTTTCCACGGGTGTAATCAAGGCGGGAGGCAGGATGGTGAAGGGAAAGCGTGATCATGGAATCCTGCTGTCATCTCTCGATTATTTTATTTTATTTATCATGACTCTTGACTTTTGTTATTTCCCGAATGCATGTAGGCGGGCACAGAGCCTAGGATGTTTTCTTACGTTTTATGGATTCCAAAGCATATTTGTACTTGTGGATTGTTTTAATGGTTTAAATAAATCTCTGATCAGAGTATGCTTTTAGAAATGTATGTTTTGGTTGTTGAATGTTTCTGTTTTTACTTGGGATCCGAAATGTATTTTTCATAATGTCTTTTATTTTCACTACATGCATTGGGGTAAAGGCCCATTTAGAGCCCCTTTTGGGTCGGGTCTTTACATCATGCTACCATCAAACAGGCTCACAGGCTCACAACACAGGCGCGAGAACTCAAACGCGCTAGCTCTTAACTGCCTACAGCATCCTTTGGTACCCAACTCTCGGTGACACTGAAAATCCTACTTTCCCTCTAAAACCTCATACTTGTAGTCCTCTGACTACCACCGAGCTAGATCTCTTATGCAACCAAACAGGTGCAACCTCAGGAAATGGGTACAAGACTAGCGGGGATGCTATACTCTGGGCGGCCATGGAACCACACCGCACAACAGAGCCAGCGGCCTCAATCTAGGCCTCCTCTCAAAGCCTGGTGCCAACAGGCACAACATCCTTTACAACACAAATCAGCCTTAAACGAGCTTTATGCCCCTCTGAGGAAAGGGAAGGTCACACTCCAAGTGACGGGGCAATGGCACTCAACACAAGAGTCCAAAAACTCGAGCAGCCTAATCTCTAGCATCTCGACCAACAGACATGCCAAGGCCTACTCCTGCATCCCACTCGATGCTCAACAAAAGCTCAGGCTAACTCCTACATCTCACTCGATGCTCAACAAAGCTCAGGCCAACTCTTGCATCTCACTCGATGCTCAACAGAAGCTCAGGCCAACACCTCGGGTGGCAACAACTAGTTCCACACTGGGAATATTCAATCAAAAGAGTGCTTCACTCTACTAGCCCGCTGAAATCCACAAATGGATAAAACCCTGGCAAGCAAACTCCAAACTGCACCCTGGCTACGAGGGCACTAAAAGAACTGGTTGCACAACGACAGCAGGCTTGCAAGAGGGGCAAAGATGGCTCTACATCTGCCTCAAGCCACTAACACGGCAACTTGCCAATCAATCGGGCGACTGGTGGAGACTCAGCTAGTCCATCTCTCTCAAGGGACTACCAAACAGCAAAGGAATGGCACATCTCGGCCTCTGAACAGCAGGGCATCCCAACACACGGATGCTAAACTCAAACCTGGCCAACTGCTTTACTACTAGCAGTAGGACTTTCTCAAACAACGAGCTCTACAGGCATCCACTTGCCAAACTGGGCGGCTCCATCAACGCCAACAAACTTGACGGCAAAAACCTGCTAATCATGCCCTCTCGGGAACCTCTGGGGCTACAAGAGATACTGGGGGGAAAAATGCTGAAACAAACTCTGCCAGCTGGGCTATCTGTGCCCGGGACTCCTCACTTTGCGCTACAAACTGCGCCTGGGTCTCCGCTCTCGATAGTCAAGACCGCCATCAAATCTCTCATGGCTGGAGCACACTCTACTCAAGGAGTCTCACTCTGAGGCGTGCTAGCCTCTACCCCCTCCTCTAGGCAACTCAACTGCCAGGGCCAACTCTGGCCAACGGGCTAAACAACCCTGGACGCGGCCTCAACATCAATACAAACGGTCCAACTCCTCGGTCGGACATGCCAAGCGTCCTGCTCCTCTGAGTGCGATCAACACACTGGCGATCTGCACGAGCACCTCCACCCTCTCACTAGAGGAAAAGCAACAACTGGGCCACAAATGGCCTACGGGAGTCCATGCTCTGCCTCCCTCTAGGCGCGATCGACACACTGGCGATCTGCACAAAGCATAAAAGCTGGCCCACACTGGGGCTCTCACTGCTCAACAAGCTGCTCGCACTGCGGGAAAGTTGACATGATGGCTCTCTAAGCCCAAACCAACAATGAGTCAGAACCTACTCGTCTCCGCTCCAAAACTCTACACAAGGCATAAAAGCTAGATGAAAAGTATTGTAAATTCTTACCCCTTAGCTTAATTGAACTCCGACAAACCTGGCGCCCGTGGAGTGCTGATGATCATGGGAGCAAACAACCTACAAAGCAGGTTAGTCTACAGAATCTATGACTCGTGCTCTCGATACCAAGCGTGATTGAACCCGACCCAAAACATGGTCCTAAACCGGGGTTCTCACTCAAGATGCAAGTTAAATATGATAACAAGCGGTTTAGTGCTCATATTTAAAAACCATTCAAAACATATGAGAAGGGGAACCCTTAAAACATAAACCACAGCTTTTTCATTTAAACCATCCAACGAAGTAAAACCACACAGCCAAAGATTTATAAAATCATACAATACAATTTAAACAACTTTTTAAACAATGTTCCCTAGGACTCTGTCCATCTACATCTTTGAATAAACAATGCAACAATAAAAGATAGAGTGCCGGCGGCTCCCCATGATCAATCAGCTCCCTCCGCTAGCCCTCCTGGTGTTGTCCCAAGCTACCTGAAAGATAAATAAGGGTGAGTATAAAGATACTCAGTAAGAATCCCCAACCGGGGTACAATACGATACATCCGTCATCTAGCACCTCAACAAGCAAGCAAATAGCCATCAACACAGATTATAGCTCAACGAGCTCATAAGAAAAGATCTGGAACCATCGAAAGTCTCCTACTTCCGGAATCATCGGAAGTCTCCTACTTCCGGCCTAATGATTGGTTCTCATAACCAATCCCGGGACATCTCCGAGGGTCTTTCTCCCTCGGCCAATTGATCAGCTCAAAAACTGATCCCAAGATGTCCGACACCCTCGAGGGTCTTTCTGCCTCGACCAATTGATTAGGTCAAAAGCCAATCCCAATGGGTGTCCTCAAGGGCCTCTTACCCTCGCTATACATCTGGACTATCGGGAGAGTACCCGAAGTCTGGCTCTAAACTGCAAGGAATGGTGTACTCACGAACATTAGCTCGGGGGAGCTCTCCGAACTGGCAACTAACGCGTGTGCGCGCACACCGCATGCTCTCTGAAACCGGCATAAATGCGGGGGCCTAATGGCAAACTACGTGGGCCAGGTACGCATGCCTATGACTCGGAAGCGGTGTCACTGATCACAGTAGCGAAAGGCCCTCGGTGCTCATCATGCGGCTGATCCACCGACCTGAAGCTAAGAACCGGCCAAGGTAGGCTTACACCGTTGGCAGGGTTCCGCTCTAGCAGGCACAAACTAGGCGTTGGCCGGAGTGGGCAGCTAAGTCCACAACCGGCAAGTCGGGGGGGGTAGCAAGATACGTTATGTTACGCACACTTTACTCCCAACCTGAGCTACTAGGGACAAAGTACGTTTTGTCCGCTCAGCCTCTGGATGATGACAAACCCTACAACTCTATCTAAGAGTACAGAGCAAAAATCAATGATTCCTGGCTAGCAAGCAATGACTGACATAAATCACATTACCTAGCAAGATACTACAACTAAGCGGGAATCACAAGCATCTTTGTGAGAACAAACCTAGCATGGCACTAACATGTAAAATCAGGCAAACATGCTAGCAAGAATTCAATCAACTGCTTTATCTCTAACATGCTCATAACAATCAGCAAACAAGCAAGGCATATCGAGATATATCGCAGGGTCCACACAACCACGGTAAGAAATCCTTACTTGGGACAAGCAGAAAACAATAATTATAATAAATCTATGAGCGAATCCTCGAGCCTCTAATCGATTCCCGAACAGCCTGAACATCAAAAAAAGCACCCAAATCACATACATAAACAACCCAATAAATCAACAACCGACCAACAAAATCAGGGCCCAACGAAGAAAAGACTAAAGGAAATACCATCCGAGAAGCCACAAGGCTCGGGGCAAACCAACACACACAAGCAGTCGGCGTCGGCAGGCGTAGGTCGGCCGGGCGCGAGCATCGGGCGACCGGGGCTCGGACACGCGCAGAGAGCACGCTGGGCTGGCGCTGAAGCGCGCTGGCGAAGAGGACGAGGCGCGGCGCGGCGCGCGCGCGCGCGCGGCTTCGGCACGATGGGCGGGCGGCGCGCGCGCAGCTCAACAAGCACAGGGGCGCGCGCGGGGCGACGCGACGCGACGGGCTCGGGCGCTCGATCCAACGCGCATCGCCTTTGTCGAGGGACGGCGAGCTGCGCTGAGCGCGCGGCGCGACGGGTTGGCGGCTTCGGACGAGGCGAGCTGGCTCGGGGACGGCCTAGGCGTGGCAGATCTGGGCGACGCAGGGGCTTGGGCGACGCGGGCTTGGGCGAGCAGGGCTGGGCTCGACGCGCACGGGTGAGCTGGGGTCGAGCTCGGGCGGCCAGGGGCTCGGGCTGGGCTGCTAGGGGGGCGAGCTGGGGCGCTCGGGCAGGGAGGAGAGGGCCAAGGGGGGGGCTCGGGCTGGAGGAGAGAGAAAGGGGAAAAATGTGGGAAAAATGGATTTTTTTTCCTTTTTTTCTTTTCTTTTTCTCTTTTATTTAAATTCCAACCTTATCCAAATAAATCCAATTATCCATTTTCCAATTTTTCCAAAAATCCTTAAAATCCTTAAATCTCATTTCCCGGCTTCGTCCTTCGAGACCCGACCGAAGCAACCTTTCCAAACAAAAAAACTCACTGAAATCAACCTCCCAAACCAATACTGAAGGCCCGGCTCGAATCCCGAAGGAAACACCCAAACAACCATCATATTGCCCAAAACCCAAATCACAACCGAACTCCCAAACGAAGAGCCCAAACATCTCGGGACTCGCAGCCCACAACAAACAAGCCTCAAGAAAGGCAGGAGTTGCCTCGAAGCCCTGAAAATCCACAAATCCTGCCTAGGGAGCAAAAAGACCAAAATGCCCCTAAGGGTCCAAACAGCACTAACGGCCCAACCGTACCACTGAATCTGAACCGGATGCTCCTCGAGAACCGGGATAGAAACTGGGCCGTTACAATGGCGGCAAGCAAGGGCGACGACAGCACTGGGCGGCGAGGCAAGGGGCTAGGCGACGGCTAGGGTTTCCTTTTTCCTTCTCTTTTTTCCTCTTTTTCTTTTCCTTCCTAAAATTAAATCAACTTTGGAGAATCTCAAAATCCCTTCCCAAGGCTTGCCTCCTTCGAGTCCTAGCTGACGCTTTATTTTCCTTTAATTAAATCCAAGCTTCCAATTCCCTTAAGTCTAGGGCCCGAATTGTAAAGACCCGACCCAAAAGGGGCTCTAAATGGCCTTTACCCCAATGCATGTATTGAAAATAAAAGACATTATGAAAAATACATTTCGGATTCCAAGTAAAAACAGAAACATTCAACAACCAAAACATACATTTCTAAAAGCATACTCTGATCAGAGATTTATTTAAACCATTTAAACAATCCACAAGTACAAATATGCTGGAATCCATAAAACGTAAGAAAACATCCTGGGGCTCTGTGCCCGTCTACATGCATTCAGGGGAAATAACAAAAGTCAAGAGTCATGATAAAATAAAATGGTCAGAGATGACAGCAGGATTCCATGATCACAGCTCCTCCTTCAGCCATCCTGCCTCGCGCCATGGTTACTCCGAAAGATAAGTAAGGGTGAGTAACGAATTACTCAAGAAGAATCCCCAACCGGGGTACAATACGATGCACATGGTCATCTAGATGAATGTATGCAGGCTATGAGTACAAACACAGAATAGAGCACATAGCTTAAGTCCACACTTGGACCTCGGATGCCAACTCAGGGTCTTAGTCCGGAAATAAATCCACCACACAATACGCCCTATACGAGAAACGAGTCGGCCTCGGCACTGTCTCACCGTCGTCACGAAAGGTGCACTAGCTCAAGATCGAGGAGCTCTCCGGTCGTTGCTGTAATGAGCGTAAGCGCGCGCGCGCTGCGTGCATCTGCGGACTATGGGGGTGCCGGGTCTAGTGGCAAGTCGCCCATGTCCGATCCACCACGCCTAACTAAATCTACGGATCGGTGTCATTGACATAGGGTGTGAGACTGGACACGTGAACTATGTCGGCTGAACCACCGCACTTTGAGGCTAAGGAACCGGTCGCGTAGGCTTACACCAGGAAGCGGTCCTTGCTCTAACAGGTGGCAATCAAGGGCTACGACCGAACACGCTGAGGACGTGCCAACTGCCGGGGACTAGGCATTGCCAAGTCATCATCCCGACCGTTGGGGTATCGCTTAGACTACCACCCTCACCCAAGATTGCAGGGCCTACCGGTTGGGATAGCTAATCCCTCACGGGGTCCAAGGACGGAGAACTGTCTCGAACGTCCTTGCCATAGATGCAAGATACTTTATGCATCGGGCCCGGATGATGCTATCTACGAATTCTAACTGTCTTAACAATCAACCAAACAATCCAATACGTGCTCGAAAGAATCAAAGAGACCTAGCATGGTACTACTGAACAAGAATGAATATGAGCATGCGAGCGGAACAACCTAGCATGGACTAACATGAAAGAACAACATACGAAGTCATGCAAGTCAGGAATTCAGTACAGAGCAACTAAACTATACATGCTGATAATCACAAACAAACATACAACATCAATCACATAGAACATCGCAGGTCCACACAACTCCGGTGAAGAAATCCTTACCTTGGCCAGAGGCGTGACACACAAAATCCTACGCTGCGATCGATCCAGAGCTAGCTAACGAGAACCTAACAAACACAATAGAAATCACAATCATAGCCCTAAAATATAATAAAACAAGTAGGCTCGGCTCGGGGCACTCTGCGGCACACGACGACGGGAGTGAAATCTTCGCCGTGCAGGCGGTTGGTCTTGGTGGCGGGCGCGTCATGGCGCTGGCTGCTTGTGTGGACACGCTCTGAGCACGCGCGACGCAGCGAAAGCGCTGGCGCTGGGCGAAGCGGTGGCGAAGCACAAGCAGCGTCTGGGCGTGCGGGCGAGCGGCTCGAGAAGCGCGGCGCGCGGACACGGCGTCTCGCTGCTGCGGGCGAGGCCCGGGCGTCGCGATGGGACGGATCTGGCGCGGCGGCTTGGTGTGCGGCGGCGCGGCAGGGCTGACCGGCGCGTCGGGCGCGTCTGCTGCGCGGGCAGATTCGAACGGCTGGCTGGCGCGCGACGGGCTCAACCAGTGCGATCGGGCGATGGCTTCCCTCGGCCGCGACTGGCGTCGCGACAAGCGATCTGCGATCCTCGGCCGGATCTGGTGCGGTGGCTGGTCGAGGGCGTCTCTGCGGCAAGGCGTGGTGCGACAGCCGTTACAGTGCGGGTTAGGCGTCTTTGCTTTCGGCCGGTTAGGCGGCGGTGGATCTGCTGGTGCCGGGCGGATCTGGCTTTGGCCGGGAGTCGGCTTGTGCGGCAAAGTGAGGTGTTGGAGAAGAAATGCAAACCTAGCTTCCTTTCTCTTTTAACCAAATACAACAAAACTCCAAAACCCAAGGCTAACCATAAAATGACCCGGAAGGAGCAACAAGAGCTCTCAATAGCTCAACTGCACGCATCCCCACAAGCTTTCACGGAGACCGGGTTCAAAACCCAGTGCAACACAAATTCCTTTATTTTTACTTTTGCATCAAACCTTGCTCAACCCTTCCACAAAGCCTCACAAACCTACATAAATTCATCCAATATTTTTAGCAACTAGAAAAGAGATAAACGGTATGCCTGACGGTCCGACCAAATTTCCAAAATACCCCTTGGGCATACGGAAGACCGGGATGAAAACACGGGCCGTTACAATATTCCCTCCTTTTATGACTTTCGTCCTCGAAAGTCCTTAAAACTCAAACAAAGACAGATCACGAAATCTCATCCCGTCTTCCCCGCTTACGAGCGACCTCCTCTGCGAACTCGACTCCTCCACTAAACTTTTACCAAAGCGGATCTCACGATTATGCAACGTCTTCGTCTCAAAGACCGAGAATACTCACGGGCTTCCCCTCGAAGCTCAAATCCTCGATCGGTGCAAAGGCCCAAAGTCCACAATGAGCGATGGGTCCGACACATCTTGCCTCACACCGTCACAGGAGAACGCGCACACGGTGACAATGACGAGAAAGAGCTAACCAATATGCAACTCGCCAATCCTTTCGAGAATCTCAAATGGTTCAACAACAGGAGGCTCCACTTCTCCCGCTTACCAACCTCAACACAACTCACAACGGCACAACTTTAAAACTACGCATTGTCCAACCTCAAACTCTAAAACTCGACGCGAACATCGGCGTAACTTTTTCTGCTGCTCACGAGCTAACAACACTAGCTCTAAACTCCTACACATCACCTCCGGTCAAATCAAAGCAACTCGGGACCCAAAACAAAATTGATGGCCACCAACCTTTTCTTAGAACTCTTTGGAATCTGCAGTACTTACCTTGCAATGCCTCAATGGAACCACAGAACCGACGTGGCGAGAAGCGCAACCAAAGGCAACCTCATAAAACCACTCTAGTCTTCCATTTGCCTAATCACGGAAACACCAACTCGCAACAAGCTCCAAAGGTTCGGATCACTCCTCCCAAAAGACCATCGGTCGAGAGGGTGAAAACACTACTGAAATCGCACGCACGGCTCATAAGCCTCTTAACAACGCTCTCTCGAACCACGGTTCATCACGCACTACCTAGAAAAATCTTTGTTGCCACACTCTGGAGCCAACAACTCCCGGCTGGCCCGACATGCCACTACTCCACAGAATGACATCTCCACCTAGGTGAGGTGCGAGCTCTAGCTACTGAAGCCAATCCTCCAAAAATCCGAACCCACACAACAACCTCAACTAGCTGACAGCTCCCACACGGAAACTTACAATCCAACAACTTGAGTGCTACGAACTAGGAAGCTCAAACAACTACAAAGCGCATAGCTATGCCAATCCACTCAACTCTAGCTTGGCTCAAATCACTGTTTGGACAAGTCACCGCCAACAACCTAGGCCCTAAAGGGCTCCCTCCACCAAGCCTACCTCCATGCAAGCACGGAACGAAGCTTGCCTCAAATATGAAGCACATCTCACAAGTCCAAGCGATAACACATACAGGCTTAACCCTCTAGCTTTGGCTTATTGCACCTTCCCACCGAAACTTCATAAACGGAACTCCACTACTCGGTTAACACCAACTACCAGGAACCAGATTACCAAAAATGGCTGGCAGAGCACAAACCACACTAACCAAGCAAAGATCCTAAAAAGGTCAAGACCCTAATCCATCCACAATGGTGCAACCTCAACCCACAATCGATACAAAGGAGTTCTTCCACTACAAAGGTGCAACATCTTCCAAGCCAACACACAAAAATCTTAACCAACTAGGCCAAACATTCATAAGAGGCGAGAACAACCTTTTCTGCGGCCTCTAGGACACCATCCAAGAATCCGCTTAGCTGGACAAACGACTACTTCCAAGCGACCAACAAACTTTTCTTTCAAGCTAGCGCTTCCACCATTAACTCCAAGACCAAGGGAGTAACGACAACTCCCGAAGGAAGCGGCTCATACAAGCGGACAACCAACGGACGAGAGAACTCCACATACGCTCACTGTCTTGCTCCACCAGAGCAACAACATCTAATCTCACGGGGCACAACAAGGGTCCATCTCGCATGAACCTCCAAATGCCAAGCGGGGCAACTCAACAACACGGAAGCGGGAAAAACAACCAACATGGCACAAACCACTCGCCCCCACGAGCAAAACTAAACTCTAGCAACTCCAATCCACACCTTGGTCAACACCAAGCATCAACTTGCCACCACACCGAAACCACTCCGGACTTTTCTCCAAATAAACACTAGCTTGCTAGTCTACCAAGATCGCTAGCAACTCCACCGAGGCTACAAACTACACGCCTCCAGCCTAGCCAAGCTGAAACTCACTAGCTGGGCTGGTGAGCTCTGGAGAGGCTCTCCACAACCTAGGGTTCTTGGCAGCCCTCGACACACTGCTAGGCATACGATCTAATGGACAATTGCTCGAACAAACAACTCCAATTTCCAGCATCCCAACCATGTGGCCAACTCCAACTCCTTGGGAACCTAGAGGACCGGCGCTGAGAATCGTCATCCTCCTACTCAAAGCATCGGCCACAACATAACTTCTACCCAAGGAAGGATCCGAACAACTCTCTTAGCCATGTCGATCAGAAACCACGCAGCTTAGCTACCACCGCTCTTGTTCAGTTTCTAACTGAACTCCAACCAACGATCAACAAGAAGATCCGCCAACCAAGCTTAGGCCCAAATTAACAAATCTTGCCTAAGCAACAACTTGATACCACGAGCACGGTATCCTTACCACCTCAACCAAAGCCTTACAACATCCATCTGGAGTCCAACTTCTCCAGGAACTGAGCACTAGATCTCCAAAGCAAACCCTACATGGATCTGAAACTCTCGCCACAGAACGAACCACACAAAACACACTTGTGTGCACAACTCTCAACCTTCCTTTAGAGATCCAAGACCAACAAGCATTTTTCCCAAAAGCAACGCTAACTCCTGGCAGAGATACAAACAATCCAAGGAACACCAAAAGTTCCATCTCCACACGATACTCGAAGCTGAGGCAACCTTGCTCTACCAAAGCATAACCATGCCAAACCAAACTTACTTTGTACCAAGCCTCAACCAAGGGTGCTTACCTCTAAGGCATCCAAAACCTCTCGCAAAGCATCAGCTCATCTCGCCTCATAGGCATCCAGCTCATCTCATGAGCATCCAACTCAGGGTCCCTCTGCTGGACCAAACTCGCAACTACAATGCTCAACTCTCCTCAGATTTAGGCACTCGAAGGTAGTTGACCGCACTACCAACCACAAAGAAAATCTCTTGGCCTTAACACTAGCGCGAGACTCACGCGCACCAACATTTACCAACCGGCAACCTGTTGACTTACTCAACCTCCAGAAACACTGGGAAGAGGCTCCGGCTCCTCTCGAGCATCCTTTCGCTTGTAGTCCATCGACTACCACCGAACTAGTCCTCCGCACGACCTAAGCGGGTGCAAGCGCCGCCATAAGCAGATCCAAGGCTAAAGGAGTCTGTTTGAACTCGAACGGCATAGAACCATCTGCTATGCCCAAGCCAAACTCAAGCTCGAACCGGACTTAGTGCCAAAGTGGCACACCAACCAATGCACCTCAAGTGCTACTACTACCAAATCCACACATCGAGGAAGTGGGAGTTTGTTAAACAACAAAGAGGCTCGCAAGGAGGCAAAGATGACCCTTCATCTGCCTCAAGCCACTAACACGGCAACTTGCCAAACAATCGGGCGACTGGTGGAGACTCTGCTAGTCCACCTCTCACAAGGGACTTCCACCACCATCGATGAACCAAGCGGCCACGAGGCGGCACACCTCGGCCTCTAAGCAGCGGGGCATCCCACACACGGATGCTAAACTCAAACACGGCCAACTACTTTACTACTAGCGGTAGGACTTACTAAAACATCGAGCTCTCTGGGCATCCATTTGCCAACACGGAAGTCTCCATCAACGCCAACAAACTCATCCTGAATAAACTGCTGATCATGCCCTCCGGGAACCTCAGGGGCTACAAGAACTCTTTGGGGAAAAATTTGAAGCAAACTCGTCATTTGGGCTATCTGTGCCGGGACTCCTCACTACGCGCTACAAAGCTGCGCCTAGGTCTCCGCTCTCGATAGCTAAATACCGCCATCAAATCTCTCATGGTGGAGCACACTCTGCTCAAGGAGTCTCACTGAGGCGCTGCTAGCCTCTACCCCCTCCTCTAGGCAACTCAAGCTGCAGGGGCCAAATCGGCATGCGGGCCTAACAACCCTGGACGCGGCCTCAACATCAACACGATCGGTCCAACTCCTCGGTCGGATATGCCAAGCGCCCTGCTCCTGCGGGTGCGATCAACATCTTGGCGATCTGCGCACGAAGCACCACCACCCTCTCACTAGGGAAAAGCGACCCCGGGCCACAAATGGCCAGCGGAGTCTAAGCTGCGCCTCCCTGCGGAGCGATGTCCCGGGGGCATCCGAATCTATCTGGATACCTCAACAAGCCGCTAAACAAGCTGCTGCGCGACTGCTGAGAAAGTTGGCATGATGGCTCACTAAGCCCAAACCAACAACGAGTCGAACACCGCTCGTCTCCGCTCCACAACACTACACAAGGCATACACAAGATGGCAGGTGTATTGTAAATTCTTAACCCTTTTTCTTTCTAAAACAATAAACCTAGGCGTACTGATGATGGTGAGAGTCTTTGGTGATCATGGAAGGATGACCTACAACAAAAGGTCGAGTCTACATAATCTATGACTACGAGCTCGATACCAAGCTGTAAAGACCCAGACCCAAAAGGGGCTCTAAATGGCCTTTACCCCAATGCATGTATTGAAAATAAAAGACATTATGAAAAATACATTTTGATTCCAAGTAAAAAGCAGAAACATTCAACAACCAAAACATACATTTCTAAAAGCATACTACGATCGAGAGATTTATTTAAACCATTTAAACAATCCACAAGTACAAATATCTTTGGAATCCATAAACGTAAGAAAACATCACGGGGCTCTGTGTGCGTCTACATGCATTCGGGGAAATAACAAAAGTCAAGAGTCATGATAAAATAAAATGGTCGAGAGATGATGTGAGGATTCCATGATCAGCTCCTCCTTGACCATCTGCCTCGCGCCATGGTTACTGAAAGATAAGTAAGGGTGAGTAACAAATTACTCGAGTAAGAATCCCCAACCGGAGTACAATACGATGCACATGGTCATCTAGATGAATGTATGCGAGCTATGAGTACAAACACGAATAGAGCACATAGCTTAAGTCCACACTTGGACCTCGGATGCCAACTCGGGGTCTTAGTCAGGAAATAAATCCACCACACAATACGCCCTATACGAGAAAGCGAGTCCGGCCTCGGCATCATTGTCGATACTGAAAGGTGCACTAGCTCAAGATCGAGGAGCTCTCCGGTCGGGCTTTGTAATGGCGTAAGCGCGCCTTTGCGTGCTCACTGCGAGACTATGGGGTGCCGGGTCTAGTGGCAAGTTGCCCATATTCGGATACCACGCCTAACTAAATCTACGGATCGGTGTCAGCGACATAGGGTGTGAGACACGGACACGTGAACTATGTCGGCTGAACCACCGCACTTTGAGGCTAAGGAACCGTCGCGGTAGGCTTACACCGAGAAGCGGTCCTTGCCCTAACAGTGGCAATCAAAGGCTACGCCCGAACACGGCGAGGGCGTGCCGATCGCCGAGGACTAGGCATTGCCAAGTCATCATCCCGGCCGTTGGGGTATCGCAGACTACCACCCTCACCCAAGATTGCGGGGGCCTACCGGTTGGGATAGCTAATCCCTCACGGGGTCCAGGACGGAGCTGTCTCGAACGTCCTTGCCATAGATGCAAGATACTTTATGCATCGGGCCGGATGATGCTATCTACCGAATTCTAACTTTGTCTTAACAATCGAGCAAACAATCCAATACGTGCTCGAAAGAATACAATGAGACCTAGCATGGTACTACAGAACAATAATGAATATGAGCATGCGAGCGGAACAACCTAGCATGGACTAACATGAAAGAACAACATACGAAGTCATGCGATCGAGAATTCAAGATGCAGAGCACCTAAACTATACATGCTGATAATCACAAACAAACATACAACATCAATCACATAGAACATCGCGGGGTCCACACAACTCCGGTAAGAAATCCTTACCTTGGCCGGGAGGCAACTACACACAAAATCCTACGCTGCGATCGATCCCGAGCTAGCTAACGAGAACCTAACAAACACAATAGAAATCACAATCATAGCCCTAAAATATAATAAAACAAGCAGGCTCGGCTCGGGGCACTCACACGGCACGCACGACGACGACAGTGAAGTCGCTGGCGGTAGTGCAGGTGGGCTGGCGCTGGTGGCGCGGGGGCGCTGGCGCTTGCGTGTGTGACACTGTATTTGGAGCACGGCACGGGCGTAAAGCGTGGCGCTGGCGAAGCGGCTGAGCACAAGCGAGCGTCTGGGCGTGCGGGCGAGCGGCTCGGAGCGAAGGCGCGCGGACACGGGCGATCTGCTGCTGCGCTGAATGGCCCGGGCGTCGCGATGGGACGGATCTGGCATTTCTTGGTGTCGACGGCAGAGGTGGCCGACCGCGCGTTCAGGCGTCTTTGCTCGGCGATCTGAGCGGCTGCTTTGCGCGCGACGGGCTCATCAGTGCGATCGGGCGATGGCTTCCCTCGGCTGCGACTGGCGTCGCGACAAGCGATCTGCGATCTCTCGGCCGGATCTGGTGCGGCGGCTGGTCGGTCGGCGTCTGCGGCGGCGGCAAAGCGGTGCTGCGACAGCCGTTCAGTGCGGGTTGGGCGTCTTTGCTTTCGGCCGGTTGGGCGACGGTGGATCTGCTGTGCGCGGGCGGATCTCTTTGGTTGGGGAGGCGGCTTGTGCGGCAAAGTGAGGTGTTGGAGAAGAAATGCAAACCTAGCTTCCTTTCTCTTTTAACCAAATACAACAAAACTCCAAAACCCAAGGCTAACCATAAAATGACCCGGAAGGAGCAACAAGAGCTCTCAATAGCTCAACTGGCACGCATCCCCACAAGCTTTCCTGGAGACCCGGGTTCAAAACCCAGCTGCAACACAAATTCCTTTATTTTTACTTTTGCATCAAACCTTGCTCAACCCTTCCACAAAGCCTCACAAACCTACATAAATTCATCCAATATTTTTAGCAACTAGAAAAGACATAAACGTCCCTGACGGCCCGACCAAATTTCCAAAATACCCCTTGGGCATACCTGGAAGACCGGGATGAAAACCTGGGCCGTTACACAAATCTCCCAAGGAACCCTTAAAAGAAATTTCCTATTTCACCCCCGACCAATAAACCGTCAAAAACCTTAACAAATCCAACTGCTCCTGGAAACAATGCTACAAAAACCTTATCTCACAATTAACAGAAATCTGGGCTGTTACAACACTAGCTTGCCAGCAGCGCCTAGCCTCGTGTCACCGTGCCATGTGAGTGCTCTCGAGTCGAGCCTGCTATTTTATTATTTTTAGGCTTATAGATGTTTATTATTATTGTGTTTGCTAGGTTCCGTTAGCTAGCTCGGGATTGTTCACAGCTTAGGATTTGTGTGTAGAAGCCTCCCGACCAAGGTAAGGATTTCTTACCGGTGTGTGTGGGCCCTGCGCTATTGCATGTGATTGCTGTTTGTATGCTTGTTTGTGATTATCAGCATGTATAGTGATAGGTGCTCTGTTCTGAATTTCCGACTGGCATGATTTCTTATGTTGTTTCTCATGTTAGTCCATGCTAGGTTGTTCCGTTCTGGCATGCTCATATCTGTTCTTGCTTCGTAGTACCATGCTAGGCTCGTTGTATCTGTTGAACACGTTTTGGATTGTATTGGATTGTTTGTTATTGATATGATAGGTTAGAGTGTGGGTAGGTAGCATCATCCGGGCCCGATGCATAATGTATGCATCCTTGGCAGGTACGTCCGAGGTAGTACTCCGTCCCTGGACCCCGTTAGGGTTTAGCTAACCCGACCAGTACGCCCTGCAATCTTGGGTGAGGGTGGCAGACTGTTAAATGCCCCAATGGTCGGGATGATGACTTGGCATTGCCTCGTCCCCGGCAGCAAGCACGTCCTCAGCGTGTTCGGCAGTAGCCCCTGATTGCCACCTGTTAGTGCAAGGACGACTTCCTGGTGTAAGCCTACCACGACCGATTCCTTAGCCTCAGGTGCGGTGGTTCAGGCTGACATAGTTCACGTGTCCAGGTCCCACAGCCCTATGTCAGTGTGTAACGGCCCAGGTTTTCATCCCGGTCTTCCAGGTATGCCCAAGGGGTATTTTGGAAATTTGGTCGGGCCGTCAGGGCCGTTTATGTCTTTTCTAGTTGCTAAAAATATTGGATGAATTTATGTAGGTTTGTGAGGCTTTGTGGAAGGGTTGAGCAAGGTTTGATGCAAAAGTAAAAATAAAGGAATTTGTGTTGCAGCTGGGTTTTGAACCCGGGTCTCCAGGAAAGCTTGTGGGGATGCGTGCCAGTTGAGCTATTGAGAGCTCTTGTTGCTCCTTCCGGGTCATTTTATGGTTAGCCTTGGGTTTTGGAGTTTTGTTGTATTTGGTTAAAAGAGAAAGGAAGCTAGGTTTGCATTTCTTCTCCAACACCTCACTTTGCCGCACAAGCCAGCCTCCCGGCCAGATCCAGATCCGCGGCACGGCTGCAGATCCACCGTCGCCCAACCGGCCGAGCAAAGACGCCTAACCCGCACAGCGAGCGGCTGTCGCAGCCACCGCCTGCGCGCGCGAGCGCCCTCGACCAAGCAGTTGCACGAGATCCGGCCGAGGATCGCAGATCGCTTATCGCCACGCCCAGTCGCGGCCGAGGGAAGCCATCGCCCAGATCGCACGATGAGCCCGTCGCGCGCCAGCCAGCCGTTCAGATCTGCCGGCGGCACGCCCGAAGCGCGTCGGTCGCCCTATCGCGTCGCACACCAGCGGCCGCCAGATCCATCCATCGTGACGCCCGATTCGCGCAGCAGATCAGATCGCCGTATCCGCGCGCCGCGCTCCGAGCCGCTTCGCCCGCCACGCCGAGACGCTTCGCTTGTGCTCGGCCGCTTCGCCCGGCGCTCGCGCGCCTTCGCCCGTCTGCCGTGCTCCAGTAGCGTGTCGTCGCGCAGCTGCGCGCGCCAGCGCGCCAGCGCCAGGCCAGCGCACCGGCAAGAAGCGGCGGCTTTTTCGGCCCGTGTCGTGCGCCGTGTGAGTGCCGGCCGAGCCAGCTGCGCTTGTTTTATTATATTTTAGGGCTATGATTGTGATTTCTATTGTGTTTGTTAGGTTCTCGTTAGCTAGGTCGGGATCGATCGCGGCGTAGGATTTTGTGTGTAGTTGCCTCCCGGCCGAGGTAAGGATTTCTTACCGGAGTTGTGTGGACCTGCGATGTTCTATGTGATTGATGTTGTATGTTTGTTTGTGATTATCGGCATGTATAGTTTAGGTGCTCTGTCTTGAATTCGATGGCATGACTTCGTATGTTGTTCTTTCATGTTAGTCCATGCTAGGTTGTTCCGTTACGGCATGCTCATATTCATTCTTGTTACGTAGTACCATGCTAGGTCTGTTGTATTCTTTCGAGCACGTATTGGATTGTTTGCTGATTGTTAAGACAGGTTAGAATTGGGTAGATAGCATCATCCGGGCCCGATGCATAAAGTATCTTGCATCTATGGCAAGGGCGTTCGAGACGATTCTCCGTCCTTGGACCCCGTGAGGGATTAGCTATCCCAACCGGTAGGCCCTGCAATCTTGGGTGAGGGTGGTAGTCTAAGCGATACCCCAACGGTCGGGATGATGACTTGGCAATGCCTAGTCCCCGGCAGTCGGCACGTCCTCAGCGTGTTCGGCCGTAGCCCTTGATTGCCACTGTTAGGGCAAGGACCGCTTCTGGTGTAAGCCTACCGCGACGGTTTCTTAGCCTCGGTGCGGTGGTTCAGGTGACATAGTTCACGTGTCGAGGTCTCACACCCTATGTCGGTGACACCGATCCGAGATTTAGTTAGGCGTGGTGGACTGGACATGGGCGACTTGCCACTAGACCCGGCACCCCATAGTCTGCAAAGAGCACGCGATGCGCGCTTACGCTCATTACGGCGCCGACCGGAGAGCTCCTCGGGATCTTGAGCTAGTGCACCTTTCGTATCGACGATGAAGAGATGTGGCCGAGGCCGGGACTCGTTTCTCGTATAGGGCGTATTGTGTGGTGGATTTATTTAGGACTAAGACCACGAGTTGGCATCCGAGGTCCAAGTGTGGACTTAAGCTATGTGCTCTATTCTGTGTTTGTACTCTTAGCTCGCATACATTCATCTAGATGACCATGTGCATCGTATTGTACCCCGGTTGGGGATTCTTCTTGAGTAATTCGTTACTCACCCTTACTTATCTTTCGGTAACCATGGCGCGAGGCGGGATGGTGAAGGAGGAGCTGTGATCATGGAATCATTTGTCATCTCGACCATTTTATTTTATCATGACTCTTGACTTTTGTTATTTCCCCGAATGCATGTAGGCGGGCACAGAGCCCCGGGATGTTTTCTTACGTTTTATGGATTCCGGCATATTTGTACTTGTGGATTGTTTAAATGGTTTAAATAAATCTACGATCGAGTATGCTTTTAGAAATGTATGTTTTGGTTGTTGAATGTTTCTGTTTTTACTTGGAATCCGAAATGTATTTTTCATAATGTCTTTTATTTTCAATACATGCATTGGGGTAAAGGCCATTTAGAGCCCCTTTTGGGTCGGGTCTTTACAGGAATATTCCAGACTAAGACCCTGAGTTGGCATCCGAAGATTATGTGGATTTAAGCTATGTGCTCCATTCTGTGTTTATATTCATAGCTTGCATACATTCATCTAGATGACCATGTATATCGTATTGTACCCCGGTTGGGGATTCTTACTGGGTAATTCGTTACTCACCCTTATTTTGTGGTTTTCCACAGGTAACCAAGGTGCGAGACAGGATGGCTGAAGGAGGAGCTGTGATCATGGGAATCCTGCTGTCGTCTCTAACTTTTTATATTATGACTCTTGTCTTTTATTTTCCCCTGAATGCATGTAGCCGGGCACGGAGCCCTAGGATGTTTTCTAAATGTTTTGTGGATTCCAGCATTGTTGTATCTGGAAGGTTTTGAATGATTTTAATAAATCTCTGATCTGAGTAAACTTTGGAAATGTATTTGTCCTGGAACAGGTGCTTGGAGACAGGAACAGGTTTCAGCAAACTGTAATGATTTATGTTTGAATGTTGAATGTTTTATGTTTTTAATTGGAATCTGAAATCACATTTGCATATTGTCCTTCACTTTGAATGCATGCATTGGGGTAAAGGCCCATTTAGATCCCTTTTTTGGATCGGGTCTTTACATTCCACCAGGTAACATGGGACAGCACTGGGACGGCTAGCGGAGGGAGCTGATTGATCATGGGAACTGCCGGCACTCTGTCGTTTATTGTTTGCATTTATTTATTCAGCATGTAGATGGACAGATGTCCTAGGGGAATGATGTTAAAGTTCTTTAAACTGTTTTGAATGTTCTTTTATAAATACTGGCCAGACTTGTTTTACCTTGTTGGATTTGCTTTATCTAAATTCTTGGTTATGTTTTAAGTGTTCCCCATTTCCCTAATGTTTTGAAAAGTTTTAAATATGAGCACTAAACCGCTTGTTGAAATATTTAACTTGCATGCTGAGTGGGGACCTAGGTTTAGGATCGTATTTCAGGTCGGGTTCTTAAACCCTCTCAGTGTCCTCAGCAATCCAGAAATGTAATCTATCGTAATTTCATCCCATTTCCACTGTGAAACACTCAACGGCTGCAACAGACCTGCTGGTTTCTGTCTAGGAGCCTTCACTTGCTGACAATAGAGACACCGACTAACAAACTCAACTATATCTCCTTTCATGCCCATCCACCAAAATGTCTGCTTGAGATCCTGATACATTTTGGTACCTCCTGAGTGCCAAGTAAATGGGGAGCTATGAGTCTCGGTAAGCAATTCTGCTCGTAGCTCGGCGTCGTTTGGGATGCACTGTAAGAGCCTAACCCATTGCTAGCCAAGATATTGTCCGCTTTGACCCACTGGCCTCACGGATTTGTTTGTCCCCCATGGAGAAAACGCGTCTGTGTGGCCAGTTGGCCAAAGCGAACAATATCTTAGCTAGTGATGGGTCGGGCTGTTACGGATGGTACAGAGCCAGGCATTCAGGCTGATGTGCCGGGTCCATCGGGATGTTGGACCTTTAAGGGGAGGTGGAAACCCATGGGGGAATCCCACATCGGTTGGGAAGGGGAACGAAGCACTACTTATAAAGGGTGTGGACACCTTTCCCTAGCAAGACGCGTTTTCTCCATGGGGGGAGAAACAAATCCGTGAGGCCAGTGGGCCAAAGCGAACAATATCTTGGTTAGCGATGGATCAGGCTGTTACAGATGGTATCAGAGCGAAGCATCGGACAGGTGTGTTGGGTCTATCGGGACGCTGGACCTCTAAAGGGAGGTGTTAACCCATAGGGGAATCCCACATCGGTTGGGAAGGGGAACGAAGCACTCCTTATAAAGGGTGTGGACACCTTTCCCTAGCAAGACGCGTTTTCTCCATGGGGGGAGAAACAAATCCGTGAGGCCAGTGGGCCAAAGCGAACAATATCTTGGCTAGCGATGGATCAGGCTATTAAAGATGGTATCAGAGCCAAGCATCGGACAGGTGTCCTGGGTCTATCGGGACGCTAGACCTCTAAAGGGAGGTGGAAACCCATAGGGGAATCCCACATCGATTGGGAAGGGGAACGAAGCACTACTTATAAAGGGTGTGGACACCTTTCCCTAGCAAGACGCGTTCTCCCCATGGAGGGAGAAACAAATCCGTGAGGCCAATGGGTCAGAGTGGATAATATCTTGGCTAGCGATGGGTAGGGCCGTTACAGATGGTCTTAGAGCCAGGCATTCGGGCTGATGTGCCTGGTTCATCGGGATGCTGGACCTCTAAGGGGAGGTGGAATGTACAGCCCAGTTTCCTATTCTAGTTTTCGAGGTGCCTTCGGGTCAAGATTCGGTTGTTTGGTTCGGATTTAGAGCCGTTTGGACCCTTGGGGGTATTTTGGTCTTTTGGCTCCCCGGGCAGGATTTGTGGTTTTCAGGGCTTCGAGGTAGCTCCTGCCTTTGTCGAGGCTTGTTTGTTGGTGGCTGCGAGTCCCGAGGGGTTTGGGCTAGTCAGTTGGATGCTCGGTTGTGGTTTGGGCTTTGGCAAAGTATTGGTTGGTTGGTGTTTCCTTTGGGATTCGAGCCCGGGCCCTTATTGTTGGTTTGGGAGTTGAATTTAAGTGAGTTTTATTTATTGGAAAATATTGCTTTGGTCGGGTCTCGGAGGAGGAAGCTGGGAAATGGGATTTTAAGGTTTTAAAAGTGGATAAGGTTGGATTTTAGAATTAAAATCCCATTTTTCCCTTTTTTCCCATTTTCCTTTTTATTTCCCATTTTCTTTTATTTTTTTCCCAAAATTCATTTTCTCTCTCTCTCTCTCTCTCTCTCTCTCTCTCTCTCTCTCCCGGACCTAGCCCCCTCCTAGCCCGAGCAGCCCCTTGCACGGCCGAGCCCCTACCTCGCCCAGCCCCAGCTCGCTCGCGCTGTGCCAGCCTCGCCCAGCCCGAGCCCCTACCTCGCACAGTGTCGCCCAGCTTGCTCGAGCGTCGCCCGGCCCTCGCACGCCCTCGCCCAGGCCGTCGCGTCGCCATCCCGAGCTCGCCCTGCCCAGGTCGTGCCATCGCCAGCCCCAGCTCGCCCGAGCGTCGCCCAGCCCTCGCGCGCCCTCGCCCAGCCCAGCGTCGCACAGCCCCTGCTCGTGTCGCTCGAGCTCGCCCAGGCCGTCGCGTCGCCAGCCTGAGCTCGCCCAGCTCGTGTCCGTCTGCGCTCGAGTCGCCCAACCTCGACCCGCGTTGCACAGTGCCAAGCCCAGCTCGAGTCGCGCGTCCCAGCGCCAGATCGTGCATCCCCGCGCCCGTGTCGCGCGCTCTCGTTCTGTAGCTTGCCGAGCCACGCCGCGTGCCAGCGCCTGTGCCCGCGATCCCCTGTGTCGCTCGCATGCCGTCCGCGCGCAGCCAGTGCCCAGCGCCCAGCGCCCAGCCCCGCCGTGCAGCTTGCTCGTTCGCGTGTCAGCCGCGCCTCGTGAGTTGCTCCCGAGCCGAGCCCTGTTTATTTTATTATTATTTAGGCCTATTTTATGATTATTGATGTGTTTGTTTGGCTCGATATAGGTTGCTCGGGTTCGATCGCAGTTATTTTTATTGTGTGTTGTTGCCTTCCGACCAGGTAAGGATTTCTTAGCAGAGTTGTGTGGGCCCTGTGATATTTTCATGATTATGCCTTGCTTGTTTGCTGACTGTTATGAGCATGATAGTTATAGATCAGCTTTGATTGATTTCTTGCTAGGATGTTTGCCTGATTTTACATGTTAGTGCCATGCTAGGTTTGTTCTGCCAGCATGCTTATGATTCCTGCTTAAGCTCGTAGTATCATGCTAGGTTAGTGTGATTGATGTCGGTCTTTGTTTGCTAGCCAGGAATCATTGCTTTTTACTCTGTACTCTTAGATAGAGTTGTAGGGTTTGTCATCATCCAGAGGCTGAGCGAACATAACGTACTTTGTCCCCACTGATCGGGAGTAAAGTGTGCGAAGCATAACGTATCTTGCTACCCCCCCTCGGTCGCCAAGGTGGATTTAGCTCAGGTCAGGAGTAAAGTGTGCGAAGCATAACGTATCTTGCTACCCCCCCCCCCCCGACCCGCCGGTTGTGCAATTAGCTACCCACTTCGGCATAGCCTAGTTTGTAGCCTGCTAGAGCGGAACCCTACCAACGGTGTAAGCCTGCCTTGGCCGGTTCTTAGCTTCAGGTCGGTGGATCAGGCTGCACAGATGAGCGCCGAGGGCCTTGCGCTACTGTGATCAGTGACACCGCTTTCGAGTCATAGGCATGTGCACCTGGCCCGCGTAGTTTGCCCTTAGGCCCCCGCATTTACGCCGGTTGCAGAGAGCATGCGGTGTGCACGCACACGCGTTAGTTTTCGGTTTGGAGAGCTCCCCCGGGCTAATGTCGTGAGTACACCATTCCTTCCGTTAGAGCCTGACTTCGGGTACTCTCTCGTAAGTCTAGATTAGTGGCAAGGGCAAGGAGGCCCTTGAGGACATTCTAGGGATCAATGTATTCCCCCCGAGTGACAGATACCTCGGTGATGTCCAGGATTGGTCAGTGTATCCAATCCCAGTTAGGCCGAAAGAAAGAGACTTCTGATGACTCCAGATCTTGTTTTATGAGCTCGTTGAGCCATGATCTGTGTTGGTAGCTGTTTGCTTGCATGCTTTGGTACTATGATGGTGATTATATCGTATTGTACCTGGTTGGGGATTCTTCTTGAGTAATTCGTTACTCACCCTTATTATGTGGTTTTTCCACAGGTAGCCATGGTGCGAGACAGGATGGCTGGAGGAGGAGATGTGATCATGGAAACCCGTTGTTCAACTCTGAGTCTTATGTTTATGTTATGATTTAAATGTTCTCTAAATGCATGTAGTTGGGCACGGAGCCCTAGGGTGTTTTCTGAATGTATTTCCGGATTCTAGCATTGTTGTAAAGTTTGTATGTTTTAAATGAATCTCTGATCAGAGTAAGTTTTGTAAATGTATTTGACTTGGAACAGGTGCTTGGAAACAGGGACAGGTTCCAGGAATTGATGTTGATTTTAAATGGATGTTTTATGTTTTAGTTTTTACTTAGAATCCGAACACCGTCTTGCAAATTTTCTGTAGATTTATAATTCATGCATTGAGGTAACGGCCTAGTTAGAACCCCTTTCGGGTCGGGTCGTTACATGGAAACCCATGGGGGAATCCCACATTAGTTGGGAAAGGGAATGAAGCACTCCTTATAAAGTGTGTGGACACCTTTCCCTAGCAAGACGCGTTTTCTCCATGGGGGAGAAACAAATCCGTGAGGCCAGAAGGCCAAAGCAGAGAATATCCTTGCTAGCGATGGGTCTGGCCGTTACAGATGGTATTAGAGCCAGGCATTCTGGCCAATGTGCCGGGTCCATCGAGACTTGGACCTCTAAGGGGAGGTGGAAACCCATGGGGGAATCCCACATTGGTTGGGAAGGGGAACGAAGCATTCCTTATAAAGGGTGTGGACACCTTTCCCTAGCAAGACGCATTTTCTCTATGGGGGAGAAACAAATCCGTGAGGGCAGTGGGCCAAAGCGGACAATATCTTGGCTAGCCATGGGTCAGGCCGTTACAGATGGAATCAGAGCCAGGCATCAGATCGGTGTGCCGGGTCCATCGAGACGCTGGACCTCTAAACGGAGGTGGAAACCCATAGGGGAATCCCACATTGGTAGGGAAGGGGAATGAAGCACTCCTTATAAAGGGTGTGGACACCTTTCCCTAGCAAGACGTGTTCTCCCCATGGGGGGAGAAATAAATCAGTGAGGCCAATGGGTCAAAGCTGACAATATCTTGGCTAGCGATGGGTTGGGCCGTTACACGCACAAACGACCTCTATATCTCAACCCTTCGTCTGGTGCTATAAAAAAATCAAAGTCGCCATCAGCCTGAACTCTCTCAAATAGTCTTTTCAACTTGGGATCACTCAGCTGGCTATCAATGATCCTCTATTTAATCGACAGCTGAACTATCAACTGGGCTACCCTGGCGGTAACCTCTCCCAACATCACTACAATACCGGCTCACTTAAACTCTTTATGCAACTCAATTCGGGAACTTAACAAAGCTCCGAAGTGCGACATCTCTCTACTCAAAGCATCGGCCACAACGTTGGCCTTTCTTGGGTGATACAAAATATCACAGTCATAGTCTTTCACTAACTCGAGCTACCTTCTCTGCCTCATATTTAATTCCTTCTGAGTGAAAAAGTACTTAAGGCTCTAGTGATCCGTAAACAAATAGTGCCTCCAAATCTTCAAGGCAAACACAATAGCAGCCAACTCCATGTCATGGGTTGGATAATTCTTTTCATAAGGCTTCAACTAACTGGAAGCATACACAATCACCTTCCCATGCTGCATCAACACACATTCCAGACCAAACTTGGATGCATTACTATAGACTACAAACCCACCTGTTTCCTCGGGAACTGCTAACACTAGTGCTGACGTCAAACTTTGCTTTAACTGGGCAAAGCTCTCATCAAAACTGGTGTTCCAAACGAAGTCAACACCCTTCCTCGTCAATCTAGTCAGGGGTGTTGCCTTAGTGGAAAAGTCTTTAACAAAACGCTGGTAGTAACCTACCAAACCCAGAAAGCTGCAAATCTCACGAACTGGTCTAGCCCACGAACTCACTGCCTCAATCTTTGCGAGGTCCACAGCTATCCCATCTTTGGAAATAGCATGTCAAAGGAAAGCTACTTTCTCTAGCCAGAAGTCACACTTAGAAAACTTAGCATACAATTGGTTTTCACTCAAAGCTGTCAAAACCTGTCTCTAGTGTGAAGCATGGACCTCTTTTGTCTTTGAATAAATTAAAATATCATCTATGAAAGCCTTTAACACCCTGTCCATCATGTACATAAATGTTGTAGGGGCGTTAGTCAATCCGAACGACATGACCACAAACTCATATTGATCGTACCTCGATCTGAACACTATCTTAGGGATGTCTGCATCCCGAATCCTCAACTTGTGGTACCCTGACCTCAAGTTAATCTTAGAAAACACTGAGGCTCCCTGAAGTTGATCAAACAAATCATCAATACGCGGCAAGGGATACTTGTTCTTCATAGTGACTTTATTTAATTCTCGGTAGTCTATACAAAGGCGCATTGATCCATCTTTATTTTTAACAAACAAAATAAGTGCTCCCCACGGGGACACACTCGTGCTGATGAATCCTCGATTAAGCATCTCTTGCAACTGCACTTTAGAGACAGGTAGAGTCCCTGGCTCAAGCTCAATGTTAAAGTCCACCTCTCTCTTAGGGGGTAATCCCAGAAACTCCTCAAGGAAAGGATCTGCAAACTCTTGCACTACTGGTACCATCTCAACTGACAACGCGATACTACTTTCACCTGACAACTTTGCTAAAATGCTCCAAGCTCGTCGAGCTAACAAACGTCGTGTAAAGACCCGACCCAAAACATGGTACTAAATGGATCCTTACTTCAGCATGCACATTAAAACAGTAAAGAATTTAAAACAAACAATGAAATTCCCTGTTTAAACCTGTTAAATCCTGGAACCTATTCAAAACATTTATTTCACCCTATACAACATATAGCAACCCTGGCTAGAGATTATTTCGAAACCAAAACATTCAAAACCATAACATTCCAAGTATTTAAAGTGAGTCCAAAAAAAACTCGAACAGAGTTAAAAACATCCAGAAATCCCAAAACAGTTTAACACGTTCCAAGAATGAAAATCCTAGGGCTCCGTGCCCGCTACATGCTGATAACAATAAATCAGCAAACAAGGTAAGTAGAGTTGCTGGCAGAGTCCCATGATCGAGAAGCCACTCCCCTAGCCGTCCAGTCGCTGTCCCAAGTTACCTTGTGGTAAACCACATAAAATAAGGGTGAGTACAAAGATACTCAGTAAGAATCCCCAACTGGGGTACAATACGAACATCAATCATACATTGTAAGGACCCGACCCGAAAAACGGTCTCTAACCTAGATCCTTACTTAGCATGCATGATTAAGAATATGAAACACCATTCATAGTACCAATTTCAAACCTTTCAATCCACACAATTAAAACAAATCCAGAAATCCATTAAATAAAACGAGCAATTAATGTGACTAATTAGTACTTCCTTGAAAACAGAGAAAACGGTTCGAGAAATATTAAATAGTTTTTGTGTGCTTTCCTAGGGACTCAAGTCCCACTACATGCTAAATCAAACAATAATAAAAAGAACGTGCATCTCAGAGTTCGGCCATCCATGATCATCCAACAGCTTCCTCCTAGCCATACAGCCTCTGTCCCAAGTTACCTGGTGGAAAACCACATAAAATAAAGGTGAGCAACGAGTCACTCAGTAAGAATCCCCAACCGGGGTACAATACGAAAAAATCTCATTTAGCACGCGGGCATGCAACTATATAATGACTTAGAGCAAACAGTTGGTTTAGACTAGACACCACATCTAGAGCTTGCCTATTCAAGGACTTACAGCCTTAACCTACCCTAGGTTCTACACCTGGATGCCCATCAGGGTCTTACACAACCTAGGACGGGATGATGCCCATCGGGGACTTACACATAAGGATGCCCACGAAGTCTTACTCCTGCTAACTCAGTGATGCCCATCAGGGACTTACACACAAGGATGCCCATTGGGGTCTTACTCCCCAATCATTGATGACCATAGGGGTCTTACACATACGGATGCCCACCGGGGTCTTACTCCTCCAATCTATGATGCCCATCGGGGTCTTACACATACGGATGCCCATTGGGGTCTTACACCTCAAATCAATGATGCCCATCGGGGTCTTACACATACGAATGCCCATCGGGGTCTTACACCTCAAATCAATGATGCCCATCGGGGTCTTACACATACGGAGGCCCATTGGGGTCTTACACCTCAACTCAATGTTGCCCAACGGGGTCTTATACATCTAGGATGCCCATCGGGGACTTACTTCAGCTAGGATCACAGAGATGCCCATCGGGGTCTTACACTCCCTAGCAACCTTATGATGCCCATCGGGGTCTTACACATAATGGAATAGTGCAGTGCCCCTCGGGGACTTATCTACACTAGCACCACATTGGTGCCCATCAGGGACTTACCTAAGCGGGACCTAACTAATAACCCCCATAATCTTCTACGTTATATATCACCTGTCTATCGCTAGCATGAAACTAACAGAATATAACAGGAACAGGGATATGCCAGGATAAGAAAACCCTAGCATGGAACTAATAGAATACAACAGGTAACAAGGATATGCCAGGATAAGAAAACCCTAGAATGGAACTAACAGAATACAGCAGGTAACATGGATATGCCAGGATAAGAAAACCCTAGCATGGAACTAACAGATTACAACAGGTAACATGGATATGCCAGGATAAGAAAACCCTAGCATGGAACTAACAGATTACAAGCATACACAAACATGATATCAAGAGCAAGCATGAATCCTGTCCACTAGCAACAACATACAGTTACGGTATACGACATGCTATCAAGTATTCGCAGGGTCCACACAACCCCGGTAAGAAATCCTTACCTGGAAGCAAGCAGAGAATAACAATCACAACCAACAAGTGACCCTCGAGCTTCTAAGTTAACCAGAACAACCTAAGCAAACCACAAAATCATCCTAATTAACCAAACAGCAGCTAACATCTAAGGTCCAAAAGAGTAGAGGTTCGGAAACTACCAATCGAGAAGCACTAGGTTTCGGCCCAACCCTCTCGGCAGGACAAGCTCTCGGCAGCAAATGGCAGGCAGGTCGTGCGGCAGAGGAGAGCAAAATGGGCGCTGGGGCGCTGGGCGAGACCGTGCAGACTCGGACGGCGCTGGGGCGCGGTCGTGCGGACGCGGACGGCACTAGGGCGTTGTTGTGTAGACGCGGATAGCGCGCTGGGGCAGGATCGTGCAGACGAAGACGGATGGAGCGACGCAGAGAGCTCGCGCTGGGACGGCGCACGGGCAGACGGAGCGACGCGGTGCTGGCTGCGCATGGTGCAGGCGAGGACGCGCAGAGTGCTGGGCGCGATGTAGGCGATGGTGTGCGCCTCTACGGGCTGCTGCCGCGATCGCGCGGTGGTCTGCCGCTGCGCAGGCTACTCTGTGCGATGCAGGCTGGTTGGTGTGGCGCGCGCGGGCGAGGCAGGGGCGACAACGGCAACGTGCGGCGAGGCATGTCAGGACCCGACCTGAAAAACGGTCTCTAACCTAGATCCTTACTTAGCATGCATGATTAAGAATATAAAACACCATTCATAGTACCAATTAAAAACCTTTCAATCCACACAATTTAAACAAATCCAGAAATCCATTTAAATAAAACTAACAATTAAAGTGACTGATCAGTACTTCCTTGAAAACAGAGAAAGTGATTCGAGAAATATTAAATAGTTTTTGGTGTGCTTCCCTAGGGACTCAAGTCCCACTACATGCTAACTCAAAACAGTAATAAAATAACGTGCATCTCAGAGTTCGGCCATCCATGATCATCCAGCAGCCTCCTCCTAGCCATCCAGCCTCTGTCCCAAGTTACCTGGTGGGAAGCCACAGAAAATAAGGGTGAGTAATGAGTCACTCAGTAAGAATCCCCAACCGGGGTACAATATGAAAAACATCTCATTTAGCACATCGACATGCAACCATACAATGACTTAGAGCAAAACGGTTGGTTTAGGCTATGAGCTACTTCTAGAGTTAGCCTATTCAAGGGCTTACAACTACAACCTATCCTAGGTTCTACACCTGGATGCCCATCGGGGTCTTACACAACCTAGGACACAATGACACAATGATGCCCATCGGGGACTTACACATAAGGATGCCCATCGGGGTATTACTCCTGCTAACTCAGTGATGCCCATCGGGGACTTACACACAAGGATGCCCATCGGGGTCTTACACATACGGATGCCCATCGGGGTCTTACACCTCAATCAATGATGCCCATCGGGGTCATACACATACGGATGCCCATCGGGGTCTTACACCTCTAGCTATCAATTCTGCCCAACGGGGTCTTACACATCTAGGATGCCCATCGGGGTCTTACTCCAGCTAGGTTCACAGAGATGCCCATCGGGGTCTTACACTCTCGAGCAACCTTATGATGCCCATCAAGGGCTTACACATATGGGAACAGTGTAGTGCCCATCGGGGACTTACCTACACTAGCATCGCATTGGTGCCCATCGGGGGCTTACCCATGCCGGACCTAAACTAGATACCCCTACAGTCTTTTACACTATAGATCACCTGCCTATCCCTAGAGTGGAACTAACAGAATATAACAGGAACAAGGGTATGCCAGGATAAGAAAACCCTAGCATGGAACTAATAAAATATAACAGGAACAAGGATATGCCAGGATAAGAAAGCCCTAGCATGGAACTAATAGAATATAACAGGAATACAAGCACAACACAAGTTTGGAAGCAAGAGAGAACATGTAACCTATCCACTAGAAATTCCATACAATCACAAGGTATGGCATGCTATCAAGTATTCACAGGGTCCACACAACCTCGGTAAGAAACCCTTACCTGGGAGCAAGCAGAAATAGTGACCATAACCAACAGGTGACCCTCGAGCTTCTAAGCAAACCCGAGCAACCAATTTGAGAAGCACAAGGTCTCGACAAGGCAGGCGAGTAGACTGGGAGTGCGAAACGATAGGCTGCTGCGCGTGTGGTCGAGCGCTGGCGCGGCGCTGAGGGCGCTAGGACTGCGCTGCTGGGCGGCTGGTGCAGTAGGGAGCACTGGGAGCTAGGCACGGGCGCGTGGGTGCAAAGGTGAGGCGTGCGACCCTCGGCGTCAAGGGCAAGTAGGACGTGCGGCGGCGAGGCGGGACGGGTGTGCGCGACGCGGCAGCGGGCGCGGCGCGGCGCGACGCGACGACACTAAGGCGCTAAGCGCGACGACGCGACGGGACGGAGATGTGGGCAAGCTGGCGCGCAGATACAGACGTGTTCACGCTGGGGCGACGCGCAGGCTGCGCGTTGCTGGGGCTACTCGGCTACGATCAGCGAAGGGCTGGTGCACGGCGTGTGGGTGGCTAGGCAAGGCTCGGGCGGGCGTTCGCTGGGCGTGTCGACAGCCTGCTGCTGGTCTCGGCTAGGGCAAACACACACACACACATACAAATTCCCGGCGGTAAAGGCTCGGCCAAAGTAATTTTCAAAGGAAGAGGAAAAAGAAAAAAGGAAAATAGAGCAACCTACCTCTTGGTTCTTGATTCTTGGAAAGACGGACAAGAAAGTTGGAGAATTCGATAAGGAAGAGAGTTTGAGCGTGCGACAAGGAAGAGGGAAGGAAAAATACGTTTCTTCCCTACTTAAAATAGGATTAGGTTTGGCAATTCCCTTCCCTGGGCTTTCCCCCTTCGAGTCCCAATGGAAACAATCTTTTTCTCCTGAATTAACTCATTTAAATCCAAGCCTCCAAATTCCTTAGGTCCAGGGTTCGAATCCCCCAAGGAGCACCTTTTAAAATTCCTATTTTACACTTGACCAATAAACCTCCAGAAACCTTAATAAATCCAACTGCTCCTGGAAACACTCTTAAAAATCTTATTTTACAATTAACAGAAATCCGGGCTGTTACAATACTCCCTCCTTAGAAGACTTCTGTCCTCGGAAGTCGCTATACTAAAATAACTCCGGGTAGTTTCTCCTCATCTCCCCTTCCAACTCCCAAGTAGCTTCTTCAACTCCTTGATTCCGCCACTGCACTTTCACTAAATCAATGGCTAGGTTCCTCAAAACCTTCTTCTCAAATGCTAAGATCTCTATGGGTTTTTCCTCAAAGCTCAGGTCACTGTTCAGCTGCAAAGGCTCAAAATCTATGATGTGCGAAGGTTCTCCACATACTGGCGGAGCATCGAAACATGGAACACACTATGCACTGTAGCCAAGGACGGCGGAAATGCTAATCGGTAAGTGTAACAGCCTTGTTTTCTATTCCGGTTTTCCAGGTGCCTTCAGTTCAAGATTCGGTTGTTCGGTTGGGCCGTTAGAGCTATTTTTACCCTTAGGGGTATTTTGGTCTTTTGCTTCCCTGGCAGGATTTGTGGATTTTCAGGATTCCAAGGTCGCTCCTGCCTTTGTCGAGGCTTGATTGTTGTTGGTTGCAAGACCCAAGATGTTTGGGCTAGTCGTTTGGAAGTTCGGGAGTGGTTTAGTTTTTGGCAAAGTTATTGTTGTTTGAGTGCTTCCTTTGGGATTTGAGCCCTTGCCCTTAATGTTGATTTGGGAGTTTGATTATAAGTGAGTTTTATTTATTGGAAAAGATTGCTTCAGCCGGGTCTCGAAGGAGGAAGCTGGGGAATGGGATTTTAGCTCTTTAAGGCTATTTAAATTGGATAAGGATGGAAAATAGGAAAAAATCCCATTTTTCCCTTTTGCTCTCTCTCATCTCTCTCTATCTCTCTCTCTCTCTCTCTCCCTCTCACCAAACCATAGCCCCAGCCCCTGCTCGCCCAGGCCGCCCAGCTCCGAGCCGCCCTGCTCGCCCAGCCCTAGCGCCGCATCAGCCCGCACAGTGCCTCGTCGCACAGCCCCGCACCAGGCCGCTCCGCACCAGATCGCCCATACCCAGCGCCGCCCAGATCCGAATCGCCCAGCCCAGCCTTGTGCCGAGTCGCTCGTCCCCGCGCTCGTCCCTGTAGCTCGTGGCGTAGCCCAACCCGCGCGCGTCCCTGTAGCTCGTCGCGTCACCCAGCCCGCGCGCCGTTCCCTATGCCTAGCCTCGCCGCACGCCATCGCCTAGCCAAGCTCGAGCCTGCCCCCGCGCGCCTTTGTCTCGCCTGCAGCTCGTCCGTGTGCAACTCCGTGCCCGTGTTCTGGTCGTAGGCAAGACGCCCGGCCGCTTATGCTTGCGCGCCCATCAGCGCCAACAATGACCCTCGTGTGCGCCTGCCCGTCCGCTTGTCAGCCGTGCCGCGTGAGTTACTCCCAAGCCGAGTCCTATTTAATTTATTATATTTAGGCCTATGGATTGTGATTATTGTTGTGTTTGTTAGGTTCTCGTTAGCTAGCTCGTGTTCGATCGCAGCTTAGGTTTCTTGTGTGTAGTTGCCTTCCGACCAGGTAAGGATTTCTTACTGGAGTTGGGTGGGCCCTGCGATATTATATGTGATTGCTGATTGTATGCTTGTTGTGTTTATTAACATGTTTAGTGATAGGTGCTCTGTTTTGAATTCCCGACTTGCATGATTTCTTATGTTGTTTATCATGTTAGTCCATGCTAGGTTGTTCCGTTCTGGCATGCTCGTATCTGTTCTTGCTTCGTAGTATCATGCTAGGTTCGTTGTATCTAATTGAGCACGTATTGGATTGTATTGGATTGTTTGTTGTATCTGTTTATAGGTTTAGAGTGCAGGTAGGTAGCATCATCCGGGCCGGATGCATAACGTAACTTGCATCCACACACAGAGACGCATTTAAAGCGGTGCTCGTCCCTGATCCCGTTAGGGTCTAGCTAACCCTAACGGCTGGCCCTGCAATCTTGGGTGAGGGTGGCGATCGTTAAATGCCCCAACGGTCGGGATGATGACTTGGCATTGCCTCATCCCGGCAATCGGCACGTCTCGGCGTGTCGGCCGTAGCCCTTGATTGCCACTGTTAGGGCAAGGGCGACGGTGTAACGCCCGCTTTTCTATTTCGGTTACCCGGTGATTTCGGGTCATTGTTCGGATGTTCGGATGAAATGTTAGAGAAATTTTGTTTTAACCCTTAGGGGTATTTTGGTCTTTTTGCCCCCGGTCAGGGTTTTGAGGATTTTCAAAATTTCATAGCCTTTCCTGCCTTCGTTGAGGCTTGATTGATGTTGGTTGCAAGACCCAAAGAGTTTGGGTTAGTTGATTAGAAGTTCGGAGACATTCCGGTTAATAGCAAAATTAATTGGAAAATAGTTGGTCCATTGGGGTTTGAACCCTTGCCCTAAAATGGTGAATTTGGAGTTTTAGAAAAGAGTTTTATTTAAAAAGAAAAGAATTTCTTTAGCCGGGACCCGCAAGAGAAAGCCTTGGGAAGGGAATTTTAGGTCTCTTAACCCTTTTAAAATAGGAAAAAGAAGGAAATTAGGGAAAACCCTTTTTGTTTCCTTGGTAGCCGCACTCTCTCTCTCTCTCTCTCTCTCTCTCTCTCCTAAAAACCGAGCCACCCAGCCGAGCCACCATAACCCAGCCGCACCACCCAGCCGAGCCACCCCAGCCACACCGCACCACACCTGCCCGCTCGGCCCCATCAACGCGCGCCAGACCGCACTAGGCCGCTCAGCCCCTTGCCTTGCCCAGCCGCCGCTCGTCTGCAGCCCAGAAACCCCGCTGTCGCACGCCCAGCACCGCCCGACGTCGCTCGCGGCCGCCCAGCGCCGCATCGCACCGAGCCTCGCCCAGCAGACCCGACGCTCGCCTGCGCACCTACCCAGCGAGCCCGCTCGCTCGCGCGTCGCCTCCGCAGCCCGATCGCCCGCACACTGCCCCGCCGTCCAAACTTCGTGCCGCGCGCCCGCTTCTGCGCGTCCACTCGCCTTGCCGAGCGCCCGCTCCAGTGTGTCCGCCTGCCTTGCCGTGCGCCCAGCGCCCAGCGCCAGCGTCCCTGCCGCACCAGCAGCACCCAAACCTGCCCCTTACTGTCGAGAGCCCGTGTCCTCTCGGTTGGTAATTCTCGAGCCTTTTCCCTTTTAGATTTTTAAGCTGCTGGCTGCTGTATATTTAATTAGGATGCTTTTATTATGCCTAGGTTGCTCGGGTTCGTTATAAAGCTCGAGGGTCTTATTTGATTGTGAAAGTTATTTCTGCTCGTTTTCAGGTAAGGATTTCTTACCGTGGTTGTGTGGACCCTGCGATGCTTTCTTGATTGTGCCTTATATGCATGTTTACTTCTATAAACATGATTAGTGGAAAGGACAGCTTGTGATTGCATTATTGCTAGCATGTTTGCCTGTTTGTACATGTTAGTGCCATGCTAGGATTGTTCTTCCAGCATGCTTGAGATTCCTGCTTTAAGTTCGTAGTATCATGCTAGGTTATGTGTGATTGATGTTGATATGTATGTCTAGCCAGGAATCAGTTATTTTGTACTCTTAGCTAGTATAGTAGAGTTTGTCATCATCTAGAGGCTGAGAGCGGACATAACGTACTTTGTCCCCACCGGTTGGGAATAGAGCGAAGCATAACGTACATTGCTTCCCCCCGGCAGCCGATGTGGATTTAGCTACCACATCGGCATAAGCATAGTTTGTAGCCTGCTAGAGCGGAACCCCGCCAAAGGTGCAAGCCCGCCTTGGCCGGTTCTTAGCTTCGTGTCGGTGGTACAGCCTGCTGCAGATGAGTGTCGAGGGCCTCGCACTCATCGTGTTCAAAGTGACACCGTTCCGAGTCTTTAGGCATGTGTACCTGGCCCGCGTAGTTTGTACTTAGGCCCCCACATTTACGCCGGTTGCAGCAACATGCGGTGTGCGCGCACACGCGTTAGTCGCCGGTTTGGAGAGCTCCCCCGGGCTAATGTTCGTGAGTACACCGGTTCCTTCCGTTTAGAGCGGACTTGGGTACTCTCCGATAGTCCAAATTTGTTAGCGAGGGTAAGAGGCCCTTGAGGACACCCATTGGGATTGGCTTTTTAGGTGATCATATAGTCGAGGAAGAAAGACCCTCGAGGGTGCTCTGACATCTTTGGGATCGGTTTTTTGAGTGATCAATTGGCCGAGGGAGAAAGACCTCGGAGATGTCCCGGGATTGGTTATGAGAGCCAATCATTAGGCCGGAAGTAGGAGACTTACGAGGATTCGAGATTCTCGCCTTTGTAAGCTCGTTGAGCTATGATCTGTGTTGGTAGCTCGCTTTTGCATGTATACTAGGGTGCGGAGGATTGATGTATCGTATTGTACCCGGGCTTGGGGATTCTTCTACTGAGTATGTTTATACTCACCCTTATTTTTGTGGTTTTCCACCGTGTAACTTGGGACAAGACCAGGACGGCTAGCGGAGGAGCCGATTGATCATGGGAGCCGCCGGCACTCTGTCTTTTATTGTTTGCATAATTTGTTCTGCACGTAGACGGACAGGAGTCTTAGGGGGACGTTTTTAAAAGTTGTTTAAATTGTATTGTATGATTTTATAAACATTGGCCAGGCTTGTTTTACTTTCTTGGCTTTGCTTAAATGAAGGTTGTTGTTTATGTTTTAAGTGTCCCCGCTTTTAAATGTTTTGAAAGGTTTTAAATATGAGCACTAAACCGCTTGATGAAGTATTTAACTTGCATGTTGAGTGAGAACCTAGGTTTAGGACCGTGTTTTGGGTCGGGTCCTTACAGTTGGTATCAGAGCACAGAGTCATAGATTCTATAGACTAACCTGCTTTGTAGGTTGTTGCCCCCACGATCATCAGCACTTCGCGGCCGTCAGGTTTTTCTGAGTTCATTAAGCTAAGTGTTTTATTTTACAATACTGCATCTAGTATACATGTGTTACCCTTGTTTGGCAGTGAGAGCCCCAGCGTGGGCTAGCTTTTATGCTTTGTGTAGATCGCTAGTATGTTGATTGCAGTTAGAGGAGCAGGGAAGTTTGGTATTTCCAACCGAGGAGTTGGACTGTTCATGTTGATCATGAGACCACGTCTAGGGTTGTCTAGACCCGTAGGCCACCTTTGGCCCTGGCAGATGAGTTGCCAAGAGAAGGGGGTAGAGGCTAGTCTGCCTCAAAGTGAGACTCCTTGAGCAGAGTGTGCTCCAGCCATGAGGGAGTTGATGGCAGGTCTTTTAGCTAACAGAGAGCGGAGACCCAGCGCGGTTGTAGTAGCGTAGTGAGGAGAGTCTGGGCACAGATAGCCCAGTTGGCAGAGTTTATTTAGGAGACACCCCTCCTTGTAGCTCTAGTAGCCACGGAGGTTCCCGGGAGGGATCGATCAGCAGGTTATGCTAATAAGTTAGTTGGCGTTGATCGAGCCGCCGAGTTTGGCAAGTGGAAGCCTGTAGAGCTGGATGTTTTTTAGACCTACTACTAGCAGCGAGGTGGTTGGCCAAGATCGAGTTTATCATCCAAGTGTTGTGATGACCTGGTGTTCAGAGGTCGATGAACTGATGTTCAGAGGTCGAGGCGTGCCGTTCTGGTGCTGTTTGATGCAACAGTGTGGTGGTGGAAGTCCCCTGTGAGAGGCGGACCAGCAGAGTCTCCAACAGCCACCCGGTCGATTGGCAAGCTACCAAGTTAGTAGCTTTTGAGGAAGATGTAGAGACATCTTGTCCTCCTGCAAGCCTGCAGTCGTTTTGCAGCCAGTTCTTTTAGTACCCTCGTAGTTAGGGGGTAGTGTGGAGTTTGCTTGTCAGGACTTAATCCGTCCGTGGTTTTCAGCTGGCTATTAGAGAGAAGCACCTTCTGTTAGCATGTTCCAGGTGTGGAGCTAGGTGCTGCCACCCGAGGGTTGGCCTGAGTATTCGTTGAGCCTCGAGTGGGATGCAGGAGTGGGCCTTGGCTTGTCTGTTAGACGTGATGTCAGAGAGTAGTCTACTCGAGTGTTGAGACTCTTGTGTTGAGTGCCATTGCCCTGTCACCTGAAGTGTGACCTTCCCTACCCTCAGAGGGGCTTAAAGCCCGTAAAGGGATGTTCGTGTTGTAAAGAAAGTAGTGCCTGTTGGCACCAAGCTTTGAGAGGAGGCCTAGATATAGGCCAGTTGGCACTTTTCGTGCAGGTGGTTCCAGGACCCGCCCGGAGTTTAGCATCCCCACTAGTCTTGTACCCATTCCTGAGATTGTACCTATTTGGGCTGCATAAGAGATCTAGCTCGGTGGTAGCCAGAGAACTACAAGTTTGAGGTCGTTCGAGGGATAAGTAGGAGCCTTTCAGGGTCACCGAGAGTTGGGTACAAAGGATGTTGTTGGTTGTTAAGGGCTAGCGCGTCCGAGTTCTCGCGCCTGTGTTGTGGTCTTGTGAGCTAGTTGGATGGTAGTGTGATTCGACTACTATGGAGTTACCCTAATATGAGTAGGGTTGGAATCGATGATGCGTGGTTGATCCACTGTTAGAGCCATGAGTTGGATGGTTGATCGGAGCAAGTTTAGTGGACCATTGGTATGAGGTAAGTTAGCTTGGTGTGGCTATGCTCTTGTAAGAGTGAGTCGACCAATGTGGCATTCCGTGGTGAGTTTACCCCGAGTGGGTTGAACTCTTGTTGCTCCTTTGCTAGATGTGGCTCTATTGGGAGGCAAAAGTTGCCTTGTGTGAGAATACTTGTTGGTTTGGATCTTAAGGAACCAAGTTGGAGCTGTACACGCCGGTGTACTTTTGTGTAGCTCGTTCCGTGGTGTATTTTTCAAGAACCACGAGGGGTTTCGGGTTGTGAAACCAGTGCTCAATTCTGAGGAGTTAGGGCTTTAATTCTTGGCAAGTGCCCTAACTTGGGTTGAGAGGTTACCGTGCCGGTAGCCGGGTTGTTGCATAGGGAAGTTATGCTAGTTGGCCCTTAACCTGGGTAGAGGCATTTCTTGTTGATCGATGGTTCGAGTTCAGTTGGAACTGATCCAAGGCGATGGTAGCAAAATCGCGGAGTTTCTGCCGCCATGGCTAAGAGTGTTGTTCGGATCCTTACCCTGGGTAGAAGCTACGATGTGGTTGATGCTTTGAGCAAGAGGAAGATTGGGTCTTCCGGTGGTTCCCGCTCTGATGGTTAGCAGACTCACCGACAGGGCCAGTCTAGGGGTCGGGATCAGTGCCGACCGCAGGTTAGAGCTCGGGATTGTCAGCAGGGCGGGGCCAGGCAGCCGGCTCATTGCATCAAGTGTGGTAAGGCACTTTTCGGATTGTGTGGAGCATCGCCCGTGCTTGCTACAGATGTGGCAAGGAAGAGCTTTTGGCCAGCACAGTTGAGATGCTGAAGGGAGATGTGCTCGTGTAGCCAGTTGTCTGTTAGACCATTGACGACAATATGTGTCGGAGGGTGATCGGAGGAACCCTAGATTGTGGAGAGCTTCACTAGGGCTAAGTCAGACCAGGCAGTGTTCCACAGTTTGAGTTGCAGGATGCTTGTTATCGGTTGACAAGCTAGAGTTGTTCTTAGTAACCTCCACGTTGGTTTTGGGAATTCTTAGCAAGGTGGTGGTTGGTGTTGACCAAGGTTTGGTTCCCATGTTGTTTCTAGAGCTAGCTTGGTTCGAGCAAGCTGGCGTTGCCCTGAGGACTTGTTCCTAGTCAGGAAGTTTTGGGAGTTGACCCCTCCCCCAGCGGTTGAGTAAGTACTGCTAGTTCTAAGTTGGTGGTTCAAGCGATTGAGGATCCTCGGATGTTGCTTCCGAGAGAGTTGATTGTTGTTGCCCTTGGGTTTGACCAAGACAGCGAGCGTGTGTGAAGTTCGCTGTCCTTCGGAAGTCCGCTTGCTGGTAAATCGTTCCTGTTGAGGAGGAGTCAGCTTAGCTCCTGAGTTGTGTAGTTGATCAGAGTAGCGCAGCGGTCAGCCCAGCTAGAGTGTCCCTGCGTTTGTTTGTTAGCAAGCAGAAAGTTGTTTGTTCCCGCAAGGGTAGAGGCCTGCCAGTTCAAGTGCTTGAGTTGTTGCTGGAAAGTTATTGGATCTTTGGAGTTTGTAGAACCCCTTAGTTCTTTGGTAGTTGAGTTGCACCGTGGATGTCGGCCTCGAGTTTTAACTTTTGAGGTAGTCTTGCCGACTCGTGTTGTTCAGGATCCGCAAGCTTGTGGTCGTCGCTATCCTTATTCCTCGCGATGTTTCGTGGGTGGAGTTTCTGGATTGGAAGAAGAGTTAGGTCTAAGCTATAAGGAGGAAGTCCTTGGAGCGGACGGATGGGCTTAAGAGTTGAGTGGCGGCTTGGAGGCGAGCCTTGCTCGTTATAAGCTTGGGTTGAGTTTTCGCAGAGCAAGCCTTCTCGGGCTTTGTTCCTAGTTGATGTGCGTTCATAGATTGGCGTTTAAGTGAGCCACGATTGAGTGGGTTGGCACGAGAGATGTCGTGGCATTGGTTGGAAACCTTAGAGTTGTTATCCTCCAGCTATTGTGTTGCTAGTCGCCACGTAATGTTTTATTCCTTGCTGCTCGAGATTTCCGTAAGAGGAATGTTGTTTGTTTTTCTGTCTGGCGATGTTCTCTTAGGCTAGTGGCTGATCGGATTGCATTGGAAAGTTTGTTGTCGGCCGTTGAGGGGCTCCAGTTTGTTAGTTTGGCCGAGTGGAGCTGTGCTGGACCTTGTCTTCTAAAGGTGGTCGAGTGAAGTTTCATTTGGTGTGTTGGTGGTAGCCGTTTGGTGAACCAGAAAAGTGCCCCTTGGCTTGGGTGCTTCGTTTTCTCGTAAGATGGTTGCTTAAGTGTTGTGGACGCGTGCTAGTTGGTGAATCAGAGCCTCAAATATTTCTTTACCCAGAAAGACCTGAACATGCGGTAGAGGAGGTGGTTGGAGCTTGTAAAGGATTACGACTGTGAAATCTTGTATCACCCTGGAAAGGCTAATGTTGTAGCTGATGCTCTGAGTAGGAAGACCTCGCATTTTGCAATTTGTCAAACCCGTAAGTAATATAAGGAAAGACTTGAGAGAGGCGGGAATAGCAAGTGTTGTTAGGAGAAGTTGTCGCCAAGGTAGCTCGGTGACCATCCAACCGCCGATAAGGCAAAGGATTATCGATGGCCGGTGAATGACCCAAAGTTAAAGAGTTTGTACGAAAGGGTTGGATCGATGGTGACTTCGATTTTGTAGTATCTGCAGATGGTGGCTTGAGATATAAGGGTCGACTATGTGTCCCAGCCGAGGCCGGCATTCGCACAGAGTTGTTGACCGAGGCTCACACCTCGCCTTTTGCATGGCATCCAGGGGGTAACAAAATGTACCAAGATCTTAAACAAACTTTTTGGTGGATGGGAATGAAGCGGGATATTGCCCAGTTTGTCAATCGATGTCTCACTTGTCAACAAGTGAAGGCACCTAGGCGTAAACCCAGCGAGGTTATTGCGATCACTTGGGTGCCGCAAGTGGAAGTGGGAGGAGATTACCATGGACTTTATCTCGGGTCTGCCCAGGACACCCAGAGGTTATGCACAAATTTGGGTGATCGTCGACAGGTTGACCAAGAGTGCGCACTTCATTCCTGGCAGGATAAATTATACCGTGGAGCAGTGGGCACGATTGTTCTGGGAGCAGATAGTTAGGTACCACAGAGTGCCGCTTAAGATTATCTCTGATCGAGACTCCCGCTTTACGTCCTGGTTTTGGAAAGCCCTTCAGCCGGATTGGGCACGGAGTGCGGCTATAGTAACGCATTCCACCCTCGCACCGATGGTCGACAGAGCGGTAAATCAGATCTTAGAAGATATGTTGCGAGCCTGCGTGTTAGACTTTCCGGCGATTGGGACCAAAGACTTATATTTGATGGAGTTTGCCTACAACAACGATTACTGTGTAACCATTCGGATGGCACCGCTTGAGGCGTTGTATGGTAAACGTTGCAGATCCCCGGTCTTTTGGGAAGAGGTTGAGAGACAGCAAGTTTTGGGTCCGGAGTTGCTCCAATTGACCAATGAAGCGGTCCAAAAGATTACGGCTCGTATGTTGACTGCCCAGAGCAGGCAGAAAAGCTACGCCGACGTCAGGTGTAGAGAGTTAGAATTTGAAGTTGGCCAGCATGTCTTCCTCAAGGTAGCTCCTATGCGTGGAGTTCGAGGTTTGGTAAGAAGGGGAAGCCGAGCCCGTGTTTGTGGGACCTTTTGAGATCTGCCGAGAGAGTTGGGGTCAGTAGCTTACGGTTGGCACTACCGCCCTTGGTGGCTGCGGTGCATAGTGTGTTCCATGTTTCGATGCTCCGCCAGTACGTGGCAGATCCTGCGCACATCATAGATTTTGAGCCCTTGCAGTTGAACAGTGACTTGAGCTTTGAGGAGAAACCCATAGAGATCTTAGCATTCGAGAAGAAGGTTTTGAGGAACCGAGCCATTGATTTAGTGAAAGTGTAGTGGCGGAATCAGGGAGTTGAGGAAGCTACTTGGGAGTTGGAAGGGGAGATGAGGAGAAACTACCCATAGTTATTCTAGTACAGCGACTTCCGGGGACAGAAGTCTTCTAAGGAGGGAGTATTGTAACAGCCCGGATTTCTGTTAATTGTGAGATAAGATTTTTGTAGCATTATTTCCAGGAGCAGTGGGATTTGTTAAGCTTTTGGCGGTTTATTGGTCGGTGGTGAAATAAGAAGTTTCTTTTAAGGGTTCCTTGGGAGATTCGGGCCCTAGACTTAAGGGAATTGGAAGCTTGGATTTAATTAAAGGAAAATTAAGCGTTAGCTAGGACTCGAAGGAGGGAAGCCTTGGGAAGGGATTTTGAGATTTCTCCAAAGGTGATTTAATTTTAAGAAGGAAAAGAAAAAAAAAAAGAGAAAAGGGAAGGAAAAAGGAAAAACCCTAGCCACCCTCTCCTTCTCACCCTAGCCGTCGCCCGCCCCTCTTGCCGCCGCCGCTGCCGCCGCCGCCCTTGCTAGCTAGCGTCAGCCCTTCGCATCGGCCCAGCCTGATCGTGTCGTCTTCGCTCCGTCTCAGCGCGCGCAGCCGCCAGTCCAGGCCGCGTCGAGCAGCCCTGCAGCAGATCCATCACAGCGCGATCTCGCCGCGTCCCTTCGTACGCCCACATCCGTACACCAGCGCCCCAACGCCGTTGTGTCTGCACGATGGCGTCCGGAGCCCGTGACAACGTCCAGCAATAGCGCCCGACGTCCCACCGAGAGCCGCTCGCTTGCCTCTACCGCGACGCGCCTCGCCGAGCTCGCTTCGCCCGTGATAGCTTGGTGCCGAGCTTGTTGCCTTCTCGATTGGTTGCTTGGGATCGCATAGAAGCTCAAGGGTCACTTGTTGGGTGTGATTGATATTTCTCTGCTTGCTTCCAAGTAAGGGTTCCTTACCAAGGGTGTGTGGATCCTGCGTATAATTGCTAGCAAGTCTTACCTTGTGATTGTATAAATTTCTAGTGGATAGGTTACATATTTCCTCTTGCTTCCAGGTTTGTGTTGTCTTTGGTGTTCCTATTATAATCTGTTAGTTCTATGTTAGTGCTTGGGGGATCTAAAATTAGGTAAGTCCTCGATGGGCACCTTTGACCGTTCCGTATGTAGTGGAGAGTATAAGACCCCGATGGGCATCTCTCGAGATCCTAGCTGGAGTAAGACCCAGAAGGGCATCCTAGATGTGTAAGACCCGTCAGTGGCATTGATGGCTAGAGGTGTAAGACCACGATGGGCATCCGTATGTGTAAGACCCGATGGGCATCATTGATTGAGGTGTAAGACCGATGGGCATCCGTATGTGTAAGACCCCGATGGGCATCATTGATTGAGGTGTAAGACCCGATGGGCATCCGTATGTGTAAGACCCGATGGGCATCATTGATTGAGGTGTAAGACCCCGATGGGCATCCGTATGTGTAAGACCCCGATGGGCATCTGTAACGACCCAGGTTTTTCTTCCCGGTCTTCCAGGTATGCCCTAGGGGTAATTTGGTAATTTGGTCGGGCCGTCGTGGTCGTTTGTGTCTTTTCGATTACTAAAATTATTGGATGGTTTTTGTAGGTTTTTGGAGGGGTTTGTGGTTTGGTTTGAGCAAGGTTTGTTGCAAAAGTAAAAATAAAGGGATTTGTCTTTGCATGTAGGGTTTGAACCCGGGTCTCTGGGAAGCTTGTAGAGAGGTGTGCCAATTGAGCCATTAGGTGCTCTTGTTGCTCTTTCGCATCACATCTTAGTTAACCTTGGATTTTGGAGTTTTGGTGCATTTGGTTAAATGAAATAGAAATAGGTTATTTCATCTCCTTCTCCAAAACATCTCTTGGCCGCCCAAGCTCTCCATCTCCATAGCCTTGCCGAGTTCTTCATCCTTGCATCTCCTTGGGTTCGATCATCATCATTCCGGTAAGTCTTCGTCTTCTTCATCTTCTCATTTGGGTGTTTTTCTTGGCCGAATGTAAGAAAAAGGAGTTGTGTGTGTGTGTGTTGTGCAAACACCGAGGAGTCCAAGACCGAAGCTCGTCGCGATCGGCCAGCTCCGTCAGCAGACCGCCCTGTCGCCAGACGCCCAGATCTGTCCTCTCAGCGCCTGCGCGCGTCCCGGCCGATCGCTTGCACGCCAGATCTGTCGAAGCAGCAGCAGCCTCGCGTTCGTTCCAAAGAAGAGATCGCGTCGATCGCCGCGACGCCAGAGGTCCTCGCCAGCGCCAAAGACGTCCAGCCGTCGCGCGCGCGCGCCGCCGCCAGACGCGCCCCGCGCCGCGCGCCGCCGTCGAGACGCTTCGCCAGCGCAAGCGCGTCGTGTCCCCTGCTTGCCGTGCGGTAGCGCGGCCGGCAGCGTGTCCGTCCGTCCGTGCGGTAGCGCAACCAGTAGCGTGTCCCTGCCGTGCGGCGCGGCCGGCGCCAGACCTTGCTTGAGAGCCAGCTTGCCAGCGAGCCCCAAGCTCGTGTCGTCGCGCGCGCGTGAGTTCCCGAGCCGAGCTTGTCTGTTCTATTGTTGTTTAGATATTTAGATCACGATTATTGTTGGTTTGCTAGGTTCCCGCTCGCTAGCTCGGGATTGTTCCATGACTTAGGATTTGTGTGTAAAAGTCTTCCGACCAAGGTAAGGATTTCTTACAGGGGTTGTGTGGACCCTGCTTGGTGTATATTTGTGATTGTTGTTTTGTATGCCTGTGTATGATTACTAGCATGTTTATCTCTAGGTGCTCGCTCAATTCTGATGGCATGATCTCTTGTATTGTTTCTCATGTTAGCCCATGCTAGGTTGTTCTGTTCTAGCATGTTCGATATCTGTTCTTGCTTCGTAGTATCATGCTAGGTTCTTTGTATCGATGAGCACGTATTGGTGCATTGATTGAATCGTTATTATTGTTAAGGTTTAGAATTCGGGTAGATAGCATCATCCGGGCCCGATGCATAAAGTATCTTGCATCTATGGCAAGGACGATCGAGACAGATTCTCCGTCCTTGGACCCCGTGAGGGATTAGCTATCCCAACCGGTGAGGCCCCGCAATCTTGGGTGAGGGTGGTAGTCTAAGCGATGCCCCAATGGTCGGGATGATGACTTGGCAATGCCTAGTCCCCGGCGGCCGCAGACGTCCTCGGCGTGTTCGGCAAGAGCCCTTGATTGCCACCGATAAGGTAAGGGCGGCTTCTCGGTGTAAGCCTACCATGACCCGTTCCTTAGCCTCAGTGCGGTGGTACAGTGACATAGTTCACGTGTCAGTCTCACCCCTATGTCGGTGACACCGATCCGCAGATTTAGTTAGGCGTGGTATCCGGATATGGGCGGCTTGCCACTAGACCCGGCACCCCATAGTGCTGTAGAAGCACGCGGTGCATCCTTTCGCTCATTACACATACGATGGAGAGCTCCTCGGGATCTTGAGCAGTGCACCTTTTCGTATCGATAGTAGGCGGTGAGGCGGGACTTGTTCCCGTATAGTGCGTTTAGTGTGTTGTGGTATTTCCGGACTAAGACCCCGAGTTGGCATCCGAGGTCCAAGTGTGGACTTAGCTATGTGCTCCGCTCTGTGTTTGTACTCATAGCTTGCATACATTCTTCTAGATGATCATGTATATCGTATTGTACCGGTCGGGGATTCTACTGGGTAATTCGTTACTCACCCTTATTCCGTGGTTTTCCATGTAATCAAGCGGGAGACAGGATGGTCAAGGAGGAGCTATGATCATGGGACTGCTTTGTCATCTCGATTGTTTTATTTTAATTATCATGACTCTTCACTTTTTATTATTTCCCCGAATGCATGTAGACGGCACAGAGCCCCGGGATGTTTTCTTACGTTTTATGGATTCCAGCATATTGGTACTTGTGGATTGTTTTAATGTTTTAATTAAATCTCTGATCAGAGTGTGCTTTTAGAAATGTATGTTTTGGTTGTTGAATGTTTCTGTTTTTACTTGGAATCCAAATGTACTTTTCATAATGTCTTTTATTTTCACTACATGCATTGGGGTAAAGGCCCATTTAGAGCCCCTTTTGGGTCGGGTCTTTCTGATTGGTATCGAGCTCGAGTCATAGATTACGTGAGATCGACCTTTGTTGTAGGTCGTTTTCCATGATCATCGGCACTCCAGCGGTCATCAGTACGCCTAGATTTATTGTTTTAGAAAGGAAAAGGGTTAAGAATTTACAATACCTATCATCTAGTGTATGCCTTGTTTGGTGTTGTGGAATGGTGACAAAGTGAGTTTTGATTCGTTGTTGGTTTGGATGTAGATCGCCAAGATGCTACCACCCGCATCGGAGAGGAGGTTCGAGAGCAGTCGAGGTATCGTGGATCGGATTCGATCTCGCAGGACATCGTCCCAAGCCGACATCGATGGCATTCCACCGGCAGGCTCCTCGTTACGCCTAGAGCGGGCGTTGAGGCGATCGAAGCGAGAGATCGCTCCTGGAGCAGTTTTGCCGAGTCTATGAGGGCTTTTATGGTCAGCATGTTGAGTGACCAGAGGGCGAGACCTGTGCCTTGTTGGCGTAGGGGGGAAGAGTCCGAGCCCGGATCGAGCGGTGACTCGATTGGTTCAAAGAGAGCTCAAGAGCACCTCCGGCTCCACAGAGCAAGTAGCCCCCGAGGCGGATATGGCAGAGGTGCCGAGGAATTGGGTAGGTGGTGAAGGATTTTGTGAAGTGGAAGCTCGAGAAGTTTGATGCCACCGGTGATGCGTTATCGGCGGCCGGTGGATTGCCCATTTGGAGTACACCTTCACGATCATGGTGTGCCCCGATATTGAGAGGCCGAGATGTGCGGCTCATGTGCTAGGAGGCACAATGAGATGGTGGTGGGAGTCCACCTTGAGCGAGAGACCGGTGGGTCTCCACCCGCTACTTGGGAGTTCTTCAAGGGTGAGTTCAAGGTAAAGTTCATCGGTGATGAGGCTCGAGGAGAAGATGGTGGAGCTCTTCCGAACACGGCGCAGGTTACGATTCCATTGAGGAATATGAGCGCAAGTTCTCGTGAGTATGGATATTTTGCTCCTCGGTTGATTGCCACCCCTGAGTGAAGATTCGGAAGTTCATATCCGGATTGAGGCGGTGTTTCCCGAGATGTCGTGGCTCGTGCCCACGACACTTATGCTAGGGGGTCATCGATTAGCCACGATCTATAATGGGAAGTATCCTGCTTTGAGCGGGTTGTTGCCGCTCTGTTCACGTCTGTCCGTCCGGCAGTTGTGGGGCGTAAGAGGAAGTTTGACTTTCGGGGTGGCGGCGCGTCGCCAAGGGCGATTCAAAGCGGGATCGAGATAGGGCCCCGATCCGTTTCGGCCTCGCCTCGCGGAGGCGGTCCCAGCGAGTTCCCGCTGTGCTTCTTGCGGGAGGACCCACACTGGAGCTTGCCAGACAGGGCCCAGAGTGTGTTTTCGTTGTGGTAAAGAGGGACATATGATCCGTTTCTGTCCTCGCCCGGCTATGGCGGCTCCCAGTAGCAGCAAGCAGGAGGTCGAGTGTTTGCTACGACCCGTCAGAGGCCGAGCGTCACGGATGCCGCTGTGTGGTGCACGCTTCTTGTTTTAGATCACTGCGCATTTGTCTTGTTTGATTCTGGTTCTACGCATTCATTTGTATCTGTGTTGTTTCTTTGAGCATGCTAAGTTAAGACTAGAGCCTCTAGGTTTTGAGTTATCGGTTGCAACTCCTTCGGGAGTTAGTATGTTGGCTAGAGATAAGATTAAGGATGGCCGGATCGAGATATCCGGAGAGTTGCTTGTAGCCACACTCATAGTTTACGCCTATGAGTGGTTTTGATGTGATTCTTGGTATGGAGTGGTTAGTCGCTAACCACGCGTTGATTGACCGCCACCGGAAAGAAGTAGTGTTCAGCCGCCAGTCGGCCCAAATTTTTAAGTTTCGTGGAGTCCAGGTGGAGTTTGCCCGCCGATGGTGTCACCGTGAAAGCTCGTCGTTTGCTAGCTCATGGAGCTTGGGGCTATCTAGCCAAGTTGTGCTGGGAAGAGCGCCCCTCATTTGTCTGTCGATCAAAGCCGGTCGTGCAAGAGTTCGCGGATGTGTTTCTGAGGAGTTACTGGGGTTGCCCCAAAGAGAGAGGTCGACTTCATTATTGAGCTCGAGCAGGACCCTCCCTATCTCGAAGGCTCCGTGATCGCATGGCGCCAGTGAGTTAAAGGAATCAAGATTCGATTGCGGGAGATGTTAGACCGAGGGTTCATCCGTCCAAGTGTGTCCCGTGGGAGCACGATTCTGTTTGTGAAAAGAAGGATGGATCTATGCGCTTATGTATTGATTACCGCGAGCTTAATAAGGTGATGAGTGAAGAATAAGTATCCGATTTGCCCCGTATCGATGATTTGTTCGATCGCCTTGAGGAGCTTCGTGTTCTCCAAGATAGATCGAGATCCGGTTACCATCGATTTGCGGATCGGGATGCCGACATTCCTAAGGCGACTTTCGGTCTAGATATGGTCACTACGAGTTTGTGGTCATGTCGTTTGGATTGACCAATGCCCCCCGCGTTCATGGACATGATGGATAGGGTGTTCAAATCATTTTTGGACAACCGTCATCGTGTTCATTGGCGATATTCTCGATTTATTCGAGGTCTAAAGAAGACCATGCAGAGCATTTGAGGCGAGTATTGGCGGCTTTGAGGAAAACCCACTTTATGCGAAGTTTTCCAAATGTGACTTCTGGTTGGAGCGGTGGCCTTCCTAGGCCACGTGGTTTCGAGAGATGGTATAGCCGTGGACCCCGCGAAGATTGAGGCCGTGAGTTCATGGGCCAAGCCGACTTCCGATTGCCGAGATTCGCGACTTTGCAGGTTTGGCGAGTTACTTGTTACCGTCGGTTCGTCAAGGACTTTTTCGCTTTAGCCTCGCCCTCACTCGTCGACGAGGAAGGGTGTCGAGTTTGTTTGGGACAAAGCGAGTGTGATGAGAGCTTTGCCAGGCTCAAGCGTAGTTTGACTTCGGCAAAGATGTTGGCGATCCGGAGGGGACAGTGGTTTCGTGGTCTCTGATGATGCTTCCAAGTTTGGATTAGGTTGTGTGTTGATGCAAAGACGGGAAGGTCATTGCCTATGCTTCCGTCCGTCACCAAGCCGTATGAGCGAGAACTACCCGACTCATGATATGGAGTTGGCAAAGCAGTGGTGTTTGCAATCGAAGATTTGGAGGCATTACCGTATGGTGAGCGGATTGAGATGTTTACCGATCACGAGCCTCAAGTATCTGTTTACTCGAAGGAGTTGAATATGAGGCAGAGGAGATGGTTAGAGTTGGTAAAGGATTATGATCTGCGAGATTTTGTACCATCCGGTAAAGCCAATGTAGTGGCCGATGCTTTGAGCGAAAGACGCCGCACTCTGCGGCGTTGTTGAGTTCCCCCAGTTTGCGAGAGAGAGCTCGAGCGGGCCGAGGTTGCGATGTTGTTGGGAGAGGTTACCGCTGTGGTAGCTCGATTATTGATTCACTGCCGTCGATTCGGCAAATGGATTATAAACGGCCGGTTGGGCGACCCCGCACTTAAGAGATTGGTTGATGTGAGTTAGTCTTGACGGTGACTTTGACTTTGTGTATTCCCAGACGGTGGGTTGACTTATAGAGGCCGGTTGTGTGTTCCGGACATTGCAGTTTGCGAGCCGAGTTGCTCTCTGAGGCCCACTGTTCCTCTTTGCTTGGCACCGGGGGTACCAAGATGTATCGAGACCTTAAGCGGACTTTACGGTGGATGGGAATGAAGAGAGATGTGGCAGAGTTTGTCACCGGTGTCTCGCGTGTCAAGCAAGTGAAGGCACCAGCAGAGGCCGGTGGTTTGTTGCAAATGACCGAGTGTACCCAGTGGAAATGGGAAGAGATCTCTATGGACTTTATATCTGGTTTGCCAAGGACTCGAGGAAGTTCTCTCGATTTGGGTGATTGTCGACCGTTTGACCAAGAGCGCACACTTCATTCCCGGTAGAGACACTTATACCGTGGAACAAGTGGGCGCATTATTTTTGGGCGCAGATCATCCGTTATCATGGTGTACTGGTGAGGATTGTGTCCGATCGTGACTCATGGTTCACTTCTCGTTTCGAGAGCGCTCAGAAGGGTTTGGGCACGAGTGCGATTCAAAGATGACTTTTCACCCTCAGACGGATGGTCGACCGAGAGAGTGAATCGATTCTCGAGGATATGTTGAGGGCTTGTGTGTTGGATTTCCCGAGCGATTGGGACCGATGATTCTGTACTTGATGGAGTTTGCCTATAACAATAGTTACCTAACGATTCGGCGATTGGATGGCTCCATTCGAGGCATTGTATGGTAAGCGTTGTCGGTCCCCGTGTTTCGGGAAGAGGTTGGTGATAGACAGTTTTGGGTCCCGAGTTTCTGCAGATTGACCAATGGTGCAAAGTCAGAAGATTAGAGCTCGTATGTTGACATTTCAGAGCAGCGAGAAGAGTTACGCCGATGTTGGCGTCGAGATTTGGAGTTTGAGGTTGGTCGGCATGTGTTCCTTAAGGTTGCTCCGATGCGAGGTGTTCGAGGTTTGGTAAGCGTGGGAAGTTGAGTCCCCGATTTGTTGGTCCATTTGAGATCCTAGAGAGGATTGGCAGAGTTGCTTACCGGTTAGCCCTACCTCCGTCACTATCGGCGGTGCATAGTGTTTTTCATGTATCGATGTTGAGGCGAGATGTGCCGGGACCGTCGCACATTGTGGACTTTGAGCCTTTGCGGTGAATGAGGATTTGAACTCGAGGAAAAGCCGGTGAGGATCCTTGCCTTTGAGACCAAGACGTTGCGTAATCGCGAGATTCGTTTGGTAAAGGTTCGGTGGAGGAGTCGGGATTTCGAGGAGGCCACTTGGGAGCGGGAAGACGAGATGAGGTTGCATTACCCTGAAATGTTTACATCTTAAGGACTTTCGAGGACGAAAGTCATAAAAAGGAGGGAATATTGTAACGACCTGTGTTTTTCTTCCTGCCTTCCGGTATGCCCTAGGGGTAATTTGGTAATTTGGTCGGGCCGTCGAGTCGTTTGTGTCTTTTCAATTACTAAAATTATTGGATGGTTTTTGTAGGTTTTGGAGGGGTTTGTGGTTTGGTTTGAGCAAGGTTTGTTGCAAAAGTAAAAATAAAGGGATTTGTCTTTGCAAATGGGGTTTGAACCGGGTCTCCGGGAAGCTTGTAGAGAGGTGTGCCAATTGAGCCATTAGGTGCTCTTGTTGCTCTTTCGCATCACATCTTAGTTAACCTTGGATTTTGGAGTTTTGGTGCATTTGGTTAAATGAAATAGAAATAGGTTATTTCATCTCCTTCTCCAAAACATCTCTTGGCCGCCCAAGCTCTCCATCTCCATAGCCTTGCCGAGTTCTTCATCCTTGCATCTCCTTGGGTTCGATCATCATCATTAGGGTAAGTCTTCGTCTTCTTCATCTTCTCATTTGGGTGTTTTCTTTGGGCGAATGTAAGAAAAAGGAGTTGTGTGTGTGTGTGTGTGTTGTGCGGAGGAGTAGGAAGTCGAGCGCAGAGCTCGTCGCATCGGCCCGGCTCCGTCAACAGACCGCCCTCGTCGTCGCGCGACGCCAGATCTGTCCTCGCCGGCGCCGTGCGTCGCCCGATCGTCTTGCACGCCGGATCTGTCGAAGCGGCGACCTCGCCGTTCGCCCAGCAGCAGATCGCCCGATCGCTCAGACGCCAGAGGTCCTCGCCAGCGCCAAGCCGCGTCAGCCGATCGTCGCGCGCCCGCCAGACGCCGGCGCCGCGCGCCGCCGTCGAGACGCTTCGCCGCGCGCGCGTGTCCGTGTCTTGCTTGCGTGCGTGCGGCAGCGCGCCCAGTAGCGTGTCCGTCCGTGCCGGTAGCGCAACCGGCCAGCGTGTCCTGCCGTGCGGTAGCGGCGGCGCCCGACCTTGCCGAGCGGCGACTAAAGCGACCCCAAGCTCGTGTCGTCGCGCCCGCGTGAGTCCCCCGAGCCGAGCTTGCTGTTCTATTGTTGTTTAGATATTTAGATACCGATTATTGTTGGTTTGCTAGGTTCCCGCTCGCTAGCTCGGGATTGTTCATGACTTAGGATTTGTGTGTAAAAGTCTTCCGACCAAGGTAAGGATTTCTTACTGGGGTTGTGTGGACCACTGCGGTATATTTGTGATTGTTGTTTTGTATGCTCGTGTATGATTACTAGCATGTTTATCTCTAGGTGCTCGCATTCAATTCTCGATGGCATGATCTCTTGTATTGTTTCTCATGTTAGCCCATGCTAGGTTGTTCTCGTTTCTAGCATGTTCGATATCTGTTCTTGCTTCGTAGTATCATGCTAGGTTCTTTGTATCCGATGAGCACGTATTGGGTGCATTGATTGAATCGTTATTATTGTTAAGGTTTAGAATTCGGTGTAGATAGCATCATCCGGGCCCGATGCATAAAGTATCTTGCATCTATGGCAAGGACGATCGAGACAGTTCTCCGTCCTTGGACCCCGTGAGGGATTAGCTATCCCAACCGGTAGGCCCTGCAATCTTGGGTGAGGGTGGTAGTCTAAGCGATGCCCCAATGGTCGGGATGATGACTTGGCAATGCCTAGTCCCCGGCGGCGGCCGGCACGTCCTCGGCGTGTTCGGCGGTAGCCCTTGATTGCCACGATAAGGTAAGGGCGGCTTCGGTGTAAGCCTACCATGACCCGTTCCTTAGCCTCAGTGCGGTGGTACAGTGACATAGTTCACGTGTCCGAGTCTCACACCCTATGTCAGTGACACCGATCCAGAGATTTAGTTAGGCGTGGTATCCGGATATGGGCAGCTTGCCACTAGACCCGGCACCCCCCATAGTCTGTAGAAGCACGCGGTGCATCCTTTCGCTCATTACAGCGCCGACTGGAGAGCTCCTCGGGATCTTGAGCCAGTGCACCTTTCGTATCGATAGTAGGCAGGCTGAGGCCGGGACTTGTTCCCGTATAGTGCGTTTAGTGTGTTGTGGTATTTCCGGACTAAGACCCCGAGTTGGCATCCGAGGTCCAAGTGTGGACTTAGCTATGTGCTCCGCTCGTGTTTGTACTCATAGCTTGCATACATTCTTCTAGATGATCATGTATATCGTATTGTACCCCGGTCGGGATTCTTACTGGGTAATTCGTTACTCACCCTTATTACGTGGTTTTCCACGGGTAATCAAGCGGGAGACAGGATGGTGAAGGAGGAGCTATGATCATGGGGACTCTTTGTCATCTCTGATTGTTTTATTTTAATTATCATGACTCTTCACTTTTTATTATTTCCCCTGAATGCATGTAGACGGGCACAGAGCCCCAGGATGTTTTCTTACGTTTTATGGATTCCAGCATATTGGTACTTGTGGATTGTTTTAATGTTTTAATTAAATCTCTGATCAGAGTGTGCTTTTAGAAATGTATGTTTTGGTTGTTGAATGTTTCTGTTTTTACTTGGAATCCGAAATGTACTTTTCATAATGTCTTTTATTTTCACTACATGCATTGGGGTAAAGGCCCATTTAGAGCCCCTTTTGGGTCGGGTCTTTACAGCATCATTGGTTGAGGTGTAAGACCCCGATGGGCATCCAGGTGTAGAACCTAGGGCAGGTTGTAATTGTAAGCCTTGGCAGGCCAGCTCTAGTGTTAGCTCTTAGCCTAAACAACTGGTTTGTCCTAAATCATTGTATGGTTGCATGTCGGTGTGCTAAATGCTATGTTTGCGTATTGTACCCCGGTTGGGGGATTCTTACTGAGTAATACATTGCTCACCCTTATTTTTCTGTGTCCTTCCCCCAGGTAACTTGGGACAGAGGCAGGATGGCTAGGAGGAGGCTGCTGGATGATCATGGACGACCCAACTCTGAGACTATTTCACTTTATTATGTTTTGTTGGTTTAGCATGTAGTTGGACTGGAGTCATTAGAATATCATTCATTTAAAAAAAAACTTGTTTAAGACTTCTCGGACTGTTTCCTTGATTTTCTTGAAAGTACCGAACAGTCACTTTACCTGTTGGTTTTGCTTAATGGATTTTATGCTTGAACTTAGTTGTGTTGAATGAAAAGTTTTAAATTGGTACTCTCTATAAGTGATTTCATATTTTATTTATGCATTCTAAGAAAGGATCTAGGTTAGAGACCGTTAGTTCGGTTTGGGTCTTTACGCACCGACGCGCCGCGCCGCGCGCCGTCCCAGCGAGCCTACTTGCTCGCGCGTCGCCTCCATGACCCGATCGCCACTCGCTCGCCGCCCGTCGACGCCCGTGCGCGCCGCGCGCCGCTCTTGCGCGTCTGCTCGCCTTGCCGCGCGCCCGCTCCAGTGTGTCCGCTTACCTTGCCGTGCGCCCAACGCCAGCGTCCCTTGGTTGGTAATTGTCGAGCCTTTTCCCTTTTAGATTTTTAAGCTGCTGGCTGCTGTATATTTAATTAGGGTGCTTTTATTATGCCTAGGTTGCTCGGGTTCGTTATAAAGCTTGACGGTCTTATTTGATTGTGAAAGTTATTTCTGCTCGTTTTCAGGTAACGATTTCTTACCGTGGTTGTGTGGACCCTACAATGCTTTCTTGATTGTGCCTTATATGCATGTTTACTTCTATGAACATGATTAGTGGATAGGACAGCTTGTGATTGCATTCTTGCTAGCATGTTTGCCTGTTTGTACATGTTAGTGCCATGCTAGGATTGTTCTTCCAGCATGCTTGAGATTCCTGCTTTAAGTTCGTAGTATCATGCTAGGTTATGTGTGATTGATGTTGATATGTATGTCTTGCCAGGAATCAGTTATTTTGTACTCTTAGCTAGTATAGTAGAGTTTGTCATCATCCAGAGGCTGAGAGCGGACATAACGTACTTTGTCCCCATCGGTCGGGAATAGAGCGAAACATAACGTACATTGCTTCCCCCCGGCAGCCGATGTGGATTTAGCTACCACATCGGCATAAGCCTAGTTTGTAGCCTGCTAGAGCGAAATCCTGCCAAAGGTGCAAGCCTGCCTTGGCCGGTTCTTAGCTTCAGTCGGTGGTGGCAGGCAGCCTGAGATGAGTGCCGAGGGCCTCGCACTACTGTGTTCAGTGACACCGTTTCCGAGTCTTTAGGCATGCATACCTGGCCCGCGTAGTTTGTACTTAGGCCCCCACATTTACGCCGGTTGCGGCGGCATGCGGTGTCGCGCCGCACACGCGTTAGTCGCCGGTTCGGAGAGCTCCCCCGGGCTAATGTTCGTGAGTACACCAGTTCCTTCCAGTTTAGAGCCAGACTTTGGGTACTCTCCCGATAGTCCAGATTTGTTAGCGAGGGTAAGAGGTCCTTGAGGACACCCATTAGGATTGGCTTTTGAGCTGATCATATGGTCGAGGAAGAAAGACCCTCGATGGTGTCGGACATCTTTGGGATCGGTTTTTGAGCTGATCAATTGGTCGAGGGAGAAAGACCCTCGGAGATGTCCCGGGATTAGTTATGAGAGCCAATCATTAGGCCGGAAGTAGAAGACTTCTGAGGATTCGAGATTCTGCCTTGTAAGCTCGTTGAGCTATGATCTGTGTTGGTAACTCTTTGCACGTATACTAGGGTGCCAGATGATTGATGTATTGTATTGTACCCCGGTTGGGGATTCTTACTGAGTATGCTTATACTCACCCTTATTTCTGTGGTTTTCCACCAGGTAACTTGGGACAGCACCGGGACGGCTAGCGGAGGGAGCTGATTGATCATGGGAGCCGCCGGCACTCTGTCTTTTATTGTTTGCATAATTTGTTCAGCATGTAAACGGACATGAGTCCTAGGGGGACGTTTTTAAAAGTTGTTTAAATTGTATTGTATGATTTTATAAACACCGCCGAGCTTGTTTTACTTTGTTGGCTTTGCTTAAATGAAGGTTGTTGTTTATGTTTTAAGTGTCCCCGCTTTTAAATGTTTTGAAAGGTTTTAAATATGAGCACTAAACCGCTTGATGAAGTATTTAACTTGCATGTTGAGTGAGAACCTAGGTTTAGGACCGTGTTTTGGGTCGGGTCCTTACATACGGCTTCCTGGTGTAAGCCTACCACGCCCGGTTCCTTAGCCAAAGTGCGGTGGTTCAGTGACATAGTTCATGTGTTCAGGTCTCACACCCTTATGTCAGTGACACCGATCCAAAGATTTAGTTAGGCGTGGTGATTGGACATGGGCAGCTTGCCACTAGACCCGGCACCCCCCATGGTCTACAGTAGCACTGCAACGGCCCAGTTTTCTATTTCGGTTTCCCAGGTGTTTTCGGCACATTTTGCGGATGTTCTGATGGGCCGTTAGAGCTATTTTAACCCTTAGGGGTATTTTGGTCTTTTTTCCCCCGGTCAGGGTTTTGTGGATTTTCAGGATTTTAGGGCCATTACTGCCTTTGTCGAAGCTTGGTGGTTGTTGGTTGCAAGACCCAAGAAGTTTGGGCAAGTTGTTTGGAAGTTTGGAGGTAAATTAGATTTTGGCAAAATTAATTGTTATTTGAGTGCTTCCATTGGGATTTGAACCCTTGCCCTAAATGGTGAATTGGGAATTTGTAGAAAATGAATTTTAATTAAAAAGGAAGTTTGCTTCGGCTGGGTGTAGATAGAGGAAGCCTTGGGAAGGGATTTTAGGCCCATTTTAATTAGGAAAATGAAAGAAAATCAAGAACATCCCGTTCCCCTTGTTTTACAACTCACTCTCTCACTCTCTCACTCTCTCTCTCCCCATGCCATAGCCGCACCAACCCCAGCCGAGCCACCACACTCCAGCCGCACCAGATCGCCAGTCGCAAAGAAGACAAAACAGCCAGCCGCACCACCCAGCCTAGGCTGACCAGCAAGACATCCCAGACGCGCCGCACGCTGCCGCCCAGCGTCGCCTGTGCGTCGACCCAGCTGCCCAGATGCGCCTCCTATGCGTCGTCCCAGCCATCGCACTCCCGCAGCCCAGACGGGTCGCCCAGCGCCACTCGCTGCCGCCCAAACGCGTCGCCCGCGCGCCATCCTAGCAGACTCGACGTCTCGCCAATGCCGCTTGCCCGCGCGCTGCTCGTAGCGTCTCGCGCTTGCCGCGCTGGCGCAAAGCGCCAGCCGCGCTGCCGCGCCGCGCCGCCTCGCCTCGCCGCACCAACAGGGCCCATTCCTGCCCCTTGCTGCTGAGACCGCGTGTCTTCTCGGTTGGTAATTCCCGAGCCTCTCCCCTTTTCATTTTAAGCTGCTGGCTGCTGTTTTATTTACTTAGGTGTTTTTATTAAATGCTTAGGTTGCTCGGGTTCGCTTAGAAGCTCCAGGGTCGCTTGGTTGTTATATGATAGCTAATTCTGCTTGTTTCCAGGTAAGGATTCCTTACCGTGGTTGTGTGGACCCTGCGATATTATCATGATGTGCCTTGTATGCTTGTTGACTGTTATGAGCATGATAGTGATAGGACAGCTATGTTTGATCTCTTGCTAGCATGTTTGCCTGATTGTACATGTTAGTGCCATGCTAGGTTTGTTCTTCCAGCATGTTTATGATTCCTGCCTTAAGTTCGTTGTATCATGCTAGGTTATGTGTGATTGATGTTGATATGTATGTTTAGCCAGGAATCAGTTATTTTGTACTCTTAGCTAGTATATTAGGGTTTGTCATTGTAACAGCCCAGTTTCCTATTCCAGTTTTCGAGGTGCCTTCGGGTCAAGATTCGGTTGTTTGGTTGGGTTTTAGAGCGGTTTTGCCCCTTGGGGGTATTTTGGTCTTTTGGCTCTCCAGGCAGGATTTGTGGTTTTCTGGGCTTCGAGGTAGCTCCTGCCTTTGTCGAGGCTTGTTTGTTGGTGGCTGCGAGTCCCGTGGTGTTTGGGCTAGTCGGTTGGATGCTCGGTTGTGGTTTGGGCTTTGGCAAAGTGTTGGTTTGTTGTGTGTTTCCTTTGGGATTCGAGCCCGAGCCTTTAGTGTTTCTTTGGGAGTTGGATTTAAGTGAGTTTGATTTATTGGAAAAGATTTCTTCGATCGGGTCTCGAAGGAGGAAGGCGGGAAATGGGATTTTGAGGTTTTAAAGTGGATAAGGATGGAAAATGGAATTAAAAATCCCATTTTTTCCCTTTTTTCCCATTTTCCTTTTTATTTCTCTTTTTCTTTTCTTTTTTTCCCCAAAATGCATTTTTTTTCTCTCTCTCTCTCTCTCTCTCTCCCCGACCCCCCCACCTAGCCCGACCTAGGCGGCCTTGCTCGCTCGACCCGGCCGTGCGGACCCTGCTCGCGCCCGGCCGGCGTCGCGTGCCCTCGCCAGCTGTCGCCCGGCCAGCGCGCCCTCGCCTCGCCCGCCTGGTCCGTGTCGCCCGGTGCGCCTTTGATCGCCGAAGCGCGCGATGTGCCGCGTCGCGTCGCCCGAGCCTCGCCCAGCTCGATCGCGCGTCCCAGCGCCAGATCGCGCGCCCCCGCGTCGTGTCGGTCGCGCCCGCGCGCCGTCTCCTGTGTCGAGCCGCGCCGCGCGCCAGCCCGCCAGTAAAAGCAGCGCGCGCGCGGTGGCGCCAGCGCCCGTGCCGGTAGCGCCCGGCCCAGCCTTTTTTGGCGCCTAGCCCGTCTGGCCGGCTCGTTCAGCGTGTCACCGTGCCTCGTGAGTTGCTCCCGTGAGCTCATTTATTTTAGTGTATTTAGGGCTATTTTATGATTATTGATGTTTTTGCTTGGCTCGTTATAGGTTGCTCGGGTTCGATCGCGATTAATTTTATTGTGTGTTGTTGCCTTCCGATCGGGTAAGGATTTCTTACGGAGTTGTGTGGGCCTGCGATATTGTCATGATTTTGCCTTGCTTGTTTGTCGATTATATGAGCATGATTATAATAGAGCGACTTTGATTGATTTCGCTAGCATGTTTGCTTGATATTACATGTTAGTGCCATGCTAGGTTTGTTCTCGCCAGCATGTTTGTGATTCCCGCTTAAGCTCGTAGTATCATGCTAGGTAGTATGATTGATGTCGGTCTTTGCTTGCTAGCCGGGAATCATTGCTTTTTCCTGTACTCTTAGATAGAGTTGTAGGGTTTGTCATCATCCGAGGTGAGCGGACATAACGTACTTTGTCCCCACCGATCGGGAGTAGTGTGCGACGATAACGTATCTTGCTTCCCCGGTCACTAAGGTGGATTTAGCTCGTGTCGGGAATAAAGTGTGCGCAGACATAACGTATCTTGCTACCCCCGCCCGACCAGCCGGTTGTGGAATTAGCTACCCACTTCGGCATAGCCTAGTTTGTAGCTGCTAGAGCGGAACCCGCCACGGTGTAAGTAAGCCGCCTTGGCGGTTCTTAGCCAGAGTCGGTGGACTGTGCCCATGGCATGAGATGAGCGCCGAGGGCCTCGCGCTCGCGTGATTAGTGACACGCTTCTAAGTTTTAGGCATGCGTACTGGCCCGCGTAGTTTGCCCTTAGGCCCCCGCATTTACGCGGTTGCGAGAAGAGCATGCGGTGTGCGTGCACCAGCGTTAGATGCCGGATCGGAGAGCTCCCGGGCTAATGTTCGTGAGTACACCATTCTTTCCGATTTAGAGCGGACTTGGGTACTCTCCGATAGTCCGGATATATTAGCAAGGGTAAGAGGCCCTTGAGGACATCCTTGGGATCGGTTTTTGAGCTGATCAATTGGCTGAGGGAGAAAGACCCTCAGAGATGTCCCAGGATTGGTTAGGATAACCAATCATTAGGCCGGAAGTAGGAGACTTCCGATGACTCCAGATCTTTCTTTGTAAGCTCGTTGAGCTATGATCTGTGTTGGTAGCTGTTTGCTTGCATGCTTTGGTTCTAGATGATTGATTATATCGTATTGTACCCCGGTTGGGGATTCTTACTGAGTAATTCGTTACTCACCCTTACTTATCTTTCAGGAAACCATGGCGCGAGGCAGGATGGCTGGAGGAGGAGCTGTGATCATGGAAACCCGTTGTTCAACTCTGAGATTTATGTTTATGTTTTAAATGTCCTCTGAATGCATGTAGTTGGGCACGGAGCCCTAGGTTGTTTTATGAATGTATTTCCGGATTCTAGCATTGTTGTAAATGTTGTAAAGTTGTATGTTTTTAATAAATCTCTGATCAGAGTAAGTTTTGGAAATGTATTTGTCTTGGAACAGGTGCTTGGAAACAGGGACAGGTTTCAAGAATTTTGTATTGACTTTTTAAATGAACTCTTGCCGGTTTTTGGTTTTTACTTAGAATCCGAAACAACCCTATTGCAAATTCTAGTGTTGATTTGTATGCATGCATTGAGGTAAGGGCCCATTTAGAGCCCCATTCGGGTCGGGTCCTTACAGTCATCATCCAGAGGTTGAGAGCGGACATAACGTACTTTGTCCCCGCCGGTCGGGAGTAGAGCGAAGCATAACGTACATTGCTTCCCCCCGACAGCCGATGTGGATTTAGCTACCACATCGGCATAAGCCTAGTTTGTAGCCTGCTAGAGGCGGAACCACGCCAGCGGTGCAAGCCCGCCTTGGCGGTTCTTAGATTCAGTCGGTGGTACAGGCTGCACAGATGAGTGCTGAGGGCCTCGCACTACTGTGTTCAGTGACACCGCTTCCGAGTCTTTAGGCATGCGTACGTGGCCCGCGTAGTTTGTACCTAGGCCCCCACATTTACGTCGGTTGCAGCAGCATGCGATGTGCGCGCACACGCGTTAGTCGTCGGTTCGGAGAGCTCCCCCGGGCTAATGTTCGTGAGTACACCAGTTCCTTCCAGCTTAGAGCCAGACTTCGTGTACTCTCCCGATAGTCCAGATTTGTTAGCGAGGGTAAGAGGCCTTTGAGGACACCCATTGGGATTGACTTTTGATCTGATCATATGGTCGAGGGAGAAAGACCCTCGAGGGTGTCGGACATCTTTGTGATCGGTTTTTGAGCTGATCAATTGGTCAAGGGAGAAAGACCCTCGGAGATGTCCCGGGATTGGTTATGAGAACCAATCATTAGGCTAGAAGTAGGAGACTTCCGAGGATTCCAGATTCTGCCTTGTAAGCTCGTTGAGCTAGGATCTGTGTTGGTAACTGTTTGCATGTATACTAGGGTGCGAGATGATTGATGTATCGTATTGTACCCGGTTGAGATTCTTACCGAGTATGTTTATACTCATCCTTATTTTCGTGGTTTTTCCACCAGGTAACTTGGGACAAGCACGGGACGTGGCTAGCGGAGGAGCCGATTGATCATGGGAGCCGCCGGCACTCGGGTTTTATTTTTTGCATAAATTTTTTCAAGCATGTAGACGGACATGAGTCCTAGGGGGACGTTTTTAAAAGTTGTTTAAATTGTATTGTATGATTTTATAAACACTGGCCAGGCTTGTTTTACTTTGTTGGCTTTGCTTAAATGAAGGTTGTTGTTTATGTTTTAAGTGTCCCCGCTTTTAAATGTTTTGAAAGGTTTTAAATATGAGCACTAAACCGCTTGATGAAGTATTTAACTTGCATGTTGAGTGAGAACCTAGGTTTAGGACCGTGTTTTGGGTCGGGTCCTTACATAAGGCTTCCTGGTGTAAGTCTACCACGACCGGTTCCTTAGCCTCAGGTGCGGTGGTTCAGGCTGACATAGTTCATGTGTTCAGGTCTCACACCCTTATGTCAGTGACACCGATCCAAAGATTTAGTTAGGCGTGGTGATTGGACATGGGCAGCTTGCCACTAGACCCGGCACCCCCCATGGTCTGCAGTAGCACTGCAACCGCCCAGTTTTCTATTTCGGTTTCCCAGGTGTTTTTGGGACATTTTGCGGATGTTCGGATGGGCCGTTAGATGTAAGGACCCGACCCAAAGAAACGGTCTCTATCCTAAAGTCCTTACTTAGCATGCATGATTAGGAATGTAAAACGTCGTTCAGAGTTTGAAATTTAAATCTTTGAAGTAAGCACGTTCAAAACAAAGAAAATATAATTCCATTTAAAATAAACAGGTAGATAACTGATCAGTACTTTTGAGTGCTTTTCCTAGGGACCCAAGTCCCACTACATGCTAAATCATCAAAGAAAACATTAAAAGAACGTGCAACTCAGAATCAGCTATCCATGATCATCGAGCCGCCTCCTCCTAGCCATCCAACCTCTGTCCCAAGTTACCTGGGGAAAGCCACAGAAAATAAGGGTGAGCAACAAGTTACTCAGTAAGAATCCCCAATCGGGTACAATACGAAATCGTCGATTTAGCTTTCCGGACATGCAACCATACAAAGACTTAGAGCAGAAACGGTTGGTGTAGGCTATGAGCTACTTCAAAGGCGAGCCTACTCAAGGGCTTCCGTCTATAGCCTCTACTAGGTCCTACATTTGGATGCCCTTCGGGCCTTACACAACCTAGGACACAGTGATGCCCAGTGGGGCCTTACACACTTAGGATGCCCATCGGGCCTTACACCTTCAGTATCAGTGATGCCTAGTGGGCCTTACACACTTAGGATGCCCATAGGGCCTTACACCTCCAGAATCAGTGATGCCCAGTGGGCCTTACACACCTAGGATGCCCATAGGGCCTTACACCTCCAGAATCAGTGATGCCTAGTGGGCCTTACACACCTAGGATGCCCATAGGGCTTTACACCTCAGAATCGGTGATGCCCGGTGGGCCTTACACACCTAGGATGCCCATAGGGCCTTACACCTCGGATGTCCATCGGGTCTTGCCCAGCGGGACCCCAAACTAGTTGCCTCTACGGTCCTCTATACTATACATCACACATCTAACAGTAACTTGGATCTAGCAAAGACATACAAATGGCGGCATGGTTCTATCAAGATAGGAAAGCCTAACATGGAACTAACGGGATGTAAACATGTCACGAACATGAATCAAAAGAAAACATGTAACCTATCACTAGAAACTCATATATAATTACTGATGAATCAGCGTGCTATCAACTATTCGCGAGGTCCACACAACCCGGGTAAGAATCCTTACCGGAAATAAGTGGAGGTTAACTATCCCGAATCAAATAACGACCCTCGAGCTTTTAAGCGAACCCGAGCAACCTAAGCAAGTAATAAAATATCCTAATTAATAAACAACATCTAAAATCGGGAAGTCCAAAGGGTGGAGGCTCGGGAATTTACCAACCAAGAAGGCACACGCGTTTGGCAGCAAGCAGCAGGCCCGGCAGCGCCGCTGGGCGCTAGGCGCGCTGCGCTGGCGCTGGCGCGGGGCTGGCGCGGCGCGGGCGCTGGCGAGGCTGGCGGCTGGCGCTGGCGCGCAACGAGCGTTAGGGCGCGGCGCTGGCGCTAGCTCGCGCGCGCGGCAAGCGGGACGCCGGGTTCGCGAGGGCAGCGTGCTGGCGGCGACGCGTCGGCGCGGCAGCAGCGAAGCGGCGCTGGCGACGCGTCCGGGCGGCGGCAAGAAGCGGAGCGCGCGCGCGCGTCTGGGCGGCCAGTCTTTGAAGCAGCGCGACGCAGCGTTTAAATTTGAGCGAGGCGATCGGGCGCGCGCTGGCATGGGCGATCTGAGCGTCTGGGCGCGCTGGGAATGGGGCGTCTTTGCGATGCAGTGCGGCGTGGCTAAGCAGTGGTGGTGCGATCCGGGCGGCATGGTCAGTGGCGGGGCGCGATCGGGTGTGGGGATAAATTTGAGCGGCTAGGGTTTGGTTTCTTGGTGTGGGGCTCGGAGAGAGAGAGAGAGAGAGAGAGAGAGAGAGAGAGAGAGAGAGATTATTCCAAAACAAGGGGAATAGGATTTCTTTTCCTTTTCCTAATTTAAATGGGTCTAAAATCCCTTCCCAAGGCTTTCTCTTGCGGGTCCCAGCTAAAGAAATTCTTTTCTTTTTAACTAAATCTTCTTTTTCTAAAAACTCCAATTTCACCATTAGGGCAAAGGTTCAAATCTCAATGGGACCAATTAAATTCCAATTAATTTTGCTATCAACCGGAATGTCTCCGAACTTCTAATCAACTAACCCAAACTCCTTGGGTCTTGCAACCAACATTAATCAAGTCTCAACGAAGGCCGAAATGACCCTGAAGCCCTGAAAATCCTCAATCTCTGACCGGGGAGCAAAATACCAAAATACCCTTAAAGGTTAAAAAGCTCTAACGGCCCATCCGAACATCCGCATAATGTCCCAAAAACTCCTGGGAAACCGAAATAGAAAACTGGGCCGTTACAATACTCCCTCCTTTTAAGACTTTCGTCCTCGAATGTCCTAAGACGAAAACAACTCTATGAAACTCCACTGATTCTTAACCAACCAAGCTCCTGATTAAGATAACACAAATCTTTCTTTGAAACCGAACCCTTTTGGGTTCCCAAAGGCTCCAAGCCCAACAGACACCGAGTCTGCCACGAACTATCTCAACCTAAACTGAACTAACACTGAGCTTTGAAGAAAACATGCGATAACTAGTCAGTGAGCCACATCCTCTGATTCGCACCAATTCTCAAACGGTCTCACGACTCTAGGGCTCACTTATCCCTGCTAACCCAACTCGGAGCGCCTCTCTACGGTGCTACTCTCAGCAAACTCGTGGACGGGTCACAAGCTCTAAAACTCAACGCCACGCTCCGGCGTAACTTCTCTGAATGCTCGTAGCTGTTATCAAACAGCCTCGACCCTTCACCATGCTGACCAAACAACTGAACCTCCCAGGTTTCAGAAACAAAACGGTCTACTCTTACTTCGCAAGAGACCTGCGAACCCCACTGGTTGCCTACAATCCTTAACGAAATCCAATTCGAACCACCAACTGGTGACCGATCCCTAGGCAACCTTCTCCAACTAGCATGCGTCCATAACACTAAAGCAACCATCTTATGAGAAATCGAAGCACCAAAGCCAAGGGGCACTTTTCTGGTTCACCAAACGTCTACCACCAACACACCAGCTGAAACTTCAGCTACGACCACCTTTAGAAGACAAGGTCCAGGCACAGGCTCCACTCGGCCAAACTAACAAACTGAAGCCCCTCAACGGCCGACAACAAACTTTCCAATGCAATCCGATCAGCCACTGGCCTAGGTGAACATCGCTAGATAGGGAAACAAACAACATTCCTCTCACGGGAACCTCGAGCAGCAAGGAATAAAACAACACGCGGATATTAGCAACACAAAAGCTGGAGGATAACAACTCTAAGGTTTCCAACCAAATTCCACGACATCTCTGTGCCGACCCACTCAACTGTGGCTCAGCTATAACGCCAACTGCGAACGCACATCAACTAGGAACAAAGCCCAAGAAGGGCTTGCTCTGCAGAAACTCAACCCAAGCTTATAACGAGCAAGGCTCGCCTCAAGCCGCCACTCAACTCTTAAGTCCAGCTGGCTACTCAAAGGACTTTCTCCTTTTAGCCTAGGCCTAACTCATCTTGCGACTAGAAACTCCACACTCGGAACATCGCAAGGGAAACGGACCGACGAGGCTATCTCCAAAGATAATACTCGAGGCTGGCATCCATGGTGCAACTCAACCACCAAAGAAACTAGGGTTTTCTTCAAACCCCAAAGAACCAATGACTTTTTCAAAAAAAACTCAACTCTTAAACTGGTGGCCTCCGCCCTTGCGGGGACAAACAACTTTTTGCTTGCTAACAACCCAAGGCGAGGACCCTCTCATTTGGGCTAACCAGCTGCGCTACTCACGATCAACTACACAACTCAAGAGCTACACCGACTACTCCTCAACGGGAAACGATTTCCCGCAAGCGAACCTTCAAGGGCGTGAACATCACACATGCTCGCCGACTAGCTCAAACCCAAGGGCAACAACAACCAACTCTCTTGGAAGCAACACCCAAGAGGAAACCTCAACCGATTGGACCACCAATCCAGAACAAGCAGAACTTACTCAACCACCGAGGGAGGGGTCAACTCCCAAAACTTCCTGACCAGGAACAGGTCCTAAGGGCAACGCCCTCTTGCTCGAACCGAGCTAGCTCTTGAAACAACAAGAGAACCAAAACTTGGTCAACACCAAACACCAACTAGCCACCTCACCGGAACCGATCTGGACTCTACTCCAAACAAACACTAGCTTACTAGTCTACCAAATCTGCAAGCAACTCACCGGAGGAACACTGCTTGGGTGACTGAGCTCTGGAGAGGCTCTCCACAACCTAGGGATCCTCCGATCATCCTCCGACACACACGGTCGTCAAACGATCTAACAGACAACCGGCCACACGGGCACAACCCTCTCCGGCATCTCAACTACATTTGGGCAACTCCAAGCGCTTGAAAACCAAAAGGACCGGAAGCGCTACGAGAATCGCGCCATCCTCCTACTCCAACATTAGCCACAACAAACCTTACGCCCAAGGTAAGGATCCGAACAACTCTCTTAGCCATGACGATCGGAAACTACGCGGCTTTGCTACCACCGCTCTTGTCGGGTTCCAATCGAACTCTAACTGAGCTAAGGTCCAACTAGCAAAACTTGCTTAAAGAACAACCCGACTCACGAGCACGACATCCTTACAACCAAAGCTAGGGCACTTGCCAAGAACTAAAGTCTTGACACCTCAAAGCTCGAGCACTGGTTCCTCAACACGAACCTCTCGTGGTTTCACAAACATAAACCACGGAACGAGTTACACAAAAGTACACCGGCGTGTACAGCTCCAACCAGATTCCTTAAAATCCAAAGCCAACAAGGATTTTCACACAGGCAACGTTTGCCTCCAACAGAGCCACTACTAACCAGGGAGCAACAAGAGTTCAAACCCTCTCGGGCCATCTCACCACGAAAAGCCACATTGGCCAACTCACTCTTACAAGAGCACATCCATACCAAGCTAACATATCTCAAGCCAATGTGCCCACTAAACGTGCTTCGATCAGCCATCCAACTCATGGCTCTAACACTGGATTAACCACGCATCATCGATGCCAACTCTACTTGTAACGGCCCAGTTTTCTATTTCGGTTTCCCAGGAGTTTTCGGGACATTATGCGGATGTTCGGATGGGCCGTTAGAGCTTTTTAACCTTTAAGGGTATTTTGGTATTTTGCTCCCCGGTCAGAGGTTGAGGATTTTCAGGGCTTCAGGGTCATTTCGGCCTTCGTTGAGACTTGATTAATGTTGGTTGCAAGACCCAAGGAGTTTGGGTTAGTTGATTAGAAGTTCGAGAGACATTAGGTTGATAGCAAAATTAATTGGAATTTAATTGGTCCCATTGAGATTTGAACCCTTGCCCTAATGGTGAAATTGGAGTTTTTAGAAAAAGAAGATTTAGTTAAAAAGAAAAGAATTTCTTTAGCCGGGACCCGCAAGAGAAAGCCTTGGGAAGGGATTTTAGACCCATTTAAATTAGGAAAAGGAAAAGAAATCCTATTCCCCTTGTTTTGGAAAAATCTCTCTCTCTCTCTCTCTCTCTCTCTCTCTCTCACTCCTAGCCGACCTCACCAAGAAACCCTAGCCGCCCTAGCCGCACCCCCGCTCAGCCCAGGCGCACCAGGCAGCCCAGCAGCCCATGCCCAGGCGCGCCCAGACGCCCTGCATCGCCCATGCCAGGCGCGCCCAGTCGCACTGCCTCGCCCAGCCCAGACGCGTCGCGCCGTTCCGCACCAGGCCGCCCAGACGCGTCACGCCGCTCCGCGCTGCCGCCGCCGAGCGTCGCGTCGCCGCGCTGTCCTCGCGACCCGACGTCCCGCCTTGCCGCAAGACCCGAGCAGCGCTAGCGCGCCGGCCTCGCCCAGCCCAGCGCCCAGCGCCCCTGCGCCAAGCCAGCGCCCGTCCCCTTGCGCTATCTGCCGAGACGTGTGCCTTCTCGGTTGGTAAATTCCCGAGCCTCCACCCTTTGGACTTCCTGATTTTAGATGTTGTTTATTAATTAGGATATTTTATTACTTGCTTAGGTTGCTCGGGTTCGCTTAAAAGCTCGAGGGTCGTTATTTGATTCGGGATAGTTAACCTCCACTTATTTCGGGTAAGGATTCTTACCCGGGGTTGTGTGGACCACGAGAATAGTTGATAGCACGCTGACATGTAATTATATGAGTTTCTAGTGATAGGTTACATGTTTTCTTTTGATTCATGTTCGTGACATGTTTACATCCCGTTAGTTCCATGTTAGGCTTTCCTATCTTGATAGAACCATGCCGCCATTTGTATCTTTGCTAGATCCAAGTTACAGTTAGATGTGTGATGTATAGTATAGAGGACCGTAGAGGCAACTAGTTTGGGGTCCCGCCGGGCAAGACTCGATGGACATCGGAGGTGTAAGGCCCTATGGGCATCCTAGATGTGTAAGGCCCACCGGGCATCACCGATTACGGAGGTGTAAGGCCCTATGGGCATCCTAGGTGTGTAAGGCCCTTTGGGCATCACCGATTCGGAGGTGTAAGGCCCTATGGGCATCCTAGGTGTGTAAGGCCCCTTTGGGCATCACCGATTCGGAGGTGTAAGGCCCTATGGGCATCCTAGGTGTGTAAGGCCCATTGGGCATCACCGTCATTTGAAGGTGTAAGGCCCGATGGGCATCCTAAGTGTGTAAGGCCCCACTGGGCACCACTGTGTCCTAGGTTGTGTAAGGGCCGAAGGGCATCCAAATGTAGGACCTAGGAGAGGCTATAGAGCGGAAGCCCTTGAGTAGGCTCGCCTTTGAAGTAGCTCATAGCCTACACCAACCGTGCCCGCTCTAAGTCATTGTATGGTTGCATGTCCGTGTGCTAAATGAGATGTTTTTTCGTATTGTACCCCGATTGGGGATTCTTCTTGAGTATGTTTATACTCACCCTTATTTTTCTGTGGTTTTCCACTGTAAGCTGGGGATAGAATTTGGATGGCTAGGAGGAGGTCTTTGGATGATCATGGATGGTGACTCGAGTTGCACGTTCTTTCATTGTGTTTATGATTTAGCATGTAGTGGGACTTGAGTCCCTAGGAAAAATACTCAAAAACTATTTGATGATTCTCGCATCGTTTCCCTTGATTTGTTTTTAAGAAAGAACCGATCGATTATCTACTGTTTATTTTAAATGGAACTATATTTTCCTTGTTTTGAATGTGCTTACTTCAAAGATTTAAATTTCAAACTCGAACGACGTTTTACATTCCTAATCATGCATGCTAAGTAAGGACTTTAGGATAGCGACCGTTTCTTGGGTCGGGTCTTTACAGTTGGTATCAGAGCTTAGAGTTATAGGTTTTGTAGACTGACCTGCAGTTGTAGGTTGTTTTCCATGATCATCAGCATCCGACAGCGTGACCATCGTGTATGTCCATAAGTTTAAGGTTAATGGTTAAGAATTACAATCATCGCATCTAGTATACATGTGTTACCCTTGTTGGGTAGTGAGAGCCCCAGCGTGGGCTAGTTTTTATTCCTTGTGTAGACCGCCAGTTGTTGATTACACATTGAGGAGCGAGGACGTTTGGTATGTCCAATCGAGGAGTTGGACTGATCGTGTTGTTGTTGAGACCACGCCCGTGGTTGTCTAGACCCGTAGGCCGATTTGGCCTGGCGATTGAGCGACCAAGAGGAGGGGGTAGAGGCTAGTCTACCTCGAGCGAGACTCCTTGAGCAAAGTGTGCTCCCGCCATGAGAGAGTTGATGGCGAGTCTTTTAGCTATCGACGGCGGAGACCCCAAAGCGCAGATTGTAGCGCGTAGTGAGGAGTCCCGGTGCGAGATAGCCTAGTTGTGCAGAGTTTATTTAGGAGACACCCCTAGTAGCTCCAAAGTAACCCGGGTTTCTCGGAAGGGCTTAATCAGCGAGTTCATCTTTGATGAGTTAGTTGGAATTATTCGAGCCGCCGAGTTTGGCAAGTGGAAGCCCGAGGAGCTTGATGCTTTAGAGAACTTCTTTGGTAGCGACAAGGTGGTTGACCGAGTTCGAGTTTATCATCCAAGTGTTGGGATGACTCGGTGTTCAGAGACCGATGACTCGATGTTCGGAGAGGTCGAGGCGTGCCTTCTCTGGTGCTTTGTTGATGCAAAGGTGTGGTGGTGGAAGTCCCCTGTGAGAGGCGGACAGCAGAGTCTCCACCATCGCCCGGTCTATTGGCAAGTTGCCGTGTTAGTAGCTTTTGAGAAGGATGTAGAGACATCCTGTCCCCTTGCAAGCTTCTTTGTCGTTTCTGACCAGTTCTTTTTTAGTACCCTCGTAGCTGAGGGGTAGTGTGGAGTTTGCTTGTCGGGGCTTAATCCGTTTGTGGATTTGGGTGGGCTAGTAGAGTGGAGCACTCTTTTGTTTGGATGTTCCAAGTGTGGAACAAGTTGTTGCCACCCGAGGAGTTGGCTCGAGCTTTTGTTGAGCATCGAGTGGGATGCGAGTTGGTTGGCTGAGCTATTATTGAGCATCGAGTGGGATGCGGGAGTAGGCCGTGGCATGTCCATTAGGCGAGATGCCGAGAGATTAGAGCGCTCGAGTATTTGGACTCTTGTCTTTGAGTGCCATTGCCCCGTCAATTGGAGTGTGACCTTCCTTTTCCTCAAAGGGGTATAAAGCTCGTTTAGGGATGATTTGTGTTGTAAAGGATGTAGTGCCTGTTGGCACCAAGCTTTGAGAGGAGGCCTAGATTCAGGCCAGTTGGCACTTTTGTGCAGGAGGTTCCATGGTCGCCGAGAGTATATCATCCCCGCTAGTCTTGTACCCATTTCTTGAGGTTGCACCTGTTTGGGTTGCATAAGAGATCTAGCTAGGTGGTAGTCAGAGGACTACAAGTATGAGGTTTTCGAGGGAAAATAGGAGCATTTGAGTCACCGAGAGTTGGGTACCAAAGGATCTTGTAGAGGCTGTTAAGAGCTAAGCGCGTTCGAGTTCTCGCGCTGTTTGTGAGCTTGTGAGCGGTTTGTTGGTAGCATGATTCGTCTACCCTTTGAGTTACCCTAGTATGGGTAGTGTTGGCATCAAGGATGCGTGATTAATCCAGTGTTAGAGCCATGAGTTGGATGGCTGATCGAAGCACGTTTAGTGGGCACATTGGCTTGAGATATGTTAGATTGGTATGGATGTGCTCTTGTAAGAGTGAGTTGGCCAATGTGGCTTTTCGTGGTGAGTTGGCCCGAGAGGGTTTGAACTCTTGTTGCTCCCTGGTTAGTAGTGGCTCTGTTGGAGGCAAAAGTTGCCCCTGTGTGAAAATCCTTGTTGGCTTTGAATCTTAAGGAATCTGGTTGAAGCTGTACACGCCGGTGTACTTTTGTGTAACTTGTTCCGTGGTTTATGTTTGTGAAACCACGAGAGGTTCGTGTTGAGGAACCAGTGCTCAGTCTTTGAGGTTTCAAGACTTTAGTTCTTGGCAAGTGCCCTAGCTTTGGTTGTAAGGATGTCGTGCTCATAGCCGGGTTGTTGTTTAAGCAAGTTTTGCTAGTTGGACCTTAGCCTGGTTAGAGTTCAGTTGGAACTGAACAAGAGCGGTGGTAGCAAAGCCGCGTAGTTTCGATCGTCATGGCTAAGAGAGTTGTTGGATCCTTACCTTGGGCGTAAGGTTTGTTGTGGCTAATGTTGGAGTAGGAGGATGGCGATTCTGTGTAGCGTTTCCGGTCCTTTTGGTTTTCAAGCAGTTGGAGTTGCCCAGCGTAGTTGAGATGCTGGAGAGGGTTGTGCCCGTGTAGCCGGTTGTCTGTTAGATCGTTTGACGACCGTGTGTGTCGGAGGATGATCGGAGGATCCCTAGGTTGTGGAGAGCCTCTCCAGAGCTCAGTCACCCAAGCAGTGTTCCTCGGGTGAGTTGCTTGCAGATTTGGTAGACTAGTAAGCTAGTGTTTGTTTGGAGTAGAGTCCGGATCGGTTCCGGTGAGGTGGCTAGTTGGTGTTTGGTGTTGACCAACTTTTGGTTCTCTTGTTGTTTCAAGAGCTAGCTCGGTTCGAGCAAAAGGGCGTTGCCACGAGGACTGTTCTGGTCGGGAAGTTTTGGGAGTTGACCCCTCCCTCGGTGGTTGAGTAAGTTACGCTTGTTCCGGATTGGTGGTCCAATCGGTTGAGGTTTCCTCTTGGGTGTTGCTTCCAAGAGAGTTGGTTGTTGTTGCCCTTGGGTTTGAGCTAGTCGTGAGCATGTGTGATGTTCATTTGCCCTTCAGAGGTTCGCTTCCTGGGAATTCGTTTCCCATTGAGGAGTAGTCGGTGTAGCTCTTGAGTTGTGTAGTTGATCGAGTAGCGCAGTTGGTTAGCCCAATGAGAGGTCCCCGCCTTGTGTTGTTAGCAAGCAAAAGTTGTTTGTCCCCACAAGGGTGGAGGCCGGCTAGTTTAAGAGTTGAGTTTTTCTTTGGAAAGTTGTTGGTTCTTTGGGGTTTGAAGAAAACCCTAGTTCCTTTGGTGGTTGAGTTGCACCATGGATGCCAGCCTCGAGTATTATCTTTGGAGATAGCCTCGTCGGTCCGTTTCCCTTGCGATGTTCCGAGTATGGAGTTTCTAGTCGCAAGATGAGTTAGGCCTAAGCTAAAAGGAGAAAGTCCTTTGAGTAGCCGATTGGACTTAAGAGTTGAGTGGCGAGGTTGGAGGCGAGCCTTGCTCGTTATAAGCTTGGGTTGAGTTTTCGCAGAGCAAGCCCTTCTTGGGCTTTGTTCCTAGTTGATGTGCGTTCGCGATTGGCGTTATAGTGAGCCACACGCTTGAGTGGGTTGGCACAGAGATGTCGTGGCATTGGTTGGAGACCATTGAGTTGTTATCCTCCAGCTATTGTGTTGCTAGTAGCCGCGTGATGTTTTATTCTTTGCTGCTCGAGGTTTCCGTGAGAGGAATGTTGTTTGTTTTCTGTCTCGCGATGTTCACCTTGGCGATGGGTGAACGGATTGCATTGGAAAGTTTGTTGTCGGCCGATGAGGACTCGGTTTTTTTAGTTTGGTGAGTGGAGCCTGTTCTGGACCTTGTCGTTCGGGGTGGCCGTGAAGTTTCAACTAGTGTGAGTGGTGGTAGCCGCTTGGTGAACAGAAAAGTGCCCCTTGGCTTTGGTGCTTGATTTCTCGTAAGATGGTTGCTTTAGTGTTGTGGACGCATGCTAGTTGGAGAAGGTTGCCTAGGGATCAGTCACCAGTTGGTGGTTCGAATTGGATTTCGTTAAGGATTGTAGGCAACCAGTGGGGTTCGCAGGTCTCTTGCGAAGTAAGAGTAGACCGTTTTGTTTCTGAAACCTGGGAGGTTCAGTTGTTTGGTCAGCATGGTGAAGGGTCGAGGCTGTGTGATAACAGCTATGAGCATTCAGAGAAATTCTGCGGAGCGTGGCGTAGAGTTTTAGAGCTTGTGACCCGTCCACGAGTTTGCTGTGAGTAGCGCCATAGAGAGGCGTTCCGAGTTGGGTTAGCAGGGCTAAGTGAGCCCTAAGATTTTAAGACCGTTTGAGAGTTCGTGCGAGTCAGAGGGTGTGACTCACCGACTAGCTATCGCATGATTTCTTCGAAGCTCAGTGTTAGTTCAGTTTTGGTTGAGATAGTTTGTGGCAGACTCGGTGTCTTTTGGGCTTGGAGCCTTTGGGAACCCAAAAGGGTTCGGTTTCAAAGAAAGATTTGTGTTATCTTAATCAGGAGCTTGGTTGGTTAAGAATCAGTGGAGTTTCATAGAGTTGTTTTCGTCTTAGGACTTTCGAGGACGAAAGTCTTAAAAGGAGGGAGTATTGTAACGGCCCAGTTTTCTATTTCGGTTTCCCAGGAGTTTTCGGGACATTATGCGGATGTTCGGATGGGCCGTTAGAGCTTTTTAACCTTTAAGGGTATTTTGGTATTTTGCTCCCCGGTCAGAGGTTGAGGATTTTCAGGGCTTTGGGGTCATTTCGGCCTTCGTTGAGACTTGATTAATGTTGGTTGCAAGACCCAAGGAGTTTGGGTTAGTTGATTAGAAGTTCGGAGACATTCCGGTTGATAGCAAAATTAATTGGAATTTAATTGGTCCCATTGAGATTTGAACCCTTGCCCTAATGGTGAAATTGGAGTTTTTTAGAAAAATAAGATTTAGTTAAAAAGAAAAGAATTTCTTTAGCTGGGACCCGCAAGAGAAAGCCTTGGGAAGGGATTTTAGACCCATTTAAATTAGGAAAAGGAAAAGAAATCCTATTCCCCTTGTTTTGGAAAAATCTCTCTCTCTCTCTCTCTCTCTCTCTCTCTCTCTCCTAGCCGACCTCACCAAGAAACCCTAGCCGCCCTAGCCGCACCCCCGCTCAGCCCAGGCGCACCAGGCAGCCCAGCAGCCCATGCCCAGGCGCGCCCAGACGCCCTGCATCGCCCATGCCAGCGCGCCCGATCGCCTCGCCTCGCCCAGCCAGACGCGTCGCGCGTTGCGTCCACGAGCACCCGAGCGCGCGCGCGCTCCGCTGGCGCTGCCGCTTGAGCCGCGTCACACGCCGCGCGCTCCTCGCGCAGACCGACGTTCCGCCTTGCCGCGCGCCCGAGCCAGCGCCAGCCTCGCCCTAATCATTCCTAATCATGCATGCTAAGTAAGGACTTTAGGATAGCGACCGTTTCTTGGGTCGGGTCTTTACACTACTCGTATTAGGGTAACTCCAGGGTAGTCGAATCACACTACCATCCAACTGGCTCACAAGCCCACAACACAGGCGCGAGAACTCGGACGCGCTAGCCCTTAACAACCAACAAAGCATCCTTTGTACCCAACTCTCGGTGACCACTGAAGGCTTCTACTTATCCCTCAAACGACCTCAAACTTGTAGTTCTCTGGCTACCACCGAGCTAGATCTCTTATGCAGCCCAAATAGGTGCAATCTCAGGAATGGGTACAAGACTTGTGGGGATGCTAAACTCCGGGCGGGTCCTGGAGTCACCTGCACAGAAAGTGCCAACTGGCCTGAATCTAGGCCTCCTCTCAAAGCTTGGTGCCAACAGGCACTACTTCCTTTACAACACAAACATCACTTTACGGGCTTTAAGCCCCTCTGAGGGTAGGGAAGGTCACACTCCAGGTGACAGGGCAATGGCACTCCAACACAAGAGTCTAACACTCAGAGTAGACTACTCTCGACATCACGTCCATGCAGACAAGCCAAGGCCCACTCCCGCATCCCACTCGATGCTCAACGAATACTCAAGGCCAACCCTCGGGTGGCAGCACCTAGCTCCACACTTGGAACATGCTAACAAAAGGTGCTTCTCTCTAATAGCAAGCTGAAAACCACGGATGGATTAAGTCCTGACAAGCAAACTCCACACTACCCCACAGCTCACGAGGGTACTAAAAGAAGCTGGTTGCAAAACGTCTGCGGGCTTGCGGGAGGACAAGATGTCTCTACATCTTCCTCAAAAGCTACTAACTTGGAAGCTTGCCAATCGACGGGTGGCTGGTGGAGACTCTCTTTGGTCCGCCTCTCACTGGGGACTTCCACCACCACACCTTTGCATCAAACAACACAGAATGGCCCGCCTCGACCTCTAAACATCCGGTCATCGGCCTCTGGACACCGAGTCATCCCAACACTTGGATGATAAACTCGAAACAGGCAACCACCTTTGCGCTAGCGATGGAGGTCGAAAAACATCCAGCTCTACTGAGGCTTCCACTTGCCAAACTCGGCGGCTCGATCAACGCCAACTAACTTATCAGCATAACCTGCTGATCGAGCCCTCCTGGGAACCTCCGGGGCTACCGAAGCTACTAGGGGGGGGTGTCTCCTAAATAAACTCTGTCAGTTGGGTTATCTGCACCCGCGACTCCTCACTACGCGCTACAATCTGCGCCTGGGTCTCCGCCCTCTGATAGCTAAAAGACCTGCCATCAACTCTCTCATGGCGGGAGCACACTTTGCTCAAGGAGTCTCACTCTAAGGCATTCTAGCCTCTAACCACTTCTCTTGGCAACTCATCTGCCAGGGCCAAAGGTGGCCTATGGGTCTAGACAACCCTGGACGTGGTCTCATCATCAACATGCGCAGTCCAACTTCTCGGTTGGAAATACCAAACGTCCCTGCTCCTCAATGTGTAATCAACAACTGGCGGTCTACACAAGGCATAAAAACTAGCCCACATTTGGGCTCTCACCGCTGCCTCAACAAGGGTAACACATGTATACTAGATGCGATATTGTAATTCTTAACCATTAACCTTAAACTTATGGACATACCCGATGGTATCGAGAGCTAGCGATGATCATGGAAAACAACCTACAAATCGCAGTCGAGTCTACGTAACCTATAACTCTGAGCTCTGATACCAACTGTAAAGACCCGACCCAAAGAAACGGTCTCTATCCTAAAGTCCTTACTTAGCATGCATGATTAGGAATGTAAAACGTCGTTCAAAGTTTGAAATTTAAATCTTTGAAGTAAGCACGTTCAAAACAAAGAAAATATAATTCCATTTAAAATAAACAGGTAGATAACTGATCAGTACTTTCTTAAAAACAAATCAAGGGAAACGGTACAAGAAACATAAAATAGATTTTTGAGTGCTTTTCCTAGGGACCCAAGTCCCACTACATGCTAAATCATCAAAGAAAACATTAAAAGAACGTGCAACTCAGAGTCAGCTATCCATGATCATCGAGCCGCCTCCTCCTAGCCATCCAGCCTCTGTCCCAAGTTACCTGGGGAAAGCCACAGAAAATAAGTGTGAGCAACAAGTTACTCAGTAAGAATCCCCAATCGGGGTACAATACGAAATCGTCTGATTTAGCACCCGGACATGCAACCATACAAAGACTTAGAGCAGAAACGGTTGGTGTAGGCTATGAGCTACTTCAAAGGCGAGCCTACTCAAGGGCTTCCGTCTATAGCCTCTCCTAGGTCCTACATTTGGATGCCCTTCGGGCCTTACACAACCTAGGACACAGTGATGCCCAGTGGGGCCTTACACACTTAGGATGCCCATCGGGCCTTATACCTTCAGTATCAGTGATGCCCAGTGGGCCTTACACACTTAGGATGCCCATAGGGCCTTACACCTCCAGAATCAGTGATGCCCAGTGGGCCTTACACACCTAGGATGCCCATAGGGCCTTACACCTCCAGAATCAGTGATGCCCAGTGGGCCTTACACATCTAGGATGCCCATAGGGCCTTACACCTCCAGAATCAGTGATGCCCAGTGGGCCTTACACACCTAGGATGCCCATAGGGCCTTACACCTCCAGATGTCCATCGGGTCTTGCCCGAGCGGGACCCCAAACTAGTTGCCTCTACGGTCCTCTATACTATACATCACACATCTAACCGTAACTTGGATCTAGCAGCATACAAATGGCAGCATGGTTCTATCAAGATAGGAAAGCCTAACATGGAACTAACGGGATGTAAACATGTTACGAACATGAATCAAAAGAAAACATGTAACCTATCACTAAAAACTCATATAATTACAGTAATCAGCGTGCTATCAACTATTCGCAGGGTCCACACAACCCCGGGTAAGAATCCTTACCTGGAAATAAGTGGAGGTTAACTATCCCGAATCAAATAACGACCCTCGAGCTTTTAAGCGAACCCGTGCAACCTAAGCAAGTAATAAAATATCCTAATTAATAAACAACATCTAAAATCGGGAAGTCCAAAGGGTGGAGGCTCCGAATTTACCAACCGAGAAGGCACTGCGTCGGCGCAGCAAGCGCAGGGCCGGGCGCGCTTTGGCGGCGAGGGGCGGCAGCAAGCGGAAGCGCGCGCGTCTGGTCTGGCGGCTGGCGCTGGCGCTGCTCGAAGCGCGCGCAAAGCGGGACGCCAGTGCGAGACAGACAGCATGGCGGCACGCGTCTGGGGCGGCAGCGGAGCGGCGTTAGCGGCGCGCGTCGGGCGGCGGCAAAGAAGAGAGCGGCGCGCGCGCGTCGGGCGCCTTGTCTTTGAACGGCGCGACAGCGTCTGGCTGGGCGAGGCAAAGGCGACCGGGCGCGCTCGCATGGGCGATCTGAGGCGTCTGGGCGCGCTGGGCATTGGGCGTATCTTTGCGGTCTCAGTCGCGGCGTGGCCGGGGCAGAGCTGGTGCGATCCGGGCGTGTGGGGTGGCCGGGCGCGATCCGTGTGGGGATGGGGTGAGCGGCTAGGGTTTGGTTTCTTGGTGAGGGGCTCGGCAAGGAGAGAGAGAGAGAGAGAGAGAGAGAGAGATTTTTCCAAAACAAGGGAATAGGATTTCTTTTCCTTTTCCTAATTTAAATGGGTCTAAAATCCCTTCCCAAGGCTTTCTCTTGCGGGTCCGGCTAAAGAAATTCTTTTCTTTTAACTAAATCTTCTTTTCTAAAAACTCCAATTTCACCATTAGGGCAAGGGTTCAAATCTCAATGGGACCAATTAAATTCCAATTAATTTTGCTATCAACCGGAATGTCTCCGAACTTCTAATCAACTAACCCCAACTCCTTGGGTCTTGCAACCAACATTAATCAAGTCTCAACGAAGGCCGAAATGACCTCAAGCCACGAAAATCCTCAACCTCGACCAGGAGCAAAATACCAAAATACCCTTAAAGGTTAAAAAGCTCTAACGGCCCATCCGAACATCCGCATAATGTCCCGAAAACTCCTGGGAAACCGAAATAGAAAACTGGGTCGTTACATTAGAGCTATTTTAACCCTTAGGGGTATTTTGGTCTTTTTTCCCCCGGTCAGGGTTTTGTGGATTTTCAGGATTTTAGGGCCATTCCTGCCTTTGTCGAAGCTTGGTGGTTGTTGGTTGCAAGACCCAAGAAGTTTGGGCAAGTTGTTTGGAAGTTTGGAGGTAATTTAGATTTTGGCAAAATTAATTGTTATTTGAGTGCTTCCATTGGGATTTGAACCCTTGCCCTAAATGGTGAATTGGGAATTTGTAGAAAATGGGTTTTAATTAAAAAGGAAGTTTTCTTCAGCCGGGTGTAGATAGAGGAAGCCTTGGGAAGGGATTTTAGGCCCATTTTAATTAGGAAAAGGAAAGAAAATCAAGAACATCCCGTTCCCCCTGTTTTACAACTCACTCTCTCACTCTCTCACTCTCTCTCTCTCTCCCCATGCCCTAGCCGCAC